>CM065699.1:13818325-13833494 GCA_017654935.2 Phymorhynchus buccinoides
TGACCAGCTACTTTGTAAAAACACATTTTGACTAGCTTGCTGCACACGTTCTCTGTTACAATTTTAATTCTTGACTGCTGCACATTTTTCAGTGAATTGTGGTTGATGATTTTTTTTTTATTAAAAAGGACAAAGCATTTCACACCATGACAAGATATTAATATTTTTAGCTATCCAGACATAGCTTGTATATTAAGACTGTAAAAATAGCAAAAAAAAATTTTTGATTTGCAGACACCAGTCTACAGTGTTGCTGAGGTGTCTTGAAGTTTTTTCAGGTTTTAATTTATTTTGACAAATAATTTTCACCAGTCATTGAAACTGAAAATGATCTGAACGCGTTTGCATTCTCCTCCACCTACCCCCACATACCCCCCCCCCCCCCCTCCCCCCCCCCCCCCCCCCCCCCACCGCCCCCCCCCCCCCCCCCCTCCCTCTGGTCCTTGTAAATATCAGACCATGTTCACTGCACTGAGATCTTAATGCTGTAACGCCTGAATTTAACTTCAAGGAGTACTCAGTAGGGATGTCCCCTGGGAAAGTTTGAAAAATTAAATTTCAGCCCAGCTCTCTCGAATACCAGTTGCCGATTCTGCTACAGGTGGAAGTTACAGTCGTAAGCAAACTTTTGCTTTACTGGGGGATACAGTTGAAGATTTTGAGACACTGAACACATATGAGGATGAACTTGGGTCTGTATTGTTTGTGGTGACTACTTTGACTTTGCTAGGCGAATAGGTGCCATAAATAACTTTGGTAAAAGGGAGTTAATTATGATATGTTCCTTCCCCTTGTTCATTTCACTATAGTCTCTCTCTTAGCCTCACTATTTCATACTTGTTTTATGGGTGCAGCAGATTGGGGCAGTGTTGAGGAAATGGGGGCAGGTTGTTGTGGGTGATGTAGTTCAAGGCGAAATCGCAAAGTTTGCGGATGTTTGTCAAAATTTATTCTATCGCGTAAAAGATATTGGGTTAGGTGATATGATGAAAAAAAAAAAAAAAAAGAAACAGTGCTGTTCCAGTTGAGAGTGAAGTCTTCTGGTCTTTGTCAAAATGGATGCTATGGGTGATTTTGTTATCTGCGAGGAATGCAGGAAATATTAGGCGATCAAATGAATCAACCAAGTATCTCTAGTCATTCATTATGGAAATCCACATGGAGAGAGAGAGAGAGAGAGAGAGAGAGAGAGAGAGAGAGAGAGAGAGACACAAAACAAAACGAAATTATATTTACCCAAGGTAATGAGATAAGCAATTTAGAACTTTTTTACACTCAGCCCTAAGAGGGGAGAGAGAGAGAGAGAGAGAAAGAAAACTTGAAAAACTTAGACTTTATTTTCCAAGGTATATAGATTTTAGGCAAAGCCTATTCTTCCAATCTGTCCTTGATACAGGAGAAGATGAGATACTTAACACAAAAGACAAACATGGCAAGGCATGGCTATTATACATACAGAGCTGAATACAAAGGTAGCAAAGCAGTTGATATTATGAAACATAGATAGGCTGAAATATGGAATTATCAAAGTTGCATATTTTTAATACTCGCGCGTGCATACAAACATATGCAACCATACTTACACACTTGCGCGCATGTATATAAACGAAACATACATTATAGAACAGGGCAATATATATACATTCATCATATGGTATGTAACAGGTAACAATTTGCATTAAATTGAGGACAATATTTCTAACATAATTAGGCACATTGTAGGCGAACAGTTAACAAATAGAATAAAATTCATCAAATGAAAGTAATACATACTAACATCGGCGTAAGCATCTAGCATATTATCGAGAGAGAGAGAGAGAGAGAGAGAGAGAGAGAACGAGAGGAGAGAGAGAGAGAGAAGTACAAGTGTGAAAGTAGTTATTGGAGGAGGGAGAATAATAGTGGAACATTCTAAGTTAAATGAAGTAAGAAACATTTAGACAGATAAGCACGAGATGATAAATTAACAATACAAGCGTATTGATCAGAAAATAAAGCATAGCAGACGCCTAGTAACAGAAAGCATATTTTACATCAAGTCAACAATAGGAAAAAATGTTAGTAGTATTACATTTTTCGAGTAATTCTTTTTAAGAACTTTTTTAAAGGCTGGTTTTGAGGGATATGATTTTAAGGATTATGATAAATTGTTCCATGCTGTTCTCCCTGAATAAACAAAACACTGTTTGAATAGATTATCATGTGCGTGTGTGCGCGCCTGTGTGTGGGTTTGCGTGCATGTGCCCGTGTTAAGAGGTTTTTTTAATTGGGCTTTTCTGCCAAAATAGGTGTTGAGGTGGGTGAGGGTAGCGTGTGACAACATCGATTTATTTAGAACAAGAACAATGTCCAAGCGAATCGAATCCGAATCGTGCACATAGAATGCAGAGATAGGGAGAGAGAGAGTATTGATGCACAGAGAGAGTTGGAGCCCGTTGAACGGGTTATGGCTGGCTGGGTCCACTGTGTGGTGTGTGTGTGTGTGTTTATCTGCGTGCTAAAACTGACTCTGTGCTCTTCTGCCAGTCTCGCACCAATCGTTCAATCGTGTCTCCCTTCTCTCTTTCAAGCTAGTATCAGAGACAGAGTCAACTGATGTCCTCAAGTAAATGTTGCAAATGCTTTGATTTGGATCCCACCCCACCCTCTCTTTTCTAACATCTTCTGCCATCAATCACCACCATCTGTCAATTCTTTAATGTCTGGCGTCTTCCCTTCTGCTTTAAAATTTGCTCTTGTGAAGCACTTTCTCAAGGGGAAAACCCCCAATCTGGATCCCAATAATCTAAAAAAGACAACTACAGACCTGCATCACATATTTCTGGAGAAAGCTATTCTGATACAACTGAACGATCATCTCTCTTCAAACAATAGCCATCCTTATCAGTCTGCCTACAGAGTTAACCACAGTACTTGAAACAGATCTTGTTCAGATAGTGAATTAACTCCCATTGCTTTTAATGCTGGCAGAACATCTCTTTACTGGCATTTCTTAATTCGTCTGCTGCCTTTGATATCATAGACCTCCCTATCTTTCTCTCTCGTCTTGAACACATGTGTGGAATTAACAGACCAGCTCTCGCTTTTCTTTCGTTTCTGATTGCTTTAAGTCCTCAGCATTGGTGATCACTTCTAGCCAATATTATCGACCAGCATAACATGAAACAACTGCAGAACAGTACAACAGATCAAAATTCCATTCTTCCAGAAATTGGCAGCTATTATTCCGACATCCACAAATGGATGATTCAAAATAAACGTCAGTTGCAACGAGCATACTAGCCCCTGCCTCAGTGGAGTCAATCCAACTTGGCAGCATCATCACTCTCCCTGACTCTGTTAAGAACCTATGTGTCACTCTGGACAACACACTTTCTATGCATACTCTCCTGACTCTGACCTGTCGGTCCTGTTAGCATCAGATCCATCGTATTGGCTACATTCGTAAATACCTATCGGACGAAGCCACAGCTATATTTATTATTTCCCTCATCCTATCTTGTCTTGACTTTGTAATGCTATTATTTCCGCCTTACCCGTTTCTGTTCTCTCTTTGTCTACAGCACATTCAAAATGCAACAGCTCGTCTTGTCCTTAGGAAGAAAAGGATTGATCGTGTTAGCTCTCCCCTCTCTGCACTTATTGTCTGTTAAAGGTAGAATTGAACACAAACTTAACACTCCCTGCTATAAATATCATGCTGTTCTCCTACCGCTTCGTCAGTATTACCATGTACCAGTCAGTTCGCCAGTTACGTTCAGTTTCAGACCCATTTCCCTTCAGATCCCTAGACCTGTATAAACTTTCAACTGCTGGTCGAAGCTCTTTGGCTGTATCTTTTTTAAGGACCAACCGCATAGAACAAAACAACGGCGTTGCATGGAACGCCCTACTTCCAGAAACCATTCAGGCCCCTTCTGCTAAGATCTTCAGAAGGCTGCTGGCAGAGCACTAAAGCTTCAGATCCAAGGGTAGGCAGTGGTTGGGCCGGCATCATGCTGGGTACCGCTGAACGGTCCTTGTCTGGCCGGTTGTCTGGCTGTCTACCCACCAACCCCCCCCCCCCCTCTCTCTCTCTCTCTCCTCTCTCTCTCTCTCTCTCTCTCTCTCTCTCTCTCTCTCTCTCTCTCTCTCTCTCTCTTTCTTTCTTTCCTTTGACCTCTTCGCCCTTTTCATCATTATATTAAAAGGCAAACTGTCCGTCCGTCCGTGTGTGTGTCCCTGAAACACAGAACGGGCCTTACAACTCCGCCGTTTTTTGACCGAATCGCTTCAAATGTGCTATCAGCCCTAACGTGGCTATGGCAACGGCAACCAAGGCGGCCGTGTCATTTGCGCGGTTTGGCAAATGCGCGAAACACGTATCCACCGGCATCTCGGCGCCCGTATCTCTGGTATTTCTGGACGGATTGCCTACCAATTTGGCAGGTAGATGACTGGGTGACAGTGACTATCTGTGTACCAAACTAGAAGCGAATCGCGCGCGATATGGGCCGCTTCACCATTTCACACACCGCGTCAAAACGAGACCAGATATTGACACGCAATTTGGAATGTGCGTGACCAGGGATAGTGACCATCTTGGTGCAAACTTGCAACAGCATCCATTCATAAACGCGCCCAATATGAGCCAATTTACATTTGCGCGGACCGCCGTCCACAACAAACAGTTTACACAGAAGCAACTCGGTACTGCGTGCGCGGGCAAGAAAAGGGTTGGAGAGCGGAGATTACTTTAGCGAGGTACAATATCCCGCTATTCACCGAGTGAGAGCGGAGATTACCAAACAGTTTACACAGAAAGAACTCAGTACTGCGCGCGTGCAGGCAAGAAAAGGGTTGGAGAGCGGACCCTGCGAAACCGGTACTCAGCGTTACCGGTACTTGGCGTTACGAGTACTAGGCGTTACCGGTACTCGGCGTTGGCGCTAGTTTGTAATAATGGTCAAAAATGACTTTAAGTAGTTGGAAGAATAAGAAGAAACCCTGTTAGCATCAGATCCGTTGTATTGGCTAAATTCGTAAATACCTATCGGACGAAGCCACAGCTATATTTATTATTTCCCTCATCCTATCTTGTCTTGACTTTGTGATGCTGTTCTTTCCGCCTTACCCGTTTCTGTTCTCTCTTTGTCTACAGCGCATTCAAAATGCAACAGCTCGTCTTGTCCTTAGGAAGAAAAGTTTTGATCGTGTTACGCTCTCTGCACTTGTCTGCTAAAGATAGAATTGAACACAAACTTAACACCCCCTGCTATAAATATCATGCTGTTCTCCTACTACTTCGTCAGTATTACCATGTACCTGTCCGTTCGCCTGTTACGTTCAGTTTCAGACCCTTTTCCCTTCAGATCCCTAGACCTGTATAAACTTTCAACTGCTGGTTGACCCTCTTTTGCTGTGTTCTTTTTAGGACCAACCGCATAGAACAAAACAACAGGGCGTTGAATGGAACACCCTACTTCCAGAAACCATTCAGGCCCCTTCTGCTAAGATCTTCAGAAGGCTGCTGACAGAGCACTAAAGCTTCAGACCCAAGGGTAGGCAGTGGTTGGGCCGGCATCATGCTGGGTACCGCTGAACGGTCCTTGTCTGGCCGGTTGTCTGGCTGTCTACCCACCAAAACCCACTCTCTCTCTCTCTCTCTCTCTCTCTCTCTCTCTCTCTCTCTCTCTCTCTCTCTCTCTCATCTCTCTCTCTCTCTCTCTCTCTCTCTCTCTCTCTCTCTCTCTCTCTCTCTCTCTCTCTACTCTCTCTCTCTCTCTCTCTCTCTCTCTCTCTGATTCTCTCTCTTCACAGCTCTCTCTCTCTCTCTCTCTCTCTCTCTCTCTCCCTCTCTCTCTCTCTCTCTACTCTCTCCCCCCTCTTTCCTTTTTTCCCTCCTTCAAATCAATGAAAGCTTTCCTCTTCGACCTCTTCGCCCTTTTCAGTTGTAATAATGGTCAAGAAATGACCTTGTCAACAGTTGAAAGAACTGCCTTCGTTAGCGACCACCTCTGCGTCTTCAAAACGAATACTAAAATCCACCAATGAAGCACACACTTTCTCTCTTGTTCTAGGTTTGTTTCTTTTCGCATGTTTCTTTGTCAAATGTGTGGGGGCTATTTTCCATTCTTCTGTGTATAGTGTTTTTGTTTGAATATGTTATTTTATATACCTTAATGTGTGTGTCAGAGAGAGAGAGAGAGAGAGAGAAAGTCTGACAAGATGGGTTTTTTTGGAATAAGAATAATATGAGATAATAATAATATAATAATAATGATGATATGCTAATAATAAGAATAATAAGAATAATGAGATTGTGCACATAGAATGCTGAGAGAGGGGAGAGACAAACAAAAACAAGAGATATAGATGAATGCTTTACAACATGTTTAGCAAGAATAATATCCATGAAAGTAATGAGATTGTACACATTGAATGCTGAAAGACAGACAGAGAGAGAGAGAGAGAGAGAGACAGAGAGAGAGACAGACAGAGAGAGATCGCCATCCTTTGACGCGGCATCGTGTCGGAGACCGCTGAACAAGTTGTGGCTGGCTGGGTCACTGTGTGTGTGCGGTGTGTGCGTGTGCGTGCGTGCGTGTGCGCGCGCGCGAACGCGTTGCGTGCGTCATTCTGTATGGGTCACTCTGTGTGTGTGTGTGTGTGAAACTCTGTGTTAGTATGTGTGTGTGTGTGTGTGTCACTGTGTTAGTGTGTGTGTGTGTGTGTATCCATCAAGTTTGGGGGAGGGGTGGAAGGAAGAGAGAGAGAGCAGATTTCAGACGATAAAACGCTTGGGCTGTTCATTTATTTATTTATTCATTGCAATAAGGGGGGGGGGGGGGGGGGGGGCCTTAAGGATTGTGGAAGCTGATACAAAACGAAAGTTCAAAGTGCAAATAAATACAAAAACAAATCCCTCTTCATGGAAACAAAATCCTTTCGCGTGCATTGAATTGTTGTCATGACACCATAAACTTTGGCGCAGATAGACAGAGAGAGAAGGGGGGGGTGGGGGTGGAATCAGCACCCATTGACGCAGCATCACGTCAGATCCCACTGAACGGGTTCTGACTGGCTGGGTCACTGTGTGTGCGCGCGTGCGTGAGCGCGCGTACATGCCCGCGGACATGGCATCATGTTGGAATAGGGTGGGTGGGGTCTGCACCGTCCATAAGGGTCTCTGACCGATTGGACGTTAATCTCATCACCATCCGTGGGGTCTGTCTCACCCATTATATGGAAACGAAAGCGTGTCCTGGGTGTAAAAGTTGTGACTAAATCTTCGATAGGTGCCGGAATTATCCGTAAAGTGATGTTCCAGTTATTCGTTAGGCCTGCTTTCTGTTGTGTGTTTTTATTGAGGAATACGTAGTTCTTTTTTTTTTTTTTTTGTCGGAGTGTTGCACACAGATAACTCTTGTCAGATAATGAGTGGTCCTTGGTGGGTGGATAATTTTTTGTCTTGCAAAGAGTTTCACAGAGATACTTTATGTCAATTGTTTTCCATTTTATTATGCGTAGTTGTCTTTTCTGGCGGCAAATTTCTTCCTAGGTGTCCTTTGGTAAAGAGGATGCACGTGAAAGGAATGTTCCTTGGTTTGCGAGCAGGACATTTCTCTCTCTCTCTCTGCTCAGTGGACATGGCTCAAAATAATAACCCTCCCTCGCCGCTCCCCCCCCCCCTCCCTCCCCCCCCCCCTCCTCCCCGTCAAAATGAAGAAATTAATGTCAAATGAAAATTGGGAAATTAATAAAGTAATAAATGAAGAATGAACTGGGAAGATCAGTAACCTGGGCTTACCATGATATATGCAAACTGAAAATGACCTGAAGGAATTTTAGAAACACGGACGAGGCACTATGGATGTGCAAAACTGGAACGACCACAGGCTTCATTTCTGACTGAAGGCAAGTAAAAGGAAAGAAAGGAAACCAGAGAGAGAGAGAGAGAGAGAGGGGGGGGAGAGGGGGAGAGAGAGGTAGAGAGAGAGAGAGAGAGGGAGTGAGGGAGAGAGAAGAGAGAGGGGGATGGAGGGAGAGAGAGAGAGAGAGAGGGGGAACGAGAAAGAGATTTGATACAGTTTATTTAATAAAAAGGTGAAATTAACTCTAGCGCCATGTATGTTTTGACATTCTTGTTTGCCCGTTGCATCTCAACCAACAAGAGGGGAGTAACTATATTTTCGAGGGCGCATGCGTTTTAGTTTAACGTAAGAAACGGTGACATAAGCTTTAAAAATGGACGAACATATGGCAGGGTGCTTGGCAGTGGGAGTGTCTTTGCATTTGGTAGAAGTGTAGAGTGATGTCATGAGCGAATACATTCGCCCACGGTGCTAGAAGAGTTAAGAAATGAAGAGAAGAAACCAGTTATGGTTGTAGCAAAATATAAAGTGTTCCTGTGCAATTATCAACATTTTGTGCATCGATGAAAATAATATGAAGAAAATGAGCAAGCAAATGAGCAAGACTGTAAAAGTGCAAAGCGTAAGCAGAAAAGCATATTTCAAATAGTCATTAGACAGCGCACAGAATAAGTACAAAAGCGGAAACTTGAAGTTAAATCCATAACAGACGCTTACCCACAAGTTTAAACGGATGAAAGGATATTAAATGTTTCAATTGAAATTATTTCATCGTCCCTTAAATTAAATTAACAATTTCCTCTTATTTAAAAAAAAGATTCCTATTCTTTTTTGAAGAAGAATACAACTAAACTATTAAGTGTTTGAACACTATATATAAACATTCTGCATTTGCCATTTTCAGGAAACGACAGTACTCCCTGTCGCCGACGACTTTACGCCCTCTTCGGCCTTTCGGCCATGTGGGGCAACTCCCTGTCGCAACCGACTGTCGCCCATAAAAGCAGCTTGTTAGAAGACAAGCACCACCACACAGAGGCCCATAGACTACACAGGCACACTGCGGGTTTGCCTGGAGATGGTCATAGCTCCTGGGAAGAAGCTACACAGCAGGCCACTGGAGGCACAGGATGGAAAACAAAACACCCGATGGGAACTAGAGACTCGCTGACTTCCACCTGCCCTACCAACACAAGAACAGTTCCCCACACCTGCTGAGGCCGTTGGAGGCACGGGAGCTGAGACAGTAGCGGAAAGGCGGAGCCAGAACCATCCCTTAGTCTGGCTGAGCTGTGGATTTCCTGACAGCTGTTGACATAGGTGGGTCTGTTTGTAATGAATAAAGAACCTGCCGACACTGTAGGGTACTGAGTCTGGCTGAGCTGTGGATTTCCTTACAGCTGTTGACATAGGTGGGTCTGTTTGTAATGAATAAAGAACCTGCCGACATTGTAGGGTACTGAGTCTGGCTGAGCTGTGGATTTCCTTACAGCTGTTGACATAGGTGGGTCTGTATTAAATAATCTACCGTACTTTTTGTGCAACGTAGTTATGACATGAACGTTGGTAGGAGGATACATTGATGTGTGTTTGTTATGCGCGGTTTTGAACCTTAAAGCCGCCTCACACTATCCAACCTTTTTATTTGTGAAGAAATTTAATTTATGTGAATATATTCAGCTACTTGTGGCCGTATGCCGTCTAACACTATCAGCAAGCATTGGCAGTATTCCCACAACTGCCTGAGTGAGTTGGAAATAAATGGTGGTCGCCAATTCCTTCCGTCCAGTTGGAAGGGTTTCATCCGACCAAAATTTGCATAATTTGTGACTACTCACTCTGCATCACTCAAACAACCATTTTCACCCGACTTGGTTGGATAGTTTGAGGCAGCTTTTTTTATTTTTGTACCGTGGTGACAGTTTTGAGATGACCCATAGCTGTTGACAGGACTATAAACGACTAACTCGCCGACCTTTCAGTGGAAATTTAAAAAAATCAAAAGATAAGGAAAAAGAGCCAGAACTCCTTGCAGAAAAACCAAATATTGGTCATTGTTCTTGGAGATGACAGAAGTGGGTATATAGGACAGTCCAAATCTGCCCAGTGAAGCACGCAGTATGGGAACGAAGTAAATCAATATTTCCTGTGGCAGTCACCGATTAAATAACCTCCCCCACCCCCCACCCGTCCCTCCCATCCACCCACCCAGGCTCGTGATCCTCTTGAATACTTTCTTCATCTTTTTACATTTCCCCTGAGGGTGGAAAGGGGGGGTGGCTTTTGTACAAATACTTTACCCGTCTTCTGGAAGTTCTGTGCTAATATATCATTCTCTTTGACTCTGCCTTTTCCTTTTGCTTTACTGAATCCTGTAATGTAAATTAATGTTGATATTGAAATGCTGTGATAAAATGTTTTTGCAGTGTGTGGGGGAGGGGTAATGCTATTAATAATGATTAATGTTGATGACTGTGCTAATGTTTCAGAAATCGTGTGTTCGCGCGCGCATGTGCCGCTTCGTGCGCATACAAAGCTTTGTGCATTTCGCATAAAACTCAGAAAGTTTAGGGTAGGGTTAGAGATAGGTTAGGGATAGGGTTAGGGTAGGATAGGGTTAGCGATAGTAAGAAAGTAACATAAAGTCACGTAGAGTGCATTAGCGCCTGCGTGCGTGTGTGGCAAACCCGTTTATCCTATCGGAAGATTTTTTAAATTTAGGATTATACTTGTGTGTGCGAACCGGTGGTAATGTTGCGTGTGTGTGTTCGTGTGTGTGTGTGTGTGTGTGATTTTTTTGTATTTTTATTGATTGAGAAATTGTTAATTTTTAATTTAGGGGGTGGGGTGCAGAAAGCGTCATTTTATTGTTATGAGTATTTTGTGTATTGTTGCGTGATTTTGTTTTACTTTTGAGAGAGAGTGGAAGAGTTGACCGTAGGTGGTGATGCAATGATTGTGATAATTGCCAAGAGAGGGTTATTGTGTTTGATTGAGATCCTAAGTAATTGCACAAAAATGTGTTATGGATTAAGATAGGGTGATTAAGGTGAGTGAAAGAGAGTTGGTTAGAGAGAGAGAGGGGGGGGAGAGAGGTTTTTTTTGCAATTTCATTTTTGTATAATTTCTTTATACAATTTTGAATTTCATCGTTTTTGTTTTACTTATTTTTTTCATTGTCAGTACAGCTTTTATAGTTAATCTGACAATAAATTGGTTCCAGTCCAGTCCAGTGTGTGTGTGTGTGTGTGTGAAATTGTTTGATGTCCATGAGGGACGGTGTGTGGGTAAAACTGTTGGGGGATGGATGCAGTGAAAAGTATGTTGTGTAACTTTGATCTGTGGGCATTTGTGTGTGTTTGTGGGTTTTTTTAATATTTGATTTAATGTATTTATTTTAATCCGCTGCACGTGTTGCTAAACAAAACTTCCCATTTTAAACTTGTTCTTTATTGGACAATGGAGTTGTTTTTAATTTGAATTAAAATCATTTCAATTTTTATGCCTATTAACTTCAGTTATCCGTACTTCATGTCCTAGAACTTCATTAGATTCGTCTCCTAAGCTTTGAAGAAATAGCACGAGTATTAACGCACCACCTTAGTTAAAGTCACAAAGCATGACTACTCAAAACGTGTCAAAATGGGTGTGCACATTCAAGCCTACATGTAGCAATAAGCTTGAGATGGTAATCAGCAATTCCTCTGGGCTTCTTTGACAAATTAGGGGGTTCATGAGAAATCGTTTAAATGTGTTTGCCTTGCCAACAACAGTTGACACGCCCAATGTTGGCACATTTTGAGCAGCCACACATTTGTGATTTTCACAATTGGGGATGCATTGTTTTGTTGAGCTATTGCAATCCCACGAAAACAATAAAACGTGAGATTTTAGTACTCGAATAATTGAATTAATTATCTTCCAATTGTGAGATTATTGGAATCAGCCATCTTTATTTTGTGCGCTTGAGAAAATGCGGCCCTTCATTTTTTTTGTCACTAGTATAGTATCTTTACTTTTTCATTCTGATTTAACTTACTTTACAGGAAACGAGGACTACAGCGAAAAAAGACGCGAGCCACCTGAACAAACAGCTTGCAGAACAGCCATCACAGAAGACGAGTTTGCAGAGAAGAAACCAGCAGCGACAATAACGATTCTACTGTGAAGAAACCGACATCATCGGCATCTCTTCAGTGACTAAGCCAACATAATCGAGATCTGTTCAGAGAAGAAATCGACATAACCGACATCGGCATCTCTTCAGTGAAGAATCCGACATCCAAAACCGACATCATCGACATATCTTCAGTAAAGAAATCGACATCTGAAACCGACATCAGCATCTCTTCAGTGAAGAAATGGACATCTCTTCTGTGAAGAGACCGACATCATCGGCATCTGAAACCGACATCATCAGCATCTCTTCAGTGAAGAAACCAAAATCTCTTCAGTGAAAAAAGCAGCAACATCATCTATATTGTTAGCCTGTCCATATCCTTCCGCCTCTCTCTCTCTGTCCTCTCTTTCTCTCAAATCAAAGTATCTGTTATGCCTCTCTCTCTCTCTCTCTCTCTCTCTCTCTCTCTCTCTCTCTCTCTCTCTCCTCTCTCCGCTCTCTCTCTCTCTCTCTCTCTTTCTCTCTCTCTCTCTCTCCCTCTCTCTCTCTCTCTGTAATATCAGACTCTCTCAGCCTTTCCCTTGGGAAATGTGGTTGATGCAATGTGGCACATCCCTTCCCCTGGGAAATGTGGTTGATGCAGTGTTATACATCCCTTCCCCTGGGAAATGTGGTTGATGCAATGTGGCACAGCCCTTCCCTTGGGAAATGTGGTTGATGCAGTGTGGTACATTCCTTCCCCTGGGAAATGTGGTTGATGTAATGTGGTGCACCCCTTCCCCTGGGAAATGTGATTGATGCAGTGCGGTACATCCCTTCCCCTGGGAAATGTGGTTGATGCCGTGTGGCATCCCCTTCCCCTGGGAAATGTGGTTGATGCCGTGTGGCACAGCCCTTCCCTTGGAAAATGTGGTTGATGCCATGGGGCACATCCTTTCCCTTGGGAAATGTGGTCGATGCAATTTGTGGTGGTGTAAAGACATCCCTTCCCCTGTGAAATGTGGTTGATGCAATGTGGTACATCCCTTCCCCCTGGGAAATGTGGTTGATGCAATGTGGCACATCCCTTTCCTTGGGAAATGTGGTTGATGCAGTGTGGTACATCCCTTCCACTGGGAAATGTGGTTCATGTGGCATGGCCTTCTGGCACTGTGCTTGCTGCGGTGTGGTATGTCCAAGGAAATGTGGTTACTATATGGCACAAAGATTCAGGAGACTTGAGCATGCGCTGGTTTCATCACTCCAAGGTTGGTTCCTTCCGCTGGCCTGGAACAAGGTAGCTTTGACTGGTGGCAAGTTGAGGCGTAGGAACGACGATGAATTTATTTTTTTTTTAAGTAAAAGATCGTGATCAGATTTATTTAATTCCAGGAAGCGCTAGCGAATTTCTAAATCAAATTTTGTTTATTCCAGAGAGAGCAAGCAAAATGTCTTATGTCCAAATGGCAAGCAACAAATGTAGATCAGATTTATCCAGGAAGCGAATTTCAAAATCAAATTATAGAAAATAACCCTTGGATGAATTTATTAAGTTTTGTTTTCGGCTTATCAAAATGGCTCCCCACGACTACAATGTTGATTCTGCATCAGTTGGGTATATGTATGGCCAAATCATTTCTAAATGCTTGTTCTTGTATTTCTGAACTCAGTGTTTCAATGTACATGTAGTGAAGTTCCTAGTCGATGTTTTAAACATGCTAACACTTCCCATATATTTTGATACACCTTTTGTTGTTGTTTACACTCGACGACATGTGGAAAGTCGTTTTCATTCATGATGTATTAGCCGAATTCACATTAAATGATTCTCTCATCTCTCTCTCTCTCTCTCTCTCTCTATCTCTCTCTCGGATGTGTTCAACTTATTTGTCCGTGCGTATTGATTGTCATGTGCGCACGACGTGTGAATCTAGCATATTAATGACTGCCTGTGCGCGCGGCACGCGCGCGTGTGTATGTGTAGGTTTTTTTTACAGTTTAAAGTTATTTTAAACGAGGGCATCGCCAAGCGGCAGATATGTACTTTGCCAGCTACCTGCCCCGCCCTGCACCTCCCTTGTCCCTCACATGTTAGGCCCCCGTCCTCCTTATGTCCTTTGGGTGATACACCTACACACACCTTTGACTGGGTGCAAATCCTTTTCCGGGATGGACACCCGTACTTGGTGGGGTATACACCCTTAACACTGAGACATGCCTGCCGCTCGGCGACTTTAAGCCCCACGTGGCACATTTTGTGCTACAATGTCTTTTACTTTTAGTATTAGACGCACTCCTTTACCGGAATGCACACCCTTAATTAGTGGGGGTGTACACCCTTAATCAATGTGGCGTACACACCCTTAACTCGGAGGGTCTTGGCTTCTTTAAAACCCTTTCAACGCTAGCCAAAATTTACCATTAAACTTACACGGGTAGAGAAAAGATTATGTCTGCAATACAGTATTCGTTGTGACATGCATAAAATAAGGGCGTATCCGTGCCTCCCAAAATTAAGAACATAAAGCTACTATGATACCAGACCTTCATGTTGATGCCTTTTAGTGACATGGCTGTTAAATCATTGTGGTGCCATGAGGCGACAGTGGCGATGAAAAGGTAAATTAATTACTTGAAGAGAGGTTTGACAACTACATATTTGAAATGAGATGGAAAACGGCCAGAACATAGAGAATCATTGATGATGGATGTAAAGTAAGGAAGGAGATCATCAAGGCACTGGGAGAAGAGAGATGAAGGTAGTTCACAGGTTTTAGTCTGAGTTTTGGTCAAAATCTTCTTAACCTCTTCAGTGGGAAACTGAGCGGAACTAGACCACATAGTGCCAGAAAAGTAAGTATCAGGCACAGTTGATGATTGATCGATTGGAAATCAAGGTTTTTGGCGGATAAATGGCTAGCTTGTCCTGTGAAAGAAATGGAGAAACGATGATGGATTCAGACCTAGTGGATACAGGAAGTAGTAGTTGTGGATTTTGGTTTTATCAAGGAGAGAGGTTGGCTTAAAAACTAACCTTTAAATGATGCGAAGTAGTACAAGCGAGAATTTGGGCTTTCAACAAGAGCATTTGTCTATACTGTCGGACACAATTTTGATGGCTCGGAATCTTTGTGATTTCAAGTCCAGTCTTAACCCACTGGGCGCTCTGCACCGGCGGCCATTTCTTCCGTTAGCCTTGAGTCATCTCAGTGCCCTG
>CM065699.1:13833994-13857510 GCA_017654935.2 Phymorhynchus buccinoides
GTTTCATGAGGCAAATTTGACTTCAAAATTTTCTTTATTATCATAAATAATTTAAATGGGCTTCTTACCCGTCTTCACCTACTGCTGGATATTTAATATTCATATTATTCTTTATTTCAGGATTTCGATTGCAACTATATTGCGATATTTAATATTCATTTATTATTATGATTTTTGCAGATTCGATGCCACACATAATGCTCTTACAGCGTCAACACGGATAAAAATCAGGACTGCGTCGATGCCTGATACGCTGAACGGCGTCCCAGATATACTATGTCCTGCAACATATCGTGCGTGATCCAGGAAAACTATTCTCTGGGTAAGTATAAATCACTGCCAAGAAATGCGAAAGAGACACTCCACAACCATCCACAGACAGATCCCACGCCTGCTGCCGCGCGCGCACACACATAAGGTAAGACGGGGTAAAAAGCCATGGCGGGTAAGAAGCCATGCTAATTATCTCAATGAAAATACAAATTTCAGTCAAGTTTGCCCATCAGACGATGTTAAGGGCAAACTGTGCTGAAATTGTTGGGTTTTTTCATGATATTGGCGTGGGCTTTTTTCCCGTCTTTCCCCTTCACTGCACTGACACCACATGCCAAACAACCGCACAACTCTTCCCTACGCTACTCCATACATAGACACAAGTTTGTGTGTGCTTGCCGCCACACATACGCCGCGCGCGGACGACACACAACATAAACACTTGAAAGGCGCATGTATTAAGGACCGTTCAGTCACATTCCAAATATATCAAGCTGCTTGTACTGTAGGTTTATCTTTAGGAATAAAATACCCTCTTATCAGTATGTTGAGTTTGCTTTGACCATTCTAACACTCTAACTAAGTTACATTTGGGTTATTAATCCACCCTCTCTCTTTCTCGTCGTCGCGTCGCTCGCTGACAACACGACGCGCGCGCGCTCACTTCCGTTTGATTATTGTCTCTGCTGTTTGGCTTTCACTTTATGCGTACAGGCTATGTTTTATGTAATGTGTGTGTGTATTGTGTGTGCGCACTTGTGTGTGTGTGTATGACCGCGCGTGCGTGTATGTACGCACAGGCGCGCGCGTGCGTGTATGTACGCACAGGCGCGCGCATGCGTGTGTGTGCGCGCACCGGTATGTATTTGCGAGTGCGTTTGTTGTTGGTGCGAGCGGGATGTACGCACAGGCGCTGCATGTTATGTTTTGTGTAAGTACGTTTTGTTGTTGAAAGCGAGAAACATTAGAAGAGAGAGAGAGAGAGAGAGAGAGAGAAGAGAGAGAGAAGAGCAGTTCGAAATCGTATAAACCCAATGTAGACTTATCCCCCAAACAGCAAGAGTGGCGGTAATGGTTCGAATTTCCCCCCCCCCCCCACACACAACACAGGAATGAAAACACAACTTTGTCCCTTATTCTTTAACCCTCAATAACGATTTTTTGACTTGACACATACACACAAACGTGCTCACAAACTACATCCACGCGTGTGCGCAACTTGTTTAGTTTTTTCTCTGCGTGTTCACGCGTTTCGGTTTCAGGTTTATATGCGTGCCCACCCGCTGTGTGAGGCCAATGTGTGTGTGTTTCCACTTTCATGTACCCTCCAAAATGGAAGGAGGCCCACAATCCTTCTCGATCTTCATTCCTTCTCCTCCTTCCTCCTTTTTAGTCGCTTTTGCCGATCTATACGATCAGCAAAGGAAAGTAACTGTTTTCGTTCGTGTGGTTTTTTCAGGGCCAGGGGTGGGGGGCTTAGGGGGCTGCAGCCCCCACCCTTTTTCCTCCCCCCCAAAAAAAAATTTGATGTCGCCGAGCGGCAGCTGAAAATTTCCTCGCGGGCCATATTATATACTAGCACTCATCAGCACCACCAGTTGATAGGTACTTAATGGTTCAAAACATGTTTCAATAGGGGGTTATGAACAGTAATGGCATTAGTCCTTTATTTCATGCCCAGTTTGCACTATTTTGCTTCTCGGATTTAACCTTTTTCCGGGGGAGCATGCCCCCGGACCCCGCTAGGGGTCTTGGTGCTTCCGCACCTTCGATGAATTAGCCCCACTCCTTAAAAACTTAGGTCCGGCCCTGTCCTTTTTTGTTCTATTGCCGATCTACAACATCGCAAAAGGAATTTATTTTCGTTCGTGTATATGGCAAGACGGGGTAAAAAAGCGCATGTTCGGGTAAGAAAAGCCCACCCCAATTATATTCTCATGAAATAAAGAAAATTTCAGTCAAATTTGCCCATGAGACGAATGCTAGACATTAACTCTCGTCGTCATGGGCAAAATGAGACTGAAATTTTGCATTCATTTCATGATAATCGTTACCCGCCCATGCGCTTTTTATATTTTACCCCGTGCTTCCCCCTATGTTTCTTTTGGTCTGTCCCAAGGATATCTCCCGAACCGGTTAACATGCAAACGCTTGGATAGGATTTGTTCGGAAATAATTAAGGGGAGTCATTTCATGGTGTGTGTGGGAGTGGTCTTGCCTAATTCAATCGGTCAAACAGGGGAAGCTACTCTACCATCAGGTAGATCCCCAGCTCTCAACCTCGTGTGCTTGAGCAGACATACAGCACTTTGAGCACCGTGCGTCATTCTAAAATTGATGTCATTTATATTTTTACGTCACATTTTTGCCAGTTTTATCAGTTTGTGGCCACTGGCCACCCCTCATGTTTTTTAAAAATTTGTTTGCAAGTCAGCTGACTCGCCGTAGGTACTTTATAAGTCACAGAAGGCATCTCTGTGAAATTCGGGTTGCTCCCACCTGGAGAGAACGTCGTAGGCAGAGGCGCGCCAACCTCATTTTTTTTCTTTTTTTGCATGCGGTTTTTGTGTGATTGATGAGGAAGGAAAAGGGGGTGGTGGGGTAAATTTTTGACCAAATGACAACTTTTTCGTTGCCACTGGGTTTAACGTATGCTAAGTGCATGGGCACACGGGACTTCGGTTTATCGTCTCATCCGAAAGACTCAAAGATTTTCTTCCTTTGAAGACAATAAAGAATGTGATGGTGCATGGGAAAACCAAGACATAAGTCACTCAGAATGTTTCTGGAGCAAAAGCCAAAAATAGTCAGACCCACAACCTCCCCCCAAAAATATATAGAAATAATTAGAATATATATTTTTACCTATTCAACCAGTATCTACAACACGAAAGGCAATTTTGAACGGTGTTTGTTGTTGCTTATTTATTTCTTTAAAAAACAAGCGCGGAATCGCAATAGTTTGTGGCACACGCTCTATTTTTACCACTCCAATCATTACAAACACTGAGTTACCTCCCCTTGATTTTCAATAATTTTAATCTGTAAAGCAGGGACGGTATTTATGTCGAGATAGCATGAGACTTAGCATGATGCTAACTTAGAAGCTCTTCCAATGTCCTATAGGATTTAATAGGACTTTTGGAAGAGCTTCTAAGTTAGCATCATGCTAAGTCTCATGCTATCTCGACATGAATACCGTCCCAGAATGTTATCTCTGCACCATTTCGTAACTTTTTATATCTTTTGGAAAACATTTAAAACTATGTATCCTACTTATACTAATCGAAAGTCTTCTATGTCCCGACTTCTGCCAAGTGATCTATCTCTAACGTCAAAGTTCAAATGGCAGTAAAATATAAACTGGACGAAATAACCCAATTCTGTTTTGTGCGACCTTTTCCCTTAGCTTATTTCTATGCGTTTTCACATTATTTTTATCAACACATTTATTTCTGTACCTTGTGTGTGTGCGCGCGCGCGCGTGCATGGCGTGTTTGAGGGGGGGGGGGGGTGCGTGCTTGTGTGTGTACTGAATAGCATTACTTTATGATATTTTACTGTTTGCTGTGATGTTATCATTATGATGTTCTTTATTAATATTTCCTTGTTATGAACTGTGTTATGGGAAATTCTTCTTCGTTCGCTCAGTTTCCTGTCATACGAGCGTAGATGCGTCATGCTGGCGTTATGCGCCTAACTAAGAAATAGTCAGGCCCAGCAAGTCCGACTTCGGCTGAAGAAATCTTTTGTACGAATTTATAGAAAAAAAGGCAGGAGAATGGACCAGTGAGATAGAAAGATAGCAGATGACAGTAAGCAAAGGGAAAAGGCAGAGTCAAAGAGAGTGACAGAATTAGAAGAAGTTACAAGCACAGAACTTCCAGTAGGTGGGGGAACTATTTGTACAAAAGCCCCCCCCCCGGTATCCCCACGGGGGGATGGGAAATTAATTTGTATTACATACTTTGTTTACTTAATATGGGGGACGGGGGGGGGGGGTGGGTAGATGGGAGTGTGTGTGTGAAGAAACTTAATTGGTCTCTGTGAATAACATGCGCTTTTATGTCTTAGTTTATAATGTCTCGTCAGTTTTATTTATTTAAGTGCACGCTGAAAAAAAAGATTTTCCTCCTTTGAAGACAATAAATTAAAAAAATGGAATTTGAATTTAGACTACGGAAAAATTGCTCCATATTGTAAAATACAATCTCAATTTATGCCAGAATTCCATTATGTCCGTTTTTCCTCGCACGTTTGGTGCACATATAAACGACATACATACAACTATTCTACAGTTCCCTTCCCCGTGGGGATACCGGGGGGTCTTTCGTAAAAATAGTTCCACCTTCTGGAAGTTCTGAGCTGGTAACTGAAGCTCTGATCTGCCACTCTTCCTTTTCCCTTTTATCATCTACTATTTTTTCCGATTTATTGGCCCATTCTCCTGCCTTAAAAAAAAAGTCTTCAAAGTCATTTTGTTCTCCTTTGAGCTCCTCCGAAATCGGAACGTGTCGCACTGTACGCAGCGGTGAGACCAGTGAAAACTGAAAACCGGACATATACGTACCTTATCCATTATGGCCATATGGTCTGGGAACGAAGAAGTAGTAGTTTCCGGTGTACTGAACACTTCGTTGTTTTTTTAAGTTACTGCATGTAGGCCTATTCACATTGAGATACTAGTATGAGACTTATCATCTCTTAGAAGCCATTCGTCTTCTGCGTTCCCAGGTCCATATCGGCATATGTCCATAATGGGTAAGGTACATATGTGTCCGGTTTTCAGTGGTCTCCCCGCTGCGTACAGCCGACACATTACGATTTCGGAAGAGCTCAAAGGAGAAAAATTATTTGGAAGATTTTTTTGGGGAAAAAAGGCGGGAGAATGGACCGGAAAGGCAGAAAGATAGTAGATGACAGTAAGCAAAGGGAAAAGGCAGAGTCAAAGAGTGACAGATTAGAGGAAATTACAAGCACAGAACTTCCAGAAGGTGGGGGAACTATTTATACAAAAGACCCCCCGGTATCCCCACGGAGATAGAAGCCATTCATAAAGTAGTAGGATTTAAAGGTGGACCGTGACGGCTCCGTTTGTTTTGAAGAAACCCGTCGAGATCGCCCAGAAAACAGCTTTTTCAAGGTTCAGAACACTATCACGCACTTTGCTCTGGTTTCTTAGAATTAAACCATCATCCTGGCAGAGATAGTAGCCATTTTGGATGGGGTGGGTGGAGGTCACCCATTGTGGTTGAAGCGTTTTCTTTTTTTAGTAGTGCAGTAAAAAAAAAAAAAAAAGAAAAGAAGGATGTTTCCTTCGTTGTGAGTGAAACTCCTTTAGATAAACTGGATAACATTTACAAATAAAAAAAGAAGGCTTGTACAGTAATGCGAAAAGTTCGTACTAACGATTTGGTCTAAACGCAGGCGGCCATTAGAAAAAAGAGACGGCAAACGCCTTCTCTTTGGGTGAAATAATTTGACTTCCAGCACCTCCGCCAAGGAGGAATCGCCGATTTGACGGCTCGATTTCTGGGACGAGTGTTCTGAACCTTGAAAAAAGCTGTCTTTCTGGTGAACTTTATTTTTTAGGAGGGAGGGAGGGGGGAGGTCAACAACACGTGGGCATAGCGACACGTCATTTGGGAGCACAGCAACACGGGGACACGACACGTGAACACAAAGTCCTAGGGTTTCCCCGAGTAAGACAATTACCTCACTGCTACAACCGGGCCTACTCGATCAACAGCATAGCGTACATGGTTGTTTTTCTAATCTACCAGCACTGAAATGACAAAATTTGAAGTGGTTCTGTGCAGCGGTTTACAAAATACTGCGCAAGCTTGAACGACTGCATGTCCCGTGGGGGAATCTTTTTTATACAAATAGTTCCCCCACCCTCTGGAGGTTCTGTGCTAATAGCTTCCACTAATGTATTGCTCTTCGCTGCCTTTTCATATTCTTACTAACATCGTTTTTGGCATCGTTGGCCCATTCTCCTGCCTTTTCCCCCCTAAAAAATATTCCAAATAATTGTCTCCTTTGAACTCAATAATTGGAATGTGGCATCTGAATGCAGCAGGGAGACCTCTGAAAACCGGACACATACACATAGGTGTAGAGTGGCACAGAGGTAACGCGTTCGCCTCGTGTCAAGTAAACCCGAGTTCGAACCTGGGTACAGGGGATTTTTCCTCACTTTGCACTAGGCCTCACAGTCTGAACGTGGAGTCTTTCGGATGAGACGATAAACCGAGGTCCCGTGTGCCCATGCACTTAGCACAGGTTAATCCCAGTGGCAACGAAAAAGTTGTCAATTGGTCAAAAATTACCCCCCCCCCCCCCTTACCTTTCTCATCAGTCACACAAAAATCGCATGCAAAAAGACATTGGGTGGTGCGCCTCTGGCTGCGACGCGCTCTCCAGGTGGGAACCCGAATTTCACACACGCATGCGATTCTAAAGTACATATCTTATGCATTATGGTATGGTCATATGGCCCCTGAAGGAAAAGGATTGCAAATCCCTCCGCTTCACAAGGAGACAAAAGGCTACTTAGATCTCCAATGAACTAGACTAGTGGCAAGGGTACAGGTGCTGTGTACACGCGCATGTGCGTTTTGTGCATGTGTCAATATTGCTGATATGTTATGCTTATTGCGCAATTTAAAATAACTTTAACCCTTTCGCCGCCTGCCATTTTTCAGCAAAAAACCCCCCATTAAACTGAACTGGGTATACCTTTTTCTCTGCAGTATGGGGAATTCCTCTGTGACATATATAACATTAGGCCTGTCCTTGCCTCCTAAACTTAAGAAAATAGGGTCTTTGGATAGCAGGCCCTGATTTGAATGCTTTTTAGTGACATGGGTGTTTTAAACCATTGTGGTGCATAAATGCGACATTGGCGGTGAAAGGGTTAAACTGTAAAAAAAAAAACCACCACATATACACGTGCGCGCGCACAGCCAGTCATTAATTTCCAGACTCACAAACGTGCGCACATACAAGCATACGCACGCAAATAAGTGAACACATCACACAGAGAGAGAGAGAGAGAGAGAGAGAGAGAGAGAGAGAGAGAGTCATTTAATGTGAATTCGGATAATACATCATGAATGAAAACGATGAACTTTCCACATGTCGTCGAGCGTAAACAACAACAAAACGTGCATCAAAATATATGGGAAGTGTTGGCATGTTTAAAACATCCACTAGGAACTTCACTACATTGAAACACTGAGTTCAGAAATACAAGAACAAGCATTTAGAAGTTATTTGGCCATACATGTACCCAACTGATGCAGAATCAACATAGTCGTGGGGAGCCATTTTGATAAGCCGAAAACAAAACAATAAATTCAGCCAAGGGTTATTTTCTATCATTTGAATTTGAAATTCGCTTCCTGGACTTAGAGAAATCTTATCTCGATTTTTTTAACCCTTTCACCGCCAGCCATATTTCAGCCAAAAATGTTCCATTAAATTTACCTGGGTAGAGAACAAAATCCATCTGCAGTATTGGGGATTCTTCTGTGACATATATAAAATAAGGTCTATCTTTACTTCCCAAAACTAAGACAATAGGGTCTTTGGATAATAGACCCCAATTTGATGCCTTTTAGTGACATAGGTCTTAAGTCACTGTGGTGCTAAAATGCGACTTTGGCGGTGAAAGGGTTAAAACCAATTTTTGCTTGCCATTTGGACATAAAAGACATTTTTCTTGCTCTTTCTGAAATAAACAAAATTTGATTTTGAAATTCGCTAGCGCTTCCTGGAATTAAAGAAATCTGTATCTCGATCTTTTACTTTTTTAAAAATTATTCATCGTCGTTCCAACGCCTGAACTTGCCACCAGTCAAAGCTGCCTTGTTCCAGGCCAGAGGAAGGAACCAACCTTGGAGTGATGAAACCAGCGCATACTCAGATGTCGGATTCTTCACTGAAGAGATGCCGATGTCGGTTAGAGATGTCGATTTCTTCACTGAAGAGATGTCGATTTCAGATGTCGGATTTCTTCACTGAAGAGATGCCGATGTCGGTTTCATATGTCGATTTCTTCACTGAACAGATGTCAATTATGTTGGTTTAGTCACTGAAGAGATGCCGATGATGTCGGTTTCTTCACAGTAGAATCGTTATTGTCGCTGCTGGTTTCTTCTCTGCAGACTCGTCTTCTGTGATGGCTGTTCTGCAAGCTGTTTGTTCAGGTGGCTCGCGTCTTTTTCGCTTAAGACAGTCCTCCCCTATGCACACACTGCAAAAAACATTTTATCACAGCATTTCAAGATCAACATTAATTTACATTACAGGATTTAGTAAAGGAAAAGGAAAAGGCAGAGTCAAAGAGAATAAGCATAGAACGTCCAGAAGACG
The DNA here is from genome assembly GCA_017654935.2 of Phymorhynchus buccinoides. Lineage (NCBI taxonomy): Eukaryota > Metazoa > Mollusca > Gastropoda > Neogastropoda > Raphitomidae > Phymorhynchus > Phymorhynchus buccinoides. The sequence goes on from CM065699.1 coordinate 13,842,647, forward strand.
AGGAAAGTAGTTGTGCAAAAGCCCCCCCCCCCCCCCCCCCCTTTCCACCCTCAGCACTCCTTCAGGGGAGATGTAGAAAGATGAAGAAAGTATTCAAGAGAATCACGAGCCTGGGGGGTGGATAGGAGGGACGGGTTGGGGGGTGCGTACTTCACTGGGCAGATATATACCCACCCACCCCCCTGTGAGGATACTGGGGGGGGGGGGGTCCTTTTGTATAAATAGTTCCCCCACCTTCTGGAAGTTCTGTGCTTGTAACTTCCTCTAATCTGTCACTCTCTTTGACTCTGCCTTTTCCCTTTGCTTACTGTCATCTATATCTTTCTGCTCATACCGGTCCATTACCCTGCCTTTTCTCATGAAACGCTTTCAAAAACATTTCCTCCAGCCGAAGTCGGACTTGCTGGGCCTAACTGTTTCTTAGTTAGGCGCATAACGGCAGCATGACGCATCTGCGCTCATAATTGACAGGAAACTGTCTGAGCGATCGAACATACCCACTTCTGTCATATCCAGGAAAAACAATATTTGTTTTTTCTTCAAGGAGTTCTGGCTCTTTTTCCTTATCTTTTAACTTTTATTAATTTCCACTGAAAGGTCGGCCAGTTAGTCGTTTATAGTCCTGTCCACAGCTGTGGGTCATCTCAAAACTGTCACCACGTAAAAGGAAAGCTGCCTCAAACTATCCAACCAACGGGTCAAAATGGTTGTTTCCACAGTGTTCCCTTTTTATGACAGAGTGAGTAGAAATCACAAATTATGCACATTTTGGTCGGATGAAACCCTTCCCACTGGACGGAAGGAATTGGCGACCGTCGTTTATTTCCAACTCACTCAGGCAGTTGTGGGAATACAGCCAATGCTTGCTGATAATGACGACGGCATACGGCCACAAGTAGCTGAATAGAGTTCACAAATGAAATTTCTTCCAAATAAAAAGGTTGGATAGTGTGAGGCGGCTTTAAGGTTCAAAACCGCGCATAACAAACACACATCAATGTGTCCTCCTACCAACGTTCATGTGGTTTAAACAAATCTTCATCACTCGGAAACGACAAACACAAAAGACAATTACGTTCAGCAACAAACAAAAGCATTATACCGTGCTCCAACGTTCATGTCATAACTACGTTGCACAAAAAGTACGGTAGATTATTTAATACAGACCCACCTATGTCAACAGCTGTAAGGAAATCCACAGCTCAGCCAGACTCAGTACCCTACAATGTCGACAGGTTCTTTATTCATTACAAACAGACCCACCTATGTCAACAGTTGTTAAGGAAATCCACAGCTCAGCCAGACTCAGTACCCTACAGTGTCGGCAGGTTCTTTATTCATTACAAACAGACCCACCTATGTCAACAGCTGGTAAGGAAATCCACAGCTCAGCCAGACTCAGTACCCTACAATGTCGGCAGGTTCTTTATTCATTACAAACAGACCCACCTATGTCAACAGCTGGTAAGGAAATCCACAGCTCAGCCAGACTCAGTACCCTACAGTGTCGACAGGTTCTTTATTCATTACAAACAGACCCACCTATGTCAACAGCTGTCAGGAAATCCACAGCTCAGCCAGACTCAGTACCCTACAGTGTCGACAGGTTCTTTATTCATTACAAACAGACCCACCTATGTCAACAGCTGGTAAGGAAATCCACAGCTCAGCCAGACTCAGTAGCCAGACTCAGTACCCTACAGTGTCGGCAGGTTCTTTATTCATTACAAACAGACCCACCTATGTCAACAGCTGTCAGGAAATCCACAGCTCAGCCAGACTCAGTACCCTACAGTGTCGGCAGGTTCTTTATTCATTACAAACAGACCCACCTATGTCAACAGCTGTCAGGAAATCCACAGCTCAGCCAGACTCAGTACCCTACAGTGTCGGCAGGTTCTTTATTCATTACAAACAGACCCACCTCCACAGCTCAGCCAGACTAAGGGATGGTTCTGGCTCCGCCTTTCCGCTACTGTCTCAGCTCCCGTGCCTCCAACGGCCTCAGCAGGTGTGGGGAACTGCTCTTGTGCTGGTAGGGCAGGTGGAAGTCAGCGAGTCTCTTCGGGTGTTTTGTTTTCCATCCTGTGCCTCCAGTGGCCTCCTGTGTAGCTTCTTCCCAGGAGCTATGACCATCTCCAGGCAAACCCGCAGTGTGCCTGTGTAGTCTATGGGCCTCTGTGTGGTGGGTGCTTGTCTTCTAACAAGCTGCTTTTATGGGCGACAGTCGGTTGCGACAGGGAGTACTGTCGTTTCCTGAAAATGGCAAATGCAGAATGTTTATATATATTATAGTGTTCAAACACTTAATAGTTTAGTTGTATTCTTCTTCAAAAAAGAATAGGAATCTATGTTTTTTTTATCATAAATAAGAGGAAAAATTGTTAATTTAATTTAAGGGACGATGAAATAATTTCAATTGAAACATTTAATATCCTTTCATCCGTTTAAACTTGTGGGTAAGCGTCTGTTATGGATTTAACTTCAAGTTTCCGCTTTTGTACTTATTCTGTGCGCTGTCTAATGACTATTTGAAATATGCTTTTCTGCTTACGCTTTGCACTTTTACAGCTCATTTCTTGCTCATTTTCTTCATATTATTTTCATCGATGCACAAAATGTTGATAATTGCACAGGAACACTTTATATTTTGCTACAACCATAACTGGTTTCTTCTCTTCATTTCTTAACTCTTCTAGCACCGTGGGCGACTGTATTCGCTCATGACATCACTCTACACTTCTACCAAATGCAAAGACACTCACTGCCAAGCACCCTGCCATATGTTCGTCCATTTTTAAAGCTTATGTCACCGTTTCTTACGTTAAACTAAAACGCATGCGCCCTCGAAAATATAGTTACTCCCCTCTTGTTGGTTGAGATGCAACGGGCAAACAAGAATGTCAAAAAATACATGGCGCTAGAGTTAATTTCACCTTTTTATTAAATAAACTGTATCAAATCTCTCTCTCTCTCTCTCTCTCTCTCTCTCTCTCTCTCTCTCTCTCTCTCTCTGGTTTCCTTTCTTTCCTTTTACTTGCCTTCAGTCAGAAATGAAGCCTGTGGTCGTTCCAGTTTTGCACATCCATAGTGCCTCGTCCGTGTTTCTAAAATTCCTTCAGGTCATTTTCAGTTTGCATATATCATGGTAAGCCCAGGTTACTGATCTTCCCAGTTCATTCTTCATTTATTACCTTATTAATTTCCCAATTTTCATTTGACATTATTTTCTTCATTTTGAGGGGGGGGGGGGGGGGGGGGGAGGGGGGGGGGAGCGGCGAGGGAGGGTTATTATTTTGAGCCATGTCCACTGAGCAGAGAGAGAGAGAGAAATGTCCTGCTCGCAAACCAAGGAACATTCCTTTCACGTGCATCCTCTTTACCAAAGGACACCTAGGAAGAAATTTGCCGCCAGAAAAGACAACTACGCATAATAAAATGGAAAACAATTGACATAAAGTATCTCTGTGAAACTCTTTGCAAGACAAAAAATTATCCACCCACCAAGGACCACTCATTATCTGACAAGAGTTATCTGTGTGCAACACTCCGACAAAAAAAAAAAAGAAAAAAGAACTACGTATTCCTCAATAAAACACAACAGAAAGCAGGCCTAACGAATAACTGGAACATCACTTTACGGATAATTCCGGCACCTATCGAAGATTTAGTCACAACTTTTACACCCAGGACACGCTTTCGTTTCCATATAATGGGTGAGACAGACCCCACGGATGGTGATGAGATTAACGTCCAATCGGTCAGAGACCCTTATGGACGGTGCAGACCCCACCCACCCTATTCCAACATGATGCCATGTCAGCAAGCAAGCACAATACGCACGCACGCGGGCATGTACTGCGCTCACGCACGCGCGCACACACAGTGACCCAGCCAGTCAGAACCCCCAGTGGGTTCTGACGTGATGCTGCGTCAATGGGTGCTGATTGTCCCTCTCTGTCTATCTGCGCCAAAGTTTATGGTGTCATGACAACAATTCAATGCACGCGAAGGGATTTTGTTTCCATGAAGAGGGATTTGTTTTTGTATTTATTTGCACTTTGAACTTTCGTTTTGTATCTGCACCCACCCCCCCCCACCCTTTTATTGCAATGAATAAAAATAACCTCTCCCCACCGTTTTCTCGTCTGAAACTCTTTCTCTCTTCCTCTCCCGTCCCCCCCCCCCTGACACACACACACTACACACAGAGTGACACACACACAGTGACCCATACGCACACGCACGCATGCACGCACACTCTCACGCGCGCACGCACACACACACACGCACACACACAGAGTGACCCAGCCAGCCACAACTTGTTCAGCGGGCTCCGACACGATGCCGCGTCAAAGGATGTCTGTGTCTGTCTGTGTCTCTCTCTCTGTCTCTCTCTCTCTCTGTCTCTCTGTCTGTCTCTCTCTCTCTCTCTCTCTCTCTCTCTCTCCTCTCTCTCTCTCTCTCTCTCTCTCTCTCTCTCTCTCTCTCTCTCTCTCTCTCTCTCGGACAGATTGGAAGAATAGGCTTGGCCTAAAATCTCAATCCTTGAATAATAAAGTTTTTTTCAGTCTCTAGCAACAACATACCATAAGGCGCTTAATCTTGATGAAATCAAATCAAAGTGCTTTCAAAACAAAAACACCAAGCAGCATTCAGAGGGGAAAAGGAGATATTGCAGATTGCAATCACAGGGGAACAGGTGGGTTTTCAGGTTTATTTTTTAAGATAGAGAGGGTGGGTTGATGACGGGGGGAGAGGAGAAGTGGTTTTTAGAGGCAGTACATCCTGAAAAATCAAAAGAATGCCGACCAACAGATGAAAGTTTATACCTAGGGATATTATGAAGGGGAAGAGAATATGAAGTTGAACGTGGCGGGCGAGCTGGCTTGTACAAATGATAATACTGTCAGAGATAAGAGGGAGCAACCTGATGGATAGATTTATAGCAGAGGGTGTTCAGTTGGTATTCAATTCTACCAACGACTGGTAGCCAGTACAGAGAGTGGAGTAGAGGGCCGATATGATCGAACTCTTTTTTAAAGAACAAGCCGTGCAGCCGTATTTTGAAATCGCTGGAGACAAGAAAGAGAAGAAACAGGTAGGTCAGAAAGAAGAGCAATGCAATAGTCAAGATGAGTGAAGTAACGAGCTGGACTGTGGCTTTGACTGATAGGTATTTGCGAATATAGCCGATGTGACGGATTTGGAAGTAGCACGACTGACATGTCTGAGTCAGGAAACTCTGCATTGAGAGAGTATTGTCCAGAGGGACAGCTTAGTTCTTAACGGAGTCAGAGAGAGAGGGGGGATGTTTTCGCCTAGTTGGATTGTCTCGGCTGAAACAGAGGCCAGTTTCCTGTTTGTGCCTACAAGCATGGCTTCGGTTTTATCGTCATTTTAACTAGACGGTTTTGAATCACCCAGTTTTGCGTGTCAAAGTAGCAGCTGGATACATCCGAAAGAAGGGAATGTAGGTCTTCGGAGAGTGCACTGTTATGGAGTTGCGTGCCATCTGCACAGAAGTGGTGTTTCATGTTGTGCTGGTCAGTGATGTTGGGAACTCCACAAGAAAGCCTAACCTGTCGAGACTGACGAACCATTGGCGAGAACAGACTGAAAGCGACCAGAAAGGTAACAGAAAGCCTTGAAAGAGCAGAGCCCACACTTCCGAAAGTATGTTCAAGACGAGACGTAATGTGAGTGGTCTGTGGTATGAAAGGCAGCAGAGAGACCGAGAAGTGTCAGAAGAGAGAGTTGACAACATCAGATGCGAGTAGAGGTCAGTGACGATTTGAAGAACAGCTGGTTCAGTGCTGTGGTTACATTCAGACTGGTAAGGATGGTGGAGAATGTTTGCATAGAGATGGCAGACTGGTAAGGTTGATGGAGATTGTTTGCAAAGATTGATGGCATACAGACTGGTATCCGAGTGGAGATTATTTTCGCATAAACAGACTTGTAAGGATGATGGAGATTGTTTGCATAGAGATTGAGGGTTGGTGAAGGGTATGATTGCCAGACAACCGGCCAGACAAGGACCGTTCAGCTACCTCAGCATGATGCCGGCTCAACCTCTGCCTACCCTTGGGTCTGAAGCTTTAGTGCTCTGCCAGCAGCCTTCTGAAGAACAATCTTGCAGAAGGGGCCTGAATGGTTTCTGGAAGTAGGGCGTTCCATTCAACGCCCTGTTGTTTTGTTCTATGTGGTTGGTTTTAAAATTTTCTAAAAATACAGCAAAAGAGCTCTCTCAGCATTGAATGTGCATACAGGTCTAGGGATCTGAATTATTATTCTGAAACTGAACGTAACTCATCTTGACAGGTACATGGTAATACTGACGAAGGATAGGAGTCAGCATGATTCTCTCTCTGTCAAGTTTGTGTTCAGTTCTACCTTTAACAGAAAATCTTGCATAGAGGGGAGAGCAAACACGATCTAGCACTTTCTTCCTAAGGACAAGAAAGCTGTTGCATTTTGAACACTGTTGACAAAGAAAGATCAGAAAAGAAACAAACCTAGAACAGCAGACAAAGTCAAGACAAGATTGAGGGATTTTAAATATAGCTTTGGAAGGCCGATAGGTATTTACGGTAGCGCTAACGAAGGGATCCGATGCCAAGCAGGGTTTCTTCTCCTTCTTCCAACTAGTTGACAAGGTCATTTTTGACCATTATTACAACTGAAAAGGGCGAAGAGGTCAAAAAGATGAGAGGAGAGAGAGAAAAGGGAGGGAGAGAGAGAGAGAGAGAGAGAGAGAGAGAGAGAGAGAGAGAGAGAGAGAGAGAGAGAGAGAGAGAGAGAGAGAGAGAGAGGGGTTGGGTTTTGGTGGGTAGACAGCCAGACAACCGGCCAGACAAGGACCGTTCAGCGGTACCCAGCATGATGCCGGCCCAACCACTGCCTACCCTTGGGTCTGAAGCTTTAGTGCTCTGCCAGCAGCCTTCTGAAGGTCTTAGCAGAAGGGGCCTGAATGGTTTCTGGAAGTAGGGCGTTCCATTCAACGCCCTGTTGTTTTGTTCTATGCGGTTGGTCCTAATTAAAGAAAATACAGCAAAAGAGCGTCGACCAGCAGTTGAAAGTTTATACAGGTCTAGGGATCTGAAGGGAAATGGGTCTGAAACTGAACGTAACAGGCGAACTGACAGGTACATGGTAATACTGACGAAGTAGTAGGAGAACAGCATGATATTTATAGCAGGGGGTGTTAAGTTTGTGTTCAATTCTACCTTTAACAGACAATAAGTGCAGAGAGCGTAGAGCTAACACGATCAAACCTTTTCTTCCTAAGGACAAGACGAGCTGTTGCATTTTGAATGTGCTGTAGACAAAGAGAGAACAGAAACGGGTAAGGCGGAAAGAACAGCATCACAAAGTCAAGACAAGATAGGATGAGGGAAATAATAAATATAGCTGTGGCTTCGTCCGATAGGTATTTACGAATGTAGCCAATACAACGGATCTGATGCTAACAGGGTTTCTTCTTATTCTTCCAACTAGTTAAAAGTCATTTTTGACCATTATTACAACTGAAAAGTGCGAAGAGGTCAAAGGAAAGAGAGAGAGAAGAGAGAGAGAGAGAGAGAGAGAGAGAGAGAGAGAGAGAGAGAGAGAGAGAGAGAGAGAGAGAGAGAGGGTTGGTGGGTAGACAGCCAGACAACCGGCCAGACAAGGACCGTTCAGCGGTACCCAGCATGATGCCGGCCCAACCACTGCCTACCCTTGGGTCTGAAGCTTTAGTGCTCTGCCAGCAGCCTTCTGAAGAATCTTAGCAGAAGGGGCCTGAATGGTTTCTGGAAGTAGGGCGTTCCATTCAACGCCCTGTTGTTTTGTTCTATGAGTTTGGTCCTTAAAAAAAATACAGCAAAAGAGCGTCGACCAGCAGTTGAAAGTTTATACAGGTCTAGGGATCTGAAGGGAAATGGGTCTGAAACTGAACGTAACAGGCGAACGGACAGGTACATGGTAATACTGACGAAGTAGTAGGAGAACAGCATGATATTTATAGCAGGGGGTGTTAAGTTTGTGTTCAATTCTACCTTTAACAGACAAGTGCAGAGAGCGTAGAGCTAACACGATCAAACCTTTTCTTCCTAAGGACAAGACGAGCTGTTGCATTTTGAATGCGCTGTAGACAAAGAGAGAACAGAAACGGGTAAGGCGGAAAGAACAGCATCACAAAGTCAAGACAAGATAGGATGAGGGAAATAATAAATATAGCTGTGGCTTCGTCCGATAGGTATTTACGAATTTAGCCAATACAACGGATCTGATGCTAACAGGGTTTCTTCTTATTCTTCCAACTAGTTAAAGTCATTTTTGACCATTATTACAAATGAAAAGGGCGAAGAGGTCAAATGAAAGAAGAGAGAGAGAGAGAGAGAGAGAGAGAGAGAGAGAAGAGAGAGAGAGAGAGAGAGAGAGAGAGAGAGAGAGAGAGAGAGAGAGAGAGAGAGAGAGAGAGAGGGGGGGTTTTGGTGGGTAGACAGCCAGACAACCGGCCAGACAAGGACCGTTCAGCGGTACCCAGCATGATGCCGGCCCAACCACTGCCTACCCTTGGGTCTGAAGCTTTAGTGCTCTGCCAGCAGCCTTCTGAAGGTCTTAGCAGAAGGGGCCTGAATGATTTCTGGGAGTAGGGCGTTCCATTCAACGCCCTGTTGTTTTGTTCTATGTGGTTGGTCCTTTAAAGAAAATACAGCAAAAGAGCGTCTACCAGCAGTTGAAAGTTTATACAGGTCTAGGGATCTGAAGGGAAATGGGTCTGAAACTGAACGTAACAGGCGAACTGACAGGTACATGGTAATACTGACGAAGTAGTAGGAGAACAGCATGATATTTATAGCAGGGGGTGTTAAGTTTGTGTTCAATTCTACCTTTAACAGACAATAAGTGCAGAGAGCGTAGAGCTAACACGATCAAACCTTTTCTTCCTAAGGACAAGACGAGCTGTTGCATTTTGAATGCGCTGTAGACAAAGAGAGAACAGAAACGGGTAAGGCGGAAAGAACAGCATCACAAAGTCAAGACAAGATAGGATGAGGGAAATAATAAATATAGCTGTGGCTTCGTCCGATAGGTATTTACGAATTTAGCCAATACAACGGATCTGATGCTAACAGGGTTTCTTCTTATTCTTCCAACTAGTTAAAGTCATTTTTGACCATTATTACAAATGAAAAGGGCGAAGAGGTCAAAGGAAAGAAAAAAAGAGAGAGAGAGAGAGAGAGAGAGAGAGAGAGAGAGAGAGAGAGAGAGAGAGAGAGAGAGAGAGAGAGAGAGAGAGAGAGAGAGGGAGGAGGGGGGTGGGTAGACAGCCAGACAACCGGCCAGACAAGGACCGTTCAGCGGTACCCAGCATGATGCCGGCCCAACCACTGCCTACCCTTGGATCTGAAGCTTTAGTGCTCTGCCAGCAGCCTTCTGAAGAAGGTCTTAGCAGAAGGGGCCTGAATGATTTCTGGAAGTAGGGCGCTCCATTCAACGCCCTGTTGTTTTGTTCTATGCGGTTGGTCCTAAAAAAAATACAGCAAAAGAGCTTCGACCAGCAGTTGAAAGTTTATACAGGTCTAGGGATCTGAAGGGAAATGGGTCTGAAACTGAACGTAACAGGCGAACTGACTGGTACATGGTAATACTGACGAAGTACTAGGAGAACAGCATGATATTTATAGCAGGGGGTGTTAAGTTTGTGTTCAATTCTACCTTTAACAGACAATAAGTGCAGAGAGGGGAGAGCTAACACGATCAATCCTTTTCTTCCTAAGGACAAGACGAGCTGTTGCATTTTGAATGCGCTGTAGACAAAGAGAGAACAGAAACGGGTAAGGCGGAAAGAACAGCATCACAAAGTCAAGACAAGATAGGATGAGGGAAATAATAAATATAGCTGTGGCTTCGTCCGATAGGTATTTACGAATGTAGCCAATACGATGGATCTGATGCTAACAGGACCGACAGGTCAGAGTCAGGAGATTATGCATAGAAAGTGTGTTGTCCAGAGTGACACATAGGTTCTTAACAGAGTCAGGGAGAGTGATGATGCTGCCAAGTTGGATTGACTCCACTGAGACAGGGGCTAGTATGCTCGTTGCAACTGAAGTTTATCTTGAATCATCCATTTGTGGATGTCGGAATAATAGCTGCCAATTTCGGGAAGAATGGAATTTTGATCTCCGTTAGTTGTACTGTTCTGCAGTTGTGTTTCATGTTATGCTGGTCGATAACATTGGCTAGAAGTGATCACCAATAATGAGGACTTAAAGCAATCAGAAACGTAAGAAAAGCGAGAGCTGGTCTGTTAATTCCACACATGTGTTCAAGACGAGAGAGAAAGATAGGGAGGTCTATGATATCAAAGGCAGCAGACGAATTAAGAAATGCCAGTAAAGAGATGTTCTGCCAGCATTAAAAGCAATGGGAGTTCATTCACTATCTGAACAAGATCTGTTTCAAGTACTGTGGTTAACTCTGTAGGCAGACTGATAAGGATGGATATTGTTTGAAGAGAGATGATCGTTCAGTTGTATCAGAATAGCTTTCTCCAGAAATATGTGATGCAGGTCTGTAGTTGTCTTTTTTCAGATTATTGGGATCCAGATTGGGGTTTTTTTCCCCTTGAGAAAGTGCTTCACAAGAGCAAATTTTAAAGCAGAAGGGAAGACGCCTGACATTAAAGAATTGACGATGGTGGTGATTGATGGCAGAAGATGTTAGAAAAGAGAGGGTGGGGTGGGATCCAAATCAAAGCATTTGCAACATTTACTTGAGGACATCAGTTGACTCTGTCTCTGATACTAGCTGGAAAGAGAGAAGGGAGACACGATTGAACGATTGGTGCGAGACTGGCAGAAGAGCATAGAGTCAGTTTTAGCATGCAGATCAACACACACACACACACACAGTGACCCAGCCAGCCAGATCCCGTTCAACGGGCTCCAACTCTGTAATACTCTCAGCACCCCCCCTCTCTCTCTCTCCACCCTCTCTGCATTCGATGTGCACATTCGGATTCGATTCACTTACATTGTTCTTGTTCTAAACAACTCGATGTTGTCACACGCTACCCTCACCCACCTCAACACCTATTTTGACAGAGCCAGCCTCCCGTTCAACGGGCACAATGCACTGTCACGTCAACAGGCTCTCTCTCGCACTCTCTCTCTCTCTCTCTCTCTGTGCATTCTATGTGCACGATTCGGATTCGATTCATTTGGACATTGTTCTTGTTCTAAATAAATCTATGTTGTCACACGCTACCCTCACCCACCTCAACACCTATTTTGGCAGAAAAACCCAATTAAAAAACTGCTCAACATGGCATTGCACGCATGCACGCAAAACACACACGCGCACACAGTAATAATCTATTCAAACCTTGTTTTGTTTATTCAGGGAGAACAGCATGGAACAATTTATCATCATCCTTAAAATCATATCCCTCAATTCCAGCCTTTAAAAAAGTTCTTAAAAAGAATTACTCGAAAAATTTAAGACTACTAACATTTTTTCTATTGTTGACTTGTTGATGTGAAATATGTTTTCTGTTACTAGGTGTCTGCTCTCTTGTTTTATTTTCTGATCAATACCCTTGTATTGTTAATTTATCATCTCGTGCTTATCTCTCTAAATGTCTCTTACTTCATTTAACTTCAACTAGAATGTTCCACTATTATTCTCCCTCCTCTAATAACTACTTTCACACTTGTGCATTCTCTCTCTCTCTCTCTCTCTCTCTCCCCTCTTAGGGCTGAGTGTAAAAAAGCTGTAAATTGCTTATCTCATTACCTTGGGTAAATAAAATTTCGTTTTCTCTCTTTCTCCCTCCTCCCTCTTCTCTCCTCTCTCTCTCTCTCTCTCTCTCTCCATGTGGATTTTCCATAATGAATGACTAGCGATACTTGGTTGATTCATTTGATTGCCTAATATTTCCTGCGTTCCTCGCAGATAACAAAATCACCCATCGCATCCATTTTGACAAAGACCAGAAGACTTCACTCTCAACTGGAACAGCACTGTTTCTTTTTCTTTCTTTTTTCATCATATCACCTAACCCAATATCTTTTACGCGATAGAATAAATTTTGACAAACATCCGCAAACTTTGCGATTTCGCCTTGAACTACATCACCCACAACAACCTGCCCCCATTTCCTCAACACTGCCCCAATCTGCTGCACCCATAAAACAAGTATGAAATAGTGAGGCTAAGAGAGAGACTATAGTGAAATGAATAAGGGGAAGGAACTTCTCATAATTAACTCCCTTTTACCAAAGTTATTTATGGCACCTATTCGCCTAGCAAAGTGAAAGTAGTTGCCACAACAATACAGACCCAAGTTCATCCTCATATATATTGTGTTCAGTGTCTCAAAATCTTCAACTGTATCCCCCAGTAAAGCAAAAGTTTGCTTACGACCGTAACTTCCAGACCTGTAGCAGAAGAGGCAACTGGTATTCGAGAGAGCTGGGCTGAAATTTTATTTTTAAAACTTGCCCAGGGGACATCCCTACTCCTTGAAGTTAAATTCAGGTGTTACAGCATTAAGATCTCAGTGCAGTGAACATGGTCTGATATGTACAAGGACCAGAGGGGGGGGTGTGGGGAGGAGGGGGGGTAAGAAGGGGGGGGGGGGGGGGGGGGGGGGGGGGGGGGGGGGGGGGGGGGGGGGGGGGGGGGGGGGGGGGTAGGTGGAGGGGAGAATGCAAACGCGTTCAGATAATTTTCAGTTTCAATGACTGGTGAAAATTATTGGCAAAAAAAATTAAAACAAAACAATTAGGACCTGAAAAAACTTCAAAACACTTCAGCCACACTGTAGACTGGTGTCTGCAAATCAAATCGAAATATTTGCTATTTTTACATTGTCTTAATATATAAGCCATGTCTGGATAGCTAAAAATATTAATATGTTGTCATGGTGTGAAATGTTTTGTCATTTTTAATTACAAAAATCATCAACCCCAATTCACTGAAAATGTGCAGCAGTCAAGAATTAAACAAAATAATTTTAAAATTGTAACAGAGAACGTGTGCAGCAAGCTAGTCATAATGTGTTTTTACAAAGTAGCTGGTCTAAAAATTGTGTGCAGTCCTACAAGACAGTTTGGTTCTTTTTTTATCATAACATGTGCGCGCACATTGTATAATGTGCTAAAATCAGGACTTTTCTGCAAATGGCTAACTGGAATTATTCACATTTCTTCTCCATTACTGCTTAACGCAAAAGATTGCATTTTTCGCAAATGAAAATACAGTTTGAAATCTTGATCCCATTCAACTGAAGCGTTCATGGTTGTAACTAAATGTGAATATAACCCGGTTGACTTACCTTTCATAGGTGAGAAGTCAATTAAATGGACCCGGCCTGGCAGCAGTGAGGGCTGGGCCGATTCCAGTGAGGATGATGGTGGGATGATGGTGACAGGGCTGGGCCAGGGGGGGAATGTTGAGGGTCTTCAGCAGTGACGATTCCTGAGGATGGTGGGATGATGGTGACAGGGCTGGGCCATTGGGGGCCTGTTGTGGGTCTTCAGCAGTGACGATTCCTGTTGATGGTGGGATGATGGTGACAGGGCTGGGCCATGGGGGAATGTTGTGGGTCTTCAGCAGTGACGATTCCTGAGGATGATGGGATGATGGTGACAGGGCTGGGCCATGGGGGAATGTTGTGGGTCTTCAGCAGTGACGATTCCTGTTGATGATGGGATGATGGTGACAGGGCTGGGCCATGGGGGAATGTTGAGGGTCTTCAGCAGTGACGATTCCTGAGGATGATGGGATGATGGTGACAGGGCTGGGCCATGGGGGAATGTTGAGGGTCTTCAGCAGTGACGATTCCTGTTGATGGTGGGATGATGGTGACAGGGCTGGCCGATTCCTGAGGGGGAATGTTGAGGGTCTTCAGCAGTGACGATTCCTGAGGATGATGGGATGATGGTGACAGGGCTGGGCCAGGGGGGAATGTTGTGGGTCTTCAGCAGTGACGATTCCTGAGGATGATGGGATGATGGTGACAGGGCTGGGCCATTGGGGACTGTTGAGGGTCTTCAGCAGTGACGATTCCTGGGACTGGTGGTGGTGACAGGGCTGGGACAGGGCTGCCATGGGGGACTGTTGAGGGTCTTCAGCAGTGACGATTCCTGTTCTGGTGGGGTGATGGTGACCACAGGACTGAGCCAGTCCTTGCTAACGAGAGCCGAACCTAAACATGAAGAGAACATTTTTGGCGATATTCACAATTACGCCTGCCAAGAACGATAATTTGTAACAGAAAAGAACACTAACCCATTGCTTTTTCAGTCAACATTATCGTTCTTGGCGGGCTGTAATTGTGAATATTGTCAATTTTTATAAAAAATCTAAGCAAAGTCCAATTCTTAAGCAGAACAAACTCTAAAGCTACATTTGGATTTTTTTAAAAAAAGCATTTAGATTGCTTAACTCAATCTTTGAAACGTATTGACCTGATTTATAAAATTAAAGAAAAAATTATGTTATGTGAATTAGAACTTTTAAACAAATTTGTAAAAATTAACGTGAGCAAAGCTAGTTGTTAATTTAGACACCCCCTTCATGCTTACGACTCTCATCATTCTCAAAGTCTCAGGTTCTTTCAGTTACAAGACTGTCAACAACCTTAGGCTGATCCTAACCCTATCCCTTTTCCCGAGAACAGCAGAATGTTGCTTTTCAGTGAAAATTTTCAAAGCGAAAATGTAATACGGGTATCTAAACTACAACCCAGCCAAACCTTAGCCACATTATTGCGGCGCATTGTTTCTGCCACTGAATTATAATAATAATAATTGATAGCATTTCTATGCTGTCTTTCTATCATTATTTTACACTCAAGGCGCTTTCCA
>CM065699.1:13858010-13883010 GCA_017654935.2 Phymorhynchus buccinoides
GAGAGGAAGGTGGGGTGATCGGACACCAGGCTGACCCCGGTCAGCTGACTGTCCATGTAGCCGTAGCCGCCCCCCGGCCGCTCCTGAATCCCTGCTAGCGGCCCGTCCAGCGGGTTGTCTCCCCTTTTGTTCAGCGGCAACATGGCCGCCGCCGGGTCAAGGTCGATGGACATCAGCTTCTGCGGCTGGTACAGGTTGCTGGGGGCAACAGAAATAGGTCATAATCATATAATAAAAAGGCAAGTGTGTGTCTGTCTGTCTGAAACACAAAACGGGCCTTATAACTCCACCGTTTTTCGACCAAATCGCTTCAAATTTGCTGTCAGGCTTGCTGTGGTCGGGGCAAAGCCTGGCAGCAAATTTGAAGAGAATCGGGAGAGCGCGTCACTCTCAGAGCAGCGCCAACGGGAAACGGGGCCTTATAACTCCGCAGTTTCTTAACCGAATCGCTTCAAATTTGCTGTACTCAGCGTTACCAGTACTTAATAATAATAATAATAATAATAATAAACGGACACTTATAATAGTTATATAGTGCTTTTTATTGAGCACAAAGCGCTTTACAATCAGCATTGAAACACTCGCACAAGCGCACACACACGCACAACAGACACACACGTACGTGCACGCACGCGAGTGAACACGTTCTTGCGCACAGACATTCCCACACAGACCCACACACATTTCATCAAACACACAGAAAACACATTCTCACTGAAACGCACACACACTTACTCAAACATACACTTGTACAAACATGCACACATGCACGCACATGAGCACACACACACACACACACAGACAGACACAAACACTCACATACACAAAAAACCCTGGTATTAATACCACTACTATTAACTCTTCTAGCGAATGCAGACCTGTTTAACCTGAAATCGGGCTTCGTGTATTCAGAATCCAAAATAAGTCTATTTTTCACAAAATAGGAGTACCGTACTCCAACAGGAAAGTTAAAAAAAGAATGAGTGCAAACATGCATACATTTTTATAACTTATAGAAATACTATGTCAAAAGTGTCATCCATTGATTACAACAACAAAACACGCACGCACACGCACGCACACACACACAGATCGCACCAGTTTCCTGAATCAGGCATGATCAAGATGATTTGTTTTCACCATTTCACAGTATTTTCCCCCATGTACCATATTTATGTCAGAACTGTGTACAAAATACAGTGAAATCTTATGGGTAAACAGGTCTGCGAATGTGTTTAGCCCAAGGCATCACTCTACACTCCCACCAAAAGGCGGAGACATTTACCTCCAAGCACCCTGCCTAGTTCTTGTATATTTTTAGAGCTTATGTCACTGGGTTTTTTTCTGTAAAGTAATGATTGCGCACATGGGAAAAAAAAAGAGTTATTGCCCTGTTGTTGGTTGAGATGCAACGGACAACCAAGAACATCAAAAAATACATGGCGCTAGAAGAGTTAAAAACAGGACAACACACCACGTGGATGTACTCACAGAACTGGTCATGGGGGTGAGGAGAGGGGGGGGGGGGGGGGGGGGGGGGGGGGGGGACTTGGAAACCTAGCAATCAATTTAGTTCATACCTGGCAGCGGGATTTCTCCCTGCTCTTATCGACTTTTTAATTGTTGTGAGATTTTTATGCGCATAAAGAGCATGGGTCAGACTAGCTTTAAGTCCCCCGTCCGAAGGATTTGATGTTCGGTTCGATTTTTCAGTCAAACTGGAAAGCAAGGGCGAGGCCGGGATTCGAACCTGGGTCACTCAAGCACTGAATTGGCAGGCGAACGCTTTAAGTTAAAGTTTAACCAACTCTCTAACTAAAATCACCGGCACAAAAAACTTTCCTACCACGTTCTATCCATCTCTTAAATTCATGATTCATTTCTTTCTCTCTCTCTCTCTCTCTCTCTCTCTCTCTCTCTCTCTCTCTCTCTCTCAGTCCTTATTCTATCTTGTTCTGATTGAAACAGCTAGCTGACTGCAGTAATTGTTGTTAAATGTTAATGTGTAGAGATACTATTACAGAGCTGCCAACCCAAAAATCTCTTCTCAGTACTACTTATGAATCTTCTCAGTATTTTTCATACAGTATTTTTTTCCGCGCGGTTATTTTGTGTGTGCTATTCTTTAGTTGAACAAATGTTGATTAAAAAAAAATATCACTGACTGTATCACTATCAGTGATTATATTACAAAGAGTTTTTCTTTGACAATAACACACTTTACTACTGCTACTACTACTACTAGTAATGCTATTACTCTCTCTCTCTCTCTTACACACACACACACACACACATATTCACAGATTGAGACAGACATACACACAAACACCTTACAGTCACACTGACAGACAATGACAACACAGAGAGAGAGAGAGAGAGAGAGAGAAAGGGGGGGAGGAGACAGAGACAGAACAGGCACAACACACACAAAGAAAGTCATCTCTCTGAACAGCTCTCCCGCATGTGTCCACCAAAAAGTGTGCAAACAACGTTTCGGCCCTAATCAAAGATGAATCGTCTGCTTTTGCACTTGGAGGAGTCGCGCGATAGTAAAAAAAGTTCGTCAATATTTTGATGACTGTTCGATGGCAGCGCCTTTCTTTTTATGTCTGGTAGACTTACGTGAGAGTTGAAACATCGTTTGTGCCGCCGTGGCTGATAACAAAATCCATGTCACATGTCATGAACCTTGCTACGTCGGACCCATTTTTGATGTGATGATGCACGGAAAGTCCGTTCTATATGAAGCCAGAAAGTGCTGTTGCCGGTTTTTTCCACCACTCCCCGAAGGTGCAGTCTCCTCATTTTTTTCTTTTTCGTGCTCTTGTCCATTTTGTAGATGATGATGAACTTTGAAGAATACAAACTAGGCCTAGGCTAGTGCTTGCTGCTTCGAGAACGCAACTGTCAAGCAGCTTCGCGTGCTTTACTGCCGCCTTCGTTGATTGGATGAAATCACAAGAAATCTTGAGCAAAGAGCAGCGATTGGTCTTTTTCTTATGACGTTTTCCACTTGGCGTTACTAAAAATAACCTCAGCCATACTCTTGACTCGATTACCGAGGCAAGTTACCACAACAACCGGCGATGTCCGATTCAGCCATAAAATTGACCAGCAAGTCTCTCGACTCGATTAGCCTACTCGGATTCACTAGAAGTTATGCAACAAACGGCTGAAAGTCTGTTACAGCCACTCTAGGTCCGCTAGAGTCCTGGCAAGTCTGTTGACTCGATTAGCCTACACGGATTGACAAGAAGAGCTATAGAAGGCCGTACATTTTTCGCAAGATTGTTGCCGTATTGATTTGTACTGGACCGTATTTCCGTATTTTGTTAAGGTCGCCATATTAAAATACGGCCGGAACGTAACGGTTGGCAGCTCTGCTATTATCATCTGTATTGATGTGTGTGTATTGATTGTTGATGTCAATGATGACGAGAAGTATTCCAAATGTTATTTGATTGACTGTTATAAGTTAATAATGGTTACTCTGTTTTAAATGTGCACATTTCTAAGTTCATGTAATGAATCTTAATAATTATTTGATTGGTATAATTTTGTTTCACACGTTTGATTAATGTTCTTTCTTTCAGTTATGTTGTATCTCTGTCATGTTGTTGCACCTAACCTGAATTTCTCTTTTGGAGATATTAAAGTATACTTGAACCACTGCACCAGCTTCCTTTTCTACTAAAGACCATGGTTTGGAGACACGGAAGAAAAACAATAATTCTACAAACTACGCCATTCAAAATCACACACTCTCAGTTTACAGAGCATTAAAAGCATATAAGGCCGTGTACACAGCAGACGCGAAAATCCCATGCGCAATCCGTAAATAAGTAAAAGAAAGAAGGAAAAAATTAAATACACCTGTCCGTATTTCACTTTCTTTTACTTATTTATGGGTCTACGTGCGTAACTTCCGCGTCTCATGTGTTCTTGCCGTAACACAGTGATGACGTAAGAATCTTCAAAAACACCACATCGAAATTTTACTTCAACTTCAAGCACCTACCTGGGAGCTGATTTATTCAAAGGATGAGGTTTGGCCCAATTCAGGCTTGGGCATGGTGGCAAAGGTCGTGACCTTGACTTCCCAAGGTTACCTTCGATGACCTTGGAGTACCGATGAAGGTGGTTTCCTTAGAAAAAGAAAACACAATCATTGCAAAACACACGCATAAATAATACAGTTTTTCAACAGGACTGATAACATGGCAAAACAATTTGTAATGCATTGTATGTTCAAATTCAAATGTGTGTGTGTGTGTGTGTGTGCATTAGTGTGTGCAATGAAAGTGCATGGGCATATGTGGTATCTATCTGTAGGAGTTGGTTGCACTGCGGAGCAAACATGCACGCATATAAATGCGAATTCTTGATGCACTGCTGCGCTAGCATGCATGCACATAAGCGTGCATCCTTGACATGCAGACTCTTAAGGTACACACACTTAACTGCGACTCCCCTGCCCTCACTCATGCATGAATACACGCATGCTAGTAATAAAGCATCTACAATACAGTTGTGGCTTCTTCTTCTTCTTCTTTGTTCCAAGCTAAACTACCATATTTTTCGGACTATAAGGCGCACACCCCACATTTGACACAAAATTCAGATTTTGCTATTATGTTTTCTTACTATATTATTAGTCATATTATAAAGCACAGCGGTTTCAATCTGGGGAAAAAGTATCGCCTTATAGTCAGAAAAATACGGTAGATGTTTAGTCCAGTCCAGTAAATGAAGGTTGCAGTTGACTGCAGCATCACAACAGAACCCCACAGCTTGTTTTCTAGCGCCACAGGCCTGGGCCATATTTATAATAATAATAATAACAACAATAATTATCATTATATAGCGCACATATCTAGAAACTTCTATTCATGGTGCTTTACAATAAAATAAAACTACAAACGGTCCCATTTTAGCACACACATACACAAATATTTGTTTAAAAGGTGGCGATTCACACACACACACACCTCAATTATCCATGCAGTGCAATTAACCAATGCATGACAGCTACAGCTTGAAGAATAGATGAGTTTTCAAACTAGTTTTGAATGCTTGCAGAAAGTCAGAGTGTCTGAGAGACAGGGGTAAGTTGTTCCACACAGACGGAGCCTGTGATGAAAAGGACCCTTTCACCATAAGTCTTAGTTTTGACAATGACTGGTTGCAGGAGGTGAGCGTCAGAGGAAGAGCGGAGGAGACGAGAATGTCACATCTCAGTGTGGCTAGAATATGTTTTCTTTTAAAGTGTAAAGGGGTTGACAGTACCTTCCATCCTCTCAGGCAGCTCTGCCACAGGGCTGAGTGGCACAGAGTCCTGCATGTAGAGGTTGACAGGCAGCACCTTGTGCGCCGTGTACTCCAGCATGGCCTTCAGCATCCAGAAACAGTCTGAAAAACACACAGCACACAATAATATATTATATACATGCAGGGGTGCTAGTGGGAGCACGTCCACAAACCTGAAATTAGAATTCTTGCGAACCTGAAATAAAATATCGTGAAAACCAAAAACCCGAAACTTCCTATAAAAAGTGTTGAAACCCCCCCCCCCAAATGGAGGTCAAAAGTGTTTATACTCCAAAAACCAGAAGCCACAAGTTTATATGTGTATAAGAGTCTGCACCTTTCTGGAGGTAAACAAACTGAGACAGACTGCAGCGTCAATGAGGTGGCTGTGTGTGTGTGCAATATGTGCATGTGTGTGTGTGCATATTTTTTATGTGTGCATACCTGTAAGTGTGTACTGGGAACGAAAAAGAAGAAGTAAGTGTGTACATTTTGCAGGTGGTTGGTGTCGAGGAGCTGACAGCACGATGAGCCTGTACCAAGTGTGTATGTGTGTGTGTGTACACGCATACACATGTGTGACTGTAAAAGCGTGTACATTTCAGCAGGTGGCTATAAGTATGCATTGTGTGTGTGTGTGTGTGTGTGTGTGTACGTGCGCATGTACATGTGCATGACTGTAACAGTATGCAACTTTCCGCAGGTGGCTTTAAGATTGCAGTGTGTGTGTGTGTGTGCATGCATGCATGTGTATGTATGTACACTGTATGCATGTGTGTTGTTAGTTCTTCAGTTTAACGTCCTTCCACTAAAAGTGATTCAGACAGTATTATAGTGAGGTTTTAATTTTGGTGTAGGGTGTGTCTGTGGTGATTGTGTGCATGTGAGTGTGTGTCTGTGTGTGTGTGTATTCACGCATGTTTGCCTGTGCGCGTGTGCATGCCCGTAAGAGTGCGCACCTTTCTGCAGGTGGCTGGTGTCCAGGCAGTTGGAGTCTCCGTACAGCACGATGCGTCCTGCGCCTGGCTTGGCAGGGGTCTGGTGCATGCCCAGGATGGGCACCCCTTCCTTGCTCTGCGTCTCCCCCTTCAGCACCTCGTAGCCTGAGAGAGAAATACGAAACACAAAATATTTAATGCTTCAAACATGGGTGAATGTGGCGACCAAAGCGTTTGCCTGATCTTTCCATCATAACCCTTGCTAAAACGGTCCATTTAAGAGCAAGAAGAGCATGAGAAGAGGCCTGTCTTCAGGCAGACCACTGCCTGAACCAGCATCAAATTGCCTGAATTCAGGCTTCAGGCAGACCTACATGCACCCCTGTTCAAAGCTATATAGCTCCATTAGCATTTCGGCACGATGCACATAGCAAAATAATCGAAAGTAACAAACAAACAAATCAGCCGTGAAAAGTTCGACATGGCAACCACAGCGAACAATGTACATTTTTCTTTTCTTTTCCGTTTTTTCCCCTCATCTGTCTCTCATATGCTACAAGTCACAGGTCAAGCTTGGTCCACGCATGGGAATCCCGTGGCAGTCAGCTGTGTCAGCCAAAGTTGCTGTCACCCAGGTATTGATGCATAGCCTGAGAGAGACAGACACACAGAGTGTAGAGTGGCACAGAGGTAACGCCTTCGCCTCTTACACAATAAACCCCAGTTTGAACCTGGGTACAGGGGATTTTTCCTCTCACTTTGCACTAGGCCTTACGGTCTGGACGTGGAGTCTTTCGGATGAGACGATAAACCGAGGTCCTGTGTGTCCATGCACTTAGCACATGCTAAACCCTGTGGCAACGAAAGAGTTGTCATTTTGTCACCCCCCCCCCTTTCCTTTCTCATCAGTCACAATAAAATTGCATGCAAAAATGTTTTTCTAAATGGGTGGCGCGCCTCTGGCTTGCGCTCTCCAGGTGGGAGCAAGTTTAGCCTGAGAGAGATGGTATCAGTATTTGTAGCCTGAGAGAGACAGACACAACTGTCAGAGATGGTATCAGTATTTGTAGCCTGAGAGAGACAGACACAACTGTCAGAGATGCTATCAGTATTTGTAGCCTGAGAGAGACAGACACAACTGTCAGAGATGGTATCAGTATTTGTAGCCTGAGAGAGACAGACACAACTGTCAGAGATGCTATCAGTATTTGTAGCCTGAGAGAGACAGACACAACTGTCAGAGATGGTATCAGTATTTGTAGCTTGAGAGAGACAGACACAACTGTCAGAGATGGTATCAGTATATCTAGCCTGAGAGAGAGACACAACTGTCAGAGATGGTATCAGTATTTGTAGCCTGAGAGAGACAGACACAACTGTCAGAGATGGTATCAGTATTTGTAGCCTGAGAGAGACAGACACAACTGTCAGAGATGGTATCAGTATTTGTAGCCTGAGAGAGACAGACACAACTGTCAGAGATGGTATCAGTATTCCTAGCCTGAGAGAGACAGACACAACTGTCAGAGATGGTACCAGTCATCTATGTCCATAAAAGGAATTCTATCAAGACTTTGCAGACACCATTCACATCAGCGCTGATCCAATCTCGGTAATATTCACATTTCTGCTCCTAGGGGAGATAATCTATGACAGAAAAGAGCACAGCCGGAGAAATGAAAGACGATTACGGGTTTTTACTTCAGGTTTAGACATAGGGAAGTGGTAGATCAGACTTTTTTTTTATATATATAGACTTTATATAGAAAATCTCTCTACACCGATTGGTTCCCCACAACAAACCACTAAAAAAGCAAAGTCAGAGGCAAAATTGTGGTCTAAGGGAGCGAAGCGAGTTTAGAAGTGACCAAGGTATGGTGTGCACACAGATTTACTTCCCTCGAAAAAATGCATCAAATTGACAGCTATCTATTAATTCCGGACATATACAGACTTGAATGATTTAAGCCACAAAATTGCTAGAAACAATAAAACACACACATACAGATTACAACAGGCCCATATTTTTTTCCCAGCAAAAGTCTGTGATCTCCATACTTTGAAAGGCAAGCAAACAGATTCAATCACACTGACTCGACAGTATGAAAATGGTGAACTTGTGAACAATGCACCGAATAATCAGTCCTACTCACCCTGGTTCTTCAAGGTCTGGGTCAGAAGCAGGCCGTCGCTAGGAAACTTGGCGATACTGGTGCCCGAGGCGTAGTGCACTGCAGACACGAAAATAACTTTGATGTTAAGGCTGTGTGAAAGGTCAATGCATTTTCTAATGACACTTAAGACTGGTTTAAAAGTGAATGCACATTTCTGTGGTAAGCTGCAGTGTGGTGTGGTGTGTTTGCAGTTAATGAGTTATGTCGTGTTCAGTGTGGTGAGTGTAACTAAATTGTGATAATAATCATATAATAAAAAGGCAAGTGTGTGTGTGTGTGTGTCTGAAACACAAAACAGGCCTTATAACTCCGCTGTTTTTCGACCGAATCGCTTCAAATTTGCTGTCAGGCTTGCTGTGGTCGGGGCAAAGCCTGGCAGCAAATTTGAAGAGAATCGGGAGAGCACGTCATAGTAATAATAAATAACTCTTCTATAGCGCTATTCTCCGGACACAGCAGGACTCACCGTGCTTTACATGTCAAAATGTAAAAAAAGTAAGTTTACATCACACACACAAAAGATATTCAAAACACATGTACTTAATATTTAGAAACAATTCACTTGAAATGAAAAAAAGCAACATTATCGCACTCACACAACTCACATTTAAAATACCTACATAAAACATATTATTAAAAAACAAAATCCACTGAAAATACCCAGAAAAAAAAAGACAAACAGGAATGTTTCGCCACACTGTAAATCATACTTACTGTCATGTTCCCCAATGGTGAAATCTCCTTCATAGACCTCATCACTGCACAAAGAAATCAAATAGTATTATTCTATATATACAACGTTCAATTGAGAACAAAGGAATTCTCATGCAAAAGTTACATAGTTTGTTAGTCATTTATAGTCCAGTCAACAGCTATGGTCATCTCAGGACTGTCACCATGTAACGTTTGACTATGCATCACAATGCAAAAGAAAGGTATTAGGTATTAGGTACTTTATAGTCACAGAGGCATCTCTGTGAAATTCGGGTTGCTCCCACTTGGAGAGCACATCGCAGCCAGAGGTACATTTCTCATCATGACATAGACACAAACAAACAGGAAGTCCTTGTCATTGTTTTTTTAAATCCAAATCATGCAATACACAGACATATAACGTTCAGAAAAAGAAATGCGACAATGTTCAGATAGGCAATGCAATATACCCCCAACTGCTTCTGGACGTGGCTCACTGGACAGTTCACGCACCTTTGAAAATGAATGAAATGTCCAAGGAACAACCTTTAAAGTGTAACAAGTTTGGACGTTTTCACTTCTTCTATTACTTTTCAACAATTCTTTTGTCAGTATGCAAATAAATAATGATAAGTTCAAAGGAATGGGTTGTCCCATTTCTTTTTTGAACAGTATATCGTCGATGAAATTCAAAAACCTCGTATCTCAATTTTGGTAGTTTTGAGAAAAATGAAAAAAACTGTTTTAAAAATTAACCGCGTTGACGACAATTGATTAACTACGATGACAAGACATTGTGAGTTTAATCCTGCATTTCGTTAAAATTACTATAAAAATTTTTTTTAGGTTTGAAAACAACGAAGATACAAGATTTTTGTCCTTAACTAGATCTGAATTTGGGACTTACAAGTTTTTCGTCTATTTTCACAACCTCATTTACCCCAGATAGAAAGTCGTTAGAGATACGAGCTTTTGGTGGAAGGTGGCTGGAAAAATTAGAGAGCTGACTATGTATCTAACTCAAAACCCCCAAAAATCGAGATACGATTTTTTAAAATTTAACTGCATTGCAGTTATTCGAAAAATTAACAGTAAAATCTGCATTGGCATTGTTAATTAACAATAGTGAGGAAACGTGGAAATGCTGACCTGAAGGCCATGCTGTATGGCAGCAGCAGATCGTTGATGGCTGGGATGTTGGCGCCCCCTGTGTCCGGCATCCACCATTGTCTGACAATAGCACACAGAGAAAGCAATGACACGGTGCAAACCTCACCCAGAAATATAAAAAAATCCATAGAAACGTGAAGTGCAAGGATGCTTGAATGCATTTTTGCCTTGGCAGAAAGAAACCCCACACACACTTGTCACAACATAGCCCTTTTTGGTACACTCTGTGAGTCTATAGTATGACAGTTGTTCGGTTGTGTGTGTGTGTGTGTGTGTGTGTGTGTGTGTGTGTGTGTGTGTGTGTGTGTGTGTGTGTGTGTGTGTGTGTGTGTGCGCGAGTGTGTGTGTGAGTGTGTGTGCGTGTGTGTATTGCGTCTGTGGTCTAATCTCCAAACTTTAACGTTGGCATTTTCTCGGGAAATAGAAGGCACACATTGTTCAAACTTTGCACACATAAAGATGTCTATGCAAGCTTTCAAACAATAATGATTTGAATAATTAAATACTTAAAACAACACTGTAAACAGATAACAAACAGATAACATTTTAGATTAGTGGGTTAGAGAGTATTCAACAGGCAACATGAGTTAAGAAACTCATCAACACTGAAAGCTTCATTTGTACTTTAAAATTTTATTGGCCAGCTTGTACTTTGGACACCCCCCTTAATCTTTGTTTGTCGTTGTCCCACATGTTCCTGCTTGAGTGAGCCTTGAAGGCTTTGCCTCTTGTTTCATGCTAATGCTGTACGTGTTGATAAAAACTGATGGACAGATTTCTTAAAAAAACTTTTGCGACCAATTGATGCATTGATGCACCACAATGGTTTAACACCCATGTCACTAAAAGGCAACCAATCAGGCACTGCTCAGGCACTGCTGATGCTATATACATGCCACAGAGAAATTTCCACTATTGAAGAAATTTTTTTTCTCGACCCAGTTAAGATTAATGGTATTTTTTGGCTGAAAAAAATGGCTGGCGGAAAAAGGGTTAAAAAAAATAAAATAATAAATATATCCATGCCAACGAAACGAAGATAGCAAAACCTAGCCTCCCACCATTGCAGATGCAAAGAACAAAGTGTCCCCACTGTAGATTCATACTTTCTTCATCTAGGAGACATTGTGCCACTCGAGGAACTCAATGACAGATGGACTTTGAAAGAAAAGTTTACAGACAAATCGATTTTATTTCATTAGTAACCAGTCAAGGAGTTTATAGACAAAATCCCCCAACAAAACACCAATTAAATACAGTGAGATAATTTTGAGGGGCCTGGTCCTCTTTATCAATCCATGGACTCATGCTAATGAACTTCAGAAGGACTTCCAAGGTATCATGATAAGCTTAGTGCAACGTCGTGCAGCTTGATGGGTGGTGAACCGCCATCGCCAAACATCGAGCGTGGACAACATGATGTTGGAGCTGCACTGGGACCCACTGAAAGACAGACGACGATCGGCAAGGCTGGCCACCTTCTTCAAGCACCATCATGGAGAGGTGGCCATCAACACCCAGCACATCCCCCACCCACCATCACGCCAGACAAGACTGTCACACATAGCAGCATTATCTTCTTCCGGCAACAAAAACACATAACAGGAAGTTTTCTTTCTTCCTCAGGGCTGTGTGTGAGTGGAACAGCCTTCCACCTGAGGCAATAACATCTGCCTCAATGGAGGTCTTCAAAGTCCAGATTTAACCCCCCTCCCTCCCTCCCCCCCCCCCCCCCCGATACCCTCTTCCCCCCTCACTTCCCTTTCCCTGGAGCTGATCATCTGGGCAGCGCTTACTCCCCACAGATTGATTTTTATACCGGAAACCCCCGTTTGTAATGCATCATAACCGTCAATAGGATGACGTAGGATGCTAAGAGAAAGAAGAAGAAGTCTCATACTATCTATGTGAATACAGGCCCTGGGGTTTTCATCGAAGAATCTCACTTTCTTCACGACAGAGACGTACCGGTCGGCAAAGATGATGAAGGTCCGACACAAACCAAAATAAGCCAGTATGACATATCAAATTCCCTGTGGGGATACCACGGGGGGGGGGGGGGGGGGGGGGGGGGGGGGGGTGTGTGTGTGTGGGTGTGTGTGTGTGTGTGTGTGTGTGGGGGGGGGGGGGGGGGGGGGTCTTTTGTACAAATAGTTCCTCCACCTTCTGGAAGTTTTGTGCTTGTAGCTTCCTGTAATCTATCATTCTCTTTGACTCTGCCTTTTACCCCTTTCAGGGTTCCCAGGGCTTTCAGCTATCCCCAAGTAAGGACCTTGTAAGGACCTGTATGCCTAAGGATAATGTCCATCGGCATCTTTTAGCCAACGATCTCGAAAGGAACACTTTCCCAGCATTGTGAACGATGTCTAAGCAGATACAAAAACTATGGCTCACACAGATATATGCGTTTTCTCGCAAAACGACACCAGGATAAAGAACGAGATTTCAATCCAATTTCTCTTGACAACTCATGGTGCATCATTCGTCTGCTAAGCGGTCAGTTGAAACGGGAAGGTGGGGGAGGGGGGTAAGGTGGAGTAGGTGCTGAGCGATGTTTCTCAAGTGTAAAAGTGCTGCTTCTGCAATCTATTTTGAGTATGGTCTTGCTGCTCAGGGCAGTTTTTGGCAGCTGTCAGGACTTGTAAGGACCTTGAAGTGAATGTAAGCACTTGTAAGGCCTTACTTGGAGATTTCAATTTGTCAAGACTTCTAAGGACTGGTAAGGCCCCTATGAACCTTGCCTTTGCTTACTGTCATCTGCTATCTTTCTCCCTTACTGGTCCATTCTACCCCTTTTCTATAAACTCTTTCAAAGATATTCTCCGGCCAAAGACGGACATGCTGGGCCTAACTACTTAGTTTTTCTCTGAAAATATTACAGGGTTTCAGGAGATGTTGTCTCTTGGTGTAACCAATGGACTAAAAGCCCTTTATGGTGATCAGGGGGCAACTGCTCTTGAAGATGAATATGTAATACTGTTCAAACTTGGGGAAATGGCATCTTCTCAAACTTAACCCTTTTGCCGCCAATGTCGCATTTATGCACAATGGTTTAACACCCATGTCACTAGAACTAGAAGGCATCAAATCCAGGTCTGTTATCCAAAGACCCTATTTCTTATGTTTGGGGATAGGCCTAGTGTTATACATCTCACAGTCCAGAATTCCTAATATTGCAGATAAAATGTTTATCTCTACCCAGCTAAGTTTAATGGAGTTTTTTGGCTGAAAAATGGCTGGTGGTGAAAGGGTTAAAACCCCTTCTGACATATGATTTTTTGCATTCACTTTTCTCTGAATTCAGAGTAATCTCTGAAAATTACCATGCCTGATAACGGCAGCATGACGCATCTGCGCTCACACGACAGGAGGCTGTCCGAGTGAACGACAAAGAAACAAACAAAACAGAAAGCGTCAAATTTCACAAGTCACACAAGTCAAGAAGTCAAGTCACAACATTTTATTGTCCTTAAAAGGATATACAGCTTGTGGTGGCACGTAAAAGTAAAACATAAAACAAAACCCAACATATCACAGGTCTAATAACGCAGCATTCATGCAAAACACGCTCACGCACTCGACATGCAACCATTCATTCCCACTGAGGCCTTGAACCCACCTGGTGTTTTCGTCGTAGAATCTCACTTTCTTCATGACAGAGACGTTGTACCAGTCGGCGAAGATGATAATGGAGAGGCCGTTGTCCACGTCGCGCTTCAGCTTGGTCACCTCCTCCGGGAAGTACTCCTCCTCTGCGTCCACGATCAGCAGGGTGCCGTACTGACTGGCGTCGAAGCACGTGAAGGGGGACCCTGCAAAACACCACGTAAATAGAAATTGTAAGTAATACAGGTAATACTCTTGAAAGATTCTGTGGAAACAAGAAAAAGAAGTAGGAGTGAGAGATAGAGATAGACGCGTCCACAATCAGTAGTTGACCCCTCTGATATCTGGAAGTCATGAGGACATGGCTGAGTAGCTTGCACGCACGCGCAAACACACATACATACGCACGCACACACTTCATGTACCATTCAACTTTGCCTTCTTTGCCATGTTTGGAAATGGGTACAGTGGGACCTCCCTATTAAGACCTCCCCTACTAAGACTCCCTCTAAATGTGACCCAACAAATTTTCACCGATGATTTCTCCCCCTTCATATCTGGACTACTGAGTGTCCTAGACCCCTCTCCATTAAGACCTTTTGGGGCTGATTTGTTCAAGGTCTTTATACGGAGGTTCCACTGTAACTGGTGGTGCATTGTTCTTACCCAACACTTCCACATAGTATCCGCTGGTCCTCAAGTGCTGGTACATGTCCCTGAAGTTGGTGTGGATGTGGTCGCCATTCCTGCGCAACACAGGGCCAGGACCATTTTATAATAATAATAATAATAATAATAATGCATATTTAACCCTTTCACCGCCAATGTTGCATTTTTGCACCACAATGGTTTAACACCCATGTCACTAAAAGGCATAAAACCAGGGTCTGTTATTCGAAGACTCTATTTTCTTAAGTTTGGGAGGTAAGGACAGGCCTAATGTCGCACATGTCACAGAGGAATTCACAATATGGCAGAACATTTTTTTTCTCCAGTTAAGCTTAATGGTATATTTTGGCTGAAAAATGGCTGGCGGCGAAATGGTTAAAATGAGTATTTATATAGCGCTTTACCTCGAATGATCGCAAAGCACTTTACAAAATGATGTCCAAGCAACAAGCACGCAACAAATTACATGTACAGCACTCAAGAAGAACAACACTGGACAGACACACATACAAGCACATACACACTCTTTCTCTCACTTCTTATACCCAATTGGCTCACTCTCTATCTCTC
Organism: Phymorhynchus buccinoides; assembly: GCA_017654935.2. Classification (NCBI taxonomy): domain Eukaryota; kingdom Metazoa; phylum Mollusca; class Gastropoda; order Neogastropoda; family Raphitomidae; genus Phymorhynchus; species Phymorhynchus buccinoides. Next base: position 13,873,138 of record CM065699.1, read on the forward strand.
TCACACTCTCAGTCTCTTTTGCAAACAGACACACACATACACACAAACACGAACACACACTGAACAACTTTATTTAACAAGGATAAAGATTTTAGGCGATGCCTATACTGACCAGTCCAGAGGGTCGTTCTTCATGCGCAGATTGTCCCTGGGGAAGTAGCCCGGGGGGTACCTCAGGTTGTGGTACTGGTCCCACAGAATGCGCTTACTGCAACAGGTCACAGGGGATTTATCAGTGTGTGTGTGTGTGTGTGTGTGTGTGTGTGTGTGTGTGTGTGTGTGTGTGTGTTTTCATGGGGGTTTTTTTCTTTCTTTTTTTTTCTTCATGGTTTTTTGTTTGTTCGTGTGTGTGTGTGTGTGGTGTGTGTGTGCATGATTGTGTGTGTGTGTGCATGAATATGTAAGCACATGCATATATGCATAAATGTGCCTGTAAATGCATGTGCTATTTATGCATATATGCATGCACATACATATTATGTATGTGGCATAACATCCATGTGTGTAAAAAGGTAAAGAACTCTCCGTTTTAATAAGAACTTATCTCCTGTCAAAATACTTGAAGACACCCATTTGTCTTAGACTGTGGTTGCGGATGACAAGACGGCCAATCCTGAAGACTGTTTCTATCAGTTTTTTCAATCCTGATTTCACGAGCATGTCTGAACTACCTTTACAGTTCACAAGTTTATTCATTTGTCTTTGAGTTACAAAGAAAATCATTGCTCAGGATGCACATACAACAATAAAATGTTTCTTACATAAGCCACACAACACGCACAGAAGAAACACACACACACACACACACTATACAAAATGAGGACAGGATGAAAAAAAGCTGTCAAGTTTATTTCTTTATCCTCAATAAAGATCATTTTGACTTGACTTGACTTGACTTGACACACAAACCACATTTTCACACTCCTTTTTACCCCTCACCCCCATTCTACAGGTACCTTTTTCATCACCCCTTTCTACCCCTCAGAAGTGTTTAGATGTAGTCTTTTGACAGAACAAAAAGCTACTCTACATCTTTTGAGTTTGAAGAGTCCACAAACAGAAATGTGAATATTACTGTTATGTACAACAATAATAACCACTAGCGCAACGCCGAGTACCAGTAACGCCTAGTAACGGTAACGCCTAGTAATGGTAACGCCAAGTACTCGTAACGCTGAGTACAGCAAATTTGAAGCTGTTGGCGCTGCTCTGAGAGTGACACGCTCTCCCGATTCTCTTCAACTTTGTTGCCAGGTTTTGCCCCTGCAACAGCAAGCCTGTCAGCAAATTTGAAGCGTTTCGGTTAAAAAAACGGCAGAGTTATTTGTGAAAAGGTGAAGCGGCGTATATCGTGCGCGTGTCTGCATCGATTCGCTTCCGGTTTGGTACATCGATAGTCACCGTCCCCGGTCATCTACCTGCCAAATTCGAAGGCAATCGGTCCAGAAATACCGGAGATACGGGCATTGAGAGGCCGGTGGATACGCGTTTCGCGCATTTGCCAAACCGCGCAAATGACACGGCCGCCTCGGTTGCCGTTGCCACCGCCCCATTAGGGCTCACAGCAAATTTTAGGCGATTCGGTCAAAAAACGGCGGAGTTATAAGGCCCGATTTGTGTTTCAGACAGACAGACAGACACACACACAGACACTTGGCTTTTTACTATATGATTATCGTAATAAAAAGACATATTCTTACTTTCTGGGAGGTGTGGGAATAATCCTCACTCTAATGGGCAGAGTCACAGTCGATCGCCGCGGTTCCTTCTCTTCCTCCTGATAATCAAAAACAATACAAATGAGCAGGTACCTCCACGACTTAGCAAAACTTTTCCTACCATTTAATAATAATAATTATAATTGATATTTTCAGAGCTCTTTCTCTGAAGAGTTCAGAGCGCTTACAACAAAGTTAATTTAAGATAATTAAATAACAACAATAATAACGACATAATTAATCAAGAAAAAGTCTTAAATAGAGAATTATTTTTTTTACATAATTACAAATCCAATACTATGCATGTGCATGCGAGCACACATACACACACACAAACATAAAGCATAAAAAAGACATTCTTAAGCAAAGGCTACTCTACGTACAAGCAGGACTAAACAGGGCGCAGTGCAATTAGGGGTAAGACAGAGAAGATGTTGGCGATGGAGTTATCGATCCTGGCAATCCTGCAGGGTCTCCATCGATTTGGCCACTACTACCAACTGTCATCGTGATTGTGAAGACAAATCATGACGTGTGTGTGTGTGTTTGATAACTATGTTTTATGTCAATTACATGTGCTTTTATGTTATTTTACAAATTGTCTTTTATGTGCATGCCGAAAAACAAATTTCTTCATTTGTTTGGAGACAATAACAATGTGGAATTGGAATTGCATGCACTGCAAACACACACCACCACCACCACTCACCCCTTCTGCTGGTGACTCTATGGTGAGGGTGACCTGGCCCTTGGCGATGCCTTCCCACGATGCTGCGGCCTTGGCGGCCGTGATGGAGACGGCCAGGAAGCCAGACCAGGGCCACAGGTGGGTGGAGGCGGAAAACGCAACTTCAATGTAGCCTCCAAATTCTGGCATGTACGGCTCCCACCGCGGCTGGAAAACAGAGAAAAACAAACTGTTGACTTGTATGTACGCCAGTCAGTCGTTTTGGATGGTGACTACCAGATAGCAGAGGGGGCAAATTCTATTCCGGCGGGCTGGGCTAGAATTTGTTTACAGTGGAGATGCTTTTCCCGAAAATGTGAAATGCTTCAGGAAAAGGCATGTCATCCTTTGACTTAGTGAACAAAGTTATAGACAAGCAGCCAGACCAGGGCCACAGGTGAGTGGAGGCAGAAAACGCAACCTCAACATAGCCTCCAAACTCTGGCATGTATGTTCCCACCGAGGCTGGAAAACAGAGAAAGACAAACTTCTGACAATCAGTATTTTCTTTTTACTATAAGGCGCATCCCCCAAATTTTACACCAAAATTTATATTTTGTTACTATATTTTCTGACCATGTAAGGCGCAGGGGTCTCAGTCTGGGGGGAAAAGGGTATCGCTTTATAGTCTGAAAAATACGGTTGTGAACAAAGTAATTGACAAGCAGCCAGACCAGGGCCACAAGTCGGGATGGACAACAGAGGACAAATGACTTAGTGAACAAAGTTATAGACAAGCAACCAGACTAGAGGCACAGGTGGGTGATTGAGAAAAGAGGAAAACACAACCTCGACATAGCCTCCAAACTCTGGCATGTACGGCTCCCACTGAGGCTGGACAACAGAGAAAGACAAACTGTTGACTTAGTGAACAAAGTTATAGACAAGCAACCAGACTAGAGGCACAGGTGGGTGATTGAGAAAAGAGGAAAACACAACCTCGACATAGCCTCCAAACTCTGGCATGTACGGCTCCCACCGAGGCTGGACAACAGAGAAAGACAAACTTTCGACTTAGTGAACAAAGTTATAGACAAGCAACCAGACTAGAGGCACAGGTGGGTGATTGAGAAAAGAGGAAAACACAACCTCGACATAGCCTCCAAACTCTGGCATGTACGGCTCCCACCGAGGCTGGAAAACAGAGAAAAACAAACTGTTGACTTACTGAACAAAGTTCAAGATAAGCAGCCAGACCAGGGCCACAGGTCTTCTGGGTCGTCCCATATTCATGTTTTTATTCCATTTCAATTCTGTGTAAAGCGCCCTGTAGCCTACATAGTAGGATGGGCGCTATATAAAATAAATCGAGGGGTGCCTGCCAGAACGGTCTATCTCAAAAGGAATAAAGAGCACAGATGGGCAGTTCTGGCATTCACCCCTCGAAATGTTTCTCATTATTATTATGATTATTAAGTCAAAATTGAAGGGACTGAAATTTTATTTTGAGATAGCCAATATTTTGAGTTAAAAAGACTTTTCAACATAGAGATCACTATGCTGGGACCAAAAAATTATTGTGAGTTATCCAGTGTTTTTGAGTTATCCATTTTTGAGTTATCAGTTATCCACAGTACGTGGGGTAGGCAGCTTGCAAACACTAACATCAAGTGTAAGCAAGGTTGAAAATCTGGGCACACTTAGCTGACAATTTTCATCACAGATCAACACTTGTTTACTCTGTAGCCATGCCTGTTTCTACGGAAACAGCTGATATGTTGAGACTTCCCCAGTATGTAACGCTTTGTTGATTTCAGCTTGTATACAATTATGTTAGACTCCATTGACTTTTTCTGCCTTTCTTTGATCTTTTACTGGAGAGGAAACGTCCCAAGTTTATCATAGAGGTGTGTGTGTGTGTGTGTGTGTGTGTGTCCACAGTACTAACATGTAGTGTGTGTGTGTGTGTCCCCAGTATGTGTGTGTGTGTGTGTGTGTGTTTATCATAGAGGTGTGTGTGTGTGTGTGTGTGTGTGTGTGTGTGTGTGTTGTGTGTGTGTGTGTGTGTGTGTGTGTGTGTGTGTGCGTGCGTGCGTGTGTGTGTGTGCGTGTGCGTGTGTGTGCATGCATGTCTTTTCCTCCCTCTCACAGGCATGCATCTTTTCTTGCCTTTTACAGTTGTTTGCCATTTCCTCTGCCATTTACGCATTCATTTTACTTACACAACCACCATTCATCTCTTGCGCATGGCGTGTGTGTGCGTGCGATTATGTGTGTACGTGCGGTTGAGTGTGTGTGTGCATGCGTACGTGTGTGTGTGTGTGTGTGTGTGTGTGTGTGTGTGTGTGTGTGTGTGTGTGTGTGTGTGTGTGTGTGTGTGTGTGTGTGTGTGTGTGTGTGTGTGTGTGCGTGTGTGTGTGCGTGTGTGTGTGTGTGTGTGTGTGTGCATGCATGTGTGTGTGTGCGTGTGCGTGCACGTATGTGTTTGTGTGTGCATGAGTGCGTGCTTGAGTTTTATTAAAAGATTTCTTTCATAAAGAATAGCTCAGCAAATATGGAAACAACCCTGGACAAGAGTGGGTTGCTAGTACAAAGGTTGCTCATGCTCAGGAAGGAAGCACTTGACAGTGAGGCCATTTAACATGACTGTCATCCAACGAATGTAGAAAGGGCCAATAGTAAATGAGAGCTGTACTATACATGATATTCTACACTATTGGAATATCATGGTACAGCTTAGTCTTTTGTGGAAGACTATGACTTTCGAACGGGGGGGGGGGGGGGGCCCTTGCACCGGCTATGGTGCTGCAGTCTTGGTTGGCCTTTGGGGGACCTTCCCCACACATGCACACACACACACACACACACACACACGCAAACACACACAAACTGAATCAAATGTAAATGTTTATTAAGTAATTCAATTAGTATTTATCTCGTAACATTGTTCATTGTTCAGTTACTTTACTTTATTATCCTTTTTGATAATAGGGGTGGGGGTGGGGTGCAGGGTCATGATTGCATTATTAACTTAATATTTACTTGATTACTTACACACACTCTTAGACACACCCACTCTCACTTACCCACATCAGAATTAAAACTGCTGCAATATAATGCTGCCTGAATCACTTTTAGTAGAAGGACGATAAACTGAAGAACAACACAAACACGCATGCACGCGCGCACGCACGCACACACACACACACACTATACCTACACACACACACACACCTATACCTACACACACTCACATACACGTTTGCCTTTCAAAAGCCCACATCCCCATCTCTCTACTTTCCCTTTTTCTTTTCGAAGAAAAACAAGAAGTGGAACGCAAAACCACCCACTAAGTGACTAACCCAAATGCTATGTTACATCGCCAGACTCCGACTCAAGCAAGAAGAAGCAGTAATATGCATAAAACAGGCCAATCAAGCACAAAAGAAAAATCAACAAATTCAATGTAGTTGGCTGAATGACTGGTAAATGTCAAGCCTTATGCATTTTGTATAACATAGGCCTCCCCGTGGGGGTACTGGGGGTCTTTCGCAAAAATAGTTACCCCACCTTCTGGAAGTTCTGTGCTTGTAACTTTCTCTAATCTGCCACTCTCTTTGACTCTGCCCTTTCCCTGTGATTTCTATCATCTACTATCTTTCTGACTTATTGGCCCCATTCTCCTGCCTTTAAAAAAAAAAATCTTCCTTTGAGCTCCTCTGAAATCGGAATGTGTCGGCTGTACGCAGCGGGAAGACCAGTGAAAACCGAAAACTTGACACATACGTACCTTACCCATTATGGCCATATGGCATGGGAACGCAGAAAAAGAAGAAGCATAACATATGCAAACATACAGGCTGGTGACAGATACACTACTTAGTTTTATGCACACACATGTAATAGACGTCAACATGCGCGCGTGGGTGCACACACATTTACACTCCAGCTCTCTCTCTCTCTCTTTCAAATGCACACACACACACACACACACACACACACACACACACACACACACACACACACACCACATGCATTCTCTCTTTCCACCCACCTTCTTTTACATAAACACACACACACACACACTCCCTCTCTCTCTCTCTCTCTCTCTCTCTCTCTCTCTCACACACAGGTACACACGATCTCTCTCTTTCTCCATCCTCTCTCATCTTCCCCAACACACACACACACGCACACGCATGCATGCACACACACACACACACACACACACACACACACACACACACACACACACACATGCGCACATACACACAGACATTCTCTCTTTCTCTCTCCATCCTCTCAAATGATTGTTGTGTGTACGTGTTCACATGCTGACAGGCTGGTGGCCTTCTTGCATTAACATTTCCTGAGTTCGGAGTTCTCTCTCCATCCTCTATCATCTTTCCCAACACATACACACAAACTCCCTCCTCCTCCCCCCTCCCCCTGTCTTTCACCCACACATCTTAACCCACAAACAGGCTTGCAAATGCACACACACACACACACACACATAGAGTGCAGACAAACTGACTCCCAATTCACCCACTTTATCCTGTCTTCATTACCCACACAATGGCTTCATTCATTCACAGACAGGCACACTCACTAGGCTAGACACAAACAGAATTTCCTGAATGAGCCTGGATAATAATAAGAGGAATTAAAAACGAAGCACAGATTTGAGCTGTGTTCATTGTAACCTTGCTTCAGAGGAGTGTAATTTGCTGCACGCTCTAACGGTAAGTGATACAATTTCATTTATCTAAAAAACAAAACATAAACATCTTCTGTCAGGTGATATGCCCCAAGCAAAACAGCATGGCTTGGCAAGTCTTTAAAAAAAATTTAATTTCTTTTGGTGATTTTATAATGTACTTTTAGCACAATAAGTGAAAAGTAAGTTCACTTTATACCAACTATTAACAAAATAAAATAAAATAAAACTGGAAAAAAAAGAAAGATTCGTCCACAAATTGGTTTTTACAATTTTTTTGTAGCCTCAAGGATAAATTATGAATTGAATAGTAAAATACCCATATATTATGATTATTGTTACAAGCTCCTGTTACAGTACTTGGAATCAGTTGCCTCCCTCTCTCAGATACTCTCCCTCTCTGCCCACACTCAAATGCCATCTCAAAACTTACCCGTTTCTTAAGTAACTAAGTATTCTAATCCCTCCTTTCATGACCTGGTGTGTGTATGTCTGAGTATGAATGTCTGCGCTTGGTCTGTGTGAGTGCGCATACCCATATGTATGTATGTATGTGTGTGTATGTATGCTTAAACCAGAAGCCTATTTTTCCTAAGCGCAGAAACCTTTTTCCAAGTTAATCTTCAGAATCTTCAGTACGATGAAGGTGGAAGATCAAATGAAGAAGAAGAAGAAGAAGAAGTGTGTAGTTGTGTGTCTGTCTGTCTCACTGTCTTTGGGTGTTTGTGCAATTTTGCTTCCCCCAATTCTTTATGCTATATGTTGAATATTATCATATGTTGTGTTGTATGTGTTTGTTATGTTGTTATATTGTAAACGCCTAGGGCATTGAACTGATTAGGCGTGCTAAATGTTCAAAATAATAATAAGAAGAAAACACCGACACACTTATTTATTAGTATCCACAACTGTTACAGAGAGTTCACTAAATGTACTCCAAGAACAGGCTTAATTCTTTCAAACAGTGAAAATGAATGCATTAGATGAATGAGCCATTTTAACTCAAAATTTAAGATGAACCCCTAACTTTCCACACATTTTTATTAAAATATATTTATAAGTTTTAAGCAAATCTTCTAAACAGACCACACACCTATAGAGATCTTAAAAACTAAAACTACAGAAAACTTTGATTAAATGGCATATGTGTGCGTGTGTTTAAAAAACCCAAGATATGTTATTAGTATTAACCCTTTTACCGCCAGCCATATTTCAGCCAAAAATTCCCATTAAATTTACCTGGGCAGAGAATAAAATCCATCCTGCAGTATTGGGGATTCTTCTGTGACGTATAAAAAATAAGGTCTATCCTTACTTCCCAAAACTAAGACAATAGGGTCTTTGGATAATAGACCCCAATTTGATACCTTAGTGACATAGGTGTTAAATCATTGTGGTGCTAAAATGCGACTTTGGCGGTGAAAGGGTTAAGGCAGACAGAGACACAAAGATTAAAACCTAACCTCTTTCGCAGAGGTATTAAAGATATGCGACCCAGCACCACGAAAGGGACATTAAGTGTCAAACTGACCTTTCTGAGAAAATTATATTGAAAACTTCAGACAATTCTCTTTCTAACGATACAAGAACCATTGTTGCATCTTTTTTTTGTTCTGGAGTTTTAAGCATTTAAAATTAGTAGGGTGAGCATTTGCCATTTTTAGAAAACAGCCTAAACTCTAGATAACTAAAGAAAATGAATTGACTTACTCATTTTAAAGCACTTATAAGACCATTTAGAGATCATATTATTAAAGTGTCCTTTATAAATATGAAATATATGTTAGAGAACATGAAAATACCCATAACTCAAAATTGACAAATATGAGAATTTTTGAGTTTCCAAGCCTGTTGTGAGAAACTCGTCCAGTGATTTAATGTCCCTTTCGTGGTGCTGGGTCACATAATATTATACAGTCTCTTCATTCACTTACTTTCGTATTACCAATACTTATTGTGCCGATTCATTTTTTTCTATGAGATGATGATGCATGATGCACGAATCATGTGTGTACATGTGTGTGTGTGTGTGCATACGCACATATGCGAGAATGTGTGTGCATCACTGTATGTGCAAATGTTTATGTGTGTGTGTCTGCTTCGATTTGATTTCAATCAAGATTTTGCGCCATATAAATACTGTATGTTGTTGTTTTTGCTTAGCGTCGTATAAATATTGCTGTCGTTGTTGTGTGCCTGTGTGTGTCTGTGTGTGTGCATGCGTGTATGTTAATGCGCACACAGACGTGTGTCTGTGTTTATGCGCACGCGCGTGTGTGTATGTGCTTTCCCGACAATGACCTCTCGATAACAGAGAAGACATCTGCAATTCTGTAAAGCTGTGCTGGAAGCTATACCTATATCATAAAATTCATTGTGCTTCTGTGTGTCTGTGTGTGTGTATGTGTGTGAGTAACTCACGAACCAGTGGACAGAAGCGCTTCAAATTTTCTATGGTGGTGTATCGTGGTACACAGACGGTCCCATATAAACTATGAACCTTCAGAGCAAATCTCAGTTTTCTGTAAGATTGTATACTGTAGTAGTAAAGGGTGTGAGGGTGCCTGGGCCGCAGACTTGGGAAATCTAGCTATCATAGCTATCAATATGGCCATACCAACAGCGGGATTTCTCCCTGCTCTTACCGACTTTCAACTGCCGAGGGATTTTTATGTGCATAAAGCGCACGGGTCAGACTAGCTTTAAGTCCCAACTCGACGTTCAGTTCGATTTTCCTATCAAACTAGAAACCCATGTGCGTTGTACAA
>CM065699.1:13883510-13886010 GCA_017654935.2 Phymorhynchus buccinoides
AGGCCTACACACACTTTGGTGAGACGAGTGAGCCAAAGATGTAAACCTGGGGTGTTAAACATTCTCCAAGAAGAAATGGACAGGTGGGAAATAGGGCAATAGGTGGATCGGGATTTTCCTAAGCCTTTGGGTCAATAAATTGACAGAACTGCTAAGTATGAGGACTCAGTCAAAGTCTAAGTCAGTTTATTTCAGAAACCCCTCAAGTAGTATGTTCATTGCTCTTGGAAGATTGAAAGACAACCGTAGTTTTTGGCATATCAGACGTATTTTTTGGTTTTTACTGCAATTTGACCCCTGCGTCTTATCTGCTGATAGCGCCTTATCTACACCCAAAATAGAAAAGAATATGACAGAGTAACATGCATCTAAAATGAATAACTTGCTTACGTTATCACAGGCGTGTCATTTCTTTGGATTTTAAGCACAAAAGGTCTGATAGATTCGTTGAAAAGTGACACCAATTGCTACTGTATTATTATTTTTATCATAGTCAACCATTTGTGTTCAATTTCTTTGTTATTATAAATGTTTTTCATCATCTTCACAGAGTTATTCACTATCCATTACATACTATTATCAAATGTGGCAATACAATTTTTGCACGTTTTCCTCTATTTAGTTGCGCATTATCCGCTGTAAGCGCTTTATCTGTGACCAAATTGAGTTTTTCCTTCTAAATATGTGCTCTGTAACGCCTTGTAGGCCGAAAATTACGGTATGTTATCTGGATGCATATTTGTTTGATGGAGTCCATTGTAACAGGACAAACAACAGCAAAACCAACAACAACAACAAGTACAGAAAGCTAACTACCGCAAAAGAACAGAACGATGTCCGAAATTGAGAAAAACAAAGCTTAAAGCTGTGTCAAATTTGAGGTTTGTAAGGCTTTCGTCAATGTAGCGAGAATTTTGTGAATAAAAGGCTATAGCCCAACTAGCTTTACTCTCACCTGGACTTATAATCAGCTTATGCGTCCTAGCACACACACGCGCGCGCGTATACACGCACACTCACGCGGGCACACGCGCGCGCACACATACACACATGCACGCACGCAGTCGCGCGCGCGCACACGCACACACACACACACACTGACGCACATACTAACACATACACTACCACAAACACACGAGCGTACAAGCACATGAAGAAATCTCGAAACATAAATGTACACAGATAATACAGCCACGCACACGCACATGATTAGGTTCTCTCTCTCTCTCTCTCTCTCTCTCTCTCTCTCTCTCTCTCTCTCTCTCTCTCTCTCTCTCTCTCTCTCTCTCTCTCTCTCTCTCTCTCTCTCTCTCTCTCTCTCTCTCTCTCTCTCTCTCTCTCTCTCTCTCTCTCTCTCTCTCTCTCTCTCTCTCTCTCGCTCGCTCGCTCTCTCTCTCTCTCTCTCGCTCTCTCTCTCTCTCTCTCTCTCTCTCTCTCTCTCTCTCTCTCTCTCTCTCTCTCTCTCTCTCTCTCTCTCTCTCTCTCTCTCTCTCTCGCTCTCTCTCTCTCTCTCTCTCTCTCTCTCTCTTCTCTCTCTCTCTCTCTCTCTCTCTCTCTCTCTCTCTCTCTCTCTCTCTCTCTCTCTCTCTCTCTCTCTCTCTCTCTCTCTCTCTCTCTCTCTCTCTCTCTCTCTCTCTCCCCTCTCTCTCTCACTCTTCCGAAAATCCGAACTAGCTGTTCCTGCAATAACAGTTTGTGATGTTTATCTTTATCTTAATCATTTAAAACAAACAGGTACACGTGGTCTTGATGGTTTAGATGGAATTATTCTTAAACTTAGTGCTCCTCTCATTACAGACACACTGACTTATCTATACAACCTCTGTATCGATAAAAGTTATTTTCCTAACATTCTGAAGCAAGCTAAAGTTATACCACTTTTTAAATCTGGTGATAAAGCTGACCCTTCAAACTATAGACCTATTTCGCTCGTTTCTGTTCTTTCTAAACCTCTAGAAAAGCATTTTAGCAAATATATAATTTCTCATTTATCTAAATATGATTTAATACACCCTAATCAATCTGGCTTTAGATCAAATCACTCTTGCCACACAGCTTTGACTAATCTTGTTGACCAATGGCTTGCAAACATAGATGATTTAAAAATTACAGGGGTCCTTTTAGTAGACTTCGCCAAAGCATTTGATGTAATCGACCATAATCTACTACTGAGGAAAATAGCAATATATAGATTTTCAAAATCTGTCCTTCAGTTCATCAAATCATTTATTACAAATCGTAAGCAGACTGTTTTCCTTCATAATAAACAATCTAGTTCTTTACCAATCAAATTCGGGGTTCCACAAGGATCAGTTATAGGTCCCCTTTTGTTTTTACTATATGTCAATGATCTTCCTCTTCATATTAAAGACCCTTGTGAGATGTTTGCCGATGATACGTCAATTCACGCTAACCATACTGATCTCAATCAGCTATCCTTTAAATTGCAAGAAAATATAGATCAGCTAGTTGAATGGACAGAACTTAACCACATGACATT
>CM065699.1:13893510-13898510 GCA_017654935.2 Phymorhynchus buccinoides
TTGCCTGGATTTCAAGAAGGCATTCGACTCAGTCATACATGGTAAACTTCTCGAATGCCCGAAAAATCAGGGAGTGAAAGGTAAATTTGTGGTCTCTCTACGATCTTTGTACAATTCTTTGATGTTATGTGTTCATGCAAATTGTGAAATTACTCATTTTTTGGACTGTCCTGTAGGTATATGTCAAGGGTGTATTTTGAGTCCCACGCTATTTTCTATGTTTATAAATCAGTTGGGGGGGGGGGGGGGGGGGGGGGGGGGGGGGGGGGGGGGGGGGGGGGGGGGGGGGGGGGGGGGGGGGGGCGGGGGGGGGGGAGGGGGGGGGGGGGGGGGGGGTATTCATTGGAAGAAATAAATAAACCGAAATAAGTAACAGTACGCAGTTATAACGTATTCAAGGGAGGGTGAGGTTGGGGATAAAACACAGTATTAAAGAGAATATTTAAAACGGCGACCAATCATTTTCCACATCCTTTAGTATTGTACTGTATTGTAAGACTCAATTGTATTGTATGATATTATTATATTGCATTGTACGCTTGTATTACAGTTGGATTTGGTTGAGGTCAGTAGATGTCAGTTGTTTGGTCACAAGTAGAGGGAACTGAGTGAATAGACAAATCATTGAAACTGAACTGCATCCAGTCAAAATAAAAATAAAAGAGGCCATCAGCATTAGACAACCAAGAAAACCAAGTCTGAATAGAGATCTTGGATTTGATCTGCCACCAGTTTACCACTCCATTATTGGTAGCCTACAGAGACTGTCTATTCACTCCGTTTCCCCCTACTTGTGACCAAAGCAACTGAAATCTACTCACCTCAACCAAATCCAACTGCCAACTACACCCACGCCTCAGACTGCTGAAGAAGACCACGGGAGAGGGTAGACAATATTCAACAAAGAATCTCCAGCCTGATGGCTGCCTGAGGCGAAGAAGAAGAAGAACAACAACAACAAGTGAGTACAAATCTGTTGTCTCTATTGGCCACTGCAACAACCATGTTTTGCTAGAGTGAATGCCCTTGGTAGCTGCTTGAATACTGACCAAACAAGGGAATATCTCTCGCCAATAACCCTCTTTGAGGCCACGAAATGGCTGCAGAGGCCAATAGAAGGGAAACACTGATAGTGCCATTGAGTATTTTTTCAAACATGCGCAATTGAGTGGTAGTCAAACAATTATACATGGGGTCAAGCTCCTCTTGTGGACAAGTAGACAACAGTAATATCTCCTGTGACAATGTGTACCCAAGCAGGGCAGAAAAACATACATTAAGCTTACTTAACAGCAATGGGCATGAAAGCACAGATTAGGCTTACGTATATAGAATGTAAAACAATAATAATACTGACCGTCAAAGTAATGGGAGAGGATTATACAGGACAGAAACTGCTTGACAGCATTATTTAATGAACAAGAGTGTGACGAGGTAATGGGTTAAAAGGCTAAGTCCCTAGGGAAGACTTTTAGTGTGTTAAATTTTCAAGTAGAAAATTTGCCTTTAGCCCACTTCTCTAGGGTATGGGAGATGAGCAACTTTCCCGGCCCCTTTTCATCTAATAAATTTATATTTGTGCCCGGGTTCTGGCTCGTATGATTGTAAGAAATACAAGTGGTTGATTTGCTCTTAATGGCAGACAGAGAGAAGTAGGGTTTTACATGAAATTACAAGACTCCCACTCTCATCAGTCTGACCAAAGGGTTCAGGATTATTTGACACTTGTATTTTATTTACTCACAAAATCTGCATAAGATTATGCAACAATAATAATAAAGCAGCTCAATGGCGCCAAAACAAAATATGAATGACAAAACAATGAAATCCGAAAGGATTTACAAGACTTTTGTCTTTCTAGAAGGTTAGTCCCAAGCGGGAAGGGTCACTAAGTGTCCTGGTTTCCAGTTAGTGTTTTGTGGCACTGTCGTGGGGACTTAACTCATGGCTGTGCTGAAGTTCCTCCGTAGGGATCGGCGAGTGCTGGGTTGGCTGGGCTTGCTCGTCAGGTGAGAGTAGCTCCCAGTCGTTCCGGTTACGGCTTCGCGGGATGGCACGGTTCAGGCGTGGTCTCCTCGCGGATTCTGGGTGCGGGGCGTCTTGGCGGCGTTCCCGTCTTGGTGCTTGTGAGTCAGGGATTGTGCGTCCTGACCACGATGCCCTGCTGATAATCACAGGAGAAGGTGGATGTAGATCTCTATGGCTTAGAGACAAGGGGCTTCAGTCGGCAGGGAATTAGTGGATCCCAACCGGCTAGAAGGCTGCCCTTGTACAATAGCACTAGTTAATAAATAAACTGAATTTCAGTTAACAAACTGAGATCAGTAAAACATAAAAGGTGATCAAGCCAACATCACTCTCCATCCAACACCTGGAAAGGAATGGTATCATAAAGTGCAAGATTGCAACCCACAGGCTTCCTACTAAAAATAGACAAAAGGGTTAGTAGGCATAAAATCCGGTTCTGGTACCAAAAGAGTTAAAGTCAAAAACACACACACACAAATAATCAGTGCACATAAATAGAACAGAATGTTTACCACTTCTTTTCAATAACATATCTATCTACTCCTTATTCATCATTGAACATAGGATCTAGATCAAAAATAGGATCAAACAAAAACAAATCTCAATCACCAGCCATCAATAATACTCACTAGTTGGGCTATTATGACTGGCTGGGAGAGAGGTTGAGTCTGCAATGTTGCTCCAGCCACGTTTTGGAGGTATTATGAGAGAGTGGGTGTAGGCTACTTTCCTCACTACTCAAATTTTTAAACACTGAGAGCCTGTCATTGGTTCATAGCAGTCGACACATCACAAGATGACGCTATAATATTATGCATACTAGTACCAACAATCACGCACCGGTTACATCATTATCACATGCCGACATTCCTATCCTTCTCGTGATTGGAAAGGAAGGGTTCAAAGGGCACCGACTGTTGAGGTCACTTTCTCGTGATGGGGAGGTAGATCGGGCTTCAAAGAGACAAATGCCTTAATCGGCGTCTGTTTGAAGCTGAATGGC
Organism: Phymorhynchus buccinoides; assembly: GCA_017654935.2. Taxonomy (NCBI): domain Eukaryota; kingdom Metazoa; phylum Mollusca; class Gastropoda; order Neogastropoda; family Raphitomidae; genus Phymorhynchus; species Phymorhynchus buccinoides. The sequence continues at coordinate 13,896,542 of CM065699.1, forward strand.
AATTAAAGTGGCGGCCGGCCCGAGAAAAGAAGGGGGGGGGGGGGGGGGGGGAAGGGGGGGGGTGTGTAGATAAGAAACAAAGAAAGCGGGTCGTGCGGGTCAATTACGTCACAAAGAGGCAAAGCCTTCAAGGCTCACTCGGGGGTGGGGGTGGGGGTGCTTAAGTACAAGATTGCCGACAAATAATGACTTTGAGAATGAGGGTTATAAACATGATGGGGGTGTTTAAAGTACACGATTGCCAACAAATAATGACTGAGATTGAGGGTAGTAAACATGAGGAGGGTGTTTGAGTACAAGATTGCCAAAAATAATGACTTTGAGATGGAGGGTCGTAAACATGAGGGGGGTGTTTAAAGTACAAATAAAACTATCGTTAATGGATACAACCTTTAAAAAAAAAAAGTGCCTTTGCCGAGAATCGAACCGGGAACCATTAGCATGAGAGACAGACATTCTACTAATGAGCTATCAAGGCTTTCAGTGTGGTAGAGTTTCTTAACTCATGTTGCCTATTGAATACTCTCTACCCCACTAATCTAAAATGTTATCTGTTTGTTATCTGTTTACAGTGTTGTTTTAAGTATTTAATTGCTCAAATCATTATTGTTTGAAACCTTGCATAAACATCTATATGTGTGCAAAGTTTGATCGATGAATGCCTTTTATTTCCCGAGAAAATGCCAACGTTAAAGTTTGGAGATTGGACCACGGACGCAACACACACACACACACACACACACACACACACACACACACACACACACACACACACACACACACACACACACACACACACACGCACACACACACACACACACACACACACACACACACACACACACACACACACACACACACACACACACACACAACCGAACATCATACAATAGACTCACGAGTGAGCCAAAATTGGTATGAATTTTTTTTCTTCTCGTATATTAATCCTTTTGCAGTTTATTGTTGCCTTTGTAGCAAAGAATGCACGTAGGGTAAGACGGGGTAAAAAGCCCATGGGCGGGTAAGAAGCCCATGCCAATTATCTCATGAAATAAAGAAAATTTCAGTCACATTTGCCCATGAGACGAATGCTAAACATTAACACTCGTCTCATGGGCAAACTGTGACTGAAATTTGCTTCATTTCATGAGATAACTGGCATGGGCTTCTTACCGCGTCTTACCCTCCTTGTTGATAGTTAAATAGTGTGCCATACGTTAGTGTTTACATAACCTTTGACACTTCAGTGTTAAAGCAAGAGCCAGAAGCTCAAATACGTGTGTGTGTGTGTGTGTGTGTGTGTGTGTGTGTGTGTGTGTGCGTGTGCGTGTGCGTGTGTGTGTGTGTGTGTGTGTGTGTGTGTGCGTGTGCGTGTGTGTGTGTGTGTGTGTGTGTGCGCGTGCGTGCGAGAGAGAGAGATAATCATACAACGTAAACACCCGAGCGCCCACTTGAAACCGTAGAGAGAGAGAGAGAGAGAGAGAGAGAGAGAGAGAGAGAGAGAGAGAGAGAGAGAGAGAGAGAGAGAGAGAGAGAGAGAGAGAGACGGGAGGGGGGGGGGGGCAGAGACAGAGATATACACACAATAACAAAATAACAAGCACACCCAAAAGCCCACACTTTTCTTATTACCATTACGGCACTGCTTGCCAGTAATGTCGTAGGTCTACTCTGTCTACTCTCTCAGAGCGATCGTTTCCCACAGAGAAATGCGAGACAAAAAGGGGGAACGGGGAGGGAAGGGAAGGAACATGGAGGGATTAGAAAGGGAGAGGGAGGGGTGGCTCGACTGACTGTTTGCCAGCTCGCTGGCTGTTGTCTGCTTCCAGCTGTCGTCTGCTGCTTGTCCCTGGCTCCTTGTTTCAGTTTCAGTCAGCTTTACGATTGTCGTTCGCTGTTTTGACAGACGACTTTATTTTGCGGGGCCGTTGTTTGTGGTTAACTCGACCTACTGTGGTTGCGGTTTTGG
>CM065699.1:13903510-13908510 GCA_017654935.2 Phymorhynchus buccinoides
AGGTTCGAACTCGGGTTTATTTTGCACGAGGCGAACGCGTTACCTCTGTGCCACTCTACACCTCTGTTAATACAGCAATTATTCTAGCTGCGCAGAAACGTGAAGTGATAAAGAGTGATAAAGGTCAAGGCTTTCAACATGTTATAAAGTCTTTTGAAAACAGCCATTGGAGTGATGAACAAAGTTAACACGGTGCCATCAACTGTAATCCTTACCAACGCCAACATTACTTTCCCCCTAACCTTTCCATCTCCATAATATCTACACTTCCATCTCCGTAGTATCTACACTTCCATCTCCATAATATATACACTAAGCCTATTATCAACCCTTTGCAGTTGTCGTCCTTGCCTGAAATGTCACATCCCTGACTGTTATTGACACTACGTGACACTAGCACCTTGCAAAAGGTCAGGAAGAAAAACGTGTATTGACTACTCACCTCTATTTGAATACTTGGAGTACATTTAATACAATGTTAGCAGACCTAGCCGTAAAGTTATACAAATGTGGCAGCAGTTGCTAGATAGAGCCGAATTTCCCCTATCATTCAGAACTTTAGGCGGGATGCAACTGTAAGGCTTTCGCATTGCTCTCAGGGATATTTTATAAAAAATGTGTAGTGGTTCTATTTTTGTGTGTGCATTTCCCCCGGGTTTTTAGAGATCTGGGCTTGTATTCACGTTGAGATAACATGAGACTTAGCATCATGCTAACTTAGAAGCTCTTCCAAAAGTCCTATTAAATCCTATAGGACATTGGAAAAGCTTCTAAGTTAGCATGATGCTAAGTCTCATGCTATCTCAACGTGAATACAGGCCCAGCTTTGTAGAACTGCGTATGTTAAGTCCTTTTGCGACACATTTGTCCTCTCGCGGATACCATGACCTACAATAAGCCTAGGGTCTCCCATAACCATATATATATTTGATCAGCATGTCACAACCTATTCAGATCCTGAACTGTGAACCCCCAGTGTAAACCTCCGCCAAGGAAGACTCACAAAATCGAAATTTCTTTCCTTCATGTCCGAGCTGTATCTCATGAACCAGTGGGTAGAATAGCTTCCAATTTTGTGTGGTAATGTAACATGGGGAGTGATGAAATAAATACTTGCAATTAAAACAAAAAAGCAGGGAGGGAGGGAGGGAGGGGGGGGGGGGCTTAGTCCGTTGGCATTGGTGCGCTTCTTTCTGCGAGCCCATTCATCTGCTGTTGCTGCTGCTCCAGATTGTGTTGGCATTTTCTCACCTAACTTGAGATTCAGGTAATGGCTGACCATCTAACGCGCGTGCTCACGTGGAAGGCCCCTTTACGCACGAATGTTCCATGTCAAGAGCTTTTAACTCTCTTCCCCCAGACATTCCTTAATTGCATATTAGACAAGCCAACAGCCACCCCACCCACCCCCACTTCCACCCCCGAGAGGTCAGGTCCAAAAAAAAGTATCTTTTGGAACGCAGTCGCCGTCTATATAGGAGATAGACACGAAGCATCCATAACAGGAACACGTCGTTTATTTGTCTATTTTTACCAAACTATGTAAGCCAAAGTTGGTGTAATTGGGTATATGTAGAAATAATTAGATGAAGAAACAACAGGTTAGATTTCTTGACCCTTCAAATCTACCATATGTGCCATTTACTGTACACGAGCAAAACCAAACTAAGCCAAACATTTTTTTTCCGTATGCAATTAGTAGTTTAGGGAGTGGGTGATGGGGCTGAAAAAGAAGAACACACTCTAGACCTATGTAGGCGAGTGCTAGAAGCGAAAATAATGGATTACGTTTCCAAACTGAGCTCTCGACATAACATATTTATGATATTAGGACGTTTTCGAATCGATTGTTGGTGCGTGACGTACGGAGCATGCTCGAGTCTTGCTCTTTAAAGTTGTTATTATGGTCTGTCTGTTTGCATGCCTGTCTGTATCTCTCTGTCTCTTTTCTGCCTGTCTGTCTCTGTCTGTCTGTCTGTCTTAAGTTTCTCTCTCTGACTCTGTCTTTTTGTCTCTGTCTTTCTGTCTCTGTCTGTCTGTCTGTCTGTCTGTCTGTCTCTCTCTCTCTCTCTCTCTCTCTCTCTCTCTCTCTCTCTCTCTCTCTCTCTCTCTCTCTCTCTCTTCTCTCTCTTCTCTCTCTCTTTAACTTTCACCCATTTCTTATCATTCATACACACACGCACGCACGCACACGCGCACACACACACACACACACACACACACACACACACACAAACACACACGTACGCACGCACGCAAGCATGCATTCACGCAGGCATACACACATACACACACGCACGCATGCACACATACACACGCGCGCACGCCCGCGCGCACGCACACGCACGCACACACGCACACACACACACACACACACACACACACACACACACACACACACACACACACACACACACACACACACACACACACACACACACTTATACAAAAGTAAAAGAGTTACAATAGAACAATTCTAAGAAAAAAACATAGACTACATTCAACTCCTCAATCAAGCTTAGATACAACACAGGAAATAAACTCATGCAGCCATATATATACCAGTTACATGACTAATTATAATAGACAAGTTTGCAAAAACAAAGATACCCTTGTACCTCCTTTACAAGCGTTTAAAGTTTACAAGATACAAGATGTAGATTGTTTTTGGGGTTTTTTTCCTTTACAAGATGTAGATCGTGTACCACCATATACATACAACTTACGAAAAAGAATTGCAAAGCAAAATTTCACAAGACTGATTTCTGCATTGAAACGGATCCTCCATCCCCACCCTCGCACACAAGGACTAATCAATCATATAATAAAAAGGCAAGTGTGTGTCTGTGTGTCTGTCTGAAGCACAAAACGGGCCTTATAACCCCGCAGTTTTTCGACCGAATCGCTTCAAATTTGCTATCAGCCCTAACGGGGCAATGGCAACGCCAACCGAGGTGGCCATGTCATTTGCGCGGTTTGGCAAATGGTTTTGCGTATCCACCGGCCTCTCAGCGCCCGTATCTCTGGTATTTCTGGACGAATTTGAAAGGTAGATGACCGGGGACAGTGACTATCTGTGTGCGAAACCGGAAGCGAATCGATTTAGAAACGCGCGCGATATATGCCGCTGAACCTTTTCACAAACCGCGGCGTAACCAGACCTGACATTGATTCGAAATTTGGAACGGGCATGACCAGGGATAGTGGCTATCGTGGTGCAAACTTTCAACAGCATCCGTTCATAAACGCGCGCGATAGGAGCTGATTTACATTTGCGCCGACCGAAAATGGACGCAAAGTTCAACACTATCCGGAGAAACAACTGCCCACCAGTGAGAAAACGGATGGACAGCAGAGATTACGTTAGCGAGGATTACCTTACCTACGTACATTCGTGAGTGTATAGGGTGGGGGTGGGGAGTAGGGGGCAGGGGTGGGGATGGGTGGGGTGGGGGGGGCGGGGGGGATGGTTGGGGTGGGGGGGGGGGTACATGTGGTGGGACAGGATGAGAGAAGAAGATGGAAGGAAGGAGAGAGACAAAAGTAATCATCATATAATAAAAAGGCAAGACTTAGTGTCTGTCTGTCTGAAACACAAAACGGGCCTTATAACTCCGCCGTTTTTCGACCAAATCGCTTCAGATTTGCTGTCAGGCTTGCTGTGGTCGGGGTAAAGCCTGGCAGCAAATTGGAAGAGAATCGGGAGAGAGCATCACTCTCAGAGCAGCGCCAACGGGAAACGGGGCCTTATAACTCCGCCGTTCCTTAACCGAATCGCTTCAAATTTGCTGTACTCAGCGTTACCAATACTTGGCGTTACCGTTGCTAGGCGTTACCGGTACTCGGCGTTGCGCTAGTTATAATAAAATACTAGAAAACTGTGCCAAAAAAGTAGAGCAAATGGAATACAAGGAAAATTATATGACTGGTTTAATTGTCACTTGACTTGAATTTGTTGTGTATGTTGCACATATGCATGTGTGTGTGTGTGTGTGTGTGTGTGTGTGTGTGTGTGTGTGTGTGTGTGTGTGTGTGTGTGTGTGTGTGTGTGTGTGTGTGTGTGAGCAGGCATAGTCCAAAGACGCTCTTGTAGCTTATCCATTTTTACTTTAATTTAAACTTTTGAATTCGGTTCTGTCTCTCTGTCTTTGTCTCTGTCTCTGTCTCTGCCCCCCATCCCTCTCTCGCGCTCTCTTTCTCGTCCCGTCTCATCAATAATGCCGTTCAATGATCTCGGAATAGCTCTGGAGCCAACACGGGCCGGCTGCTGCCTAATGCGTCTTTTGTATCTATAGAACCGTTTCCATCACGGCCCGACCCCAGGGATGCAGCGCGTAGGCAAAAGGAGAAAAGGGCAGAGAGAGAGAGAGAGAGAGAGAGAGAGAGAGAGAGAGAGAGAGAGAGAGAGAGAGAGAGAGAGAGAGAGACAGACAGACAGACAGACAGACAGACAGACAGACAGACAGACAGAGAGAGAGAGAGAGAGAGAGAGAGAGAGAGAGAGAGAGAGAGAGAGAGAGAGAGAGAGAGAGAGGGAGACAGACAGACAGACAGACAGACAGACAGACAGAGAGAGAGAGAGAGAGAGAGAGAGAGAGAGAGAGAGAGAGAGAGAGAGAGAGAGAGAGAGAGAGACAGACAGAGACAGAGAGAGAGAGAGAGAGAGAGAGAGAGAGAGAGAGAGAGAGAGAGAGAGAGAGAGAGAGAGAGAGAGATTGCTTGCCGTTCGCCGTTAGCATTGGTTTGGTGAAACCATCTCCCTAAGCAACAGTTAATTATGGAACTTAACCCTTTCGCCGCCAGCCATGTTTCAGCCAGAAAATACCATTAAACTTAACTGGGTAGAGAAAATAAAATATCTGCAGTATTGCGAATTCCTCTGTGACATATATAACATTAGGCCTATCCTTAACTCACAAAGTTAAGAAAATAGGGTCTTTGGATAACAGGCCCTGAATTGATGCCTTTTAGTGACATGGGTGTTAAACCATTGTGGTGCT
>CM065699.1:13913510-13921010 GCA_017654935.2 Phymorhynchus buccinoides
TTGGTCAGTTCACGCAGCTTGACGCTTGGGAATAGACGAACTCCTATCCGTCTTGTGACGCGCGAAAATTGATGCATGCGACCAGCGTAGAAGCTGCGCGTCAAGCTGCCCGCCAACGACGCTTGACGTTTTGACGCATTGACGCTAGTGTGCGACGGGCCTAACAGAGGCAGTGAGTGAGTTCACAATGATCCCCACCTGTAGTGTAGGTGAAAGGGTGGGAGTAATAATCCGGCTTCAGTCACCTGCGGACTGCGAACTCTTTGTATATTCAGGCTTTTTGGTATTACTTTGCAAGTCCATTCAAAAAACAAAGCAATGAGAACTCGCTGAACTGACGTTAAAGCCGTAGAAATCGAAGATGAGTTTTATCCAAAGTCCCCGTAGGCCCAACTGCTGTATGAAACAAAAATCAATAAACAAATGCTAAAAATAGGAACTCTCCATCCCTAAGGGTCGGTGTACATCTCGTGTCCTGGCTAATACAAAGCGTCTGTTTTGTTTCATTCTGTGTTTTTCTCACACCTGCTGCCATGTTATTCACACCGACTGACCTGCGCTGTGTACGCATTTGGTCCGCTGTCGCCCATGTTGTTTGGGTCTTGGGGAAGGGAGGCCCAAAGAAGCGGACCCGCTTGTGTGTGTGTAGCCTGTCAGCGAGTCAAAAGCAGCAAGGCGTGTGCTACCTTTCACACGATTGTCAAACATGCTGGGTCCTGGGTAGAACACAGATGGACACCGAGCATAAAAGACACACAGCTACTATCAAGGACGCCACTGGTACCTATCCACTTCGCTTAGTGCTAGAAAGAGGTGTTTGCTGTAAGAAGGATTAAGGTAAGAACACACTTCAGGCCCGGATCAAGTGATTCGTAAGGGGGGATTCCGCCGGGGGGTCCAGGGAGCTGCGTAGGTCCCGGGTTAAGGGGTGGTGTCTTTGTGGGGACCCAGGAGAAAAACCACACTGAAAATGTTGCAATTTAATTATTACTAGCGCAACGCCTAGTACTGGCAATGCACCGTACTGGTAACGCCTAGTAACGGTAACGCCAAGTACTGGTAACGCTGAGTACAGCAAATTTGAAGCGATTCGGTTATGAAACGGCGGAGTTATAAGGCCCCGTTTCCCGTTGGCGCTGCTCTGAGAGTGACGCGCTCTCCCGATTCTCTTCAAATGTGCTGCCAGGCTTTGCCCGGGCCATAGCAAGCCTGACAGCAAATTTGAGGCGATTCGGTTAAGAAACGGCGGAGTTATTCGTGAAAAGGTGAAGCGGCGTATAGCGCACGCGTTTCTGAATCGATTCGCTGCCGGTTTGGCACACTGATAGTCACCGTCACCGGTCATCTACCTGCCAAATTTGAAGGCAGCCGGTCCAGAAATGCCGGAGATACGGGCACCGAGAGTCCGGCGGATACGCGTTTCGCACATTTGCGAAACTGCGCAAATGACACGGCCGCCCCGGTTGCCGTTGCCATCGCCCCGTTGGGGCTCACAGCAAATTTGAAGCGATTCGGTCAAAAAACGGCGGAGTTATAAGGCCCGTTTTGTGTTTCAGACAGACAGACAGAGACACACACACACACACACACACACACACACACACACACACACACACACACACACACACACACAGACACACACACACACACACACACACACACACACACACACACACACACACACACACACACACACACACTTGGCTTTTTACTATATGTTGATTGAAGCAAACGTCGAACCATTTTCTTACTTCTCACCATTGTGTAAGGAACAAGTTCGGGGCAGAGGAAGGGGGGTCTCCGAAAACTAGGCCCTGACCCCCCACCCCCGCTACCCCTAGATCCGGCCCTGCACTTAGTGTCCTCTCCGTCTTTATTTTGGTATTTGGTATTCTAGTCACAGAGACTTATCTCTGTGAAATTCGGGCTGCTCTCCCCCGGAGAGGGCGTCGCCGCAAGTGCAGCGCAGCGCCTACCCAATTAAACCCGCCTTTCGTTTTGGTGCCGACAAGCTTTATATTGACCTTATAATATGCATGGTGGTTACCTGAGGTTGATTATTAGTTTGTTTAGTTTTCTGATCGAACTTTGCTACTTTTAGCCAACCACGTTTGGTTTTGCTCGCTTTTCAGTGTGTGGTGGTTTTGTGTGTGTGTGTGGGGGGGGGGGGGGGGGGTCTGCCCGGCAGCACCACAACAGAGGTCTGATCTCTCTGTCTCTGTCTCTGTCTGTCTCTGTGTTTCTGTCTCTTTGTCTCTGTCTCTCTGTCTGTCTCTTTCTCTCTCTCTCTCTCTCTCTCTCTCTCTCTCTCACACACTCTCAATCACTACTCTCTCTCTCTCTCTCTCTGTCTCCTCACTCTCTCTCTCTCTCTCTCTCTCTCTCTCTCTCTCTCTCTCTCTCTCTCTGTCTCTCTCTCTCTCTCTCTCTCTCAATCTCTCTAGCTCTCTCTCTCAATTAACCCCACCCCCCTCTATCTCTCTGTTCCGTGTATGCTTGTGGATGAAGAGGAAGGGGATGCATCTAAGTTTTACTTCAGGGGCGAAGGGGGGGGGGGGGAGGGGAGAGAGAGAGAGAGAGAGAGAGAGAGAGAGAGAGAGAGAGATCGAGAGACAGAGAGACAGAGAGAGAGAGAGAGAGAGAGAGAGAGAGAGAGAGAGAGAGAGAGAGAGAGAGAGAGAGAGAGAGAGAGAGAGAGAGTTTTTTCTTCTAACTTTTCTCATTACAAGATGGCGTGTGTCAAGACGCGTGTGTGTGATTGATTGTGTGCATGCGTTTGCTGCTTACGTTTGTGCTTATGTAAAAACTACGCCTGTTTTCGTTTTATCGACTCGTTTCAGCAGTACATGCGCATACAAAGAGACGTAGGGATGAGAGAGAGAGACAGAGAGAGAGAGACGAGAGAGAGAGAGAGAGAGAGAGAGAGAGAGAGAGAGAGAGAGAGAGAGAGAGAGAGAGAGAGAGAGAGAGAGAGAGAGATTCGGATTCGGATTCGGAAGGTTTAATGAACCAGGCCATGATGCCCATGTCATGGGGATGGGGATTACAATAGGGAAGAATAAAAAGATAGCAATAAATATGAATGACACAAATAAATGATAACTCAATTAAATAGTTGAAACAAAATCAATCAATTATGTTGAACCAAGCAATTAAAAGAAAAAAAAAGGAATGAATCAGTGGTAAATAGATAAATAAATAAATAAATAAACTATACCTAAATGAATAAATAAATAAAAATAATAATTTAATTAATTGAAATTAAATCAAAGAAATCAATCAACCAACTGATCAACACATAAAACACTCAATCAAAGCAGTTTTCTTGTTCAATTAGTGAACAAATAAATCAAACAATTGTCTAGCCAACCAATCAACCAGCCAGTAAACCAATAAATAAATTAGTTGATGAAACAACCGATTTCAATCCATCAATCGATTAATCAAAATAATAGCCACAAACCATTTTAAATCAAATCAAATCAAACAATCCATCATTCAACCAGCCAATCAACAATTCAAACTTCAATAAATCAATCAAGCAACCAGCAAACATATATGCCTTCATCTCATTAGAGAGAGAGAGAGAGAGAGAGAGAGAGAGAGAGAGAGAGAGAGAGAGAGAGAGAGAGAGAGAGAGAGAGAGAGAGAGAGAGAGTAGATAAAAGCAGGTCCAGAACTAAAAATAAGTATATCAAAACATTATTTTCCCCATAATCGATCTAATTCATAGTAAAGAGAAAAATAATCATACGCTGGAGGCTACATATTTATGTGTTTGGTATGGAAATGAATAATGATACTGTCCAATATATTCACATAATATATTTGTGTTATCATTTCCTGTATAGCTGACCGCTTGCCCATTGGGAATGGACATACCTCTATATGCGAAGTATTTGGGGTTGTTTCTTAGTGTTTTTGCTTATCTTGTCTTGTTGCTTTAAGTTTCATCGTTCTTTCTTTTCTTTCTTCATTCCTCTCTGTCTATTTGTCTCTGTGTGCCTCTCTCTCTCAATCCATTCTTTCTCTCTCTCTCTCTCTCTCTCTCTCTCTCTCTCTCTCTCTCTCTCTCTCTCTCTCTCTCTCTCTCTCTCTTTTTTTTTTTTTTTTTTTTTTTTTTCTCTCTCTCTCTCTCTCTCTCTCTCTCTCTCTCTCTCTCTCTCTCTATCTCTCTCTCTCTCTCTCTCTCTCTCTCTCTCTCTCTCTCTCTCTCTCTCTCTCTCTCTCTCTCTCTTCTCTCTCTCACTCTCTCTCTCTCTCTCTCTCTCTCTCTCTCTCTCTCTCTCTCTCCTACTTCTTCTCATTAGTGTTATAAACGCACACTGTTCTTTCTGACGTATGTATACAAATGCACAACTATGTAATTTGTGACTCGGTGTGTGACTGAGCTGCGCTCGGGCTTATGAGCGCGTTAGTGTGCGAGAACAAACAAGACTACTGAAAATAAGTGAAAGACAGACAGACGAAATACAAGCAATCAAAACCTCCAACAATTTGCTCTCGTTATTTCCATCAAAATATCTGTCAAAAACAGCAGGGGAGTAGCGCTTGAGGCCACATCTATCTGTGTAAAAAAAATATCACCAATACCATCAATAATTTCCTGCGAGTCCTACTAATAATCTGCACCACCCACCCCGGGGTTGACCGACTGGTCGGGCGAGTGTTAATGACCACCCGTAAAAGGCCAGCCACACTACATACGATGCGATGCGATTGCAATGCGATTTGACATTCGTGAGGCATGATCCATGTCAAATTCAACTGTCTAAATGAATCTGATGTAATGCTACTAGTGTTGTTCACTATATTAATTTGCAGTCACCCGTACGCGAACGTGATGAAATATCATTATTTTTGTAACAGACATTTTATGCGAGTCATGTATTGGGGTCGACTGGAGCATAGTGAGCGAAAATGCTGGAATTATTTTTAGACGGAAGTATTTCACGTGATTCGTGATTCACAAACATCGCGATGGTCACAATCGGATCTCATCGTACAACCTATGTGGTGTGGCTGGACATTAAGAACACAGGCTACTAGATCGTGTTGGATGGTGTGCTGGTTCTTGTTTTAAAAGACGACAGTTATAATGCATGCTTTTATAATCCCGAATTCTGTCTTATTTAAAGACCGCGCACGTCACGTGCCACATTCCCTCTTATGCTAGGAATATTTCTTGAAGGGCCACCCTGACGGATGAGTTTTTGTAAGAAACATGTCCAGATCACCAGGAAAACACCCATTACAGAGATTGCAACACTCACTTTGCTCTGGTTTCCTAGAAATCAAACCGTCAAATCGGCGATTCCTCCTTGGCGGAGGTGCTGGAAGTCAAATTATTTCACCCAAAGAGAAGGCGTGTGCCGTCTCTTTTCTAATGGCCGCCTGCGTTTAGACCAAATCGTTTGCACAAATGTTCGCAATACAAGCCTTTTTTTCTTTAAAAAACTTTTTTATACAGATTATCCAAAGGAGTTTCGCTCACAACAAAGGAAATAGCTCCCTTTTTTTTTTACAGCACTATAAAAAAAAAACCGCTTCAACCACAATGAGTGACCTTCACCCACCCCATCCAAAATGGCTACTCTCTCCAGCATCTCCGCCAAGGAGGAATCGCCGTTTTGACGGTTTAACTTCTAAAAAAGCAGAGCAAAGTGAGTGTTCCGATCCTTGAAAAGGCTGTCTTTCTGGTGATATCGACGTGTTTCATGCAAAAACCCATCCGTCAGGGTCCACCTTTAAGATTCCTTACTAGCTATAAAAGGGAAAACACATGAAAACCGTGATTTTGACACGTGACGTACGGGGTCTTTAAGCAGCTGCGAAGCAAAGGCTGCTTAATGTTTTCACCAGTGTCTGTTCCTGGCAGACTGACTATCTGGCTGACTGTCTACCTATGTCACCACGATAGCGTTTGAACGGAGGGACCTAGGAGCCTCACATTTTGCAAGCGGGTAGGTAGTTAGGATATCTAGGCCAAGTTCGAAGATGAAGGTCCTTGGTCAAGGTCACGGGAACTCAAAAGGTTGCCGCGCAGCTGCTTGATCTAACGTTTTCATGTTCTAGTTTTTCATACCATTGTTCCTGTGGGTGTTTTTTTAACATTTTATTTGTTGTTGTTATTATTGCTTGACGTTGTGGCGGTGTTTATTATTCTTCTTTCTTTATTTCTTTCTTTCTTTCTTTTTTCTTCTTTCCCCTTTCCTCCTTCTCTTATTCTTGTTCTTCTTCTTCTTTTTCTTCTAGGTACACATTCTGACAACCATTCTCTTCTTTAAAAAAATGAAATGAAAACAACATCGCTTCTTTCATTTCTTTTACATTACCCTTTTTAGCCTGTGCTTTGTGGTTCTCTTAGCTACTCCTCTATGGCTCCAACCCACCTGCGTCTGACAAACGGAAGTGTCTCTTCTCCTTAAAAAAAATGAAATGTTATCTAAACAGACATCGATTCTTTTATAAGTTTCTTTTACAGCACCCATTTTTCAAAAAAGCTGACTAAGATGCTTTCCCATGGTTCTCTTAGGCTACTCACTCTATATTGAAAAAAGATATATTTACTTTTAAATAAAAACGGTCCATGTTCCTACATATTTCATCCCCTTCCCTTCGTTCCTCCTGATATTCAGATTATCTCCTTGTCAGACTTTTTCATTTCTCAAAGGTCACACGTTCTTCATCTGAACATTTCATGGATGACGAAAAATACCCACCTAGTCTACACTGCTCAAAATGTGCTATAGGATATTTCTTTATAACCTTGATTATGTCAAGTTCAAGTACAAGTATACTTTAATATCTCCAAAAGAGAAATTCAGGTTAGGTGCAACAACATGACAGAGATACAACATAACTGAAAGAACATTAATCAAACGTGTGAAACGAAATTATACCAACCAAATAAGTCTCATTAAAATTCATTACATCAACTTAGAAATGTGCACATTTAAAACACAGAGAGAGAGAGAGAGAGAAAGAGAGAGAGAGAGAGAGAGAGAGAGAGAGAGAGAGAGAGAGAGAGAGAGAGAGAGAGAGAGAGGAGAGAGAGAGAGAGAGCGAGAGAGAGAGAGAGAGAGAGAGAGGGAGAGAGAGAGAGAGAGGGAGAGAGAGGAACATTTCATTATTAGCTTGTAGCAATCAAAAATAAAAATTGGAATACATCTCGTCATCAACATCCTCTTCGTTGTTCGGCGGAATCTCGATTCAATGTCCTATCCTCAGTTCTCTGTCCATACCACCCTCCATGTCCAAGCGTCCATATCCTTGCTGTCACATCCTTTCTACTCTTGCCCTTGTTTAATGCTGCATTAATTTCCTTCTTTTAAAATATGTGTGGAAGTTAACAACGATAGCTACAGACAGGAAGGGAGGAAGAAATAAACAAAAAGAAAGAAAGAAGAAAGACAGACATGTAGGCCGACCGACAGAGAGGCATACAAAGATAGAACACACACACACTCTCACTCACAAACACATAAACGCACAAACACA
>CM065699.1:13926010-13933510 GCA_017654935.2 Phymorhynchus buccinoides
TCTAATTTCCATGTAAGGTTATACTGATGCATATTTGTTTATTAAAAAAAAGCATAATGACAGTAGAGTCCAACATTAATTCCCCTGCATTTCGCCAGTAGGTCTTATTTGATGAAATTCAAGGGACATAACTCTAAATTTACACATAGGAGCATACAATTTATTTCCCCATTTCTTTGCATTTTAAATTGTGAAAAATGGTTTCGTTTTTGCTTTTGTTTTGACCTTTTTGCCTAGAACTGTGAGTACAGTTTGTATGGCTCTGCCATCTCGTTCCTCTTATCTTCATCCCAGATTTAGAAGTGAAGTCAAAGGTCACTTATTGGAGGGGGGGGGGGGGGGGGAGGGGAGAGGGGGCTCATACTGCCAACCTTCCAGATTGAAAGAAGCGTTAAGCCGTGTACACACATAAGCGGATTTTCCATGCGGAAACCCGTGCGCAATCCATAAACAGACAAGTGAAGCAAAGAAGGGAAAAAGATTTTGCGCACGTGTCCGAATTTCCCCTATATGCGTAAAAAAAAAAAAAAACTTTTATCCTTCTTTCTTCCACTTATTTAGGGTTTTCCGTACGGAACTTACGCGTCTAATGTGAACCCGGCCTTAGTCTTTTGCCAGCTTACTCTGATTCTCGAGACATCTTGTCCCTCTATCAGTCTCGCATCCTGATCTACTTATGCCCGCCTTCTCCCTCACCACATTCTCTGTGCATACCCCCCCCCCCCCCGACACACACACACACACACACACACACACACACACACACACACACACACACACACACACCACACACACACACCACACACACATCCCTTTATTTTTTGTTCGGGGTATAGATTGTATATTGTCTTTTTTTCTTTTTAGTTCCCGAGCGAAGTTTCGGGAAGTATTGTTTTTGTTTCATCCGTCCGTCCGTGCGTGCGTCCGTGCGTCTGTGCGTGCGTGCGTCCGTCCGTCCGAACCCCTGGAATAGTGTAGACTGGATTTTGCACAAATCTAATATTGGTCTACGGAGAACAATGTTTTGTGCCTGTCTCTTATTGTTCAACTGGAATTTAAGATTGTATCATTATTGTCAACCCTTCCCCTTCTTCCCCCTTCCGACCTTTCCTTTCCCTCTCATCATCGTCTCCCCCTGAAAAATAAACTTTTTTTTATTGTAGCCAAGAGAGACAAGTCTAAAATAGACATTAACAAGTGCAACGCCGAGCGGCTGCAAAGTCCCCTCGCAGCATCGCCGAGGTACTCCGAAATCGGAATGTATCGGCTGTACACATACATCAAAACGCATCAAAACAGCACGTAACTACATCAAAAGGCATCAAAACAGCACGTAACTGAATAGTTTTTTTTATATATAGCCTTGGGGTTCGGACACGTGATTTGAGCGCGCGCGATCATGCGCACACGCGCGCACAGAACAATTCATGACAACTGTGTTATAGACCATTCATCAAGAAATTAATGTTGTAAAAAAACCTGCATTAAAATACATGCAAAACTTCGCGAGATATTAGCGATTATGTGTTTCGGGGTTTGAACCCCGTAACTGGCGCGACCTTGACCTTAATGTAAAACTAAATACATCAGTGGATAGCTTGCATCTTGGCAAACTAGTATGCCAAATTTGATGATGATAGACTGAATAGTTTTTGAGAAAAACGGACGAATAGCCGGACGGACGGAGGCACGCCGGACGGACGGACGGACACCGGACGGACCAGACAAAAACAATAGCTCCCCGAACCTTCGGCTCGGGGACTAATTAAATCCCGGGAACTTTTTTAACGTGGAAAGGGCGTCTCATAAACAGTACAAAAAACAAATCTGGTTTTGTTTTGTTTTTTTGCTCGTATGTTATTTTCGTGTACCCCTGAGGAATCAAGCGAACGAAACTGGATCGCGTGAAGGTAGGATTTGGAAGGCAGGTTTTAAAGAAACTGATTCTATTTCTGCTGTTCGGCAGCAAGTGGCCAATCACTGGATGCTTCAAAATTCCTCGGACAGCCTAAAGGTGGACCCTGACGGATGAGGTTTTGCAAGAAACACGTCGAGATCACCAGAAAGACAGCCTTTTCAAGGATCAAAACACTCAATTTGCTCTGATGTCCTAGAAATCAAACCGTCAAAACGGCGATTCATCCTTGGCGGAGATGCCGGAGAGAGGTCATTTTGGATGGGGTGGGTGGAGTAGGAGGTTGAAGCTTTTTCTTTTTTGCAGTTCAGTAAAAAACAAATTGAGCTATTTCCTTTGTTGTGAGCGAAACTCCTTTAGGTAAACTGTATACTTTTTTTTTTTTTTTAATAAAAAGGCTTGTATTGTGGAAACTTCATGCAAACGATTTGGTCTAAACGCAGGCGGCCATTAGAAAAGAGAAGGAACATGCCTTCTCTTTCACTGAAAGAATTTGACTTCCAGTACCTCCGCCAAGGAAGAATCCCCGATTTGACGGTTTGATTTCTATGAAACCAGAGTAAAGTGAGTGTTGCGATCTCTGTAAAGGCCCTTCTTAATAGGCCATTCATTTGGATCACGATCCTGGTTCGCAGGGTTCGACGAACTCTTGATCGTTCGTTCAAGAGTTCGTCATCCTCCTTGTGTCTTAATCAAAGTCGAACTAGGTTTGACAAACCTAGTTCGAGGGGGATGACAAACCCTTCGTTCAATGGTTCGGAGTTCGGACAACATGTTCTCCGAACCTGGCGATCCTTTTTTCTGATTGGTTTCTGATTGGTTGAAATCAAGAGCGCTCTTCTTCGTGAAAGGAAGTGTTTGTATTAGCGTCTATATATCTATTTTTAGCTACGAAGAACGACAGAGAGATTGGCGTACACATGGACCAGTTTCGAGCGTACACAAGTCTCGGCGCATTCCGACTGTTCATTTCTGTCTGGGTTCGGGACATTTGGTTATGAAGAGCTGTTTTGCTTCTGCAGACAAACAGAATTTGGACGCATGTTTGTTTGTGACAATCCATTTTTGCATGCGTTGGTCTGAAATCAAAGCCCAAGGGTGTGCACCTCAACAAGACTCGCAGCACAAAAAAACAAAAAGTCTGGTGTGTGTGTGTGTGTGTGTGTTATGAGACTGATAATCATGTATAAAAATATTACTTAATTAGTATCATGTGCACCTCTGTATGTGTGTTTGTGTCAAAAAGTAAAGTGTGTGCATTTACTTCTATAAAAAGAAGCTGGCCACCACCACAGAAGAAGAAGAAGTACCCTGTTTATGAACTATAAAGTGATGATTTTTGCCCAGACTGAGACCCCCGCCCCTTACAATGTGACTGATAATATAGTAAGAAAATAGTGTCACAAAATTTGAATTTTGTGTTAAGTTTGGGGGTGCACCTTATAATCAGGTGCACCAGTACGCGTCACAAATTACTTGCTTGCTCCTTTTCTCAATTCTGACTGAAATGTTTAGATGTCAGTTTCTACCTACCCACCCCTTTTACTTTAATATATTGATGTCTAGGATGTGTGTGTATGGGGGGTGGGGGGTTACTCATAGGTAAATGAACCCTTACACTACAGTTTCTATTTATGCATATATGTGTTCAAAAATATCATAGACAAGTTTTTCCAAAACAAAATGTATTCAGTTAATATACAGATTTAAAGGAATAAAACACAGATGCCTTAGTAGTCATCAGTGAATGAAGCCAAACCAAATGAAAATCAAAAACATATTTAGAGGGCAAAAGGCTAAAACAAAATAGCCTATAGTGCCATTTATGCTATGCTATGCTATGCACATACAAGTGAGAGAGAGGAAGAATGAGAGAGAGAGTGTGTGTGACCATACATGTGTGTGTGTGTGTTTGAATGTGTTGCAATAGCATACAAATAATATATCAGTACCATGTGCACACCTGCACACATTGTGTGATCATGTCACAGAAGAATACACTGTACCATGTAATGAAATGTGTGTATGATGAGAACATTTAATTAGAGAAAGAAACATTAGTGTCACATCAGGATGTATGAATATGGTAGCAATATCTTAGACAATTTATAAATAAATGATCCATGTACCAGCAGAATTTGTGTACATTTGCTTTGATTGTTCTCTTCAGATGAGTAGAGCAGGGATATGACAGTAATGATACATTAAATCTCTAATTTTCTCAAAAGCAAGAAACATGAAAGGGAAGAGGAGTAGAGCAGGGATATGACAGTAATGATACATTAAATCTCTAATTTTCTCAAAAGCAAGAAACATGAAAGGGAAGAGGAGTAGAGCAGGGATATGACAGTAATTATACATTTATATTGTTGTGTATATATGGACTAATTATGTATTTCGAACAAGACTCATGTTTTATTGAGATGCACTTTGTTTGTTAACTAAAAAACACTGCCAATCATCAACTCAATGTGTACATGTATGCAAACCAAGGCTCATGTACAAATGTTTCAGCACACTACATAAGTATTGCTTTGTGGCTATACATACACACTTGTGAATGTTTTGTTACAGTTAGCAGTAATGAGATATTCATTGAGTAAAATTAACAACAAAATATTTCATTAAAAATTTGGAGAGATGCATATATATATCCCAGTGATGGTGGAACAAAAATGAGTGCGAGGAAACATGGTGTGAGTCAAACAAACAATTTAAACCTTTTACTTTTACTTTCTATGGTGAAGAGAGAGAAAAAGTAGGAGGTGGGAGGAAGGAAGACAGAAGTACAGGCTTACTGGGTACAACTACATGTATACAAAAACAAGGCTAATTTAATTCATCAAAATGGTGAAGACCAAGCAAGAAACAGTATCAAAGTATGACTAAATTTAGTACTTGTAACATTATGTCATGAGAGAGAATATGAGTGGACAGAGAGACTTGGCACATTCTCTATGTTCTGTATGCCAGGCATGGTAATGGAGGGAAAGAATTTTTCTCTGAAAATATTATAGGTTTTGAGGAGATGTGTCTTGGTGTAATCAGTGGATTATAAAAGCCCTTTATGGTGATCAGAAAGCAGTTGCTCTTGAAATGAACATGTAGAACTGTTCAAACTTGGGGAAAGAGCATTTTCTTCAAACTTAAAGCCCCTGCTGAGATTTGTTTTTTTTGCATTCACTTTTCTCCAAATTCAGAGAATTCTCTGAAAAGTACAATGTATAGTGTATAATTATGTTGTTGTTATGAGCTGTCAATCACTTTCTAATAATAGCAGTTTTTTTGTTTTGTTTTTAAAGTTGTTTAGACTAGTGGATAATGGTGTGTGTGTGTGCGCGCGTGTGTGTCTGCGTGCATGCGCCCGCACGCGCGCGCGCGCGTGTGTGTGTGTGTGTGTGTGTATTAGTAATGTACCGAGGATCAAAAGGTGATATGACAAAATGCCCTGAGACCAGAGAAACTAATAGGACAATGCCATGCCCTTGCAGAAATCAATAAGACAAAGTTCATGGATCTTTGTTAAAAAAAAAAAAGAAGACATTTTGTCCTGACAGTGAAAAACACAACATGATATTTCAATTTTAATCAGTCATTGTTCTATGACCAGGGCCTTGGAACATCACAGGTATGCGTGCGTGTATGTGTGTGTGTCAGTATGTGTGTGTATCAGTGTGTGTGTGTATATGTGTGTGTGTGTGTGTGTGTCAGTGTATGTGTATGTCAGTGTGTGTGTGTGTGTGTGTGTGTGTGTGTGTGTGTGTGTGTGTGTGTGTGTGGCACATGCAGACAAATGCTGGCTTTTAATCTTGTCAACTGTCAACTGTTTTATTGTTGTTGTTTTTGTGTGTGTGTGTGTGTTGTAAATTCTTGACATTACAAAACAACCACAAGATTCTCAAGAACAAATCCGAATTCTAAAATACAAATTATTTATTGGTATCACATAACATTAGGGCACATGTTGATCAGTGCAATATAAACTGAGTGATTGATTGACATGGTCACAATTTTTACTTAAGTGTCATTTCTTCCCCATTGTGGGTAAACACTACAGCTGTTCTGTAGGAATAATTCTGCTGAGAATTGTTAATTAGCTGCACACTATGTCAATCACTGGTTGT
Source organism: Phymorhynchus buccinoides (assembly GCA_017654935.2). Lineage (NCBI taxonomy): Eukaryota > Metazoa > Mollusca > Gastropoda > Neogastropoda > Raphitomidae > Phymorhynchus > Phymorhynchus buccinoides. The sequence goes on from CM065699.1 coordinate 13,932,050, forward strand.
CAGTATGTTAATGTGCAATCTTGCATTGTTTTGTGTCAATACAAGTCAATGTCAACACACTATCTTTCATTTCCCCCTGCATAATAAATATAGCCTTGGTGTAGGCATATTCTAGTGTAGTAGTACAGCACTGTAGCTTTTATTTGTACCCTTCAAAATAAATGTAGGCCTATACCTTTTTTGTGCAAGAACACACATTATGCCAATATTTACAGATCACATCCACACCCAAACACCAGAAAGAGAGAGAGACAAAGACTGAAAGAGAGAGAGAGAGAGCGAGAGAGCACTGATATAGGCCTAGATTTGACAACTCCATGCACAGCCTACCATTCACAAACTGACAAAGTTGTCAGAATACATTATCTGTAGGCCTAGTTTGTGTTAGAATCAGAGGTTAGAATCAAAGGTAGACCTAATAATTATCTTTCAGCCGAAGCTGTGTTCCTTTCGTTTCCACACGATCCTCTAGACTAGTATCATTAAGTATCTCCTGTGTGTTTCTCGGTTCATCCTTACACACACGTGTCTTTCACACCATCTTAAACTTATTTTGATTGCTGATCATTAATATTTTCCCCAGTCTGGTGTTTGATCTAGCGATAACGCGGTAGGCCTAGGCCTAAGCCGAAGAGAAAGTGAGAAAGTCAAGAACGAACATAATATTTATGACATAGGCCTGCTGACGGTAAACCCGAAACTCATCATGTCGAGTGTTCTCACGGAAAGAGTCGAAGATACCGAATCCAAGCAACGATAACTCCTCCCGGCACCTTTTGACGTCAAGTGATTCTTTTCCATAGCTGACTTCGAAGACAAGCTTGATCAATATATCAGTTTAAATGATCGTTGAAATCCATATCATCGCGCTGTTGTGTGCAGCCATCTTGAATAATCTGACCTGACGACCAAGACAACTTCCGCTGAGTTCGTGGTGACGTATGCATCTCATTATAATTCGATTAAGAAGTAGGACAAAAGTTTGTCAAATCATCCAAACCTCCGAACTTGTCCGTACTGATCGTAATGGTTTGATATTCCTATTCGTACACGATCACATGTCCGGCGAACCAGGTTTGACGAACTAGAGTTCGCTCAGTTAAGAACGGGCTTAAAAAAAAAGGGTATTTTCCTGGTGATCTTGACGTGTTTTAAACCAACAGGACTTTTAAATCAACTGGTTGGAGATAAGCCAAATATCCAAATGAAATGATAGTTTCGGGTTCTGCATTAACTGTTGCACTCCTTCGGATGTCCTTGGTCTGCTGTGTTCTGCTTTGTTGACTGAATGATCGATCAATGATCATTATTGTCTGACTTCCCTAATCCTCTCTCTCTCTCTCTCTCTCTCTCTCTCTCTCTCTCTCTCTCTCTCTCTCTCTCTCTCTCTCTCTCTCTCTCTCTCTCTCTCTCTCTCTCTCTCCCCCTCTCTCTCTGTATATGTGTATACGGGCGTGCTTG
>CM065699.1:13948510-13953510 GCA_017654935.2 Phymorhynchus buccinoides
GGCTTTATAACTCTGCCGTTTCTTAACGAAATCGCTTCAAATTTGCTGTACTCAGCGTTACCAGTACTTGGCCTTACCGTTACTAGGCGTTACCGTTACTAGGGAGAGCGCATCACTCTCAGAGCAGCGCCAACGCGAAACGGGGCCTTATAACTCCACCGTTTCTTTACCAAATCGCTTCAAATTTGCTGTACACAGCGTTACCAATACTTGGCATTACCGTTACTAGGCGTTACCGTTACTAGGCGTTACTGGTACTCGGCGTTGCGCTAGTAGATATAAAGATGGTGGGAACGATCCTGGAGGCAATGCCCGGAGGCAGTGCAACTCCAGGAAAGTCCCGAATTTTTAACGATACAGATGTATAACGTATTATTACAGATAACTAAAATACCTTCATAAATCATTTTTTTCTTCAGCTGCAGGGGGACATTACCCCTAGACCCCGGTCTTTCAGGGGTTTTTTCATTTTGTGTAGTTGCACCCATGGGAAAACAAAAAGAATGGAACGAAAACGGGACAGATCGGAACAGGAAAACACCAACCAGGACATTCCCTTATCTGATAATCACGAGAAGACGTGATCGATCCAGAAAAGGTGGAAATGAAGGGGGGGGGGGGGGGGGGGGGGGGGGGGGGGGGGGGGGGGGGGGGGCGGGGGGGACTGCAGAGATAACCGGGGAATGCGGAGTATGATACTGGTGGGGGTGGGAGGGGGGTGAGGGGATTTAACCTATCAGGGACCGATCAGCGTAAGATGTCCAGTCTGTCTGGGTGGAGGTGATCTTATATATTTTTTTGTAGGGTGGGTGGGAGGATAGAAGATGCTAGGTCATCTCTCCCTCTACGCCCACTTATAAGAGTTGAGAGACGGTCGGGGAGGGGGGGGGGAGGGGAGAGAGAGAGAGAGAGGAGGAGAGAGAGAGAGAGAGAGAGAGAGAGAGAGAGAGAGAGACACTGGACACTGGACACTGGACAACTTTATTTGACAAGGATAAAGATTTTAGGCGATGCCTATTCTTACAATCTGTCTTGAGAGAGAGAGAGGAGAGAGAGAGAGAGAGAGAGAGAGAGAGAGAGAGAGAGATGAGAAGAGAGAGAGGAGAGAGAGAGGATGTGGAGAGGAGGTGCCCGGAAGAGAGCGAGATGAGAGAGGAGAGAGAGAGAGATGGGCAGCGTACACACTACAGATATGTAGGCCTATTCTTACACGACTGTGAGGGGGAGAGGCAGGATGGGAGAGAGAGAGAGGAGAGATTCCTCAGAGGAGAGAGGGAGGAGAGAGAGAGAAGAGAGAGAGAGAGAGAGAGAGAGAGAGAGAGAGAGAGAGAGAGAGAGAGAGAGAGAGAGAGAGAGAGAGAGAGAGAGAGAGAGAGAGAGAGATGATTCGTGTCTGCTGGCCATTTCATGTAGCTTGTCAGTGGTATTATTTTCTGTCTGGTCGCACTTTCTTATATGCTTCCTTCTGTTACTCCTCTCTTTCCTGTCCTTTTTTTTATGCCTTCTCCTTCTCCTTCCTTCCTTCTATTTTTTCTCTTCTCTTTTTTTACCCTCCTTTCCTTCTCCTCTCTTTATCTTACTTCCCTTCCTTTTTCTCCATTCTCCTCTCTTTCTTTCGCTTCGATCTTTTTTGGGGTTCTATTCTTTTTCTTCCTTGTTGTCCTCCCTCAACCGTTCGTTCTCAAGAAGTTGATCCACGATCAGAGATTACGATGACATCAAACTTATAAGACGTCGTCCAAAGTCATTTTTAACGATGATTATTCTGATGATCCTGTGCTTGTGTGCCGTGCGTCTGTCGGGTTAACCCTTTCACCGCCAATGTCGCATTTTTGCACCACAGTGATTGAACACCCATGTCACTAAAAGGCATCAAACCAGGGTCTGTTATCCAAAGACCCTGTTCTCTTCATTTTGGGAGGTAAGGATAGGCCTTACTTTATGCATGTCACAGATGAATCTCCAATATTGCAGATGATTTTGTTTTCTCCACCCAGGTAAGATTAATGGAACATTTTTGCTGAAAAATGGCTGGCGGCGAAAGGGTTAAGGGGTATATGTGTTACGCCTATATATATATATATTGCCTATTTCATGAAATGAGCAAAATGCTTTGCCCAATTTATGAAATGGACAATGTATATCACATTTTTGAATCCCCATTCACACAGGTATTGATTAAGGTTGATTCAATGGTATCACACTTTTCTCCATTGTATTTGCACCCATATCCTGCCCCCCAACTCAACCAGATGCTAAGCTGGGGCATGCCTGAGCCACATGTTGAATCAAACGTTTCATCAAATTAAGTCTTAATAAAATAAGTTTAATTCATCTACAGATGAGGTTTCTCATTCGTTTGAACCAATTCTTGATCTATGTGTGCTAATGAACAAAAACTATTTTAAAAACTATAGTTATAAATTGGCTATTTCACGAACTGCATACCATTTTGCCCATTTCATGAAATGGGCAATTTCATGGATTGGGCGTAACATATACACTGCATACGATTCGATCCCAATGCGATCCGATGCGTGACGATGTCTGTGAGGCATGATTCTCGTGAAAAAATTCCGTCTATAATAATTATTCTACTATTTTCGTTCGCCGAACCCGTGTAGACCCTAATACACGAATCACATGAAAAATGTTTGATACAAAAATAGATGTTTCATCAGATTCGTGTACGGGGGACTACAAATCAATCAATCAATCAATCATTTTTATTGTCCATTTTACAGGAACTTCTTTTTGCAGCAATAAAACAATCAACAAAACAACGCAATAAAGACAGAGACGTAGTATATAATTATATAGAAAGGACAAAAAATGAAATATGCGACTATTTTAAACACTGTGAACATAACTAGCAGGATTTCATCAGAATCATGTAGACAGTAGAATTTCACGAGAATCATGCCTCACAAATGTCACAGTCGGATCGCAGTTGGATTGGAATCGTATGCAGTGGGTCGGCTCCTTTAGGATGATAATAATAATACAGTGGAACCTCCCTTATAAGACCTCCCATTATAAGACTCCCTCCCATATAAGACCTACTTCTAAACATTCCCTTCTATGTACGTATTAAAATTACCTCCCTTATAAGACCCCTCCTTTATAAGACCTCATTTTGGGTGATTTTTGAAAGTCTTATCAGGGAGGTTCCACTGTACTTGTGAATTTATATAGCGCTCTTTCTCACATGAGCTCAGTGCGCTTTACATTGATAACAAGAACATTAAAGGCAAACAAATAATGAATCATTAGAAAATAAAATAAACACAATGATTGCACGCAACGTTCTCTTTCTTCCTCACACACGCGCACACACACACACACACACACACACACACACACACACACACACACACACACACACACACACACACACACACACATGCACGCGCGCACACACACACACGCGCGCACGCACGCACGAACGCATGCATGCACGCAGTCACACTCACACACACACACACACACACACACATACATGCACAAACAAACACACACACACACATGAACGCACGCACGCACATATACACACAAATACACGCACGCACACACAATTATACAAGAGTAAAATTGTTGCAATATGAAAATTCTAAGAAGAAACGTAGACCACATTCACATTCTCAATCAAGTTTAGATACAATACTGCAAATAAAATCATACTGCCATGGACATACTGCAGGATGATAGTGAACTAGCTAGATAAGAGGATTGCACAAGGCACATGAGATGATGCATGTTCGGTTGTTGTTGAGGTCATGGCGCCTTATCGTGCATGGGACTCTTCAGGAACCTCACGCGATGTTGTTATGGGCTTTTGTCTGTCGGACCATGCTTTATGGCATTATAGTTTGACCAAATTAATGTGTGCGTGTGTGTGTGCGCGTGCGCACGCTCGCGCGCGAACAGGTACAGTACATTATGCATACTTGCGATGTCTCTCTGAGTGCTTCTGTTCTCCTGTCCCGCCTCACACCATCCAAACTTTTTAGTCGGAAGAAAATTCATTTGTGGACTCTATTCAACTACTTGTGGCCGTGTGCCGTCTTCACTATCGGCAAGCATTGGCTGTATTTCCACAACTGCCTGAGTGAGTTGGAAGTAACCGGTGTAGTCTCCAATTCCTTTCTCCCTTGTTGGAAAGGTTTCATCCGAGCAAAATTTGCATTTGTGGTTACTTTCTACTCACTCTGTCGGAAGAAAGGAAAACTGTGGAAGATCACAACCTTTTCACCCGACTTGGTTGGATAGTGTGAGGCGGCTTTTACCCGTGCGCCCACTCCTTTAATCTCCCATTTTTCACTATCTTCCACAAAATACCTGTTTTTATCTTTCACAAACCGCCTTCCATGTGCATTGCAACACGGTGCAAAATCATTGACACACAATGCAAGGCCCATTTCTTGCTGAATTGAAGTCAGGTAGTGAAATATCACTGTGGATGATTTCCATTTTTCAGCGCTTCCCTTCCCGAATATCTGCGCTTGTTATTCATTTCGGTCATTTTTATACGTGCATAATGCAGACATTAACAGGAGAGACTGTGTGTGTGTGTGTGTGTGTGTGTGTGTGTGTGTGTGTGTGTGTGTGTGTGTGTGTGTGTGTGTGTGTGTGTGTGTGCCCGCTTTAGGTACATTAGTTTTGTTATATGTCCCATCTTGATACAATGTACATTTACATATTATGTGTATGTACGTGTGTGTGAGTGTGTGTGCGCGCATGTGTGTGTGTGGTTGTGTGTGTGTGTGTGTGTGTGTGTGTGTGTGTGTGTGTGTGTGTGTGTGTGTGTGTGTGTGTGTGGTCCATTTTAGGTACATTAGTTTTGTTATAATTATGTCCCCAATATTGATACAGTGCACATTTACTTAATGTATGTGCGTGTGCATGCGTGTGTGTTGTGTTGTGTTATGGTGTGTGTGTGTGTGTGTGTGTGTGTGTGTGTGTGTGTGTGTGTGTGTGTGTGTGTGTGTGTGTCCATTTTA
>CM065699.1:13961010-13966010 GCA_017654935.2 Phymorhynchus buccinoides
AAGGAGGAGGAGCTAAGATAGGAAGAAGAAGAAACAGGAGGAGAAGAAGAAGTGAGAAGGGAAGGCTGTTCATTCTAAATGACAAAAAGCTATATATAAGCTGTTTGCAGCGTCCAAATCCAACGGTTTTACTGTTTGTGCTCTAAGGTGTTGTGTGCAAACACTCCAAAGATTATAAAACTGAATAAGGTTGTGTATCGAGCTTTCACATGTTGTGTTATATCCCTTAGTTCTACACAAAAACGTAATTTTTTTAATATGAATTCTTCCACATTTATAAGAAAAGAATATTTTTAATCTATTATAATTTTATGTGTGTCATCCAGTGCGGTACAAAACATATTCTGTTTTTCCCCCTTTTTGTCCCCGTTCCTTTCTTTATTTTATCTGTCTTTTTCTCTGTCGTTTTCCTTCTTCTCTTCTTCTTTATGTTTGTTTTTCTTCTCTTCTTCTTTGTGCTATTTGTTCTTCTCTTTCTTTCTTTCTTTCTTTCTTTCTTTCTTTTTTCCCTCATCACCTTTCCCATCATCATAAAACCCTTACACGCAGATCCTGACAAAGCTCATGTCAGGCGGTGACATTCAAACTGTGATGACATTGGATCAGAGCTGGCGCCAGGAAGAAACAGAAAATCCATAGCCTCGCACAACCCGACGTGCTCTCGACAGACACTCCGGGTGACAGGAAAATCAAATTCGAGAGAGAGAGAGAGAGAGAGAGAGAGAGAGAGAGAGAGAGAGAGAGAGAGAGAGAGAGAGAGAGAGACTTCAGATACTTTATTTTACAAGGATAAGAAATTTAGGCTGGGAGATAGATAGAGAGAGAGAGAGAGGACTCAAGAGAGAGAGAGAGAGAGTAGAGAGAGAGAGAGAGAGAGAGAGAGAGAGAGAGAGAGAGAGAGAGAGAGACTTCAGATACTTTATTTTACAAGGATAAGAATTTAGGCTGGGAGATAGAGAGAGAGAGAGAGAGAGAGAGAGAGGAAGAGAGAGAGAGAGAGAGAGAGAGAGAGAGAGAGAGAGAGAGAGAGAGAGAGAGAGAGAGAGACTTCAGATACTTTATTTTACAAGGATAAGAATTTAGGCTGGGAGATAGATAGAGAGAGAGAGAGAGAGAGAGAGAGAGAGAGAGAGAGAGAGAGAGAGAGAGAGAGAGAGAGAGAGAGAGAGAGAGGAGAGAGAGGAAGAGAGAGAGAGAGAGAGAGAGAGAGAGAGAGAGGAAGAGAGAGAGAGAGAGAGAGAGAGAGAGAGAGAGAGAGAGAGAGAGAGAGAGAGAGAGAGAAAGAGTTGTATGAAGATGAGATAGGGGTACATGAAGAATTAGCTGAGGTAGGAGAAAGGCAGTAATGGCAGAAATGTGCCAAGCTACCTACTTAAATCAAATCAAACCGGTGACCCAGTTTAATAACCTTTCACGGTTGCAACGTGTCTTCTTTGACTGTACTGGTATTGTTTTGTTACTCCTTGTCACCGTTTTATTTAAAATTATCGTTAGGGTTATCATCTACATTTAGTTCTCCGTCATCGTGTGCACGGGCGTCAGTGCTGCAGCCAAAGGGATCGGTTGGCCTTCATGGCTCCCAGGGACCCCATTTGGGGGTCTATGAAGCACTAAAATTCTACAGGACCCTCTAACAGAATGTGCAGGGGGTCCCAGGGATGCACTAGAAAAATTCTTTTTGGCATTCACTATGCCACTGGGACCCTCTATCCCGCCTCTAGACCTATCTAGACCCTCTATACTGTAAGTGAAGGAGTCCCTGGGACCCCTTGTTTTGCGGGACGATTTGTGGAGCCCTGGCCTTTGGGGACCTTCCCCAATTCCGTCTGTCCTCATATTTATCGTTGCTGTTGTTTGTATGTTCAATAATGCAGTGGAACCTCCCTTAAGGACCTCCCATTATAAGACTCCCTCCGATATAAGACCTACTTCTCTAAGACATTGCCCTTCTTTGTAGGTATTCAAATTGCCCCCCCTCCCTCCCTTATGAGACCCCCTCCCTTATAAGACCTCATTTGGGATGATTTGTTAAGGTCTTATAATGGAGGTTCCACTGTACGCATTTTGGTGCGGTCCTACTAGTGTCCAACTACACCACCGAAAGCAATTTCTGGGTGCTAACGATTCTAAGAAAGAAATAATAATTAAAAAAAGGTTATGAAATCAACTGATTGATTACTTCGTCCACCCATTCATTTATTGATTGATTCATGAATTCCATTCGGCAACAGTCGAAAAGCGCACAATATTGCTTTTTCCCAAACGCGCACAGCCGTCAAAAGGCGCACATATTTATGGTAGAAAAACGCACGATATTTACAATCCGAAAGCGCGCAGTTGTTTTTGAGACGGGTGGACTAGGACCAAACCTATCCCTAACCCTGTTCCTAACCCTAACCCTATTCTTAACCCTAACCCTAACCCTATCCCTAAACATATCCCTAACTATCCCTAACCCTATCCCTAACCTATCTGAAAAACAAGGAATACCTGGGTACGCAGACTTGCAATGATACAAATGCTCAGCAGAATGAGCTCAAGTTTTGAACGGTTGAAGTGTGCGCCTTTGGACGGTAAAATTGTGCGCATTTTGCCGTGCGCCTTTGGATAGTGTGCGTTTTTTGTGTGCCCCCTTCCATTCGTGGTTTTTCTTCTGTCGATGGATGAATACACGTGAGTGTTTGTGTGTATCTGTGTGTGTGTGTATGTGTGTGTGTGTGTGTGTGTGTGTGTGTGTGTGTGTGTGTGTGTGTGTGTGTGTGTGTGTGTGTGTATGTATGTGTGCGTGTGTGTGCGTGCGTGCGTGCGTGCGTGCGCGCGCACGTGTTTGTACAAGTGTATGTTTGAGTAAGTGTGTGAGCGTTTCAGTTGAGAATGTGTTTTCTGTGTGTTTGATGAAATGTGTGTGGCTCTGTGTGTGTATATGTCTGTGTGCATGAACGCGTTCACTCGCGTGCGTGCACGTACGTGCGTGTGTGTCAGTTGTGCGTGTGTGTATGTTGTGCGTGTGTGTGCATGTGTGAGTGTTTCAATGCTGATTGTAAAGCGCTTTGTAAAGCGCTTTGTGCTCGATAAAAAGCTCTATGTAAGTGTCCGTTTATTATTATTATCATTATTTTATTTGAGTCGTGTACTGCGGTCTACTTGCGTATTAGAGTGAACGAAAGTAGTAGAGTTATATTAAGACGGACGTATTTCACGTGAATCATGACTCGCAGACACTGTCGCAATCGGATCGCATTTGGATTGAATCTTACGCAGTGGGTCGGCTCCTTTATTGTTAATCCAATGTTGTTTTTCTGGTGCCAGCTTAGATTTTGACTGCCGCTGCTTGACATTATCGTTGTGCTGGGGAAAAGAGGGAAATAGAATAAAAAGAGTTGTAGAAAAACAAATTCAAGACGCACACCCGCGCGCTCATAAACGCACGCACACACGTATGCACGCACAGGCACACACGTATAGAGATAGAGAGAGAAAAGGGAGACAGAGAAAGAGAGAGAGAGAGAGAGAGAGAGAGAGAGAGAGAGAGTGTGTGTGTGTGTGTGTGTGTGTGTGTGTGTGTGTGTGTGTGTGTGTGTGTGTGTGTGTGTGTGTGGTGTGTGTATGCGTGCGTGTATGTGTTTATTAGTACGGTTTTTTTAATGGTTTTTTTTTATAGCGATGTGAAAACAAATGCGCAAGATGCAATTGCGTGTCGAGTTGTCTCTCTCTTAAGGCGGCGACAGACTATGTGGCTGCCTCATATGACTCGATCAGGTCGTGACGTAGACCAAATTTTGTTTCCCGCACAGAAGAGGTCACAAGCCACCTGACTCGATCAGACTCGATCAGTGAAATTTAGAACCCGCCCTATTCGGCCCTGTCACCTGACTGGGCCCGACTGAGTCAGATTGATCGAGTTAGATGGTATGCAAATGAGGTGAAACGTCACGACCTGATCGAGTCACGTGAGGCAGCCACATAGTCTGTCGCCGCCTTTAGGTAGTGTTCAAAAGGTTACTGTCTTTGTTCGTAGATCGATATCAGTCATCAGCATACACACAGCAGCAACAACAGAAGCAGTACCACCACCACCATCTTCTTCGTCATATCATCATCATCTTCATCATCATCATCATCATCATCATCATCTTCATCATCATCATCATCATCATCGTCGTCGTCGTCGTCGTCGTCATCATTATCACCACCACCATCGCCGCCACCACAACTACCATCATTATCATCATCATCATAGCATCAGCATCATCATCACAGCATCAACATCATTACCACCACCATTATCGTCATCATCATCATCATCATTAGTATTAACATCATCATCATCAACGACGTCATCATTATCACCACCACCATCATCATTATTACCATCATGAACAACATCATCATTATCATCACATCGTCATCGTCATCAGCAGCAGCAGCAACATCAAATTTATCATCATCATTATCGGCGTCGTCGTCTTCGTCGTTGTTATCGTCGTTCGTTGTGTAGTAGTCATATTTGTCGTTATCGTTATGATCATCGTCGTTATCTGACGTATAGAACAAAGCCTACTGCATGGAGAAGGTAAATGTTTCTGCTGAAAACGGGTCTTAGATAAGTTGATATATGTTTCTTTGGTTCTTGAACAATGCGTTCAATGGTCGACTTATTGCGATTTTTTTCACGCCAGAGGGCAGTCAATGCACTAGGGGCTTATCACGCGATTTTCTTAGTTGGGCGTAGTGAGAGAGAGAGAGAGAGAGAGAGAGAGAGAGAGAGAGAGAGAGAGAGAGAGAGAGAGAGAGAGAGAGAGAGAGAGAGAGAGAGAGAGAGAGAGAGAGAGAGTCATGGTGGGACACCTCCCTCTCTCTCTCTCTTTCTTTATCCCCAACTAAGAATATAGAGAGGATTAGCCCCACACGAGCGTCATGCCCTCTGGCGTGAAAACAATCCCACTAAGTCTCTCATTACAGTTCTTGAAAATGCGTTTGAGCTGCGTCTTTGTCATCGA
>CM065699.1:13981010-13986010 GCA_017654935.2 Phymorhynchus buccinoides
GCGCACGCAATCACGCACACACACACACACACACACACACACACACACTTACACACACACACTTGTGCATCCTCCCTTTCTCTCTCGTGTCCTGTCTTTCTCTCTTGGTCTCTGTCTCTCTTCTGTGTCGGTCCTGTTCACTCCCCGTCTTTCTCTCTCTCTCTCTCTTCTCTCTCTCTCTCTCTCTCCTTCTCTCTTCTCAACATCGTCTCTCTCTCTCTCTGTCTCTCTCTCTCTCTCTCTCTCTCAGTCGGTCTCTCTCTCCGTCTCTCCTCTCTCTCTCATCTCTCCTATCTCTCTCTCTCTCTCTCTTTGTCAATTATTCCTGGAAACATTGCACAATGCTGTTGATTATAGTTTCCTGATGAAAACGTCGATTGTTCAGAAACGTTCCCCCACCCCTTGCGCTTCCCCGTCCCCTCTTTCCCCCATTTCATTCACCCCCATAAACAAACCACCCACCACCACCACCACCCCTGCTCCTCCGATTTCCTTTCCAACAAGAGATGAAGCTTTGAGCTATTGTGAAATGTTCATGGAACCGAGCTTGTTTCATAATTTCTTCTCTAGCCTCCTTTTTAATTAAACAGAAAACATTTTTTTGCTTTGTCCAGAATTTTACATTAGTTGTCTCGCTGTTAATCAAGGAGCCCGTAAATAAAGTAATTGATTGCCTGCAAGAGTTTATAATTATACCACTCACAAGAACTTATATATCTCTATGAATTTCTTATATTTTCCTACTTGCACTCATGTTTGTTGAGGCTGTCATTTTGGGGTTTGGTAATGCATACGTTTAATTGTTTAAAAGAATGAAAATTAACTTTGGTTAGAAAGCCAGAATTTGATACAGAAGGAGAAAGAACAAGGGAAGATGTGATTTGGACGGGAGGAATACAATTTAAAAAAAGAGGCTGCGATGCCTGATTTATAGTATGTTACCAAGAGGAAAATGGCCAATGCTGGGTTGGAAATGGGGACCAAGAAGACAGAGGCAGACTGACAGACGTAAGAAGACAGACCAGATTTGCAGTGTGAGGGGAGGGGCGGGTAGAGAGTGTGCAAGATGAACAGGGGGAAGATGGGATTGACGGGGGGACGGGGGGGGGGGGGGGGGGCGATGCCGGATTCAAGTATTGTACCAAGAGGAAAATGGGGGGGATTCGGGGGGGGGGGGGAAGGGACTGGGGGGGGGCAGGGACAGACAGATGGGGCGAACGAAGAGGGGGAGAGATTGGGGGGGGGGCGTAGGGGGGGGGGGGGGGGTGGTGGGGGGGGGGGGCTGTTTAGGGAAACAGGGGTGAAAGAGATTGGTCTTGTTTTAATATCGTTTTTGTTGCTAAAACAAGGGTGATTTATTGTTCGTGGCAGGGCTTTTAAAGCCATAAGTCTCTCTCTGTGTGTCTCTCTCTCTGTGTCTCCTTCTCTCTGTCGTCTCTGTCTCTCGTCATTCTCCCTCATCTCTCACTCGCTCATCTCTCCTCGCTCTCATATCTCCATCTCTCCGTCTCTCATCGTTTCATCCTCTCCATCTCTCGTTCTCTCTCCTACGCCTCATCTCTCCCCTCTCTCCTCCTTCCTCATTCCTCCAAAATGTCGTCTCTCCTCATCTCTCTCCTCTTCCCATCTCTCCTCTCTCCTCTGTCTCTGTCCTCTTCTCTCGCTCTCTCGGCAATCTCATCTGGCAGAGCTCTGCCTTCGTCTCTCAATCGCCTTCTCGGCCCTCTCTCTCTTCTAATCTCTCTCTCTCTCGAATCCGCTCTCTGCGTTTCTTTCTCTCTCTCTCTGCTCTCGGGCCCTTCAGGCCAATGTACATTTAAATCATTCAGTGTTTCTCTCTCTTCTTCTCCTCCTCCACTCCTCTCCCGGGGATAGGCTCTCCATCTCCTCTTTCTCTCTCTCTCTCTCCTTTCCTCTCCTCTCTCTCTCTGCGTCTCTCTATCAGTCTCTCTACTCATCTCTCTCCTCTCGCGTCCATCCGCTCTCTTTCTCTCCTCTCTCTCTCTCTCCTCTCTCTCCTTCTCCTCTCTCGATCATCTGTCTCTTACATTCTACAGTATGAGTCCCGGTCACTAAATCTCTTTTTCCTTGAATCACCCCCCACCACTTCTCTTTCAATTATCTCTGTCTCTCTCTCTGTCCCCCCACCGGACCCACTACACAAGCCTAGAGGAGGCTATCAACACCCCTTATGCGGTTCGTTACCTACTAATTAAGAAAGAAACATCAGGTTAGTATCCATCCTTTCGGAGACACATCTTAAGAGATTATTTGCTTATGGTGGTTTGAGATTATTTTAAAAAACCATCTATCATTAGAAGGGATTTAGTGGCCAGTACTGTTGCTCCCCCCTTCATAACACGTGAGCAATACCTCTTTTCCTGGTCCCGTGTTCCTAGCCCGGCTACTACCGACTGCACTCCATACTCCTTCACCCTTAGTCCTAAATCCATTGCCATGTTACGTTACCGAATTTACACCGACCCCATCTAACGTATCGATACATCATTATAGTAATAAGCCAACTGTCCGTGTGTGTGTGTGTGTGTGTGTGGGGTGTGTGTGTGTGTGTGTGTGTGTGTGTGTTCGTGTGTGTGTGTGTGTGTACTGTGTGTCTGTTGTGTCTGACGAAACGGGGCCTTATAACTTCCGCCCGTTTTTTTTCATATAACGTAATCGCTTCTCAAATTTGCTGTGAGCCCTAACGGGGCGATGGCAACGGCAACCGAGGCGGCCGTGTCATTTGCGCGGTTTTAGCAAATGCGCGAAACGCGCATCCGACGGCCTTTCGGACGTCCGGTATTTATGAACCGATTGCCTTCAAATTTGGCAGATATATGACCGGGGACGGTGACTATCAATGTGCCAAACGCGAAGCGAATCCATTTACATAGGCGCATAACAGCAGCATGATGCAAAACGGGCCTTATAACTCCGCCGTTTTTCATACCGAATCGCTTCAAATTTGCTGTCATGCTGCTTGCTGTTGCCGGGGCGAAAGCCTGGCAGCAAATTTGAAGAAAATCGGGAGAGCGCGTCACTCTCAGAGCAGCGCCAAACGGGAAAACGGGGCCTTACTAACTCTGCCGTTTCTTAACGAAATCGCTTCAAATTTGCTGTACTCAGCGTTACCAGTACTTGGCGTTACCGTTACTAGGCGTTGCCGTTACTAGGGAGAGCGCATCACTCTCAGAGCAGCGCCACACGCGAAACGGGGCCTTATAACTCCACACGTAGTCCAACTCCTACCGTTTCTTTATTTACCAAATCGCTTCAAATCAAATTTGCTGTACTCAGCGTTACCAATACTTGGCATTACTGTTACTTTTGGCGTTACCGTTACTAGGCGTTACTGGTACTCGGCGTTGCGCTAGTATTATTATTTGTCATTCTTAGCACAGGAAAGCGGCTACTGGGGATACGTTTATATGCTGGTTAGCTTTGTCATGCCTGTTTTCCTAGTTGTCCTAGACGCTTAGTAGGATGGTTCTGACGCTTGTGGCTATTGCCCCAGGCAGACCCAGACGGCGGAACGTTGTGGTAACGTTAATCTTGTCCAAATCCCTGATGGATGGATTCATTATAAGAAGACGTCGGACGAAGATATTCTGCTTAGCGTCCTCCGGTCTGGAACAGACACATATGGGACATAAGTATATATAAAGATGGTGGGAACGATCCGGGAGGCAATACCCGGAGGCAGTGCAACACCAGGACCGAAATTTTAACAATACAGATATTATTGTAAGAAGACGTCGGTTGTCGTAGGCCTGTTTTATGGGAGTACATCTAGTCTACACAAACATCTGTATTCTTTACGATACTTGAAAGACATAGCCTACAAATGAAAATCACACGCATGCACACATGCGCGCGCGCACATATCGGCACACATATGCGTGTGCGTATTCGCACGCGCGTGGACCTTTTTGAAACCTTAGGTGGAAACAAAATTGCCGCAGATTAGGGATACTCAATCAGATTAGAATTTGCCTTTTTTTTTTTTTTCATTGTGTTTTGTTTCTATTGCAGCAACCTCCGGGAAGGCTGTGGTTCTCCCGTTACGTCAATTCCCAGGTACGTTCTTCACAACTATGGTTACTTCACGGGAAAGTTTGGAATCCGGGAATTTCCCCCGGGGGGGGGGGAATCAGAATTCTACATTTTCCCGGGGGAAATTCCGAATTTTCCCATCCTCTGATTTCGGACATTTTCCAAGCCAGTGGCTGCATGCTGTACAAACGAAAATCATGAGAGAGAGAGAGAGAGAGAGAGAGAGAGAGAGAGAGAGAGAGAGAGAGAGAGAGAGAGAGAGAGAGAGAGAGAGAGAGAGAGCACTTAAACTTGAACACTTGCCTGTATTATTCATTATTTGTGCCCCACTGTAAAATTCGGAATATTCCCGGATTCCAAAATGTCCCGTGACAGTTATATGCCAGAAAGTATAATACTATCAGCCTATTCAATTCAATTCAAACACTTTACTGTCCATTAAAACATGGTTTAAATGGAAAAGTTTCTTCCACAGCATGACTGTGCAAACACAGTAAAAACAGACTAATAAAAGATATGATTACACACTCACACACGCATGCGCACGAACGCACGTGAAATTGCACAACAGCCTTGTTCTTCTGGGGTGATGGCCATTTGGCATGATCACAACATAAAGGGAATCCCGAGGAAGAAGGAGGGTGGCGGAGTGGTTAAGACGTTCGCCTGCCAATTTCAATGCGTTGAGTGATCCGGGTTCGAATCCGGACCTCGTCCTTTCCTTTCTATCTAGTTCGACGGGGAAATCGAGCTGAACGTTGAGTCCTTCGGATGGGGACTTAAAGCCAGTCTGACCCGTGCGCGTTACGCACGAAAACATCCCACGGCAGTTAAAAGTCGGTAAGAGTAGGCAGAAATCCCGCTGCCTGGTCTGACCAAATAGATGGCTAGGTTTCCCTAACACCCCCCCCCCCCACACACACACACCCAAAAACAAAAGTGGTGCT
>CM065699.1:13991010-13993510 GCA_017654935.2 Phymorhynchus buccinoides
AAGTTGCGGTTTTTAGCTCTTAGTTTTACACTACCGGGAGTACGTTTATGCACATTCCATCTTGTTTGCTAATTGGTTTTTGTTGATTTTGTTTCGGGTTTCTTTTTCTCCGCTTTGGGGTTTCTTTGTTGTTTTTGTCTCGTGGGTATTTCTCTCTCTCTCTCTCTCTCTCTCTCTCTCTCTCTCTCTCTCTCTCTCTCTCTCTCTCTCTCTCTCTCTCTCTCTCTCTCTCTCTCTCTCTCTCTCTCTCTCTCTCTCTCTCTCTCTCTCTCTCTCTCTCTCTCTCTCTCTCTCCCCCCCCCCTCTCTCTCTCTCTCTTCGTATGTGTGCACCCACGCATGCATTTATTGATTTGATTTGGGGTCAACATTGGTTAGTTAAGGGTTTCTTTACAGTAGCGTTCGTGTTCGATGTAAAATTGTATTGTGTTTATTGTTCTTCAAGCTTTGTTTTCGTTTTTATCCTTACTAATATATAGTTTGATTAATCTTAAAATCAGCTTACTGCTCTTCATAAAATGGTGTAGTAAACAAAGAGGCAAATAATATTAAATGAACACAAGAAATCAATTTGGAAAAAAAGATACAAAGAAACAAATTAATAGATTGATAATTCATTAAGAATATATAACTATAAGGTAAACAAGTAGATACACACATAAATAAAAAGTAATTAAATAAATAAATAAATAAATATGAACTTATTTGATACACTCTTAAAATCCAAAGTTTGACACAGTAAGATATCCATACGTGTTGAGGGCACCAAAACTGGTTTCCTGTCAAGACCGGAACTGCATGCCTGGCAGCTCTTACATAATAATCTGGACGTTTCTCGCACTCCTGGCATTTAATCCATTAATGCTTGACGCCGCTAGCTGACAGATTCAGAGAGGGTTGTGAAACATTCGGGGGTGTAATCTATACATGGAAAGTGCCATTTCTAACGATTGGATTCATGCTCTTGCACCAGTGCCTGTCTCGCTCGATCCACCCGTCCACACTGTCTATCCTATCTCCACCGTTTCCCATTTCTCTTCCTTCGTGTCCGTCTATCTCTGCCTTTTAACCTCTTGACTGCCAGATACATTTTCATTGTACAAATCGTGCCGTGAAAAAGGCAACTGATAGAGCCGATCTGGCAAAATGGACTCTTGATCAGTGATGTCATCTCGTCAGTACGTGATACGTTATATGGCAGTCAAGGGGTTAAGGAGCCTATACATGATCAGATACTGCTGTGCGTCTGTCAGGCATCAGATATAGGACATGATCCAACACGACATGGGGTATTTTTTAATGCTTGAGTCGTCTCCACGGATCTGTTAACTATGTGGTATGTCGTATGTCATTTTCACTTTTTAATTAATGAGGGGGGGGGGGGGGGGGGGGTCAACTGAGCACACATCTTCATTTTTTGAACGTGTGTTATGTTTTGCATGTAGAAAGCATAGGCCTAAAACATTCGAAATAAGGCATTCGAGAAGAACAAGAAGAGAAAAAGGAATGCTTGCGCACCTTTATCTTTGAAACGTGGGTTAGGCTTTACAGTATTAAACATTCACTAGAAATAAGGGAAAATGAAAAAGAACGATTACGCAAATGTATGCTCAAGCGTGTGATAATACTGATAGGCTTTACAATTTTAAAGACACAAGAAGAGGAGAGAGAGAAAAGGAAGAAGAAGATGAGTGCTTATGCACCTTTATCCCTAAAACGTGTCATAATCATTATGATAATGCTTTATAACAAGAGACACTCAACAAGAAGAATAGGAATGGTTACACACATTTTATCTCCGAAACGTGTCACCAACAACAATAACATCTTTGTGGCTTGGCACAGAAAACGCTCAGTCTTTCGAGCAGTAGAAGAAGTAGAAAACGAATGCTCGTGTTTTGTTGTGGTTTGGGACAGAGAATATCCATACTTTGGGGGAACTGGAAGCTGTCAGACGTGATATGGAATGATCTGGTAGGAGTAATCTCGTCTGCTCTGTGTTCTGACACATAATCCATAATTGGTAAAGACGCAGACGACAGGGTGTGAAATATTCGCCCTTTAAAGGGAAGGGTAACGGGGGGAGGGGGGGGTCGATATTTGAAAGTAAGTACTGTAATGTTAGTAATCTTTAGGTTCTTGAATGAGCGTGTGTCTATCTCACATGCCATTCTGTTTTTGTCCTTTTCCCCCCATCTCATCCAGAGATTCCTACTAGGCAAAACAATAGCGAAAACACACCCACCCTAGCCACAACTGTGTCTTCCTACCATTTTGTATAACAAAATTAGGACCCCCGGGATTTTTAGTTCCCGCGCGAAGCTTCGGGAAGTATTGGTTTTGTTTCATCCGTTCGTCCGTCTGTCCGTGTGTGCGTGCGTGCATGCGTCCAGTTTACCAAAAGGAGTTTCGCTCACAACAAAGGAAATGTCTCCTTTTTTTTGTACTGCACTACAAAGAAGAAAAAGCTTCACCCACTCGATTGTCCTCCGCCCACCCCG
>CM065699.1:14001010-14031010 GCA_017654935.2 Phymorhynchus buccinoides
AGGAAGATGTCTTAAGATTTCTTACCACCTATAAGAGAGAAAACAGACCCACCCATCTTAAAGACCCACCACGTCACCTGTCAAAATTACGGTTTTCACGTGTTTTCCCTCTTAAGAAATCTTGTTTTGACCAGGCTTGACTCCCATAGAAATGTCCCCAAATTGAAAAGGAAACATCATTTTAAAGAGCAGCTTCAATTTGAAGTTGGGGACATTTGTATGTGGGTCACAGCTACCTAAAAGATAAAGGGACTTAATCGTGGTGCGTCAGTGTGTCTTTAACACACACACAAAAAGGGGAAAAAGCAAGAAAATACATGTACAAAAATAATAAGGAAAAAAATATTAGAGAGAGGGAAGAAAATAACGATTAGCGAGAACGAATTGAAAAAGAACTCGCTCCTACAAGACACACTGACGCACCACGATTAAGTCCCTTGTTTTTTCTGGGTAGTCACAACTTCAAATTGAGGCTGCTCTTTAAAATGATGTTTCGGTTTGAATTTGGAGGCATTCATATGGGAGTCAGACTTGGTCAAAACAAGATTTCTTTCCAGCTATAAGAGGGAAAACACGTGAAACCCGTGATTTTGACGCGTGATCTGGTGGGTCTTTAAGACCTTTTTTTGGACGATTTGTCAAGGTCTTAGAAGGGAGGTTCCACTGTAGTAAATTACTAGTTAGTTGAGTCCTACATTACTTCTTGGGTTCATTGTTTTTCTCTCCGTTATTACGCACGTGTCGTGTCTCGTCTCCTATCTATTTTCACTGCTCCCTTCATAACACGGAAATCTTGAAGACTCGTGATGAAAGGGAGAAAAATGTTGCAAAAATATAACGGGAAAACAAGACGAGAAAGTGAGACAGAGAGGTTGTACAAGTGTGCGTGTGTGTGTGTGTGTGTGTGTGTGTGTGTGCGTGCGCGTGCGCGCGCGCGCGCGTGTGTGTGAGCGTGTGGGTGTGTGCATCAGTGCGCGCGTTTCTCTATATATACCATGGTGTTTATGTCGCTTGCCTTGTTCATTTCTTTAACATACCTTGATGCACGTGATACTATATCCATTGTCACAGTGTTCTGCTTACACTGCCATTGTGTGTTTCAGTTCGGCCGCCAATGACACCAGGACAGATGACCGCAACTTTCAGGAAAACATCACGTTTGGACAGCTGGGGTGAGATCACAACTCTTCAACAAGTTGCTAAAATACTGTTCGCTTAGAAAGACAAGACTGACAAAAACACAGGAAAGAACCAAGAAATTCAGGGGGGGGAGGGGGGTAATCTTTATGAATGCCCAATTCTTTTTATCCTCCTGAAGCTCTATCTTCAACCCCAACCCCTCATCATCATTCTGTGTTGTGCGTTTTCCTTCAATAATGAGGGCCTTTGGACTGAGTTTATCTTGTATTTTCAGGACCTTTTTCTGCAATATGATGGCCTTTGGACTGAGTTTGTCTTATATTTTGTGTCTTCCTTGATTGCTGTAAGGGAGGTGTGGGAAGGGGAGGGAAGTGCTCACCTTTGTTTCTGCGTCAGGTTTGTTTTTACCACATTGCGTGGACGGGTTCCTCCCATTGTATGTATGAGTGGGTGTAATAGGGTTTTTTGTAAAGCGCTGTGATGATGGCATGCCATCGAACAGCGCTATATAAGTTTTTATTATTATTATTATTATTATTTTCAGGACGTTTTCTTGCACTAATGAAGGCCTTTGGACTGAGTTTGTCTTGTATTTTCAGGACGTTTTCCTGCAATATGAGGGCCTTTGGACTGAGTCGAGAACTGTGTCTGGAATTCCTCAGAAAACAGTGCACCATTGCCAACCTTAGCAAAGGTGTGTGTGTGTGTGTGTGTGTGTGTGTGTGTGTGTGTGTGTGTGTGTGTGTGTGTGTGTGTGTGTGTGTGTGTGTGTGTGTGTGTGTGTGTGTTTGTTTGTTCGTGTGTGTATTTCTCTGTGTGTGTGTGCGTGTGTGCTTGCTTGCACGCATGTGTGTTGTGTGTGTATGTGATAATGGTTTAGTTAGTGGGGGGTTTTCAAGGCCCTCTGACACATATGAACATGATAAGTGAATAGCACAAGTTAGTAGGTTTGGGGTGTGACTCAAAAGCATTACAAAATAACTGAGATGTGTGTGTATGTTTGCGTGCGTCTGTCTGTCTGTCTATCTGTGTGTCTATGTCTGTATGTGTCTAAGATAGCGTGTGTGAGTATGCGTATGTGTGTACAGTGTACATGTATGTGTGTCATATCTGTTGGTCTTCTTGTCTCTCTGTTTGTATGAGTGTATCTCTGTATGTGCATTTTACTGGGTCCCACCTTTTCTAAAAAATAATACAACCATACAGATATCATATCGATAGTGTGTGTGTGTGTGTGTGTGTGTGTGTGTGTGCGTGTGCGTGTGTGTGCGTGCGTGTGTGCGTGTGCGTGTGTGTGAGCGTGCGTGCGTGCATGCGTGTTTGCGTGCGTGTGTGTCTGTGTGTGTGTGTGTGTACACAGAGCAAGTCAAGCTCCTGAGGGACAACGTGAACAAAATGCAAGAATAGCAGCAGAGGGACAAAGCGATCCTGTGGAGGGACTCCCCCCAACCTCTCCCCCTGATCTGAAGCCACACGCATCCCTCAGCTACAGTACAGACGACGCGGTTGAACTCATCTGGCCATCCCATCCGATCCCTTCAAGCCCCCCACCCCCCACCCCACCCCCACCCCCGGCGTCTCTGCTGATGACCTTTGACCTTTGTACTGTTTTTATTTTTGTTGTTGTTGTTGATTTGATATTGGAGGAAACTGGCCTGTGATTTGACGATATGATCTGTGATGGGAACAGTGAACTGTGGAGATCTTTGTTGTTGTTGTTGTTGTTGTTGAAAAAAGTGAAACGGCAGTTGATGGTGTGGTGCATCGCTTTGCAGTGAAGTGGGTATGAAGAGGTGCGTAAGACATGGGATTTCATGCTGTGGCGTAGACAGTTATACGCTCACACATATTCTGAAACGCGGGTAGGTGTACACACACACACAACACACACACACACATGCGCATACACATACACGCGCACACACACGCACACGTACACACACATACACACACACATATATACACACACATGCACACACACACACACACACACACACACACACACACACACACACACACACACACACACACACACACACTCTGCTGCGACAGGATGAAAAAAAGTTTTGTTTAGCTTATTCCTTTATCGTCATTAAAGATCATTTTGACTTGACTTGACTTGACTTCACACACAAACACATACACACTAAAATATGACACATTGTTCTACTGCAAGGATCTGGATGGAACAGTGAATAATTACTTCCCGGATAATTATGTTTGGCGTCAGCAGATTACAGTTTGAAGAATGGTGCGTTGCTTCATGGTTCATACGGAACTTATGTGAAGGTTTTGGAACACTCTGTTGTATGTTTGTGATACAGTGGAACCTTCCTTATAAGACATTCGAAAATCATCAAAAATGAGGTCTTATAAGGGATCGGTCTTATAAGGGAGGTAATTTTACTACTTATGAAGAAGGGTAATGTCTCAGAGAAGTAGTCTTATATGGGAGGGAGTCTTATAATGGGAGATCTTATAAAGGAGGTTCCACTGTATAGGGCCTATCTGACTCTCACTGATGTGCGATACTCTGCAAAGTTGTACTTTACACACCCATCCCCAACCCTACTCAAAAAAACAATTTGCATTGGAAACTTTTCACTGAGAAGCAACATTCTGCCATTCTCGAGAAAGGGGTAGAGTTAGGATCAGCCTAGGATGTTTTATTGAACCTGAAAGAAGCAGACTTTGAGATTGAGGGTCGTAAATATGAGGGGGGTGTTCAAAGTACAATGTTGCCGTTAATCAACTTGGGGGGGGGGGGGGGGGGTCTCAAAAGTAGCCTATCCTAATGCATGCCATTCTGAGAAGTTGAATTAGCGGATAGGATCCTTTCCGTTGTATACTTGAGATGGTCTTGCGAGACTGTCATGTCCCATTTGGTAGGCATAGACACGAATCCTGGTTGTTAGTAAAGGATGTCATGTCTGTGGGACACAGGGAAGAGAGTGAAAGCTGAGTAGGGCATACAGACTAGGCTACAAAACAACAGATGTGTTAACTTTCACTTAAGTATTACAACAAAAAGAATAGAGAGTCACGGCAGAATGCAAAACGATAAAGTGTGTTAATTAATGTCGAGGCTGCAAAAAGAACGTAGAGGTGGATTGCTCAGCGTACAAAAAGGAATGATGATGTGGATTTGGATGAACTAAAAAAAAGCATGACAAATAACTTCATGTTTTCACGAAGAGATGCTGATGCTGAGCCTTTCCTTTCATCATTATGCTTAACTCATTCCGGACGAATTACGAGTATACTCGGAACAGGAGAACGCCAGTCAGGGCCTAATTCCGAGTATTCTCGGAACAGCGATTTCTGAGTCTAAAACTTGTCTAAATCCATGTTTATTTTCTATCCAAACCACGTTTTTGGAGTTACTTCTCCATCACTCTTCCAACTGTCGTTTCACTCATGTTTGGCACTTCTGTTTCAATTTGTAATGTTGAAAATGTCCAAACAATCGGCCCTACACGAGCCTCAGAAAATACTCCAATATGTTTCATGAATAGTGATAGTAATAAAGAGACTAATGATTCCGATTAAAATGTAAGTAACCACGATTTTGAAGCGAAAAATAAACTTGGATCAACCAGTAATATTGTCAAAACTGAATCATTGACAGTGTTGAGTTTTGTTACACTTCTTATTTGTTCTATTTTTCTCTAGGCAACCCCAGGCCAGTCATGATGTTTGTCTAATAGGGCAGTGGAGTCTTGAAGGGGTTAAGGAGAACCGTTGTATTTTGTATGATCTGACCTGTCACACATTGAGAGTGGGATACCTTCCTTCACAGAGAGCCACGCGCATGCCATAAAGCACTGTGCGTTTATGTTGTATGTTCCTGGCTTTGCCGTTTCAAAGTCGACCTGGGTTTGATACGTTTTACATTAACCAGTCTGCAAGAAGGATCAAAGCTTAACTTGAAGACTTCATTTGCTGAAGAATTGATATGTTAGTCCCCCCGTGGGGATACCGGGGGGGGGGGTCTTTCGTATAAATAGTTCTCCCACCTTCTGGAAGTTCTGTGCTTGTAACTTCCTCTAATCTGTCACTCTCTTTGATTCTGCCTTTTCCCTTTGCTTACTGTCATCTACTATCTTTCTGCCTTACCGGTCCATTCTCCTGCCTTTTTTCACGAAACACTTTCAAAAACAATTCCTCCAGCCGAAGTCGGACTTGCTGGGCCTAACTATTTGTTAGTTAGGCGCATAACGGCAGCATGACGCATCTGCGCTCATAATCGACAGGAAACTGTCTGAGCGATCGAAGAAGAAGAAGATATGTCAGTGCGTTGTGTTAACTGGATAGAGTCGGACCACAGAGCTAGATACTTCCGTGGAGTCGGACCTATGTCTGCCCTGCATTTTGAACAAATCCGTGCATTTTCAAAGCTTCATGCTGTTTCTGACGTACATGATCCTCTTATAAAATGCGCTTTCAACATAACCTTCTGAGGGATATGCCTGTGAGCCTCTGTAGCTAACTTCAGTTCCTGCGGTGAATCGCAAATGTCCAACTGTGTTGAGGACCACTAGAATCAAACTGTGTGTGTGGTGTTGGTGGTAAATATACTCCGTATACACAACTGTGTTTTTGCCCTAAGTGTTGTGTTGGACTGGTGGCCAATTTGACCTGCTCATGGTTTGTTTTTTCACCTATGATTTGCTGGTTAACTGGTTTCAGTTTGATGGATAATTAGCATGAGATAGTCTCGTACACAAGTCACACACTCTATTGTCCAACTAAATTTGGAAATACATCTGTGGTGACACGTACGTGTCAGTTCTTCTGGTATCGTTTTTATTAGTTGTCCAGATTGTTGCTGTTGTTGTTGCTGCTTGCTGTTTGGGGTGATATTTTGAAGAACATCAAATATATTGTGTACTATTGTTTGTTCAGTGTTGGAGGTAGATGGTAGATGATAGATTTGTAAGATGGTAGTTTTTGTAAGACGTTTTTAATTTCTAGTGATATAGTATTTTAACCTATACATGTCCATTGTATATCCGAATGTGATAGTCTGTCTGTGCCCTATTGGTTTAGCGTCTTACAGACTGAACTCTTCATAACCACTTTATTTAAGTCTGTTGAGGTGTTGCCACTAGTTGCCAAGTGTACTAGCACTAGAGCCTGTGGGGTTTGTTTGGTGCTGATATTTTCAATATTCATGTCTCTTCTTGACTGTCCAGACCTGTCTCTCCAGTGTGTGTGTGTGTGTGTGTTGCTATTGGTGATTTTTTTTTATATAAAAGTGTATGCAGTCACTGTTGTGTTATGGTTTTGTTTCAATGCCCATAACTTGACCCATTTATTTCTTGTTCAGTTCTTTAAAGGGTCACCCAGATGGATACGTTTTTGAAAGAAACACGTCGAGATCACTAGGAAAAAAACCTTTGCAGAAATCGCAACACTCACTTTGCTCTGGTTTCCTAGAAATCAAACCGTCAAATCGACAATTCCTCTTTGGCGGAGGTGCACCTTTACAAAAAACTCCCACATAGATGAACTGTTTTTGTTGAATGCACCACAGATGTGATTTATGTGTAATTGTCTGAAAATGTACCCCTTTCATTGCTGTGCATGGATCGTGGGGGAGGGAGATGTCGGGTGCGTGTAATTGTGTAATATGATTGCGTGTATAATTTTGTTACAGCGTACGGTATTGTTTTACTGGCATGCTGACATCCCTAGCCCTGATCTGACCCTTTGTGGTCGGTTATAAGTTACAAGGAATATGAATAGAGCAAAATTCGGAAATTGTAGCAAACAAGGGTCAGGAACATTATTTTTCATTCTACGCAAGCAATCTAAGTGAACAATGTTATTACAGTGGAACCTCCCTAATAAGACCTTCAGAAATCATCCAAAATAAGGTCTTATAAGGAAGGGGTCTTATAAGGGAGGTAATGTTAATACTTACAAAGAAGGGCAATGTCTCAGAGAAGTAGGTCTTATGTGGGAGGGAGTCTTGTAATGGGAGGTCTTATAAGGGAGGTTCCACTGTATTGGTATTTGGGTAAATTCTAGTCTCAGAGACTTATCTCTGTGAAATTCGGGTTGCTCCCACATGGATAGTGCGTCGCCGCAATCGCAGCGCCACCCTTTTTTTCTTGGGGGGACGGGGTGAAGAGGGGAGGCGACGGACTTAGGAAACCTAGCTGTCAATTTGAGTCATACCAGGCAGCGGGATTTCTCCCTGCTCTTACCGACTTTTGACTGCCGTGGGATTTAATGTGGGTAAAGCGCACGGGTCAAACTAGCTTTAAGTCCCCATCTGAAGAACTCGACGTTGAGTTCGATTTTCCTGTCGAACAAGAAAGACATGGCAATCCGGGATTCGAACCCAGTCACTCATTATTAATGTCTCATCGAGAACACGAGACAACATCCAGTTTAGTGTCAAAGTCCAAACTTTATTTTAAGATGGACATTCAATAACCAAAGGGTGGTTGTTTTTGTTTGGGCAAAAGTGTATGTGTGAGTGTGTGTTCACCGCATTTGAACAGCATATATCCTGTAAACCGTCTTGGCGAATCCGTAGAGTAGCAAATTCGTATCAACGACGTCACGGAAAGGAGTAGCCTCCCCTTTTCCCTTGCCCTTAGCTACGGGTAGAGTAGCCTCTCTTGCCTTGATTGAGTTCTGCGTGGCTCCAAAATGAATTCTTGTTTGGGGTTGGATAAAGTATTTTGTTTCTTTCTTTGTTCTTTGTATTTTGTTTTTGCTTTTTTTGTTTGTTTTTGTTTTGTTCTCTCTTTGGCATAGACTGGTTTGGGGTTTTGTTGTTGTTGTCAATGTGTTTATTTGTTGATGATCATCATTTGTTTGTAGTTTGTTATTTGTATTCACCATTTCAGAAAAAAGCCTACCATTACAGTGCAATATTTAAGAATCCTAAACAACGTAAAGGCCTACTTCCTATGTCTTCTGGTGTATGAACGATAACATATTTCAGTCATCTCTCTCTCTCTCTCTCTCTCTCTCTCTCTCTCTCTCTCTCTCTCTCTCTCTCTCTCTCTCTCTCTCTCTCTCTCTCTCTCTCTCTCTCAAAATGAATACATTCAAGGTGTCCGTACATTTATTAGTATATGTTTTATTAAAAATAATTATGAATGCATATACCAAAATAATAAATGGTCTTTTTGCACATGCCATGATTCAAAAATGTTCATTACGGAAATACAAAACACCAAAATATTCCAATCTGTACTGCCTAATCTTCTGAACTGGTCTAACAAATGGAGTGCAAAGTGTAAAGAATGATACACACTTCCTTAGATCATCAGCAAATATTCGTTCTTGTTGCTTGAGCAAAGGACTTGTTAGAGGTAGGGTTTGGGTGGGTGGGGGGGGGACAGATTTTCTTTGTTGCTGATTGTCTCAATTTTATGGAAAGTATTTGGTGTAATCAGATTTGAAAGAAACAAGGAAAATGTTGCCATTTGAAAACGATGTAATCAGATTTGAAAGACAGTAAAACATGACTTTAGAAAATTGATGATTGTAATCTCACTATATGTATAATGTTTTGATGTAATCAGTTTTGAAAGAAAGAAAGTAGAACATCCCTTTAGAAAATAATGAAGGTAACCTCACTCAGATGTTTGGTGCAATCCGTTTTGAAAGAGAACAAAATGTATGCTAAAACCTGACTTTAGAAAACGATGTCATCTCATTGTTATAACATTATTAGCAATGAATCTTGTGACATAATTTTACTTCGCTCTGAGCTCACCTCTCTCTATCGTGAACAAAGCTTGTCTCAGCCAATATCTATCAATATTTACCTCCTGTCTCTTGTAGCTATCACATTTAGGCTATCTTGGACTTTACACCCCCCCCCCCCTCTCAAATTTTCGCATTACATATTTGCAACTAGAAGCAAAATTCTGTCATTCTTGGGAAAATAACAGAGTTAAGATCAGTGTAGGATTATTTTCATAAAACTGATAGAAGGTGACCTTTAAGATTGTGGGTCGTAAATATGAGGGGGGAGTCTAAAGTACATGATTGCCCAGATTTCGCCGTTTATAGAATATCTAAGAGGTTTATCATATTGTGTGTGTGTGTGTTGTTATGTTGTGTTTTTAGGAGTGTGTTATCTTTTTTGCATTCCTTTTATTGAAAGCCCTTCAAAAACTGAAAGTACATTTAGTACAAAAGCGTTTACTTTTTTTTTAGTTTTGTGTGTGTGTGTTGTTATGTTGTGTTTTTAAGAGTGTGTGATCATTTTTTGCATTCCTTTTATAGACAAACCTTCAGAAATTGAAAGTAGTACGAAAGCGTTTACATTTTTCTCTCTCAACAGAACAGAGCCTGTGTGTGAATTGCTCTTCATGTTATGTCTAAAGCGTATGTGTCTTAGCCTTTGTTCGGCCGTGTGCATCTGGTCAGCCTGTGTGCATACATTGCATGTACCAAACATTTGTTTTTGTCTATTGACATACATTATGCATGGATCGTTTTGATCAAACTTTCTAACCAGTCGTACACGTGTATGTTTTGCTTAAATATATCACTGACTGCCATACATACATACATACAGACATACCCATGCTGGTGAGCATAACTGACAATACAGAGATGTTTGTGACTACGTACTGGAGGAATGTTTTATGTGTACACGACACTCTAGTTGTGTGGTTGTGCGCTACAAGAACAACACTCTAAAGACTAGAACACGAGTTGAGCCCGAAACGTCGTCATTTGTGTTTCTTGTTTTTAAATCTTTTTCTTGTTTGGGGGTTTAAATGTCGACTCTGTTTTATTCCCCGTGGGGATACCGGGGGTCTTTCGTACAAATAGTTCCCCCACCTTCTGGAAGTTCTGTGCTTGTAGCTTCCACTTATCTTTCACTCTCTTTGACTCTGCCTTTTCCCTTTGCTTTCTGTCATCTACTATCTTTCTGCCTCATTCGCCCATTCTCCTGCCTTTTTTCAACAAAATCTTCCCAATGTTCTCCTTTGAGCTCCTCTGAAATCGGAATGTGTTGGCTGTACGCAGCGGGAAGACCAGTGAAAACTGAAAACCAGACACATACGTACCTTACCCATTATGGCCATATGGCCTGGGAACGCAAAAGAAGAAGACTGTTTTAATTTGTTCTAAATATTGTTTGTGTTAGTTAGTACAGTAGTGTAAAGAGCTGACCTATGCTACTCATTAAATGTAAAGAACCACTTATTCAATAAGCGTGCGCAAAAAAGAAAACGGGCTTCTTCTTCTTCTTCAGTGTTCCCGGGCCATGCCTAAATCTTGAGAGCAGTCTTCTGGGTGAAGTCTGCTGTCTTCCTCAGCGTCTCAGCGGGTCCCCAGGGCTTCTCTTGAAGCACCGTCCCCTCTGGCCAGGTTTGACAACGGATGTCGTGGTGTGCTGGGTCAATCTTGAAGGATGTTCTCTGAGGTCTGTATTCTAGCGCCACAAGGGCACTCAGTGGTGTGAGACAGGTGGATCCTGTTGGAGGTGTGACAGGAGTTGGCAGTTTCCTGTTCTCAGTCTGAACGGTATCACCTGCTGGTGACGACGGAGACCTTGGAAACCATCTTTGTCCTTGTCAACACAGGATTCAACCCAACCTTTTTTTTTAATACTTCACAGATATTTGATTCAATTATAAGTGCTCCGGAACTTCAATTTGTTTTGAACTAATGAAAGGAATGCAATGAAATATGGGATTGTTATGTGTGGGTGATTGCATTAGATATCTTTAAATTTTAGAACAGTTTGGGGTTTTTGTCTTAGTTTTTGTGCGTTTCTGATATTAAAAAAAGGTATTTAATTTTGTCGAGTAGCTTATTATGTGCGAAGGAGTGTGATATTATAGTAGAATGAGGAGTTTGTACATTTATGGCAGAGTGAAGTTTTCTACTGTTGTATTAGTGAGGAGAACTATACGAAGGAGTGCGCTATTATAGTAGAATGAGGAGTTTGTACTTCTATGGCAGAGTGAAGGTTTCTCATAGCAGGACTGTTACTGTAGTGTGGAGAAGTATGTAGACCAGATTTGCTCGCTTCCAATGACGATGGAGTGATGTGTTTTGTGGTTGTTGTTTTTCCATCATGTGTATCTAGCCTTCAACGTCTTCTGACGAATCGTTTATTAATAAAGGTAGAGCTGAGTGCTTGTAAGAATTCTGGAATTTTGTGTCTGATGGTTTTTTTGCGGTTATGATACATGTGTCGTTATGAAGTGGGGGAGAGACTAATGGAGGTGATCTTCTGTGTGTATGCATGCGCGCGTGTGTGTGCATAAAAAAGTGTGTGTGTGTGTGTGTGTGTGTACACGCGTGCGGGCTTCTTAGTGTGCTTGCAAGTATATACTAGTGCGCTAGTGCATGTGGGTGTACAGGCGTGTTTATGTGATGTCAGTTCGTTCTTTTTAACGCAATACATATTAAAGATGCATAATTATGCCTACAAGCAAACATACAAAGCAGTCAGAGAGCACATTCCTCCAACAGAACAGGTCAGCCGCCTCCGAGAAACTCATTTTAATCATTTGAAACCTACAAAACAAAAACCAACAATAATTTATTTTATTGTGTACTCATCTCAAGAAAAACAACACAGCAGACAACCTTTGCCAAAGTATTTTTTTTCTCGCTTTCCTTTTAACGTTTGATTTTAACATGTATTTATAAGTAGAATACCAATCTAACAACGGCATACAGTGTGTTTTATTGAAGCAGCTGGATGACCTTGACTTCGCCGATGAGTTGGCACTCCTCTCCCACAACCACAACCAGGTGCAGGACAACACCACTCGCCTGGCAACAACATCAGCAGGGGCAGGGCTCAGAATCAACAAGAAGAACTTCAAGAAAACGGAGCTCATGAAGATGAACAGCACTGCCAACACACCAGTCACAGTCGGTGGAGAGCCCGTCAGGGAGGTGGATTCCTTTGTGTACCTTGGAAGTGTGGTGGATAAACAGGGAGGCACTGACCAGGAATGTCATAGACAGAATTGGAAAATCAAGAGCAGCATTCCTGATGCTGAAGAACATATGGGCCTCAGGAAGAATTAGTGACAACCAAACTCCGCATCTTTAACTCCAATGTCAAATCAGTGCTACTGTATGGATGCGAAACACGGAGAACAACAAAGTCAACTCTGCCCAAGATCCAGACTTTCATGAACACGTGTCTGAGGTGCATCTACAAGATCAGATGGCAGGTCTCTTTTAAATTTTATAATTAAAAAATCGTTAGTTTCTGTTTTCGTCTGGCAGTGAAGGGGGTAAATTGCTTTTTAAAAAGTAGTGAAGTAAGGGAAAGTATCTATCTAAAATTAACTCCCTTCGCCAAAGTTATTTTCGACACCAATTCGCCTAGCAAAGCATAAGCAACAGCCACATTGAGACAGATCTAGGTTCATACCAAAACAAATTGTTGTTGATGTTGAGTGGAGGTTTTACGTCCTCATGGCGGAAAGCCCTTAGGGACAAGTTGTTCTGGTACTGGGTCGATGTGGAGATGGCCGCACATCAACCGCTTTGTGGCCATAGGCCTGCCTATATGACCATCATCACCCATGCAGTACACAACAACAGTGGTGGACAGAACTTGTGCTTAAACAAATCAACATTAATTCAAGAATGGCATAGCCTTCTAGTCTTGAAATATGTTATCCTACAACAACAGACAACACAGAACAAACGGGTAGTCTATGCCTCGATAGAAGTTGGGTTGAACAAAGATAGAAATAGTAAGGCAAGGAGAGAGGATAATAGTGAAGTAAGTGAAAGTAGCTCTCTAAAATTAGCTCCCTTCACCAAAGTTATTTTCGGCACCAATTCGTCTAGCAAAGCATGAGCAACAGCCACATTGAAACAGAGAGGGTTGTTTTTGTTTTTGTTGTTGCGGGGATTGAGGGGCGATTATTTTGGTGAGACGAGGGAGGTAGTGATTACGAAATAAGTAAGTCAGCATTCGTCTCATGGGCAAATTTGACTAACATTTTCTTTATTTCATGAGATAATTGGCATGGGCTTCTTACCCGCCCATGGGCTTTTTACCCCGTCTTACCCTAACAACAAAATCAGCATGAACTCTCTCTCTCTCTCTCTCTCTCTCTCTCTCTCTCTCTCTCTCTCTCTCTCTCTCTCTCTCACACACACACACACACACACACACACACCGCACGCACACACACACACACACACACACACACACACACACACACGCACGCGCGCACACACACACACACACAAACCACACGCACATGCGCGCACACACACACACACACGCGCGCACACACACACGCACACACACACATGCATAGGTGAAGATGGGGTAAACAGCCCAATTGCATTCGTCTCATGGGCAAATGTGACTGAAATTTGCTTTATTTCATGATATAATTGGCATGGGCTTCTTACCCACCCATGGGTTTTTATCCCGTCTTCACCTACTATGCTCCACTCGACATGTTCAATAAAAACAGCGTTGTTTGAAAAGAAAATTCAATATCCCTCCCTACAAACTGCACCATCTGTGTCCTCGCTTCGTGCTCTTCCGGGTTCTTTCGCCAAAACTCGGAGGTCACAAAATGTGTGACGTACAGTGCGTGCACTGCGTTGTCGTCTGCCACAAGGACTGAACAGTATTGAATCGGGTTTAATTTAATCGAAAGTTGAATTGTAACATTCTCTTGACCAAGACCATGATTATTCAAAGAAAAGTGGTGTCTGTGGTGTTATTTCTGATTCTTCACGGATGCCATTCATCTTCGGGAAATGTGCGCGAACTAAACAAGGATAGTTTAGAAAAGGTAAGTTCGTTTAGTACTTAGTACTATGAATTATTCACAACTGATCATCATTATGATTTTGTTTATGTTTACTTGATCATAACATCCATTGCCCCAAACAGTTAAAAACAACAAAAAAGG
This sequence comes from Phymorhynchus buccinoides, assembly GCA_017654935.2. Lineage (NCBI taxonomy): Eukaryota > Metazoa > Mollusca > Gastropoda > Neogastropoda > Raphitomidae > Phymorhynchus > Phymorhynchus buccinoides. Next base: position 14,015,050 of record CM065699.1, read on the forward strand.
AAGAAAAGAGATCATACTTATGTCTATTAAAAAATTATATGAGAAAAAAACCTTGAACTGCTGGTCTCGGGGGGCCGGGGTGTAGCTGCGAATTGGGTTTCGAGATGAGCGGCGTGGGAGCAACGCCTCTGTACGGCCCAGAAGATGGGACACAAAAATCTATAACAAATAGCAGAGGAGGCAGCTGCTATTCCGAAGGTTGGGCTGATATTTCTTTATACTAGGGGAAGACGGGGTAAAAAGCGCATGGGCGGGTAAGAAGCCCACCCCAATTATCTCATGAAATAAAGAAAATTTCAGTCAAATTTGCCCATGAGACGAATGCTAGACATTAACGCTCGTCTCATGGGCAAAATGAGACTGAAATTTGCTTCATTTCATGAGATAATTGGGGTGGGCTTCTTACCCGCCCATGCGCTTTTTACCCCGTCTTCCCCTACACTTGCCCAGGGTACTCCCCCACTCTTTCTCTCTCGGCAAAGAGGGCTTTAGAACCACCGGCGTTGGAGAACCAGGATAAGGTCATCAAAGGTCAACCAGTCCCCTTGGCTTCAGCACTAAACAAGGGACAGTGCAAAAATGCCTCCTAGTTTGAGAGTTATTGTCATCCTCAAGAGACTTAGGCTACGTTGTGTAGAGTGGCACACAGCTAACGCGTTCGCCATCGTGCGCGATAAACCCGAGTTCGAACCTGGGTACAGGGGATTTTTTTTATCTCACTCTGCACTAGGCCTTATGGTCTGAACGTGGAGTCTTTCGGATGCGACGATAAGCCGAGGTCCCGTGTGCCCATGCACTTAACACATGTTAAACCCAGTGACAACGAAAAAGTTGTCATTTGGTCAAAATTTATCACCACCACCCTTTCCTTCCTCATCAGTCACACAAAAATCGCATGCCAAAAAAAATGGGTGGACGCGCTCTCCAGGTGGGAGCAACCCGAATTTCACAGAGACGGCTGTGTGTGTGTGTGTGTGTGTGTGTGTGTGTGTGTGTGTGTGTGTGTGTGTGTGTGTGTGTAGGCCTACGTACTCGAGCTGTACTTAAAACTTTTTTTTTCTAAAGGAAGAACATTATTTTGTAATAATACATGTAAAACCATAAAGTATTATCGGTTCTGAATGAAACCACGTTACCTCCCCATGTCCAAACTGAATGCTTTCAAAATCACAATAATATGAAGGCACAGGCACTGGAAATTTAAAAAACCTGGAATACGTGGTTTTTTCATTAGTATTTTCTTTTGGGACACATACACAAAACCAGTTTGCCATAGTCCTAAGAGTTTACCAGTATATTAATGACATACTTTTCATTCAGGTACAGAAGAAATCAGTTCGACAGTACCAAAAAACATAACACAGTGGCTACGGGTACGGCATTGCTGCAAACCCTCAGACCATGTTCAGGGATAGCAACTCTTCCTAGCCGAATTTTTCGTCAACAAATGCATTTTCTTATTTTGTATATTTAACTCATTTTGGTAAGGAATAGGGTTAGGGATAGGGTTATGAACTGAGTAGGGGTGCATTTTGATGAAATCCATATACTTCACACAATGTCACCATCAAATTGAAACCAAACAGGAAAGGAGACAGGCACACAGGAGGATATTTTTAAGAGAGAAAAAATCAGTATAGTTGCTCAACTCCCAGCTCCTGTGTCTATGTCGCCATATGTTCACTTTCGATTTGTTCCACGAACCATGTGACAGATGGAGCATGCAAAGCACAGAGGTAATATAGTGGGCGTATTTCGTGGCAAGCCGTCTGCTTCGATTTTGTTAACCACACAGCCTGTCGAACGAACGAACGAACGAACGACGAACGAAAGAAAATTTATTTATACAGGGTAATGAGATAAGTATACATACCTTTTTTTTACACCCAGCCCTGTGGTAAATGAAAATATCGAATAAACAACAATAATAAAACATGCAATGAAAGAACATAATAAACAACAACCATGAATAACATGTAACAAGTGAAAATGTTGAGGGAGAGAGAGAGGGAGAGAGAGAGAGAGAGAGAGAGAGAGAGAGAGAGAGAGATTGAGAGAGAAAGAGATAGAGAGAAGACAGAGAGATAGAGAGAGAGAGAGAGAGAGAGAGAGAGAGAGAGAGAGAGAGAGAGAGAGAGAGAGAGAGAGAGAGAGAGAGAGAGAGAGAGAGAGAGAGAGAGACAGACAGTCAACTTGAGTGACTTAGTAGTGTAATCTATGGCACTTTAGGCCCTACGTGAGGTTTATTAATAATGTTCTTGGAGCTTGAATGAACAATGAACAGGAACTTTCATTTCTGCTGGCCACCGTCCGTTCCTTAGAAACGTCAAAGTCCTGTAACATAAGCAACATAAGCATGTCAACGGTCAACCTATGGCGATATTTTTCACGCCAGAGGGCAGTCAATGCACTAGGGGCTTATCACGCGATTTTCTTACTTGGGCGTAGTGAGAGAGAGAGAGTGATGGTAGGACCACTCACTGTCTCTCTCTCTTTCTTTATCCCCAACTAATAATAGAGAGAGGATTAGCCCCACACGAGCGTCATGCCCTCTGGTGTGAGAAAAATCGCACTAAGTCTCATTATTATTCTGGTGTCGAAACGGCAACAGTATGTTTCTTTAGTGCCTATAATGGTTGTGTGTGTGTGTGTGTGTGTGTGTGTGTGTGTGTGTGTGTGTGTGCGTGCGCGCGCGCGTGCGTGTGCGTGCGCGTGTGCGTGCGCGTGTGCGCGTGCGCGTGTGCGCGTGTGTGCGTGCGTGCGTGGGTGCGTGCGTGCGTGGGTGCGTGCGTACGTGCGTGCGTAAGTGTGTGTTAGTAGCTGCGTCGATTTTAGCAAACACTACTATTATTAAATTTGGCAGAGGGGTAGACATCGTGACCTTCTTTGGGCTATATATTTCATTTCTGAGCTGTATTTCATGAACCACTTAACAGAATCGCTTCAATTTTTGTGTGGTGGTGGATCATGCAGTAAGGGTACCGTACAAATAATAACTGTGCTGATCTTGACATTTTTGTGGGGTTTTTTTTGTTCAAGTGCTAACATTCAAATGTTGCCCAAATGGTCCAAGGGAAGCAACTCCAGATATTTGACAAAAAAGCAATCCCGAGTATTGCCCCTTTGACAAGACAGGGTAAAGTTGGAGTACTGTATTGTAGGCCAAGCCTAGGTGCTTTCGGCACCAGGTGGCACTGTATCAGTGCTTTCTAGCTGATTGTGTTTTAGAACCGAATGCTTTAATATTGGCAAAATATATAAATATAATAATGCTTATTCTTATAGGTGTCAGAAAACACAACAAGCAACGATGTCAATATCAACGGACATAATAGCTTTAACCCTGCTCGTTGTTATTTTGGCTCTTGGAAGTGCATAAAAGTTGGATTTTGAATGATTAATAGAGAAGGTGAGATACGCCCCCCACCATCACCCCGAACACATTTTTTGCATTGAAAAATGTAACTGAGAAGCAGCATTATGCCATTCTCGGGAAAGAGATAGGGTTAGGATCAGCCTATGATCACCTTCATAACACTGAAAGGAGCAGACTTTGAGATTGTGGGTCGTTAACAGGAGTTGGTGTATAAAGTACAACTTTACCGGAAAAATCAGTGTAGGCCTAGTTGAATGTCGACAAGGTAACAAGTAAAGCGGAAGTCAATTCACAAAATCAGTATGTGTGTGTGTGTGTGTGTGTGTGTGTGTGTGTGTGTGTGTGTGTGTGTGTGCGTGCGCGCGTGCGTGCGTGCGTGCGTGCGTGTGTGTGTGTGTGTGTGTGTGTGTGTGTGTGTGTGTGTGTGTGTGTGTGTGTGTGTGTGAGTGTTTGCATGTGTGCGTGTGCGCGCATGCAATTGCCCTTATCAGTTTGTTAACTATGCACATTATTGTTGTTCTGTTTCAGTTCCGCAAAGAGAAACTTTTGGTTGTCATTTTTGTGGATAGCCCAAGTGAGTGCCCCGTATTACCCCCACCCAACTTTCACGACCTGTCTCTCTCTCTCTCTCTCTCTCTCTCTCTCTCTCTCTCTCTCTCTCTCTCTCTCTCTCTCTCTCTCTCTCTCTCTCTCTCTCCCACTTAGTGACCACTTACCTATCTGTGTAACGTGGCTCAAAAAAGGAGCCATGGTTCCTAAACCTGGCCATAAAGTAATTACGTACAGATCCTTCGCTAATTTTAATAAGGATGCCTTTCTGGAAGATCTTGCCCAATCTCCCCTGTCTCAAGTCTATCAGTTCACTGATCCTGATTTAGCTTTTGAATTTTGGCATAAAAGTTTCATAGAAATTTATAACAAACATGCACCCTTTGTCACAAAAAGAGTTATATATTTACCAAAGCCACCGTGGCTTACAGAGAAAATTGAAGAAGCTATTCGAATTAGAGATACTTTATTGAAATCCAAACAATTTGAACAATTCAAAAAACAGAGAAATAGTGTTACATCCATGCTTCGTCGTTCAAAAAAGAAATATTTTAATGATTTAGTGTTCAGTTATTCTAAAAATAACTCAAAGCCCATTTGGAAAGCTATAAACACTCTAACCCGTAAAAACTCGGACAAAGCATCCGTTGTTCCCACAGAAATGTCAGCCGATTCACTAAATCGTCATTTTTCTAATGTAGCTAACGTTACCGTTAAACATGATAGGTCTGAACAAAATGATCTCAAATTGCTGAAAGATTTCTGTGTGTCAAAAGAAATTAAATCCGAACTAGCTGTTCCTGCAATAACAGTTTGTGATGTTTATCTTTATCTTAATCATTTAAAACAAACAGGTACACGTGGTCTTGATGGTTTAGATGGAATTATTCTTAAACTTAGTGCTCCTCTCATTACAGACACACTGACTTATCTATACAACCTCTGTATCGATAAAAGTTATTTTCCTAACATTCTGAAGCAAGCTAAAGTTATACCACTTTTTAAATCTGGTGATAAAGCTGACCCTTCAAACTATAGACCTATTTCGCTCGTTTCTGTTCTTTCTAAACCTCTAGAAAAGCATTTTAGCAAATATATAATTTCTCATTTATCTAAATATGATTTAATACACCCTAATCAATCTGGCTTTAGATCAAATCACTCTTGCCACACAGCTTTGACTAATCTTGTTGACCAATGGCTTGCAAACATAGATGATTTAAAAATTACAGGGGTCCTTTTAGTAGACTTCGCCAAAGCATTTGATGTAATCGACCATAATCTACTACTGAGGAAAATAGCAATATATAGATTTTCAAAATCTGTCCTTCAGTTCATCAAATCATTTATTACAAATCGTAAGCAGACTGTTTTCCTTCATAATAAACAATCTAGTTCTTTACCAATCAAATTCGGGGTTCCACAAGGATCAGTTATAGGTCCCCTTTTGTTTTTACTATATGTCAATGATCTTCCTCTTCATATTAAAGACCCTTGTGAGATGTTTGCCGATGATACGTCAATTCACACTAACCATACTGATCTCAATCAGCTATCCTTTAAATTGCAAGAAAATATAGATCAGCTAGTTGAATGGACAGAACTTAACCACATGACATTGAATGAACAAAAAACAAAATGTATGATAGTAACATCACGACAAAAACGACAAAACTTAACCTTTCCTTTGCCTCCAATATATATTCACAATAAACAAATTGAAGTAGTCAGTTCTCACAAAGTGTTAGGGGTTACCTTAGACAATAATCTTTCTTGGTCTCCCCATATTAGTAGTTTGAGCAAACGTGTCTCACAAAAAGTCTTCCTCCTCTCTAAAATTAAAAACTTCCTTAATCTCGATGCCCGTAAGCACTTCTTTTATGCATGTATTCAATCACACATAGATTACGCCTCTACACTCTTCGATTCAAGTAGTGCCAACACATTAAAGCCATTAATCAATGTTCATAAGCGAGCCCTTAAAGCAGTCCTCCTAAAATCGTCTTCTCTAACTTTTCAAGATTACATCGGAATAAAAATGTTACCTCTTACAGACAAACTTCAATACAACAAAGCTGTCATGATGTTTAGAATAATCAATGGTTTTGCACCTCCAACATTAATTAAAAAGTTTCCAATCAACCAATCTAGATATACTAACAATATTGTTATTCCAAAACCTAGAACTGATCTTTTCAAAACAAGCTTAACATACTCAGGTGGTACTCTTTGGAATTCCTTAACAACTAATCTTAAGCAGAAAAGCAGCATTACTTCTTTCAAAAACGCGTATCAAAATATTCTATTTCAGAGATTAAAAGAAAACATGTGAATGATGATATTTATGATTGCTGATTTTGTTATAAAATGTGATAACATATATGTGTTTGATACTTTTGTATGATATAACTTGATTTGTTTATTACTATCTTACTATTACTGATAATGATGAGGAGTGTTATCCTTTGCTGTTTTTATGTTTGCATGATGTGACTTTTTTTTCTTCTTTTCCCTGTACTTTAAATTCCAAAATGTCCCCATCCTTATCCCCCTCTGTGCCTCTTCCCCCCATCCTCCCTCCCTTTTATTCTCATTTCTGCATGTACATATATTATTTAGCTTTCTTGTTTGATTTATTTCATTTTTCCCCAGGGCTGGGTGGAAAAAAAGCATGTAACTTGCTTATCTCATGTTCCCTGGTTAAATAAAATTTCGTTTTCGTTTTCCCCTCTCTCTCTCTCTCTCTCTCTCTCTCTCTCTCTCTCTCTCTCTCTCTCTCTCTCTCTCTCTCTCTCTCTCTCTCCTCTCTCTCTCTCTCTCTCTCTCTCTCTCTCTCTCTCTCTCTCTCTCTCTCTCTCTCTCTCTCTCTCTCTCTCTCTCTCTCTCTCTCTCTCTCTCTCTCTCGTCTCAGTGTATATGTTTTGAGCTCTTGGTTGTGTACAGGTTTGATAGACATTTGTTATCGAAAATTCATGCGTTTGTGATTCTCATGAAACATAACCCTATCTATAATATCTATAATAAAACATAAAAATGCGACAAGTAAAAATAACTGTAATGGTTTAAGCATACGCAGCAACTATTTCGGGGCTGTGTGCCCTTTTTCAGTAGCCTACGCGTCTCCGAATGTCAATAAAACTGGGAATAATTAAAATTTAAAAAAAATTAAACTTTAAAACATTGAAAAGAAGACTCTTTATTTGCTATCATATATGTATAACATGATAAGAAGAAGTATTAAAACAACTTCCCTCAAGCGAAAGTGTATGCTCATCTCAGAGCTTTCGGGGTCGCCACGCTCCCTTTGTCAGCTTTTTCTTCTGAGAGGCACGGAGGTGCAACCTCTGTGCTGAGAGGCCACTGGCGGTTCAGTGCATGTGATCGTGAGTACCGCTCAAAGCTGCACCCACAGCGCATGGCCGAGCCAAGGAAGAGTCTCCCACGGTCCCGGTTCAGCGTGGGCTTGGCGGCCGCGATGTAGATTGCCCACAGCACACGAATTCCACACATTCCGACTCCTTTTAGTTTTCCACAGAGAGCTGTTTGTTTCAAGTTGTTTCCTTTAACAGAGGCAGATATTCTTTTCATTGATTGTGGATTGGGATAGACAAAGATTACAAGTGGTATACCACTATGAAACAATGTAAGCCTAATGGATAAATTTAAAAAGAACCTTTAATTTGGTTTATGCTTGGTGATGAGTGTTAACAAAACCCGGGTGCTGTGGGCCTCCTTCACCCCTCTCTGGAACCATCTTCTGTATGAGGACAAATAAAACAGAAGTTGAAGTTGAAGTTGTCACTGTCTAGCACAGTGATGTTGTCGGGGGAGAATTGTTGGTCAGTAGTTGGCCTTAATAATTACAGTATAACATATTACATTGTTGTGTATTGCTACAGCCCATTCTCTCTTTCTGTCTCTAATAGTGTTTCTTCTTTTGTTCACACAATGCTTGCAGCCTGTGAAAGATGTCGCATTCAGTTCCCCTTCTTCGTGGCGGCTTCACAGGCCTTTCCCAGCGACCCCGAGATCTTCTTCGCTCGTGTGTACGACCCGCGCTTTGCCAAGGAGTGGGGCATAGCAGAGCTGCCAGCGCTGATGTACTACCGCAACGGCATCGAGGAACCCGATTTGTGAGTTGGCCCAAACAAATAATTATATGTAATAAACTGTCATCTCCAGGGTTACTGTTCTTTGCGTTTGTCTTGACTTTCTCCAGGGTTAGTGTTCTTTGCGTTTGTCTGGACTTTCTCCAGAGTTATTGTTCTTTGCGTTTGTCTGGACTTTCTCCAGAGTTATTGTTCTTTGCGTTTGTCTGGACTTTCTCCAGAGTTAGTGTTCTTTGCGTTTGTCTGGACTTTCTCCAGGGTTAGTGTTCTTTGCGTTTGTCTTGACTTTCTCCAGAGTTAGTGTTCTTTGCGTTTGTCTGGACTTTCTCCAGGGTTAGTGTTCTTTGCGTTTGTCTTGACTTTCTCCAGGGTTAGTGTTCTTTGCGTTTGTCTTGACTTTCTCCAGAGTTAGTGTTCTTTGCGTTTGCCTGGACTTTCTCCAGAGTTAGTGTTCTTTGCGTTTGTCTGGACTTTCTCCAGGGTTAGTGTTCTTTGCGTTTGTCTTGACTTTCTCCAGGGTTAGTGTTCTTTGCGTTTGTCTGGACTTTCTCCAGAGTTATTGTTCTGGACTTTCTCCAGAGTTATTGCTCTTTGCGTTTGCCTGGACTTTCTCTAGAGTTATTGCTCTTTGAGTTTGCCTGGACTTTCTCTAGAGTTATTGCTCTTTGAGTTTGCCTGGACTTTCTCTAGAGTTATTGCTCTTTGCGTCTGGACTTTCTCTAGAGGTAGGCCTATTGCTCTTTGAAATTGCTTTTTTTATTATTGTTCTTGGGGGAGATGCAAAGTGATATAATTTTAGGCGTGTATCGGCACAACGATACCAGATCATGGTATCATTATTCTTTGGTGGAAGCAAAAACGTACCATCATCATACAAGGAATTCATTGATTTATTGTACCTTCAGGCTTTCATGCACGTAGAATGATAGCACTACCATCTTGCATGTAGCTCTCGAAATGGTATATAGTGCATTTGGAATTATTAATAAGTTTTCATAGCTGTATGAATAGTAATGTCCCATATGGTCTATGACCGGGAGGACGTAAAACCATATATTTCGTTAATAAGTTAAATTAAATTCAGCAATGATGGTTGGATGATGGTTCATCCCATATACACTCTGTGTAGCCAAAAGACTATACACCTAACTTTCATTCATTCAGTGCCTTTGTTTCCACAGGGGCTGGGCGATTTGGTCATAAGCGGTCTAGGCTGGAATTGTTTGTCTATAAAATGGATTAACTCCCGATGTAATAAAATTGATCTTAAAATCAACCCTAAGCCACAATTAGGGGGGGGGGGGGTGTTTGAATTGTGTAGCTAAAGTTTAGGACCGATAATAAAATCAAGAAATTGAGATGGGCTACCTTGACTCAGGCTGATGGCTATGTCGTTTGGATGCTGTCAGTTGTCATTTAATTCGGGGGGGGGGGGTAACTGATTGTCTTAATTTATGGAAACGACAGTCTCTGAGCTGAAATTACTAAATAAACATGAAAATAGAACGACATATTTGGCATAATGGAATCATTCAAGTTAGTCTATTCTTCAGAACAGCAGATAAAACGCAGAATAAAACAGTTTATCACATAGTGCATAGCAAACAAAATTGAATGCGACTATTAATAACTCATATCCAGACTCCTTAAAGGCAACATTCAAGAAATTGTGAGATGATATTAGTCTCAGATACTTAGAATGAACCTCTGAAGTGATGACTGATTTAAGGCAAAGCCCTTAAGCGCGGCATATTTTAGAGTTCATAAACATTGCTAGTCCCGTGTACCATAAATGTCACAGTGGCCTGGGTAAGGGCGCTGGACGGCCGACAGACGTGGGAGTAATATGAAAATGAAACAGGCGATACAACATAGAATAAACAATTTAACTGAAAACCAATATCACCAAACTCGAAGGAACAACCAACAATATGTTAAATCTACTTTTTCCAATAAAATAAAAGTAGCCACAAACACACACAAAACCCCACAACAGTTCAGTTATCCAACTAAAGATTATGAAGTCTTAACTACACACAACATACGTAACCAGGTACATAATTATCTTTTTATTTTTTTCTCGTCGGTTTTAAACCCGTGAGTGCGGTGAATACGAGTATGTCTTAATTTGCTTTTATGAGCGTGTTTCTCTATTTTTGAATGTTTGTGAACCTTGTGTGTACCTATAGGCCTATGTATGCTTTACTTTTGCGGTCATTGTGAATGTGTAACTTGTTTATGTAAATTGAAAATTGATTTTTTAATGTAATCTGATTGTAAATTGTTATTTTATTATGTATATGTACATATTTCTTTGTGTGTAAGAATGTGAAGGATAGTGTGGAGGTATGTAAGCGGTTGTTTTTAATATGAATAATTTTAGGGCAATTGTAAAGCGCTTAGAGCTTAAAGGTGAAGCGCTATATAAATTTTCTTAAATAAAATAATAAATAATATACTAAGATAAACAACGTACATTCACAAACACGCATTGTTCTTCATCAACATTCCCTCAGTCTACTCTGGAGTCCGCATGTCCGCCAATATCCGTGGAGAGCTGGAATAGATAAATGGGCAAGTCAAATAGTAAATAAAGAGTTCATGTAGATTTTTGTTTTTTATTTGCTAGTCACTCGAAAATACCCATCATCGGGGGGCTTTTCTTTTTCAGTTTAATGGTGGACATTACGGTAGACGACATCATCGATGAGATCGCTCGGCGTCTTCATGGCAACTTTGGGGGTCTGAAGAGGTATTATGCGGTAGAGCTGACGCATCAGAACTTCCGAGAAATCGTCAAGACTCCCAAACAGAGTGTGCTCCTTCTTACATACGACAAGAGTAAGTGTACAACGGGGGGATTTGTGAGCGAGAATGTTTTAGCAACTGTTTTGACTTCATTCTGTAAAGGCCGTGTATGAGAGATGATGAGGTTCAAATCCACAGTCAGGCTAGGCCCTCTTTGAATAAGTTCTTAAACGGTAGTCAGTAAGTCAAAGTTTTCATAGATTGATTCACCTAGCTTGCATTTTACTACGCATGAAATACAGGCAACTAAAAACTGTTATGTCCTATACTCTTTGGATTGAAAGCAAAACGCATTGGAGTGAACACATTAAACACAATAATCGGGCAACCCAGGGTAACACAGTAAAAGGGCTGATAAAAGTTTCACCCACACACCAGAAGTTAAACATGATTTCATCAGAAACGGCAACTCTGTTTCTTACATTTAGGGGGTGGGGTGGTGGCTGGGATATAAGAACTTGAAGGACCATGGTGGTATAGTAAGCTGATTGTATTTGGGAAATATATTTGAGAAAACATTGTATAAAGTAGCGTAATGCCGTAGATACGTTATATAAGGTCCACGGTTGACTTTGCTGTGTAGTTCACTTGATCCTCTTCTTCTTTGTCGTCGTCGTCTTCTTCTTCTTCTTCTTCTTTTTGTTTGGCTGTCCCATCCTCTGGACCGTAGAGTGGCGTTGCTCCCACGCCCCTCATTCCCAGTCCCAACTCGCAGCCACATCCCGGCTTGTCGGGTAGCAGAATCCGAAACCAGCAGTCCCAAGGGAGCAAATCTATGTTAGGCCGTCAAAAGGCAACCGGTAAACCACCTGAGGAGACACTGCACTGCTGTGAGTCACTTCGGTGGGGTTCAGTGGAGTCTGTTCTGAGTGAGCATACGCAGAACACCACTTACATGTACCAAGCCCCCTACTGACAGCAGTAATCTTTTTAGTCGTGGAGCCAGCGTGAGTGAGATCCTCCTCAGAGGGCACCACCACGTCCGTCCATCCACAACTCCCCAGAGCATACTGATCCCCACGACTTTGACACGCACGTACCAAAGACATAGCCTGGGTTGCTAATCGAAACGGAGGTCCCTATGAGAGCAGAGCGTGCAAGGCTATAGAGTTCACCCGATTTTCATTGTTGCAGACTCTCAGGACCAAGTCAACATCATGGAACAGGTCGCCAGAAATTTCCGCAACGACGAAGCGGTAATGTCCCTTACAACGTTCAATTATTAATTACTACTATAAAAATAATAATTGTTGGCTGTCTGTGTGCAGTGATCACCTTGAAGGCCCGATTATATAAATGAACACATTAACCATTTGCTGTGATTGTCTGCTAATTTGTCGTGTCCGCCAATGAAGATAACAGAGCAAGCAACTACTATTCTGGAATTAAGGCTAGGCTTAAAGGCACGGCCGGACTATAAAAGGGGGAGGCGCTGAGCGCGTGCCGCATTTGAGTCACAGCTGGCGAGAGAGACGGTTCGCCCTTCTTTGTTCCCTGTTGTACGAGCCACCGCGAGGCAGAGCTTTTCTGGCGAGAACTACCCGATCCCTGGGATCAGTTGTTTTCCCTTTAAATGTGTAGATAGTGGTGTTGTCTTACCCAGGGAACAGCCACACTCTATCATCAATGAAGGCTTTAGGTCAGTTGGTGTCAGGGAAGGTCCCCTGTGGCTAACCTTACCCCAGGATCTAGGAAGGAAGGTGGCAGAGTGGTTAAGACGTTCGCCTGCCAATTTCAATGCGTGAGCGACCCGGGTCCAAATCCCAGCCTCGCCTTTTCTTTCTAGTTGGACGGGGAAATCGAACTGAACATCGAGTCCTTTGGATGGGGACTTTAAGCTAGTCTGACCCGTGCGCTTTACACATGCAAAAATCCCTCGGCTGTTAAAAGTCGATAAGGGCAGGAAGAATTCCCGCTGCCTGGTATGACCAAATTGATTGCTAGGTTTCCCAAGTCCGCCTCTACCCCTCCTCACCCTGCACCCCCTTAGAAACATGGGTAGCTCTGCTCTTGCGGCGACGCGCTCTCCAGGTAGGCTACTATGTGGGAGCAGCCCACATTTAACAGATAAGTCTCTGTGACTAGAATATACCAAATATCAAAAAATACCAGCCCTTGGAAATACTTCCTGATTTAATAAAAAAATAAAAAAAATAAAAAAATTGCATATCTCATGCAGCAACACCTGTAAATGCTTAGTTACTATTGCGTGCAATATGTTGTCTTCCTAGTATATTGGAAATATGAGACTCAGTCCATTTTTCAATATAAACAATAACATAGCGTGATGCAAGTGAAAATAAATAGATTTTTTTTCAGTAGGCTATAGACAGGGTCATCAAAGACAGTAAAACTGTTTTTCAATACGTCAGTCATTTCAGTGTAAGTACCATAGTAGGGACCTAAATCAATACATTATATTTCTTCCTTTGTGTGTGTCTAGATTCAATATATGAAATGTTTCCCTGTTTGCAGTAGAGTATCGTGTGTATGTGCTAGTGTGTGCACACTAGTTCTTCTTCTTCTTCTGCGTTCCCAGGCCATATGGCCATAATGGGTGGTACATATGTGTCCGGTTTTCAGTTTTCAGTGATCTCCCCGCTGCGTACAGCCAACACATTCCGATTTCGGAGGAGCTCAAAGGAGAAAAATTATTTTTACGAAAGACCCCCCGGTATCCCCACGGGGAGCACACTAGTTCGTTCATTGTGCTTATGCGTACACGTGTTCTTATGTAGGCTTTAGCGTGTGTGGTGCACATCCGTGTGTCTAGTAGCCTGTAGGCCATATCTGTGTGCAGACATTTTAATGAAAGAAGCATCACAAAAGATTTCAACTTTTTTTTCATCATATTAATTATAATTACCATGGATTCTCTTCTTTTTTTATATTCTTGCATTTCGTTTCCTCGTGGTTGTGCGTGCTAGCGCGCGCGATTGCGTGAGCGCATGTGTGTGTATGGGTGAATGTGCGTGCGTGCACTCGCGTATCAGTTTTCGTATTATGTGCACATGCGTGATGTTCTTTGTCCGGGTGTGAGCGAGTATAGGGAAGGATAGGGTGGGGAGACTACCAAAACGGGGTGTTTGATATGATCAATTTTGTGATTTACCTTGTTTGCATATTTGTCCCTGTCTGCATTCCCCTGCATCAAGGGAATATTGGTACAGATTCTTTCTGTGCATTTCTCTTTCCTTTTTTGTTGTTGCAGATTTTGATCACCAAATTAAACGTCGACAAACAAAAAGAACTGAGAGACAAAGAGTAAGATTTTGTAGCGCGCGTGTGTGTGTAGGGTATATGTTCATGTGAATGCGTGTTAGTATCTGTATGTCTGTCGGTCTGTGTCTGTATAGGCATGCCTGTGTGTGCGTGCATGTTTTCTGTGAGTCTTTATGCACGCGCGTATTGTCAGGGCCGGATCACAGACTTTTGAAGGGGGTGTGCTTGAAACTTTTTTTAGGCCGGGGTCCAGGGGCCGCCTAGGCCCCGGTGGGGTCCAGGGGCAAAGCCCTGGTGGGGGGCTTCTGAAGCCCCCCTGCCGAAAACGAGTTTTCAACATTTTAAAACTGTTTTGTGGCATCTCCTGTGAGCTCAGAACAGAACTTCTTAAGAGCGTTTTATCAGTTTTGCACCTTGCTTAGCTTGCAGTCATAACACGCAAAAGACAATCAAACATTATCACCTTATTGCAAGAGCATCTCCTTTGTCCTTTTTTCTTTGTTGACAGCCGAGGGGGGGTGCTGCAACACCCAAAGCACCCCCCCCCCCTAGATCCGGCCCTGATTGTATATTGTCTATGCATTGCAAAAACATGCTGTGTGTTACCCCTCATGCAATCATTTTATATACCCGGTATATGCACGCGCACATGTGTGTCAAGTCAAAGTCAAAGTCAAAAATACTTTATTATCACGTTTGGTGAAATTACAGTGTTGTCTCGTACAAGCACAATACAAGCAAGGAAACACATTTGCATGCATTAAAAATGGAAACAAAACTAAGGAAAAATGGATAACACATCATGCTTCACAAGAAGTTGAACATTAGGGTCGATACAAGCGACTATCAAAAGATTGTGTGTGTGTGTGTGTGTGTGTGTGTGCGTGCGTGCGTGCGTGCGTGCATGCGTGCGTGTGTGTTATTGAGTAAGTTCAAGACGATTGCAATATTAATTTTGCAGATTCAAATCGAGGGATGTGCCTGCCGTCTTTTGGTACAAAGTGGGGCACAAAACGACTCCAAAGAGAGTGAGTGTTTCTTAGCTACTTCTGTTTGTTTCTTTGTGTGAAAGGGCTCTATGTTTGTTTCTTTGCCTGGGTGTTTGTGTCTCTGTCAATTGTTCGGTTGTTTAATGTCCCATTCATTTACGCTCCGCTTTTTGACACTAGCTAGTTACGTTCTTTGACTGAAGGTTAAGATTTCAAGTGTGTTAGTTTTGAGAACCATTTTTTTCTTTAAATTATAGTTTTTATAGTCCAGTTAACGTATAAAAATCTGTATCTTCCTTTACCCCCCCCCCCCTCTCTCTCTCTCTCTCTCTCTCTCTCTCTCTCTCTCTCTCTCTCTCTCTCTCTCTCCACGCGTGCGCGCGCGAGCACACACCCACCATTTCTGTGTGTATGCGTGCGAGTTTATGTGTGCGCGAGTTTGTGTTTATGTCGTGCGTGCGTGGCTGCATATATGAGTGCCATATACTACACCTTGTTTTAAGAGGACTTGCGCTTTTCGCTCTTCGTCATTGTGCTCCTCGTTGTTTCGTTTGTGTGCATGTGTGTATGGGCAAAGATATTCTAAAAGGGTAAGATGGATTACTTAAAAGCTCGGCGAACCGGGCTGATAGAGTTATCGTTAGTGCGGACGTGTACACTATTCACAGTGGAGGCTATCCAAAAACTCGGACTGGAACTTGAACGGAGAATGCAACTGGCCTATCGATGTGTAAAATGTGTCACGTTTCAAAGGGACATAACCAGTGTTTCTGTCCTCACTACTCATATAGGGAAAAGAGACCGGATGTTTATCTTCCACTGTACAGTCTTTGGTATGGGTGAATGCCAGAACTGCCCATCTGTGCTCTTTATTCCTTTTGAGATAGACCGTTCTGGCAGGCACCCCT
>CM065699.1:14036010-14051010 GCA_017654935.2 Phymorhynchus buccinoides
TGGTACAAATGCATCAGCTAAGGATGAGAACATTACGTGTGTTACAGTTTTTGATTACCCAGCCACGTGGACAGCCACACTCCGTCTTCGGGGGATTTTGGAGACTGATGATGTTAGGCTAGGAGCTTGCCATGGCTAAAGACAATCCTCTCCATAACTATGCAGAGCATAACAACATTTTGATGTAGCCTTGGTGTTCTAGCCTGTGTCAATTGGTCTGACAGCCTTAAGCCAAGGCGACAGATTCGGGATGACGGGAATATCTTGCTGTTGTTTGTTCGTCCGTCCCGAGGGATGATGACCATGCTTCAACAGTTCGTCCTTGTGGACATCTAGGATGCTGGATGAGTTCGTTCGTCCGTCCCGAGGGATGATGACCATGCTTCAACAGTTCGTCCTGGTGGACATCTAGGATGCTGGATGAGTTCGCATATGGCTAGTGAGGCCAATGCGAGCCAGGAAGGATCTCTGACAGTGAAGACAGGAGAAAGAGTTGGGGGGATCTGTCGGGGTTGCAGAGCTGCGACTGTTTAGGCGGATCCTCACGCTTTGCCTGCGATGTCTCGATACGATGTCTCGATACGGTGCGGCCTCGAAGTTGGTGGCTCCCTTTGTGACTGCACCACGCCATGCTGGTCTGTTCTGTGCCAGGGTTTCCCATGAGGAGACATCGATGTTGAAGTTCTTTAGGGACACTTTGAGGGTGTCCCTCAAAAATCTCAACTTTGAGTCTACTAAGACTCCGTGCACCAGTCTTCAGCTCTCCATAGAAGACACGTTTGGGTAATCTATTCTTTGCCAGGGTTTCCCATGAGGAGACATCGATGTTGAATTTCTTTAGGGACACTTTGAGGGTGTCCCTCAAAAATCTCAACTTTGGTCTACCAAGACTCCGTGCACCAGTCTTGAGCTTTCCATAGAAGATACGTTTTGGTAGTCGACGGGATTATAAGCAAGGTATAGAGTGGCACAGTGGTAACGCGTTCGCTTCGTGTCAAGTAAACCCGAGTTCGAACCTGGGTACAGGGGATTTTTCCTCTCACTTTGCACTAGGCCTTACGGTCTGAATGTGGAGTCTTTCGGATGAGACGATAAACCGAGGTCCCGTGTGCCCATGCACTTAGCACACGTTAAACCCAGTGGCAACGAAACAGTTGTCAATTGGTCAAAATTTACACACCCCTTTTCCTTCCTGATCAATTACACACACAAAATCGCATGCAAAAACAAAGCAAAAATGGGTGGCGCGCCTCTGGCTGCGACGCGCTCTCCAGATGGGAGCAACCCGAATTTCACAGAGACGCCTCTGTGACTATGAAGTACCTAATACCTAATAAAAATGAAATACATGACAGGTTCGGGAGCTACTACGTGTTCCTGGTCTTCAGCTCTCCATAGGAGACACGTGTTGGTAGTCGAAAGGATTGTAAACAATGTAAAAATGAAATACATGACAGGTTCGGGAGCTACTACGTGTTCCTGGTCTTCAGTTCTCCATAGAAGACACGTGTTGGTAGTCGAAGGGATTGTAAACAATGTATAAATGACAGGTTCGGGAGCTACTACGTGTTCCTGGTGGAGAAGATGAAGTCCGCGGGGAACATGGACATCCTGCACATCCAGCTGGACGACATCAACAACAAGCTGGACGAACATGGTCAGTAAAGAACTGTGCTGCCTCTCTCTCTATGTCTCTGTCTCCGTCTGTCTCTTTGTCTCTGTCTCTTTGTCTCTGTCTGTCTGTCTCTGTCTGTGTGTGTGTGTGTGTGTGTGTGTGTGTGTGTGTGTGTGTGTGTGTGTGTGTGTGTGTGTGTCAATCTCTCCCTCTCATCCCTCTGTCTCTCACTCTCTCTCTCTCTCTCCTCTCTCTCTCTCTCCTCTCTCCCTCTCGCTCTCTCACTCACTCTTTCACTCCTCTCTCTCTCACTTTCACTCCTCCCTCTCTCACTTTCACTCCTCCCCCCCTCTCTCTCTCTCTCTCTCTCCCCCTTTCTCTCTCTCTCTCTCTCTCTCTCTCTCTCTCTCTCTCTCTCTCTCTCTCTCTCTCTCTCTCTCTCTCTCTCTCTCTCTCTCTCTCTCTCTCTCTCTCTCTCTCTCTCCGCTAGAGTGTGTGAGCGCGTGTGTGTAAGAGACCGAGATAGGAGAGAGTGTCCGACTACATGTAATAATAAAACGAACTTGTGTGTCCTTTCTAGCTTCTGTTAACTTTTGTACTTTAATTACTCCAAAATAGAGTATCATTCCCATGACATACTTTACAAACGCACACACAAGCACACACGCACGTACACACACACACACACACACACACACACACACACACACACACACACACACACACACACACACACACACACACACACACACACTCACACACACACTCGCTTCTCGCAACTCTAATCCCTCCTATTTCCTTTCGTTGCTTAACATTTTTGCACTCTTTCGCCCATGGCAACACAGTGATAGGCCGGTACTAATAATATAGCTTACATTACAAGTACAAAGAAGACACCATTCTCTTGTAGAATGACTTCTTGCTCAAGTTGACATCCACTGGACAGTCAAATTGCAGGCCGATCATGCAAACTAATGAGATCTTCCACAGATCGAAACAGCTGTCTTTGCATAAGGCACTGTCCCTCCCCCATTGGGAGAAAAAGTAAATCAGCACAAACATACATAAAGTTAACGCTAACTGGTTTTGTTTCTGAGGTTCACAAATACATTGGACACAGAAAAGTGTTATAAATTTTTAGCTGTACCTTTTTACCTCATGTCAGTTTTTAAACTCATTTTCCTGATAAGAGATACAAAAAAATCTCGAAAGCTTGAAAGCATTGGTGTTTTGTGGCTCTTTTGAAATCAATATAACTTAACATTCTCACTGTGTTGCCACGTGGAAAGAGGAAACAATGTTAACGTGTATTGAGACCAAATATACCATTCCCTTTCAGACATGATGCAAAAGCAAGAGGACCTCCTCAAGAGAAAGCGTCACATCCTGCACTTCTTCCTGAACCTGAAGAAAGAGAGCGACAAGTACAAGGAGGAACAGAGGAAGAAAAGGGAGGAGGAGAAGCGGAAGCGAGAGGAGGAGGAGAAGAGGAAGCTGGAGAAGGAGAAGAAGGAGAAAGAGAGGGAGAAGAAAGAGATGAAGGGCAGTCACAAGACTAGGGCCACCCTCCATAAACGCGCGCACGAAGAGTTGTAATGGATGCCATGTTGGTTTGGGAGCCAGTGAAGCAATGTTTGTAGTGTTGTGAGCGAAACAGGTGTTTTTTTAATGTTGTGTTTTAGTTGTTTGTATTTTTTTGTTCAGTTGGCTAGCTGTTTTATTCTTGTTGTTGTTTTCTTTTTCTCTCTCAGCTAAGCAACCAGGGGCTGTATTCACATTGATATAGTATGAGACTTATCATCATGATATCTTAGGAGTCCTTCTAATGTCCTTTTAAATACTACTCCTTTAGAAGGACTCCTAAGATATCGTGATGATAAGTCTCATGCTATCTCAGTGTGAATACAGGCCCTGGTTAGCATTATCTGTTGGTGTTTGATTGATTGATTGACTGGTTGCTTCGGTTTGATCTTTTGTTTGTATGCTTGTTCTTTCTCATTGCAATAACCGCATTGGTTGATATGGTCTTTTGTTTCAAAACGCGATTGAGGTAGGTCAGTATAAAATGTAGTTGTACTGATCATGTGCGTTTAGTAGATGTTTTAACAATCACGAGTATCTAGTATCATCGTACGATCGTTGTTGCTTTTGTTATCATGACGCATTCATATTATGATTTTTATAACATGTCAATACCCCACCCCCTTCACCCTCCCCCTTTCACAGAATCATTTTTGAGTACTTAATCCTTCCCACCTTTCCTTTTTTAGGGGGGGGGGGGGGTCGGGGTGTTTTCTGTGTTTTTGTAAGTCTTGTCTTGAGTGTCAATCAATATTGCTTTTTTGTTGTTGAACGTGAATTATGTTTTTTGTTCTTTTATTTATATGTGATTCCTTTTTTCTCGTTCACGCAATAATAATAATAATGCATAATATTGAAAAAATTTTCGTGTAGCGCTATTGATTTGCTCTTGTCCTTCCTTTGGAAGTGTAAAAGTGGTTCCTTGTATTCGATGTGAAGTGTACTATGTTGGTATGGCATCGTGGTTGAAGTAGTAGGCCTGGGACGGTATTCATGTCGAGATAGCATGAGACTTAGCATGATGCTAACTTAGAAGCTCTTCCAATGTCCTATAGGATTTAATAGGACTTTTGGAAGAGCTTCTAAGTTAGCATCATGCTAAGTCTCATGCTATCTCGACATGAATACCGTCCCTGCTCTTTTTATCCCGCATTTTATCGTTTATGTCCAAAGAACAGATACAGTACGTTATAAATACGAATTATTATTGTAATCAGACTTGTTCTAGCAGTACCAGTAGAAGATCTTCACGATCGAACATTCGTGCATTTCAAGGGAGCTAGCGAATCTTTTTTACAATTCGAATTAAGTATGTTTTTGTTCAGGTGTGAGGTTCGCTGCTTTTTATAACTGTGTGTGTTTGATGCATGTGTGCGCTTGGCTTTATGACAGCTAGAATCACATTTTAACTTGTGAAATACAAAGAAGATTATCAGATCTTTCTTCGTGTTCTTTATATCTACTTTTGCATGTATGCGTGCGCACGTAAGTGCTGACGTTTAAACAAATACAAGTGAGGGTCATGAATAAGTACATGATTGTTATATATTGTATTTTAACCGTTTCACCGCCAAAGTCGCATTTCAGCACCACAGTGATTTAACACCTATGTCACTAAAAGGCATCAAATTGGGGTCTATTATCCAAATACCCTATTGTCTTAGTTTTGGGAAGTAAGGACAGACCTTATTTTATGTATGTCACAGAAGAATCCCCAATACTGCAGGTGGATTTTGTTCTCTACCCAGGTACATTTAATGGAATTGTTTTTGGGCTGAAATGTGGCTGGCGGTGAAAGGGTTTTAAAGGCAGGGACTGCTTTCTACAGAATGTATACTAAGTGTTGTGGCAGGCACAACATTGTTTTGGGGGGTTTTGCTGACCGAGAACACATCTCAAAACTTTCTAGCACTGATTCTCTTTTTTTCCTCTAGCCCTTTCATTTATTAACCCACAGCTACCATTTTGTCTTCGTAAAGCATTTTGCTGTTTGATCAATGTAAGCCAACCTGGCTATTTGTTTGATTCATATACGTAGTACATCTAGACTAAAAGCTAATAATTAAATGTACACCCCCCCCCCCCCCCCCCCCCCCCCCACCCACCCCCCCCGTGGGGATACCGGGGGGTCTTTCGTACAAATAGTTCCCCCACCTTCTGGAAGTTCTGTGCTTGTAACTTCCTCTAATATATCACTCTCTTTGATTCTGCCTTTTCCCTTTGCATTCTGTCGTCTGCTTTCTTTCTATCTTACTGGTCCATTCTCCTGCCTTTTTTCTATAAATTCTTACAAAGATTTCTTCAGCCGAAGTCGGACATGCTGGGCCTAACTATTTCTTAGTTAGGCGCATAACGGCAGCATGACGCATCTACGCTCATACGACAGGAAACTGTCTGAGCCAACGAAGAAGAAGACGAAGAATTAAATGTACACCAACTCAGGCAAAGACAAACAAAAGACTGATGATACGTGTAACAGGTTTTTTTTAATGAAGCTTAAACAGCTATAGCAGTGCATTGTCTTAGAAAAACACTGTGAGAAACACAAAATATAGTATCTACCCTTTGGGAGCTTCTCTCAGTATCAGACCTCGTTTATGGATAGCATTAAAGTCAACCAACACCCTCGTGGTATTTTCACATCACAATTGAATTCAAACAAACCTATATCACAGTTTCCGTAAAAGCAATAAACCAAAGAACTGAAAATGTGCAATAAATAGGAAGGGCCAGAAATAATAAACTTTCGTAATACTGATGTTATACCACCACGCTGAAAGTATCATATTTCAAAATAAGACATTTATCAAGCAGAATAGTTGATTGGTATTCATGCAATTAGCGAAAATACAAGTTGGACCAAAGAGTTCAAGAATGTAACCATAATTGTGAATACAAAGAGGAAGGGAATAAAACAGACAACAATAAAACCCAAAATATCGAACACTTGAAAAAGCAGTTAAACTGTTCAAACATTGTACAAGCTTCAGACACGTAAGTCAGGTTTTCTCAATCCAAAATACTGAGATTTCATAATACATTAACTGGTTTTTAATAAGAATAAAAGCTTGAAGCATCAATAAGCTATACACATTGGCGTGTTGAATCATGATTATTGTGCACAAATACAAAATCGATTACACAATTATGATCAACAAATTGACAACTAAAATCGTTGATTAACACTTCATGCATAATTTTCTCGTTGAATCAACTAATAACAATAAACAGAGCAATGAAAATTGAAACAAATATTTCAAAAGTTTCCAGTTTGAATATGCATAATTTTCTTGTTGAATCAGCTAATAACAACAATAAACAGATCAATGAAAATTGAAACAAATATTTCAAACGTTTCCCGTTTGAATATCATATTTTTGCTTGTCTTTGCATGATTGTTGTGTGCATGTGCACAGAAAGGACTTCAAAACAATAAACGAGACAGATCAGCTTATGGACAGTTCAACATAACCGCCATGAAATAATAATACTGTAAGGTAAAACTAGCGGTTAGATTTCTTTATTTATAAATTAAATACCGTTGTTTTAGAGGGACAGAGAACATAAAACTAAATTAATACTGGCTGGCAAAACAATAAACTGACGTCTGCTCCGTTCAGGATGCATCACCGAAAATAGACTAATTAAAAAATATGGTTATTTGTCAAGGTTCGTCTCCGAAAGCATCATAGTCATAAATGTATTTGTTTCAGAAACATCGTACACGCAGTTCTCAATGAACAATGAGATAAATCCTGGGAACCACGTTTCTAATAACCCAGGGACCTTCTCAGAAATGTCGGTTGTGAACTTCACTCGCCTCAACTTTTACTGAATGTTTGTTCAGTTAAAAAACCCATTGTCGAGTGAACTTCACAGTCTGTTTCTTGCGACTAAACTGAACAATTTGGCATGCCCTTTAATTAAATAGAATAATTATGATATGTAACTAAGGCAAAATACTCAGTTTTCATAAAGGTACTTGACTCCTCTCAAGGAGTGGAAGGATAAACTTAACTTTTATTCTCCTTCATCATGCGAACCCCTAAACAAAACAAAATTAAAAGAGAGAAAATTGTTTTTTAAGTTGTAAACAATCTTAGCAAACGCGACGACTGTTTCTCTTCATCATTGTCGTTGGTGTGTGTTGGTCTGAGGAGGGAGGGGTAGTAGAGATAGGTGAAGGTGGATCGTTGGTCCATTGACTGGATGGTGTTTAACGCCAGGCCTCGGCCGCCACGTTGCGGTAATACTGGGGGTAGCTGTCTCTGTAGCGGGCACTGCAACAGTAACATGGCTTGCTGGTCATTTTGTTGTTGAAAACTCAAAATAGATAAAACAAATATACAAATATCTTCAGTTAGCACCTGGATCTGTTTCACTGCATTCTGTCATAGCTTAAACCTTTTGGGAAGCACTGAAGCAGTTCAAGCCAATGATAAACAACTCAATTTAATCATAGTAATAATAAATAAAAATATTTATATGGCGCAATATCCGAATAAAATCAGCTCAAAGCACCTTACAATGACAAAATACAAATAGTTTCATGCATAAACATTGTGATAGTTAGAGAAAGGGTTAAGGTTGTGCCTAAATAATAGAATTGCCTAGTCTGTAGATTAGGCAGCCACTTTGCCTAGTTTGTGAACTAGGCACTGGGACTGCCTAACTTGCAAACTAACCTTTTAGACGTCCCTAATCTACAGACTTGGCAGGATAATTTGTAGAATAGGCAGCCTAGCCTGTGGATTAGGCAGAGTGCCTAGTTTACAAATAAGGCAGTCCTTGTTTTAATCTCCAGCATAACTCCTCTTTGTCATAACGCCGAGAGTATACATTAGTAGTAATATCATGACGAGAATTGTATTGACTTTATTGACTACATTGTCTGTCTGTCTGTCTGCTGTGAATTTATGACAATAATAAAGCTACCATCTAAATGACTGATTGCAAGGGTCAAAATGCAGCAGTTGTCTGGACTAGAGTCAAGAAAGGAGTATAACTTCGTTTGTCTCTGTTTGTATGTCTGCCTACCCGGGATGTAACTCGTGAACTGGTGGACAGAATCGCTTCCAAATTATGTGTGGTGGTGTGTCATGGTACACAGATGGTTCCATGGAAAACATGTGACCGTGCTGATCTTGACTTTGAAGTTTGACCTTGAAAAACGAACATTCTGCACGTGGCCATAATATCTGTTGCATTTATGAGCTTACACTATTGAAAACCTGTCAAGGGGGTGCTTTGGCTTATGGTAATTCTGAATATTGGGTACTGTTGAAGGTCAAGATCAAGGACATTGGAAGTGTCAAATTGGTGTTTGGGCCATATCGTTCACTTTTTTGCAGTTACAAGCTTCAGATTTGGCAAGTTGGTAGATTGGCTCAAGGTCATGTCATGTGTGGTGCAAAGTATTGATTATCTTGATGACTTTGAACTTGTCAGTTTTAACAGTGGCTACAGTTTTGGACACTATTGAGTTTACACCCACATCACCATATCTATTTTTGATCAGTATGACCTAATGAATGCAGTGGGAGACCTTTGAAGCAACATGACTTTGACCTTGACAGTTAACGGGCAGAACATTTCTGCTGAAAGGAATTACTTCAAATTGTGGGTGGAGTTGTAACACCCAAAGTACGCAAAGAGGGCGGGAGCTAAAATGTGAGGACAGGGGAGGTAGGGGGGGAAGCGTAATGGATAAAGGACATGTCTGCCGCTCGGTGACACGCTTGTTACGCGTAACAATTCAAGGGGAAATGACAATCTACTACAGTGGTCAAAACTCCACAGCAAATACAAATACAATTCAGATACAAACAAGTCAAAAACATTAACACTAAAGTTAAAAACAAAGAGAAACAATACAAACCTAGGGATCTGGAGAGATAGGGGGTCGGAAACTGAACGTAATGTGCGAGCTGGCGTATAAATGGAAATATTGTCACAGAGGTTTAACCCATTCACCGCCTGCCATTTTTCAGACAAAAAATACCATTAAACTTAACTGGGTAGAGAAAATAAAATATCTGCAATATTGCGAATTCCTCTGTGACATATAGCATTAGGCCTATACTTACCTCCCAAAATTAAGAAAATATGGTCTTTGGATAACACGTCCTGATTAGATGCCTTCTAGTGACATGGGTGTTAAACCATTGTGGTGCTAAAATGCGACATTGGCGGCGAAAGGGTTAATGAAGGTACGTACGTAACTCCACTCAAGGAGTGGAGGGATAAATGTAACTTTTATTCTCGCAGACAGACAGACAGACAGGATGAAAGAAACTCACTAGATGTTGGCTGGGATTGGTCTCTGACCGTACTGGTCCAAGTTGGGCTCTTGACGTAGCGTGTACTGCAAGGAAACCAGTGGCCAAGTCAGTTGGCTGGGTGGTAGCACGCACGTGCGCACATGCATGCACATTGGCATACTCACGCACGCGCGTATACACACACACATACATCTATCTCTCTCTCTCTCTCTCTCTCTCTCTCTCTCTCTCTCTCTCTCTCTCTCTCTCTCTCTCTCTCTCACACACACACACACACACACACACACACACACACACACACACACACGCACACGCACACACACACACACACACGCACGCACGCACACACACACACACATACACACGTATATATATTACAAGCCACTTTCTGCATTCGTCTTGTGTGGGGGGGGGGGGGGGGGGGGGGGGGGGGGGGGGGGGGGGGGGGGGGGGGCGCGTGCGTGTGTGTGAGTGCGTGCGTGTGCGTATGTGGGTGGTGGTGGTGGCCAAAAGGTGTTTTTCTAGTCATAGGTTATGCAGACACTAATAAAAAGACACTGGACAATATTGAGGGACGTACAATGGAAGCTCCACCCCCCCCTACCTATCTCGGTTAATTGTATTTTTCCGTTTTTGCCTTTCTTACCATACATAAAGCTGTATTTTAGGAACATTTTTAGCTAATTACCTTTTTGGAATACTAACCCTAACCCTAACCCTAACCCTACCCCTAAACCTAACCCTACCCCCCACTATGTACTGCAGTACACCGCGATTTGTCACAGTTGTGGTTCGTTGCGTTTTTCCGTCTTATACGGTGGGGGGTAGGGTTAGGGTTTAGGGCTAGGGTTAGGGTTAGGGTTAGTATTCCAAAAAGGTTATTAGCTAAAAATGTTCCTAAAATACAGCTTTATGTATGGTAAGAAAGGCAATAACGGAAAAATACAATTAACCGAGATAGGTAGGGGGGGTGGCACATCTTGACCTTTACCGAAGCTCCCTTTTATAGACCCCCCACGTCACGTGTCATATTCCCTCTTAAGCTTGGAAGATTTCTTAAGATTTCTTACCAGCTATAAGAGGGAAAACACGTGAAAACCATGATTTTGACACGTGACGTGGTGGGTCTTTAAGACCTTGAAAAATAATCAATCCAAAATAAGGTCATAGGTAGGAGGGAGTTGTATAAGGGAGTTAATTTTAATACTTACAAAGAAGGGCAATGTCTCAAAGAAGTAGGTCTTAAGTGGGAGGGAGTCTTTTAAGGGGAGGGGGATGTCTTTTAAGGGAGGTTCCTCCACTGTAATAATTGATTCATTAATTAATACCAACCTTCCATGAACCGGTGATGTCGGGTTTCGTGTAGCGCACAGAGTAGCCTGTGAAGTGCAGATCTGAAAGCAGAAAGCAGGTTGAATTCAGAGCTTGACTGCAATGACCACACATAATTAGTATGCCTACAAAGCCCTTCTGGGGTTGTCAGTTCATGAAACAATACCAGGTTTTTTTTAAAGTAACGAACATGCGCGT
The DNA here is from genome assembly GCA_017654935.2 of Phymorhynchus buccinoides. NCBI lineage: Eukaryota > Metazoa > Mollusca > Gastropoda > Neogastropoda > Raphitomidae > Phymorhynchus > Phymorhynchus buccinoides. Next base: position 14,047,018 of record CM065699.1, read on the forward strand.
ACACATACATACACGCGCGGTACACGCACACACACACAAACACACGCGCCCACGCACGCACACACACATAAACACGCACGCTCAGAGAAAGTAGCCATGGCGTCTGCAGTGGAAAGGGGGAGAAAGAACGCAAGAATGACACGATTTACTTCCCTTAGTCCTGACGATGGCATTTACTGATTTAACTTTAGCAGAACACTCTCATACATGGATCTGCATTACAAGCACGCGCGTGCACCCCCACCCCCATCCCCCCACCCCCCCACCGGCGCGCGCACGCATGCACACACACATTCAGCGAGATAAAGAGAGATACTCGCAAACACGACAAATAACTGAAAAGGGGGAAGCGCTCTTCAGAATGAAAAATACTAGATGACAAACAAATAATGGTCAAGTTGGCAACAGACCTATCCTCACTACGGAATCTCTTCCTTGGTCAAGAGAAACTGGCAGTCATGTCAATCAATATAATAGACCGTGGTATGTATCGATCCAAAGTCTAGGCCAGGTAGGGCATGACAAGTAGTTTTCACTGGTATGGCAGTTGTCACTTCTCTTCGCCCATTGTGAAACGGATACGCACAAAAAGCACGGAAAAACAAAGGATTGCAGAGAGAGAGAGAGAGAGAGAGAGAGAGAGAGAGAGAGAGAGAGAGAGAGAGAGAGAGAGAGAGAGAGAGAGAGAGAGTGTATCTTGATTACTGATCTCCTCCGGTTTAGAGAGAGAGACTGCAATCTTGATTACTGATCTCCTCCGAAATCGGAATGTGTCGGCTGAATGCAGCGGGGAGACCAGTGAAAACTGAAAACCGGACATATGCGTACCTAACCCATTGCGGCCTTATGGCCTGGGAACGCAGAAGAAGTTAAGGAATGAGTAAAAGAAAGGAAACAAGCACGCAAAGACTCATACAAACAATAACATATATAAAATATATAACAAAGAGCGAGAGATATTATGTTGAATACAAAGACAACGTGTTGTTCTACATGTCTGTACCATTCTACATAATGTCTTTGTCTTTTATTGTGTTGATTGTGGATTTGGTTTATCGCTGCGAAAAGAATGTCCTGTAAAATGGACAATAAAGTAGTGACTGATTGATTGACTGGTTGGTTGATTGAGAGAGAAGAGACGTGGAGGGAGAGAGAAATAGGGAGGGAAGGAGAGGAAGGACAGAAAGAGAAAGAAAGAGAGATTCTGGATCCGACTTACTGATCATAACATAACAGGCCAACTACAAAGAATGAGTAAACGAAAGAAAACATACTCCACAACACTTAAAAACAACAGTAAAAAACAAAAACAAACAACAAACAGCTGGAGATAGTGAGATGGAGGGAGAGATAAATATAATAAGGGAGGGAGGGGGGAGAACAGAAAGAAAAAAAAGAAAGTGATAAGAGAGAGAGAGAGAGAGAGAGAGAGAGAGAGAGAGAGAGAGAGAGAGAGAGAGAGAGAGAGAGAGAGAGAGAGAGAGAGAGAGAGAGAGAGAGAGAGAGAGAGAGAGAGAGAGAGAGAGAGAGAGAGAGAGAGACTGGATGAAGAACGTTAGAAGACATACAAGCAAAAGCATTGACTATTTAGTTAAAGACACACTGACGCACCACGATTAAGTCTCTTGGTTTTTTTCTGGGTAGCTGTGACCCACATACAAATGTCCCCAACTTCAAATTGAGGCTGCTCTTTAAAATGATGTTTCGCTTTTAATTTGGGGGCATTTGTATGGGAGTCAAACTTGGTCAAAGCAAGATTTCTTACCGGCTATAAGAGGGAAAACACATTTGAAACCCGTGATTTTGACACGTGATCTGGTCGGTCTTTAAGTTTCCAAAAACGTAATTATTCACTCTTCCCTTTGGCCAAGAGAGATCGACAATCAAACAATAGACGTTTGTGTATAATTGATCCTAGGTCTTTGTCTGACACTTCTCCGACCAGGCATAATCAATGTTTTGGGGTTTTTTTTTGTTGGTGTGGGTTTTCTAAGGGGGGGGGGGGGGTGTTTTCTTTGTTTGTTTTCTGGCCAGCAATCTTCTGCTGTTGTGAAACGGACAACGACAAAAAAGAGAAAAGACAACAAATTCGACAGATAAAGTCATAAAGAAAGATGAGACACACAAAGAGAGAGAGAGAGAGGGGGGGGGGGGGGAGAGAGAGGGGGGGGGGGGGGGGGGGGGGGTAGAGAGAGAGGGGGGGGGAGAGAGAGAGAGAGAGAGAGAGAGAGAGAGAGGTTGAGAGAGAGAGAGAGACAGACAGAGAGAGAGAGAGAGGGGGGGAGAGAGAGAGAGAGAGAGAGGGGGGGGAGAGAGAGAGAGAGAGAGAGAGAGAGAGAGAGAGAGAGAGAGAGAGAGAGAGAGAGAGAGAGACAGAGAGAGAGAGGAGAGAGAGAGAGAGAGAGAGAGACTTCTGATGTCTTAATTCATAAGACATGCCACAGAGAAAGAGAAACAGGGAGAGAAAGAGAGAGGAGAGAAAGAGAAAAAAGAGAGGAGAGACAGACAGACAGAGAGACAGACAGACAGGGAGATAGGAGAGACAGAGACACACAGAGAGCAAGAGATCGAAACACGCGGAATGAAGAACGCTAACAGAAAGAAAAAAAGACACACATATATTAAGAAAGAAAAAGAGCACGCAAAAAGATACATCATAAGCTAAGCAAAAGAAACTATTGCCTCTCGCCAGTGGACTGACAGCCAATCAATAACCTATGGCATGTATCGATCATCATAGGCATGTCGTGCATGACCAGGGCTTTCACTGGTTCTCGAAATGCACACAACGACAAACGAAGACAAATGAGGAAGTTTGTTCCACAGACAGACAGAATTGTTCTGTCCGTCTATCTACGTCTCTCCTCGGTCGCTCTCTCTGTCTATAACTCTATCTGTCTCTTACTCTGTCTGTTTGTCTCTCTCCCCCTCTCTGTCTCTGTGAGTCTGTCTGTCTGTCTGTCTGTCTCTCTCTCTCTGCACTCCCCCCTCCCCCTGCCCCGTCTCTCTCTCCCTCCCATGCCCCCTCCGTCATTCTCCACCACCTCCACCCTTCTCTGTCTGTCTGCCTATCTCTTTCTCTCCCTCTATCTGTCTATTTGCCTCCCTCTCTCTCTCTCTCTCTCCCTCTCTCTCTCTGTGAGTCTGTCTGTCTGTCTGTCTGTGTGTCTCTCTGTCTGTCTCTCACCCACCACCCCCACCTCTCTCTCTCTCTCTCTCTCTCTGTCCCCCATCTCTCTCCCTCCCATTCCCCCTCTGTCATTCTCCACCACCTCCACCCTTCTCTGTCTGTCTGTCTATCTCTTTCTCTCCCTCTATCTGTCTATTTGCCTCCCTCTCTCTCTCTCTCTCTCTCTCTCTCTCTCTCTCTCTCTCTCTCTCTCTCTCTCTCTCTCTCTCTCTGAGTCTCTGTGAGTCTGTCTGTCTGTCTGTCTCTCTGTCTCTCTGTGAGTCTGTCTGTCTGTCTCTCCCTTCCCTCTGCCACTCAGTTATGCCCTTCCATCTCACGATACAAAAAGATGGTGCGGGCAAACATAATTTACAGCCCTGCTTAAATCCTGTGTCATTTTGAACGCACACTGTATAACTGTATTGCCTTGTGTACACCTACATGTGATATGCATGGTATATGTCAATTGATTGTTTACATCTCAGTTTTATGCTTTGTTTATTTGTTTGCCTTTAAACTGCTTGATAAATGTGTTTGGATTGATGTTGCTTTCACCTCCTACTTGTCATCAATTATTTGTTTCACTATGTGGTTGTTGTTTTTTTGTTGTTGTTTTTTTTATGTATGTGATAAACAATGTATATGTGTATGAGAGAGAGTCAGAGAGAGAGAGAGAGAGAGAGAGAGAGAGAGAGAGAGAGAGAGAGAGAGAGAGAGAGAGAGAGAGAGAGAGAGAGAGAGAGAGAGAGAGAGAGAGAGAGTATACAAATGTTTTTTGTTTCTTAAATTTGTTTTTCTTTTATCCAAGGACAGATTGTAAGAAT
>CM065699.1:14063510-14066010 GCA_017654935.2 Phymorhynchus buccinoides
TATACTAACAACTTGTTTCTCTCGGTTAAATCGGACAGTCTAAGAGATCCTTTTTGTTTTTGGTGATTCTAGTCTCTTGGTGATTCTAGTCTCATCCAATGGAGTGAAAATAGGGTTTTACGCCCTCTTCGGCCTTTCGGCCATGTGGGGCATTTGTAAATATAAAGATGGTGGGAACAATACTGGAGGCAATACCCGGAGGCAGTGCTTAACTAGTAAAGTCCCGATCTTTTTTTTAATACAGATATGTGCAGCAGTAACCACACCAACTCATCCAATGGATATCCGCTTGATGAAAATAATGATGTATGTCTTGTCTAAGTATCGAGATAGACTACTAATGTAGATTAGCCATTGGTTTTATTTTATTACAACCGATGAATAACATTGCTTGTTCAATCTACAATAAGTCATAACCGAACCGAATACAATTTGTTCCAGTTTTACGCGTTTCTAAAATCATTTCTTGCTAAAGGCTTTGATACTTAGACAGAACAGAGACAGACTCAGGGATACACAGAGGCAGACAGGAAGACAGACAGGCAGACAGACAGAACATTCACACTATAAACAACGGCGTTTCGTGGGTAATGTAGAGTAACTTGCACAACAGCGACCATTTCGTAAAGTACTTAATTAACCATTTCACTGCCAGCCATATTTCAGCCAAAAATGTCCATTAAATTTACCTGGGTATAGAACAAAATCCATCTGCAGTATTTGGGATTCTTCTGTAACATATATAAAATAAGGCCTATCCTTACTTCCCCAAACTAAGACGATAGGGTCTTTGGATAATAGACCCCAATTTGATGCCTTTTAGTGACATAGGCGTTAAATCACTGTGGTGCTAAAATGCGACTTTGGCGGTGAAAGGTGTTTTTGTTAATGGTAATATTATTCAGATGGGAACAAATAACGTCAGAACCACAGAGACGCCCCCCTTCCCCCCCCCCCCCCCCCCCCCCCCCCCCCCCAGCAGAAGAAGACTTAGAAAAAAGTAAACAGGGTCGCGATGGGAGAAGTGTGTGTGTGAGGGGGGTGTCTGAATAATGGAACCATACAAAGCACACTTGATACCTTTGTTCTCTGGCATGTCAGGGGGACTTTCTATTCCCAGCCAGGTTCCTGCCTACCCGTTTGCTGGCTGCATACAATTTAAGCCAACAATTGCCTTTTGTGGTGCTTTGCCTGTACAGTTTGGAACAGTTTTATTTGAGCTTTGGCCCCAGGGGGGGGCTTTTAAGCTAATACATAGATAACAACAAACACAATGGCAGACACTGGTGAGTCAAAAAAGAAAATAAGAAAACATACATTCAAATATGAATAACAACAAAAAGACTTAATAATCTAGGAAATAAAATTCACAACAAAAAGACTTATAATCTAAGAAATAAAATTCAAACTAAAAGTATCCCATACAAACTACCTACTATTTTTCAAAACAAAACAAAAAACCAGACTGTCTGGAGTTTTCAGGTGGGGAGGCGAGAGGGGTGTACACGAATGGAAGAGAATAAGGGAAAGAAGGGAGAGAAGACAGACAATGAAAGGTGTATTAGCTATTAGGTACTTTATAGTCACAGAGGCGTCTCTGTGAAATTCGGGTTGCTCCCACCTGGAGAGCGCGTCGCAGCCAGAGGCGCGCCATCCAATTTTTTTTTTTTTGCACGCCATTTTTGTGTGGCTGATGAGGAAGGAAAGGGGGTATATTTTGACCAAATGACAACTTTTTCGTTGCCTCTGGAATTAACGTGTGCTGAGTGCATGGGCACACGGGACCTCGGTTTATCGTCTCATCCGAAAGACTCCACGTTCAGACAGTAAGGCCTAGTGCAAAGTGAGAGGGAAAAATCCCCTGTACTCAGGTTCGAACTCGGGTTTACTTGACACGAAGCGAACAAGGTGTGTAGGTGTTTATGTGTTGGCAAATAAGTGTGTGTGTGTGTGTGTGTGTGTGTGTGTGTGTGTGTGTGTGTGTGTGTGTGTGTGTGTGTGTGTGTGTGTGTGTGTGTGTGTGTGTGTGTGTGTGTGTGTGTGTGTGTGTGTGTGTGTGTGTGTGTGTGTGTGTGTGTGTGTGTGTGTGTGTGTGTGTGTGTGTGTGTGTGTGTATGTGTGTGTGTGTGTGTGTGTGTGTGCACGTGCGCAAACGCGCGCGCGTTCTGCGCGCGCGCGTGCATGTGTTTATTTCTGCCTGTTTGTTGCCTACAAGTAAACGTGCATGCCTATAGTGTGTGAGTGTGTGTGTGTGTGTGTGCATAGGCATGTGTGTGTTTTTTGCATAGGCATGTGTTTGTTTCTGCTGTTTGTTGCCTACAAGTAAACGTGTATGCCTTTAGTGTGTGTGTGAGTGTGAGCGCGCGCGTGTATGAGCGTGTGAGCGTGTATGTGTGTGTGTGTGCATGTGTGTGAGTGTGTGTGTGAGTGTGTATGTGTGTGCGTGTGTGCGTGTGCGTGCGCCCGCGTGTGAGCGTGTGGTGTGTGTGTGTGTGTGTGT
>CM065699.1:14083510-14128510 GCA_017654935.2 Phymorhynchus buccinoides
TCAGTTTCACTTTAACTCTTAGTTACGTCGCAAGCCTGTGAGTGTTGATGTGGACAATCAGACTTAAACTCTTTCATTGTTTGCTGGGGGTGTCTGTTTTTACTTCTGCCATGGCTGCTAGCTCTACTGGAACGTCGACTAGCAAACCAAAACTGCTTGTTTTCGATTTAGGTGAGATACACCACTGACCAGTCCACTGATCTTGATTTCTGGTTATTGACTGAAACATTTCCCACAACTATTATTTGATGGCTATGTGGGGGTGTCTAGGTAGGTAGGTATAGGGCTCTGGGCCCTTTTACACCCCATTGTGAATCATTGTCTAGTTGAAATCGGTTAACCAAATAATCAACTGTCTCTGAGTCAGTCTAGCTCTCTCTCTCTCTCTCTCTCTCTCTCTCTCTCTCTCTCTCTCTCTCTCTCTCTCTCTCTCTCTCTCTCTCTCTCTCTCTCTCTCTCTCTCTCTCTCTCTCTCTCTCTCTCTCTCTCTCTCTCGTTTCCGTTCTAGCTGGGTGTAAAAAAGTATGTATACTTATCTCATTACCCTGTATAAATAAAATGTTCGTTCGTTCTCTCTCTCTCTCTCTCTCTCTCTCTCTCTCTCTCTCTCTCTCTCTCTCTCTCTCTCTCTCTCTCTCTCTCTCTCTCTCTCTCTCTCTCTCTCTCTCGTTTCCGTTCTAGCATTCTCAAAATTGATTTGTTCTCAACATGTCTGCTTATGTACGAAATCGATCATGACGTACCATCAAATTTTATCTTTTGTGTATTCCGATTCAACACTAAATTGACCCTAAACCTACTCCTAATGTCCCTATTCCTATCCCTAACCCTATCCCTATCCCTAAATCTATCCCTAACTCAATGCACATGCGCAGACATGTTGAGAACAAATCCATTTTGAGAATGCCTGCCACCGTCCCAACACAGATTGGAAGAATAGGCTTCTAAAGCCTAAGATCTCAATCTTTGCGTTAAAAAATATCTAGACCTCTCTCTCTCTCTCTCTCTCTCTCTCTCCCTCTCTTTCTCTCTCTCTGCATCTCCCTCTCTCTCTCTCTCTCTCTCTCTCTCTCTCTCTCTCTCTCTCTCTCTCTCTCTCTCTCTCTCTCTCTCTCTCTCTCTCTCTCTCTCTCTCTCTCCTTTGATGACTTCTGGCTCTACTGGTCTAGTTCTTCCCAATTGGGGATATTATCCTTCCCCAAGCCCACCTGCTTTCATTTAGACCATTTTTAGCATACACTGATACAGGATGTGTCATATCATGATATATATTTTTTTTATTTTATATATATATGACTAAGTAAATTCATTAATACCTTCTATCCATCTTACACTGTTACAGACACAAAACGGCTTATCCTACAGAATAGTGGGATGGGCTTCGACATGTGGAAGACCTTGTACATGTTCGCACACAAGATCTCAGTTTTAAGTAATTTAAGTCTCATGTGAAGGACTTTGTCCCAAACCATTTACACCTGGGAGTGGGAGGAGTGAGGAAATAAGAAAAAGGGAGGGAAATGTTTTTCCTAAGCAGGGATGGCCAAACATTAAAAATTTCATTTGCCTTCCGGCCGAGTAACTAACAAATTTTACTTGCCCGAACAAATTTTTACTAGTCCGAAGAAAACAACCTCAACAATAGTCCCTGAAAATACACACACACACACACATAGGGAAGGAGAGAGAGGAAAAGAAGAGTAAGGAGAAAGGAAAAGAAAGATAAAAAGAGTGGGAAAGAAAAAAAGTCTTGAGAGAGGTAAAGAGAAAAATGATTTGGGGAGAGAGGTGGGGGAGAGAGAGAATGGGGAGGAGGAGGCTGCCTTTCCTTTCTTTTCAGTAGCAGTGCTGGCATGTTGTTATCTTAGCAGACAGCTTAGTTTGATTTGATAGTGGGTTGGAAGGGACAGATGATGTGAGTAGACTCAGTAGTAAAGAAACAGGGCCGTGCAGTACTGAAATTTACAGTCACCCATCGGGCTAGTGACTTTTGAAATACTCACCCACAGATTTTTGTACTAGCTACCAGAATAGTAGTTTTGGCCAGCCCTGCTAAGGACATCTGACACCACTGTGGATGGAGCTAGGTTTGAACCTTTATACTGGCAAACCTGTGAATTTACGAGCCAGTGATTCCAACCAACTGAGCCATGGCAGCTCTTTTCTGTTCAACTTCAAGGATAAGAGAAGGCAAGGGATTGAGGAGTGGTGGAATATTTTTGAAGGAATGAGGCAGTGTGTAGTATATTACAGGGCTGTCAACCGTCCCACCTAAGGGGTATTTGTCCCTGGAAACAGTCAAAATTGGCACCCTGTGCCTGGAATCCACTTTTCTGTCTGATGTGCCTGGAAACTGAGTAGAATAAAAACATTTGTAGAACAATCACTTTCTTGTTTGTTGGCCTTGCTATTGAACACAGGAACACCCAACACAACACTGTTAAATGTTTCCTAACATACATGTTACACATAGGTTACTGAACACCAAGCGATCTTGAATATTGAGGCACCAAAAAGCTGTAACTAGTGTAAGAAGACTACCAAAAAAACAGTCACAGAAATGTTGCTAGATCATGAAATAATTGGAAGTTAATGTTCATTTTGACCCTGATGCATGACATTGCAATGTTTGTTCCTGGAAATAAATCTCTGTCCCTAGTTTTTCTGTAGTTTGTCCCTGGAAACTGCAACAGAGGGTTGGCAGCCCTGTATATACGAGGAAGTTCCAAGCAGAAATCCATAAAAAAAATCTGTTCAAGTAAGAGATTATATGAAGAAGTGTGCACATTAATTTACACGTAATTCATGCGCAATCCCATCCGCTTATTTCTTTAAATATAAGTGTATGGGGTTTCCGTAGGGAACTTACAGATTGTGGAGCTAATGTGTGGGTGCCCTTACGTATGAAGCATTTTTTTTTTATAATTAGGATAAAATTTCGAACTTATGGCTTGTTTTATGCAATTATATTTCTCATGATTTTTCTTTCTTAGCACCACCCATGGATTTGATAATGTATCACAGAATTTTAAGTTTGTACGAATTAGAACATTTTTAGATTTTATGCAACCAAACATTATGCATACTAAGTAATAAACTAACATCCTGGTTCTGATCAATGCAATAAAAAAAAATATGATTAAAGATTTATTTTGTTTCAGATTACACTCTGTGGCCCTTTTGGGTGGACACCCATGTTGATCCCCCGTTTAAGATGCTGTGAGTTTGGGTTTGTTGTTTAGTGGTACAAACTGTAACTGGTTACCTACACTATTTATTTCAAGATTAATAAGAATTTTGGCAATGTGTAGAGTGGCTTCGTTTCAAGTAAACCCGAGTTCGAACCTGGGTACAGGGGATTTTTTCCTCTCACTTTGAACTAGGCCTTACGGTCTGAACGTGGAGTCTTTCGGATGAGACGATAAACCGAGGTCCCGTGTGCCCATGCACTTAGCATACGCTAACCCCAGTGGCAACGAAAAAGTTGTCATTTGGTAAAAATTTATCCCCCCCCCCCCCCCTTTCCTCATCAGTCACACAAAAATCGCATGCAAATTTTTTATTATTTTTAAAAATTGGGTGGCACGCCTCTGGCTGCGACGCGCTCTCCAGGTGGGAGCAACCCGAATTTCACAGAGACACCTCTGTGACTATAAAGTACCTAATACCTAATACCAATGCTTTATCCCCTTCACCGCCAATGTCGCATTTTAGCACCACAATGATTTAACACCCATGTCACGAAAAGGCCTCAAACCAGGGTCTGTTATCCAAAGACCCTATTGTCTTAGTTTGGGGAGGTAAGGATAGGCCTTATACTATACTACATGTCACAGAGGAATCCCCCATATTGCAGATGATTTGTTTTCTCTACCCAGGTAAGTTTAATGGAATTGTTTTGCTGAAAAATGGCTGGCAATTCTCAGATTGTTATAATATGAATGAGTTTTTTTGTTCAGTTAAATGCGAAGAAACGAAAATCATCCCCCCCCCCCTCCCCCTTGTTCGCTATCTGCTATGTAGTCCATTTTCAAGACAGTTTTTTTTTAAATATTAAAATTGTCTTGTCATGCTAATATGATTATAAAGCTAAATTTTGATTTATAAGATCGAAATATTAGTTTCGATTTTTACCAAGTGCTGCGGCTATGTGTCTTGCCTCCGAAACACTTTGACTAATTTCAGTTTTATTATCCGATACTCTATGTGGTGTATGTTTGTGTGTGTAACTTTGCTACTAGTACTAGTAGATCATTGTAGTATAATTGTAGCTTAAATCATGAGTGTGTGTGTGTACGTGTGCGTGTGCGTGCGTGTGTGTGTGTCTGGTGCATGTGTGTGTGTGTGTGTATGTATGTGTGCGTGTACTCTGTCTGTGTGCATAAATGTACACATTGCATGGCTAATGAGTGTTGTTTTCATAACTGTCTCTGTTCTTTCCTTCTTCTTCTTCTTCTTCTTCCAGAAATGGACAGGGCCATATATGGCTTACAAAGTCCAGTACTTGATGATTCACCTATTCTGCATATTTGATATAAGCAGCATCCTGAGATTCTTGAATGGCATTTCCTTTCTTTCTGTTTTTTTAACCAGAAATGGCCAAGTGTACGATGTCCATGGAAGTAAAGTGGACTTCTACCCTGATGTTCCAGATGTCCTCAAAGACCTTCACTCTCAGGGCTACAAACTGGGTATCGCATCAAGGTACAATTTTGTTGTTGTTTTTCAGTACCTTTCACGACCCCTGCCTTTAATTCTTTTTTTCTTTCATTTTTTTCTGTTTTTCTTCTTATAATTTCCCTTTTTCTTTTCACACTCTGTCATCCTTAAAGACCCACTGACCCACCATGACTAAGTCCCTTGTTTTTTTCTAGGTAGCTGTGACCCACATACAAATTCCCCCAACTTCAAATGAAGGCTGCTCTTTAAAATGATGTTTCGTTTTCAATTTGGGGGCATTTGTATGGGAGTCAAACCTGGTCCAAGCAAGATTTCTTACCAGCTATAAGAGGTATAACCCGTGAAACCCGTGATTTTGACACGTGATCTGGTGGGTCTTTAAAACTAATTTGGGGATTTGCTACAACATACTCTTAGTGTTGTTTGATTAAAACATTTCTGGGTTTCTGCCTGACCTAGTGTTTGGTGTACTGACATTCCATTTAAAGCTTGTGACTATATATGTGTGTGTGTGTGTGTGTGTGTGTGTGTGTGTGCCTAGGACACAAAGTTGTTGTTTTTTGGTTGGCTAGTTGGTTAATGTTGAGGATCAAGTTATGTTTTGGCATGATTTTATCTTTCCTCTCTATCAATAATTTATGTTTAAATTCCCTTTCTTAACAATGTGGAATGAACGCAGCTTTTCACTGATCTGATTGAGTAATCACTTCTAAGTGCCGTCTTGGTAAAAGTAGATGCTGCACCAAACGGAATTTGGTATTTGGTATGATTCTAGTCACAGAGAGTTATCTCTGTGAAATCTGGGCTGCTCCCACCAGGAGAGGACGTTGCCACAAGTGTAGAGTGGCACAGAGGTAAGGCGTTTGCCTTGTGTCAAGTAAACCCGAGTTCGAACCTGGGTACAGGGGATTTTTCCTCTCACTTTACACTAGGCCTTACGGTCTGAACGTGAAGTCTTTCGGATGAGACAATAAACTGAGGTCCTGTGTGCCCATGCACTTAGCACACGTTAATCCCAGTGGCAACGAAAAAGTTGTCATTTGGTCAAATTTACCTCCGCCCTCCCACCCTCTTCCTTCCTCATCAGTCACACACACACACAACAAGGTGGGTGACGCGCCTCTGACTGTGACGCGCTCTCCAAGTGGGAGCAACCCGAATTTCACAGAGACGCCTCTGTGACTATAAAGTACCTAATGCCTATACCTAACACTACCTTTTTTTTTGGGGGGGGGGGTAAGGAAGGGGGATGAGGAGAGGGAAGAACGGACTTGGGAAACCTAGCTATCAATTTGGTCACAGTAGGCAGCAGAATTTCTCCCTGCTCCTATTGACTTTTAACTGCCGTGGGATTTTTATGTGCGTTCTGCGCACGCTTTTTAAGTCCCCATCTGAAGGACTCGACGCGACGTTCAGTTCAATTTTTTTTGGTCTTGAACAGTTAGTGAATATGTGACACAGCACCACGAAAGGGACATTAAGTGTCAAACTGACCATTCTGAGAAAATTATATATTTGAAGACTTCACCCAATTCTCTTTCTAATGATAGAAGAACCATGTTTGTATCTTTTTCCGTGTCAGAGTTAAATGAGCATTTAAAGTTGGTAGGGTGAGCGTCAGCCATTTTGAGAAAATACAGTCTAAAGTCTAGCCTAGCTGAAGAAAATGCATTGACCTAATCATTTTAAAGCGCTTATAAGACCATTTAGTGACCATATTAAAGATTGTCCTTTATATTATATGAAAGATGAGATGTTAAAGAACACGAAAATACTCATAACTCAAAATTGGCAACAAATTATAGGGCTGTTGTGAGAAACTAGCCCAGCGACTTAATGTCCCTTTTGTGGTGCTGGGTCACATATCTTATGGCGCGCCAAATGACCAAAACTCTATCTAGCAGTTTGACAGAGTTTAAAAACCCTTTCGAACTGTTAGATACAGTTTTTAAACTATAGCTAGCAGTTAGATAGAGTTTCAAAACTCTGTCGAGCAGCTAGATAGAATTTCTCGTCGTAAAACTCTATCGAACGCGCCATTTTGATACTTTTTTAAACGAAACATTTCATTGGTAGATAGGACTAGTATCTTTGACTGTGTAGGGCCTAGGCTTATTGTCTTATTCAAATTCACGGGTCACTGCCCTGCCAAGGCCACAAACTTCTCGCTGAAGCCATGTACCAATCAGAAATCGCGATAGAAAAACTATATCTCGATAGGGTTATTTTGTGGAAACCCTATCTAGCTGTTTGACAGAGTTTTAAAACTATCGAACAGCTAGATAGGGTTTTCAAACTCTATCGAACTGATAGATACAGTTTCGAAACTCTATTGAACAGCTAGATAGAGTTTTGTATCTTTGGCGCGCCATAATATCTGTCATGCCAACTACCTAACAAAGTCTAAATCAATGTGTTCTTTTCACACCGTCTTTATCCTTTGCTTTCTTTTTGTGTCTCCCCACCCCTCTTCCGTTGCTTCTTCTTATTTATAACATTTATGTGTTTGTCTGTCTCTCTGTTTCACTTTCAGAACGTCCTGCCCTAAAGAGGCATGTGAGTTGACAAGTCTTTTTGAGTGGGACCAGTTCTTTACCTACAGGGAAATCTACCCAGGTTCAAAGACTACCCACTTCAAAAAGTAAGCAAGTATTTGCATGGGTGCAACTTTTCCTGGTATACAAGGATTTCCTGTTTTTGAATTTTACCAGAACAGGAAGTTCCTTTTTTTTTGTGGTCAAACAAGATCTTTGTGTTTTTCAAAGACTTTAAAATAAGCATTTGTATAAATTGTGGAAAAAGCAAACTAAAATACCTTCATAAATCATTTTTTTCTTCAGCTGCAAGGGGACATTACCCCTGGATCCCGGCCTTTCAGTTATTTTCATTTTGTGTAGTTGCACCCATGTGTCTGTGACCCGTCGCCACAAAATGAGTCGTTTTGTCCCTAGCTCACTGACCCCCTAGGGGCAATTTTAGGTGGAAGGGGGTCAATTCATCAGTTCTCAGATGTTGATTTATTATTGAAGAATAGGTCTTTCTCTACCTCACACAGAAGCATTGAAGTGTAAAAATGACCCTTTCTGCCGTAAAAGTGTGGTTTTATTAGAAACATCTGGTTGTTTTCAAGTACACATAAAATTGCGACTTTTGGGTTGCATTTTCTCATTTCGAAGATTCCTTGAGTATACGACTTCAAACCTTCATAGCTTTGCAACAAATAGTCCGATTTACAAAAGGTTTTGGTTTGTTGGTAAGCTCTTTCCATGCAGAATAATGATTTGTTAATAGCACAAAAGTGACCCCTGAAACATTACGACTCATTTTGTGGATAGGTCAGTGTCACATTTACAAAGAACCAAAATACATGTACAGGTTTACATGGAAAAAAAATTTCAGGTTGTATAAACGTTTATTTTCTCTGTTGCTTCAAAATGACACTAACTTATATAATTTAAAAAATCCGTACAAGAAATATTAAGAGTAATTTTTAGTTTGTTAGTCTGTGTACTAACTGATCACTAAATCGTTCACAATGTTCCTATGAACATGCTTGTCATCATTTATATGAATTATGAAAAATGTCCATTGTGTACAAATGAAGTGTTGCCTGTGTTCTTCTTCTTCTTCTCTTTGGGGCCCACGATCATTAAATTGATCATTCTGGCACCGTCACTATTACTATTACAGTGGAATCCGTTTAATTGGCCATCGGATAATCGTCCAAAGCCGCTTAATCGGCCAATTTCCTCTGGAACGGAATTTTTTCTTCTTAAGCATGTGTTATTTTGTTCGTTTTTACGGCCAAAGCTGAAATCTTCAGTTTCGCTTTATTGGCCACTTTTTCTCTCTAATTTTTCCTCTTTACCCCATTTTGAGAGGGAGAACAAGAGGCAGACAAACTGACAACACGCTTTTGACGTTTACATGGTTGAGTGTGAAGTTGGAAGGTGAGCTGTTGTCAATTGAAAGACCCTGCATGGCGTTAAAATCACTCAAGAAAACAAAATCATTGTCTTTTACTTGTGCTTCTGTCAAGTTGTAGGATTAATAAACACACACACACACATCACAAAAAGGGAAAGAATTTGAATTTGAACTGCAACATTTAATTTTGACGTCATTGCTTTTGACTTGCATAATTGCGTCATACAGTATCTCGATGTTCGTTTTATCGGCCGATTCGCTTTATCGGCCATATTCTTCCTGGTCCCAAAAGTGGCCAATTAAGCGGATTCCACTGTATTACTAATATTACCCTCAGTGTTACTATTATTCATGTATTTTTTAACAGGATCCACAAGGACTCTGGTGTGGCGTATGAGGACATGATTTTCTTTGATGATGAGCACAGAAATATACAGGAGGTTGGCAGAATGGGTGAGCAGGTTTTAATTTTTAATCGGTTCATGTAATGCAGGCAGGTGTCGTAACTTTGTGAAAGTGTACAAGACTGTGCCACAATATCTCTTTATTATCAGTCAGAATTTAAGTTTTCATCTTTTTCAGAGATGCTATTTGTTTGTCTGTTTGTATGATTTGTATGTCTGTTTCATGCATTGCTCAAATAGTGATAGTCGGAATTTTGCTCAAATAGTGATAGTCGGAATTTTAGAGTAGCAAATAGGATATACAATAACAATAGAATATGATATATTCACAAACTCTTACGCTCACACACACATTACAAACAACACACACAAACAAACACACACACACACACACACACACACACGACAAACACACACACACATTACAAACACCACACACACATTGCACACACTCACACACACACACACACACACACACACACACACACACTCACGCACACATAAACACATACTCATGCCCTCACACTTGCACAAGCATACACATTGTATACATGCAAGTACACACATGAATGCTTGATGCATGGTCATTGCATCCGCCAGTTTGCAGTTTTGTGTGAGAGAGAGGTTATGTTTTTTGTTGCTGTGTGTGTGTTATCAGGTGTGCTGTGCATTTTCGTGAACGACGGCGTGACGAAACAACTGGTGGCCGATGCACTCAAGGAATTCGCCCAGCGTAAGGGGCATAACCACCCCCAGACGCAAAGCGGAAAGGATCTCTGATGACGGCTGATGTCTAGTGCACCCACATAACCAATTGTATAGATTGTTACCAATTGTATAGATTGTTACCAATTGTATAGATTGTTACCAATTGTATAGATTGTTACCAATTGTATAGATTGTTACTTGTGTGTATGTTAGGTATGTTGCTCAAACTTGGGGAAAGAATAGTTCTACTGCTCTGATAACTGGAATGTATCATATTTTTCAGACTAGTGCTTTTTCCAAATTTGTGTTTTTTGCGGTTATCTTTCCCTACTGTCTCGTTTTGAAGTCGGTTTGGAGTCGTTCCGGTTCAAAATTCACCCAACTCATAACAAAACTGAATTTATTCTTTTAACATTAAGTTCATTCCAAAAAATCATTAATCAGAACGAGTTCAGTCAACAAAATGCCCCTTTCAACAACTTCCCCCTCCTCTTGAAAAGTCACACACGTCCTCAGAATCAATGCACTTTGGAACAGTCAGTAATGTGGGGTTTTTGTGGGGGTTTTCTGTCTGTCCCAAGGATATCTCCCGAACCGCTTAACCGAATCGCTTCACATTTTGTGTGGTGATGTGTCACCATGAGAGGAAGGCATCCGCGCAAAATAAAATTTCAGTAATGTGTACTGACTGTTCCAAAGTGCATTGATTCTGAGTGTGACTTTTCAAGAGGAGGGGGAAGTTGTTGAAAGGGGCATTTTGTTGACTGAACTCGTTCTGATTAAATTTTTTTTGGAATGAACTTAATGTTAAAAGAATAAATTCAGTTTTGTTATGAGCTGGGTGCGTTTTATTGAGTTCGTGAGTTTTCAGAGATGATTGTCTTTCTGGGCCTTAACTTTTGGTCGCTAGTGTATTTGACTGTGAACCCAACTGTACTCCAATAAAAAAAATGTTGAATGAAAAGAAATCAGAATTCTGAAAAGGCTATTCCTTAATATTCTTTTTAGATTGTTTTTAAATATTAAAATACCTATCTTTAGCACGTTTTGAGCAGTCTTATCTTGGCAGTGAAAGGATCACACCAAGATTCATACTCCTCTTTATTATATTCCGAAGATGTGATATGATTATTGTGTATTTTTGTTATATTCGTTTATATCCTCAGTAGGCAGCTTATTTGCCATTTTAACCAGGATCAACTGTTTCGAGTTTTAAAAAATAGAAAAAGAATTACAACGCTGCTATAACGTTTGAATCACCTGTGTGGCTGTTATGTACTAGACGTTTTCGGGTTAGACACCAGTTTGAGTCAAAGTTGCAGGTTTCTTCTTCTTCTTCAATCACTCTCAGTTTCCAGTCATATGTGTGCAGATGCATCATGCTGCTGTTATATGCCTAACTAAGAAATATTTGCCTGGAGAAAAAAATTATTTGTAAGAATTTCTAAAACAAAGGCAGGAGAATGGACCAGCAGGGCTGCCTACCCCCTGTTGCAGTTTCCAAGGACAAACAGCTTAAAAACCAGGGACAGACTTTATTTCCAGGGATAAACATCGCCATGTCATGCATTATGAAATATATTTCGTGATCTAGCAAACTTTCTGCGACTGGATATTTTGAGTAGGCTTTTTGTCACTTTTCGGTGCCAACGTCTTCTATATATACAAGATCTTTTGCTGTTCAGAAACCTAACAGAAAGAAAATGTTAACAGTGCCTGTTGTGTTGGGTGTTCCTGTGTTTAACAGTAAGTCTAGCTAACAAGACAAGTGACTGCTCTACACAATGTCAACAGTGCCTGTTGTGTTGGGTGTTCCTGGGTTTAACAGTAAGTCTAGCTAACAAGACAAGTGACTGCTCTACACAATGTCAACAGTGCCTGTTGTGTTGGGTGTTCCTGTGTTTAATAGTAAGTCTAGCTAACAAGACAAGTGACTGCTCTACGAAATTTTGATTGTACTCAGTTTCCAGGGACACTAAACAAAAGTGGATTCCAGGGACAGGGTACCCATTTTAACTGTTTCCAGGGACAAATACCCCTTAGGGGGGATGGTTGGCAGCCCTGATTAGTTACAAGCACAGAACTTCCAGAAGGTAATGGAAGGTAAGGAAACCATTTATATGAAAGACCCCCAGTGTCCCCATGGGGGAAAAGTTGCAGTTTAGCACAATGCATTGAACTGTGATGTAAGGGAAATGAGAAATGACTCCTGGGGAAAAGCACCTGTGATCTGTTTGGAAACTGTTCACTGTGTTACAGTATAGTTAGTGAATGAAATTATGTGCCACCAATCAATACTGGTCCTTTATTTCCACTTAAAGAGAGAGAGAGCGAGTGTGTGTCACTGTCAGGGCTCCCAGGGACCCCCATTTGGGGGTCTATGAAGTGCTAAAATTCTAAAGGACCCTCTAAAAGAATGTGCAGGGGGTCCCAGGGATGCACTAGAAAAATTATTTTTAGCATTTGCAATGCCACTGGGACCCTCTATCCAGACCTGTTTACCCTTATAATGAACAACCTGGAATTTGCCACAGAAAAACCCGGAATTTGAGAGGAAAAAACAACAATTCACATCGCAATGTCGCTTATGCCGCCATGCGAAATTTTGAAGTCCACGTTGCAGTACTTGCAGTGTGCATGCTCGTCTCCCAAATGCGAACTTGTTATTCCTGGCACTTTCAAATACTTTTGAGAAAACTTCTGCTTTACTTTTGGCCGTTTCACCCTATCACTGCTGTCGTTTGTCGAAGATTTCTGGCGCTTGCCGCCTGCGGTTGACTTGCCTGACGACATGTTTGGCGCAAAACTACAATCTCTGCCAACAAGAAATACTATCATTGGTTGAGGGGGGTCCACGGACCAATGAAAAATCGCGTCTCAGAACTCCAAGGTTTCGGTCAACCCTTGCGTCTTTTCATACAAACGGACACAAATAATAGACGTTTTTTTCGAAATCCCGGGATTTTCAGTGTTCACCCGGAATTTTTTATTTTACCCAGACTTTTTGCAATTTCCCGGGATAATTCCGGCAAAACCGAGAGGGTAAACAGGTCTGCTCTATCCCGCCTCTAGGACCCTCTATACTGTAAGTGGAGTCCCTGGGACCCCTTGTTTTGCGGGACGATTGGGAGCCCTGAGTGTGGTGTGGGGCTGTATTGGTAATTATTTATGGTACTGTTCTACACCCTTGGCTTCATACAATATCCCACACACACCAAGGACAGAATGGAAGACTAGGCCCAGCCTAAATTCTTATCCTTGTAAAATAAATTAGGCCTTGCGGTCTGAACGTGGAGTCTTTCGGATGAGACGATAAGCCGAGGTCCCGTGTGCTCATGCACTTAGCACACGTTAAACCCAGTGGCAACGGAAAAGTTGTCATTTGGTCAAAATTTACCCCCCTCCCTTCCTTCCTCATCTGTCACAAAAAATCACATGCACAATTTTTTTTTTTAAATTGGGTGGCGCGCCTCTGGCTGCGACGCGCTCTCCAGGTGGGAGCAACCTGAATTTCACAGACGCCTCTGTGACTATAATGTACCTAACCTAACCTAATAAAGTATTTGAAGTCTCTCTCCCTCTTTCTCTCTCTCTCTCTCTCTCTCTCTCTCTCTCACACACACACACACATATCTCTCACACATATATCTCTCTCTCTCTCACACACACACACACACACACACAATCCATCAGAAAAAATAGAAATACCCTACATACAAAAGGCAAAAAGACAAACCCATTGCATTAACAGGATTACATAGATCTTTATTCTGTACCGTTGACCACATACAGCATACCAATATCGCCAACACCACCACAAAAAAGAACAAAAAAGATTCCCAAAACCATGAGACCCGGATGAGACTGAATGATCCCAAACATAATCAACACCAACAAAAATAGAAAAACATTAACACCAATTCTTGAATACTAGCTTAGATGTCTGTACAACAGCGAATAAATCAAGAAAATCAAATCAAAGCAACAAAATCTAAGCAGCAGCAGTAAAATAAAACAAAATTAGCTGTAAAACATATTTGGAACCACTTATGACTACCAGCCTGCAGCTACAGTATATGCAAAAAAAGACGTGCAGCAGAAAATGCAATGCTCCAAAAATCTAGCAAACCGAAAAACATGAAAACTTTTGGGTGGAATGCATATTATACAGTTACAACAATAAGCAATGTATCTTTCGACACAGCCTCATTTTTTTTTCAAACTGGTTATTTCATCGATACAATTAAACCAAATAGAAACAGTAGTCTATTAGTTAGTCTGTTATAGTCCCGTCAACAGCTATGGTTATCTCGGGACTGTCACTGCGTAAAGTTCGACCATGTATAACAAAACACACATCAATGATTCTCAACAATGTCCAAAAACCTGAAGAAAAAAACCAGTACAATTCACATAGCATCTCCATCATTGTACCCTATAGCTCATAATTTCACACAGTGCTGGAAACGTTGAGCCACTCTACTCTACTTATCGGATCCAGGTTTTAAAAAAACAGTAAAAAAGGATAAAACTGAAACACATCCTAGTAAAAAAGATATATATAAAAGCCATATAGGCAAATATGCACTGCAGAATGGGCCCACTACAGCCCACTCAAGTGCGTAAGGTCTCACGCGTGAAAGCCAGAGAACAATTTTAAAAAAACCTGCCATGTCATAAATTGTAAATGAGGATGGAGAGAATGAAAAATGGGGATGAGGGGCTACTCTTAGTTCAAAGCTCCCCCACCACGACAAGGTGCAAGCCCGCGGGGGAGCAGTATACTATAACAATATAAGAAAAAGCAGTATGATTAAAAACACGTCTGCTTCATTTAATTTTGTTTATAGCTCAGCCAACCATGTCATGTAGAAGAAAAAAGACCCCACATTCATGAATAAGTCAATTCAACAAAACTGAACTACATCCTCTAAACGCACATACAAACACACGCACACTGGCTGACATGCATGCGTACACACAACACCAGCTATGACAGGTGGGTAGTTCTACAGTGGAACCTCCCTTGTAAGACTCCCTCCCATATAAGACCTACTTCTCTGAGACATTGCCCTTCTTTGTAAGTATTAAAATTACCTCCCTTATAAGACCATCCAAAATGAGGTCTATTAAGGGAGGTTCCATTGTACCACCAAAATTGTAACCTTGTATGGTGGAACCTCCCTTATAAGACCTCCCATTATAAGACTCCCTCCCACATAAGACCTACTTCTGAGACATTGCCAGTCTTTATAATTATTAAACTTACCTCCCTTATGACCATTTTGGATTAATTTTTGGAGGTCTTATTAGGTTCCACTGTATGCTGGTGGGTGGGTTTTTTGGACAGTTGGTGGTGGTTTTTTCTTTTTCTCCTATTTGTAACACTTTTATGTCTTCAGAGTCAAGGGGAGAACCAACCATAAAAAGGCTCTCTTGTCAGCTTCTGTTGACTCTTTCACTCTACAAAGCAGACAACTACTTCTGAACCCTTAAAATATTTCCAGAGAAAAATGCTTCTACTCCAGTGCCAGTCTTGAATAATAATAACAATGATAGTTAATAATGCTTATATAGCGCATAATCTTGCTAAGCAACTCAATGTGCTTTTCACTCACCATCAGGTATGAAAACTACAGCCGAAAAATCCTTCCATCCGGATTTTCAGCTGACGTCAGAAGTTTTGTTCAGCAGGGGGGGGGGGGGCAGGGGCGGAGACTTGCCCAAGAAATTTTCCGGCACAAATAACTAACGTCAGAACTTTTGTTCAACAGTGGGGAAGGAGGGTTAATCTGTTCCAAAAAAATGGAAACGGCGGAGCTGTTTTCATGCCTGATATTTCTTCTTCTTTTTCACCCATTCTTCGTGCGCGGCTTGCTCTTCAGACGCCATTTTGGAAGTGATGACGTCGGGAGGAGGAGAAGGCGCGAAATGATGATCGTGCCATTTAAAGACCCAGCATGCCGAGTTTTTATTCGATTTTCGAATTATTTTGTTCTTAGGCGGAGATTTTTTTGTTTAGGTCGATTTCGGAAAAAAATTAGGCGGAGAAAACGGAGATGTTTTCATGCCTGCACCATCCGTACAAACATTTCTAACAGATTGGCTCACGTATCTTTACCATACATCACCATGAATCCCAATACTCATACAAACTAGGCCATGTATGTAAGAAGCACCAATTTTCCCCCTTAACAATCACCCCCATTTATTTATTTTTAAAGGAAATTTAAAAAAGAAAATTATTATGCCATAAGTGACAACATTCATTTCTTTTTTTCTCTTTTCTTAATGTAAGGAAAAAGAGGCCAACTGACATTGCAAAATTGACAGCTCACACACATAAATTAACTTTGCTGTAAAAAAAAAAAAGTTCTATTAACTCGTAATGAGGACAAAACTTTCTTTTAATGGAACTCATCTAAAATTAAATTTCAAAGCAACATTTATGAATATAAAATAACTATCGCTTTAAAATGAGTTTTTAAATTTGACAAAAAACAGGACAAACATGCTTTCATGTCACACATGGATTGGAATAAATGAAAGCTTTTAAACGCAAACGCACAAAAATGCTGTAAGTCCCTGAAAGCAAGTCATGACTTGTTTAAAAAACAAACATTGCAACCATAGCGAAATTGAACAAAGGGTGAATACTCTCTTTCTAATTAACCCCCCTCCACCAAAGTTGATTACGATACCAATCACCTAGCAATGCATGGGTCAGAACCAAAGTGAGACAAACTAAGCATCATTCTCAAAAAAGAATGTGCCAAGTTCGCCTTTATGACCCTTCACCCACACAGTACACATCAACAATGGTGGAGAGGACGACATACAAACAAATCAACATCTATCCAAGAATGGCATAGCCTTCTAGCCTTGAATATGTTACACATAACCATGTTAAATATAACATGTCCATGAGCGTCAGTCAAGAATACATTCATCATTATTGCTCAAGTTGGGTTTTTTATTATCAAGTTCGGGTAAGGTCAAGATGTGCCCCCCCCCTACATTTCTCAGCTCTCCCCGCATTTTCACACTTGCCTTCCTTACCAAACATTAAGCTGTATTTTATTAACCTTTTCAGCTAATTATCTTTGTTGAATAATTAATCGCAGTCATGATAAAGGCCATTATCTAATAGGCCCCCTCCCCCCTATGTAGTGCAGTACACACAACAGCCGCGGAGCATTTGTCACAGTCCTGGTTCATTGCGTTTTTCCGTCTTGCCTTTATCTTGTACTATTATTGAATGCATGTGTTTCATTATGTAAATGGATGAAAATTAGTGTTAAATATAGCAAACGATAGAGGATGAAGTACTCAATCTGCAGTAAGAAAGGCAAGACTGAAAAAGTGGAAACAACCATTAAATGGAGGAGGGGGGGCACATCTTTACATTTACCTCAAGTTCTAACACAAAACAGAACACCATGTTCATAACATTCTTTCCTGTTTATCACACTAGAAGAAAAAGAAAGCTCGTACAAACAAGAGAATAAAACCCACTATGATCACCCCAAACGGACTTAACTAAGGATCTTGGCCGCAGAATCAAAAATAAATAAACGCAAGTTTTTCAAAGTACCGTATTTTACGGACTGAATGAAAATCCATTTAACGTCCTCCGGTCTGGAACAGACACATATGGGACATTAGTAGATATAAAGATGGCGGGAACGATCCTAGAGGCAATGCCCGGAGGCAGTGCAACTCCAGGAAAGTCCCGAATTTTTAACGATACAGATGCATAATTAATGTATGAACATGAAGCAGCATTTTACGGACAAGGTGCACCTGATTATAAGGCGCACACCCCAACTTTTACACAAAACTAAGATTTTTTTAAATTATAGTTTCTTACTATATTATCAGTCATAGCATAAGGTGCAGGGGTCTCAGTCTGGGGGAAAAGTATCGCCTTATAGTCACATCATAAGGCGCAGGGGTCTCAGTCTGGGGGAAAAGTATCGCCTTATAGTCACATCATAAGGCGCAGGGGTCTCAGTCTGGGGGAAAAGTATCGCCTTATAGTCACATTATAAGGCGCAGGGGTCTCAGTCTGGGGGAAAAGTATCGCCTTATAGTCATATCATAAGGCACAGGGGTCTCAGTCTGGGGGAAAAGTATCGCCTTATAGTCATAGCATAAGGCACAGGGGTCTCAGTCTGGGGGGAAAGTATCGCCTTATAGTCATAGCATAAGGCACAGGGGTCTCAGTCTGGGGGGAAAGTATCGCCTTATAGTCATATCATAAGGCACAGGGGTCTCAGTCTGGGGGGAAAGTATCGCCTTATAGTCATATCATAAGGCGCAGGGGTCTCAGTCTGGGGGAAAAGTATCGCCTTATAGTCATATCATAAGGCGCAGGGGTCTCAGTCTGGGGGAAAAGTATCGCCTTATAGTCATATCATAAGGCACAGGGGTCTCAGTCTGGGGGAAAAGTATCGCCTTATAGTCATATCATAAGGCACAGGGGTCTCAGTCTGGGGGGGAAAGTATCGCCTTATAGTCATATCATAAGGCACAGGGGTCTCAGTCTGGGGGGAAAGTATCGCCTTATAGTAAGGCACAGGGGTCTCAGTCTGGGGGGAAAGTATCGCCTTATAGTCATATCATAAGGCACAGGGGTCTCAGTCTGGGGGGAAAGTATCGCCTTATAGTCATATCATAAGGCACAGGGGTCTCAGTCTGGGGGAAAGTATCGCCTTATAGTCATATCATAAGGCGCAGGGGTCTCAGTCTGGGGGAAAAGTATCGCCTTATAGTCATATCATAAGGCACAGGGGTCTCAGTCTGGGGGAAAAAGTATCGCCTTATAGTCATATCATAAGGCACAGGGGTCTCAGTCTGGGGGTCTGGGGAAGTATCGCCTTATAGTCATATCATAAGGCGCAGGGGTCTCAGTCTGGGGGAAAAGTATCGCCTTATAGTCATATCATAAGGCGCAGGGGTCTCAGTCTGGGGGAAAAGTATCGCCTTATAGTCATAGCATAAGGCACAGGGGTCTCAGTCTGGGGAAAAGTATCGCCTTATAGTCATAGCATAAGGCACAGGGGTCTCAGTCTGGGGAAAAGTATCGCCTTATAGTCACATTATAAGGCACAGGGGTCTCAGTCTGGGGAAAAAGTAACGCCTTATAGTCCGTACAATACGGTCATTAAAAACATCACGCAGAAACCACATTAACACTTTCGCCGCCAGCCACTTTTCAGCCACATTATAAGGCACAGGGGTCTCAAAAATACCATTAAACTTAACTGGGTAGAGAAAATAAAATATCTCATTACAATATTGCGAATTCCCTCTGCGACATATACAGACAAACCCCTATTTTACGACCCTCTGTTAAGCGACCACCTCTCATTTGAGACCGGATTTGTTGGCACAGATGCATTTTACTATGTAAACGACCTCTCTTAAACGACTTCCTCTAAAACGCGACTTACGACCGCCATTTTGTTGGTTTTTACGACCGTTGCTGTCGTCTGCATAGACTTCGAGCAAAGGGAAACAACCACGGTCAAGGGCCTGAAAGCGGAGTCGCTTCCCTTGTTGTAGAAAAGATGGCGGAGAGCGTAGGAAAAGCACGAAAACCACTGACTTTGAAAAAGAAAACCACTGACTTTGGACGAGAGTGGAGGTGATTAAAAGAAGTCGGCAAAGTGAAACTCTAATACATCGATTGCACAATCCTATGGAGTTGGAAAGACCCAAATCCAGTTTTAATATGTCATTGTATGTGTGCATGAAGAAGAGAGTATGAACTGTGCTGAACTTTTTCTTTCTACGGCTGCTAGTGAAAACCTGTCATACGACCCCTCCAATTTACGACCGATTTTTCCGGACATTTTGGAAGTCTTAAAATAGAGGTTTGTCTGTATAACATTAGGCTTATCCTTACCTCCCAAAATTAAGAAAATAGGGTATTTGGATAACAGGCCCTGACTTGATGCCTTTTTAGTGACATTGTGGTGCTAAAATGCGACACTGGCGGTGAAAGGGTTAAATACTTAAGGAGCAGACACACGTACTGCATACGATCCGACTGTGACATCTGTGAGGCATGATTCTCGCTAAATTCTACTGTCTAAATGAATCTGATGAAATCCTACTAGTTTTGTTCACTATATTTGTAGTCTCCCCTACACGAATCTGATGAAATATCTATTTTTTTGTATCAGACATTTTATGTGATTCGTGTAAATTGTAATTGGGGTCTACATGAGAATAGGAAAACAGTAGAATTATTTTTAGACGTAAGTATTTCACGTGAATCATGACTAACAGACATTGGTCCACTCGGAAGTGTTAACATTTAGCAGTACAAATTCTGATTCATATCACGACAAACACAAAAGTCATGAAAACATTAAGAACTTGTCATCCTTTCGCTACTCTGTATTTGTAAAGTTTGAAAAAAGAAAATTCAGTAAAAAACAAAAACAAAAAAAGCCATTCTTAGATACAGCACTGTATCATGGTGTTTAACCCTTTCGCTGCCAGCCAATTTTTTAGCCAAAATTATCCAATAAACTTACATAGGTAAAGAAAAGATTTTGTCTGAAATATTGGGGATTCCTTTACTACATGTTTAAAAAAAAAAAGCCTATCCTTAACTCCCAAAATCAAGAACACAAAAATCATTGGATAACAGACCCGGAATTCAAGGTTTTTAATGACATGGGTGTTAAATCATTGTGGTGCAAAAATGCGACGTTTGCGACGAAAGGGTTCAATAATATTGCACCCTACAATCGAAAAGTCCTGTCTTCAAACAATAAATGTCTAACAGCAGAAAAAATAAAAAGAAAAGCACAATTCAAAACACAATTATACACAAATAGACACAAAACGTGTTCCACCCTTTTTTAATTCAGCAAACACAATGCTTAGTGACAAACATGTTGGCATATCGACAAATGCAGGTCTACACAAGAACCAGGGCTCCCAGGGAGCACTAAAATTCTCAAGGACCCTCTAAAAGAATGAGCAGGGGGTCCCAGGGATGCACTAGAAAAATTATTTTTAGCATTTGCAATGCCACTGGGACCCTCTATCCCGCCTCTAGAACCCTCGTACTGTAAGTGAAGGAGTCCCTGGGACCCATTGTTTTGCGGGACGATTGGGAGCCCTGAGAACGTTTTGTTGTTGAAAAACAAGAACTGTAAAGGAATAACAAAATTGCATTACAAACTAATGAACAAATAGAAATGTTAATACCCGGTAACCGTATGCATCCATTTAATGAACTTTAACATACAAGAAGCAAACTTCTTGCGTTCATGTGTGTGTGAGAGAGAGAGAGAGAGTGTGTGTGTGTGTGAGAGAGAGAGTGTGTGTGTGAGAGAGAGAGTGTGTGTGTGTGTGAGAGAGAGTGTGTGTGTGAGAGAGAGAGAGTGTGTGTGTGTGAGAGAGTGTGTGTGTGTGTGAGAGTGTGAGAGAGAGAGAGAGAGAGAGTGTGTGTGTGTGAGAGAGAGAGTGTGTGTGTGTGAGAGAGAGAGTGTGTGTGTGTGTGAGAGAGAGAAAGAGAGTGAGTGTGTGTGTGAGAGAGTGTGTGTGTGTGAGAGAGAGAGAGAAAGAGAGAGTGAGTGTGTGTGTGTGTGTGTGTGAGAGAGTGTGTGTGTGAGAGAGAGAGAAAGAGAGTGAGTGTGTGTGTGTGAGAGAGAGTGTGTGTGTGTGAGTGAGAGAGAGAGAGAGTGTGTGTGTGCATTCAATTAGGTGAAAGTGACAAAAATTTGTCAATCATTTTGTGTGACCAGAAAACTGCATACAGAACTTTATGAATACTGTGTCTACATCAGCAGTTGTGTAATAAAATTTAATGATTGCACATATAACTACACTTTACAAACCGCAACAAACTTCACTCCATTGCTCAGTTTACTCATTTGAACACATAGGAAGCACCAAACCTAATTCAAAGACCAAGGAAAAGCGTTTTGTAATCCAAGCCCTTGAGTTTAACAACAGCCTCTGTGGATATGACTGTCACTTTATACATCTATATTTATGATTCTTTTCTTGTGTTCAACATGCATTCTGTCCTTGGCATCGATGTGGCAACCACAGGCAGGCATGAAAACTACTGTTCCAAAAAAAAAAGGAGATTTTTTCAGCCGAGAAATCCTTCCACCCCGACAAGTAACATCCTACTCTTCAAACTCTTTCTTTGTCTTTGTCTCTTTTCCGAATGAACATCGCCGAATCTTCGGCCACAAACTACATTCTGCAGCCACTCCATTCTCCAATGATTCACGTACTTTTTCTTTTTTTTACATTTTGGTTTCGCCAACTCAATACACGCGTTCTCGGCGGACGCCATCTTGGAAATGACAACGGCGAAAGAGCATAAAGGCTCGAAATGAAGATTGAGCCGTATAAAGATAATATTGAATCAGGTTTTTTTTCAGGGTTGTTTTTTTTTCCGGCGGAAATGTGTGTGTTTTCGGCGGAGATCAATCGATTTCGAGAAAAAAATCGGCGGAGACGGCGAAAACGGCGGAGCTGTTTTCATGCCTGACAGGGGATGGGGGGAGGGAGATATATTTGCAAACTTCACAACTAATGATAAAACACGGGACCTTTTAAACAGACTCCAAACTTAATTCATTTCTTTCATAGCTCAGTTAACCGCAAAAAGCCTTATCAAAGCGGCAACAAAGCTAACACCAAAACAAAAAGTTTCATTCCTTTCAAGCAATTATCACAAATGTGTCATTGCATTTAAACATTACTTTGCTGTTCAAACTGATTCAGTTGACAAAGCCATACACCAAATCTTAAGCTCAAAATGCGACACAACTTCCACCATTTTTTTCAACAGATAGAGGAAAAAATTGCTCGGCATTATCAACAACTTCAGTCATTCGTCATCCCCGTATCGATGGAATTTCATAAATTTGAAAGCATACGGTCTTATTGTGAGCTAGAAAATCAACAGTTAAACGGGAATGCATTAGGATTATGGAGCCATGAAATGATTTTGTTACTGCTGTAGTTAATAGAAGCTACAATAATAACCTGGGCCTGTATTCACGTTGAGATAGCATGAGACTTAGCATGATGCTAACTTAGAAGCTCTTCCAATGTCCTATAGGATTTAATAGGACTTTTGGAAGAGCTTCTAAGTTAGCATGATGCTAAGTCTCATGCTATCTCAACGTGAATACAGGCCCTGGGTTGAATTACATGAGGTCGCTCTCTGCGCGCATAACGCTTGCACCAAAAGGGGTCTAAAAAACGATTTTACGAAATGTTTGCTGAAAAATATTACAAGCTCTTGTTTGATGGGATAAAAAAAAAAATATATTAACCAAATCTTTATGGGCCAATCAACAACAAGAAATACATTGACCCCATGCTGCCATTATCTCGTTTTCGTGAGACTAAAAAAACTCGAAGAAAAGGCAAGTCACATGATAGCTTTCCGCATGCTCTGTTTGGAAGAGGATCACAGCACTCGCCAAACTATCGGCAAACAATGGCGTTTCTTATGACCATTTACGTTGAATAGACGATTTTCGGAAAAAACGAGAGGAGAGCATTTCGTGAAAATTAGAGTTGTTTACCTTGACCAAGGCGGACAAACCATAGCAACCATGGTGTCGAAGCTTGAAAAAAAAAATTCTTCCGAAAAATGAGGGGCAAACTGATAGAACTTACAAAATGTGACGTAAAAATATAAATGACATCAATTTTAGAATGACGCCCAGTGTTCTAAGCGTTGCATGTCTACTCAAACACACGAGGCGAGAGCTGGGGCTGATGGTAGAGTAACTTCCCCTGTTTGACCGATTGAATTAGGCAAGATCACTCCCACACACCATGAAATTACTCCCCTTCATTTTTTCCGAACAATTCCCCTTGTGCGAACGGTTATGAGTGCCCGCTCTAGTGAAATGTCCCCTTGCTCCACACAAACTTTGAATACTGAATTTCTTAAATCGTTGCTAGCAGGAACTGGTAGCACAATGTCTAAAACATATGGACATCTTCGTTTCTCTCGAAAATGAAATGATGAAAAATTCAAATTATTCATGGTTATTTTTATCAGTCCATGGTTGATTTTTGTCAGAAGAAGAATAAATAAATTTGAAATATTATTGCTATTACATAGAGCGTTGTGGGTGGGTTGTTTTTTCTCAAAAATATTTTGATCTAAGCGGTGAACAGTAACTTATCTTAGGGGGCGGGTAACTTAGAAATAGATACAAAGTAAGAAATTTACTCCAACCAAAATAAATCTACGAATGCTGCACGGTTAGTTTTGTGGTGATAAATCCATTTTTGCATTTACATTTCGCTGGACAATACAATTGTACACAGGCCAATGACGAAAATGGAGTTTTACGTCCTCTTGGTCTGAATCAGACACATATGGGACATTTGTAAATACAAATATGGTGGGAACGATACTGGAGGCAATGCCAGGAGGCAGTACGAAACCAGTAAAGTTCCGATTTTAAAAATTAATACAGATAGCTGTAAGCAGCTTACATATATTGTATTAATTAATTTTTACTAATACACAGGCCAATACTGTACTAGATTCAAAGTAAAGCGTCAAAATTAAATTTTAAAAAAATTAGTAGGAAAAATTACTGGGAAAATCATAAATAACTCTCCCAATGACTAAAGATTTTCTTCATAAGCTAATTATCTTTTGCTATCTCTAAACCCTTCGCAAAATAAAATCTAGCAACAGAGATAAAACACTCCAATAAATCTTTAAACCAAACAAAATTTGAAAGAAAGAAAAAGCAAAACACAGACCTGCCTACTTGGAATTTTCCCAATCAGTAGCCCAGCCATCAATTTTCAGTAGCATGGCAAATTTTTCCGTAGCATCCACAAACAACGGCAATCGATTTGTTCTCTTCCTGAGCCGAAACACACTGCTTAATATGTTTCGCTGATTGAACGTGTTGACGGCAATCGTCTCTACCGCTATGATTCACAGAGGTTTGCACTGCAGCGAGCATGGTTCGCACCGAGTCAACTTCTGACGATGCAAGGCCACTCCTCCGTGTAAGCTATTTTAAAAACTTGTGCGGCAGGCCGATGTTTTTTCTTAGAACAAGATGGTGTGCCAGATGATTTTCGTTTTCTGGTTTGGGTTCGTTTTTCTTCGTTTGAAACATCACCCGAATCGCTACTGCTGCTGGAGTCCGCCATTTTTCCCAGAGAAAGTAATAAGAACGCATGCGCAGTCACTTTGATAAAAACGGAAGTGACTAGGCTATCGCACGTGACACGGCGTCTGCTCTTAGAAACCGACAAAACCGGGAATGGCATAAGCAAAAATAAAATGCGGCGGCAATTTGTTTTTTCCGTAGCAACGCTAAGTTTGCCGTAGCTCCGTAGCAAAGCTTTATTTTTCGTAGCTGCTACGGCCAAATCGTAGCAGTAGGCAGGTCTGGAAACAATACAATGACAAAAACAAAATAATGAGATTTCTGCAGATAGTCATCAACACTCACACCATGTACAATGGAAACTGAACATGATATTATGCACACACAAAACAGGACATCAAAAGTCCCTACCTTCATAATGACAAAATTAATGTCTCCACTTTTCCATCATACTGAGCAAAGAATTTTGGGCCTCCATTCGAACAATTTTTGCAGGAATAAACAACAAAATAAAATAAAATAAAACAGGGACAAAATCTTACTTTTAGGCCGTGTACACACATAAGCGGATATTCCATGCGGAAAACTGTGCGCAATTCATAAATAAGTGAAACAAAGAAGGGAAAAGATTTGTGCACGTCCGAATTTCCCCTTTCTTTCTTCCACTTATTTAGGGTTTTCCGTACGGAACCTACGCGTCTAATGTGAACCCGGCCTTAAAGAGCATGGGGAAGGTGAAGCCTTTGAACATTGCTTTTTGCTTCAACATCTTGGCAAAACTTGCCCACTCGAAATTTGTTCAACGGTAAGCTAAACCTCCATCTTCCAGCAGCTTAGCGCAGGTTTTTAATAGCATCCATGTGTGTGCACATACACCTGCATACACACACACAATTGAACGCGCACACACACACACGGTTTTGAAATGATTTAAATTTTAGGAAGGGGTGGAGGTAATCAGGAGAGAAACCAGCTTTTGCATTATTTTCTTGGGCAGGAAGAAATTTGCAATAGAGTTGCTTTTTCCTAATTTAATGACGAATGCGATTCATGTTTTAGCCACTGCTTGTGCACCACATTGAACCATGCACAGATTCACTTCATTCAGCCTCGAGCAGAGAACAAAATTAACAGCTCATTTTTTTCCCCCTGTAACAACTTGCTCGCCTGTGACCTCCATTGCAAATTTTTCTCTTCCAAGGCTTCTGAACCTGATGCAAACCCATTGGGCAAGATTGTCTGAAAGTTACACAACATGCTGAAAGAAAAGCAACGTCTGAAAGCAGCATTTTCCCCATGCTATTTTCAGATTACAGCTTCCTTTTCTTTCCTCCACTTAAAAACAAAAGTCATGGCAGTCATGCTATCAAAGTCCACTTTCTGAGGAATTGTATAGGGGTTCTGTGTGCCAACCATGCTATGGCAGTCACGCTATCGAAGTCCACTTTCTGAGGAATTGTATAGGGGTTCTGTGAGCCAACCATGCTATGGCAGTCACGCTATCGACGTCCACTTTCTGAGAAATTGCATAGGGGTTCTGTGAGCCAACCATGCTATGGCAGTCACGCTATCGAAGTCCACTTTCTGAGGAATTGTAAAGGGGTTCTGTGAGCCAACCATGCTATGGCAGTCACGCTATCGACGTCCACTTTCTGAGAAATTGCATAGGGGTTCTGTGAGCCAACCATGCTATGGCAGTCACTCTATCGAAGTCCACTTTCTGAGGAATTGTAAAGGGGTTCTGTGAGCCAACCATGCTATGGCAGTCACGCTATCGACGTCCACTTTCTGAGGAATTGCAAAGGGGTTCTGTGAGCCAACCATGCTATGGCAGTCACGCTATCGAAGTCCACTTTCTGAGGAATTGCAAAGGGGTTCTGTGAGCCAACCATGCTATGGCAGTCACTCTATCGAAGTCCACTTTCTGAGGAATTGTAAAGGGGTTCTGTGAGCCAACCATGATATGGCAGTCACGCTATCGAAGTCCACTTTCTGAGGAATTGCAAAGGGGTTCTGTGAGCCAACCATGCTATGGCAGTCACGCTATCGAAGTCCACTTTCTGAGGAATTGTAAAGGGGTTCTGTGAGCCAACCATGCTATGGCAGTCACGCTATCGACGTCCACTTTCTGAGAAATTGCATAGGGGTTCCGGGGCAGTGGGTGGATGCCTTGTGCCTCCATACGGGGAGCTGGAGGACCCCGCTCCATCCACAAGTCTCTCCCTGTGGGGATACCGGGGGGGGGGGGGGGGTCTTTCATAAAAAGTTCCCCCACCTTCTGGAAGTTCTATATTTGTAACTTCCTCTAATCTCCCACTCTCTTTGACTCTGCCTTTTCCCTTTGCTTTCTATCATCTACTATCTTCCCGACTTATTGGCCCATTCTTCTGCCTTTTTACACACACACACAAAAATCCAAATAATATTTCTCCTTTGAGCTCCTCCGAAATCGGAATGTGTCCGCTGTACGCAAGCGGGGAGACCACTGAAAACTGAAAACCGGACACATACGAAAAAAGAAGAAGAAGAAGTATGGGGGTTCAGTGTGCCAGGCTCATCACTCTTCCTTGACCTCTTCGGGGGCTGCGTAGAACAGTTTCTGAGACAGTACCGTCACCTTGCCTGCAACAGCAATGTCAGAAATTTTCACGTCAATTGTGACAGAGCATGGGGAAAAACACACAATGGAATTTTGGCATAAATTGAGATTTTAATTTTTCATGGTGGAGCAAAGATTCCTTGTTTTATACACAGAAAACTGAATTGAGTTATCTTGTCTAGTTTTTATGTTATTATTATTTGAAATTTGGCATTCGAAATAGACCATATGCAGAAATTAGGCACAATTTTGCCTCTTTGTTTTTATATTGATTTGATTTAGAAAACAATCAAATAAACCAAGAAATTATTCAAAATTGTCTTTTATGTTGTGGATACTGGTAGAATACATAAAAATAGACATAAATATGCCCTAAATAGAAAATTGATATTTTGGGGGTTGTTGACTATTTTGGGCTTTTGCTCAAAACCTTCTGAGTGACTTATGTAGGGTTTTCCCATGCACCATCACAATTTTGCGTATTTATCTCTTCGCTTTTTTTTGGCAGTCACAGAAACATACTGACACTACAAATGCAAATGGGTCAGACACACGTTCAAAATACATGCTTGTACACACAAATGTGCACACGGACAAACACAAACACAAACAACAAAATCTAAAAACATTATGTACATCATTTCTTGTATTTGTTGTACTATATATAAGGCGATACTTTTCCCCCAGACTGAGACCCTTGCGCCTTATAATATGACTACTAAAACAGTAAGAAAACAAGATAACAACATCTGAATTTGGATAACATTTTGGGGGGTGCGCCTTAGAGTAAAACAAAAAGGTACTCTTTAGAAAGGAAAAGAACGGTGGTCCAAGATCATATTATTGCTACGCAACTCAACACACTACAAGTCTCACCCAGCACGATCATATGGAAAATGTCAATACAATACAACATGTATAATGTAACAAAACCCAAAGCACAACAACCCAGCACGATCATATGGAAAATGTCAATACAATACAACATGTACAATGTAACAAAACCCAAAGCACAACAACCCAGCATGATCATATGGAAATGTTTAACACAACACGAGACCTGTCACCACAAAATGAGTCGTAATAACTCCAGGGGTCACTTTAGAGTTATTAACAAATCATTATTCTGCAGTGAAAGACCTTTAAAAAAAAAAAAAAAAATTGTAAATCGAACTATTTGTTGCAAAGTTATGAAGATTTGAAGTTGTATACTCATGGATTCGGCGAGATGAGAAAATGCCACCGGAAACAAAACAAAACAACCTGATGTGTCTGATAAAAACACACTTTCAAGGCAGAAAGGATCGTTTTTACACTTCAATACTTCTGGGTGAGGTAGGAGAAGACCTATCGTTCGATAATAACAAGTCAAAATCTGAAAATTATTTGACCCCCTGCCATAAATGTAGTTCAAAAGTCCCAGCCTTTGAACAACTTAAGGCAACTGGTGTTGTGGACAAGACGGCATCGTTGAGGTCCACAGAGATCAGGAAATACGTCATAACTAATTACATATAACACCACGTAAGATGTCATATTGAAGCAAGTCCATATGCATCACAGCAACCCCTTCCACCTAAAATTGCCCCTTGGGACAAAACGACTCATTTTGTGGTGACGGGTCACAATAGACAATTTTCGGATAAAAAAACCTAGGGGAGAGCACTTCGTGAAAATTGAGTTGTTTACCTCCATTACTTGGTCCAACACCATAGCAACAATGCAACAATGGCGTCGAAGCATGAAACCGCAGGATGCAAGTCAACGACTTGCAAACTTTTTTTTTTAGAAAAATTAGGGGTGGCCAGTTTGTAACTGATAAAACTTGCAAAAATATAAATGACATAATATAAATTTTTTGAATGACGCACAGTGTTCTAAGTGCTGTATGTCTGCTCAAACACACGAGTCGATAGACTACAAGAGCTGATGGTAGAGTGATGTCCCATGTTTGACCGATTGAATTAGGCAAGATCACTCCCAGACACCATGAACTTACTCCCTTTAATTATTTCCGAACAATTGCAATTTCACATATCATGTAACAAAACCCAAAGCGCTACAACACTGACCCAGCATGACCATGAACCCGGAGGGTTTCTTCTTCCACAGCACGCCCAGGAAGTAGAAGGGGATGCCGGAGGCGATGACGATCAATCCCATCAGGCACTCCCAGGGAGACGAGGTCAGCGGCGTGATCACCAGGAACACGCACACGATCAGGTAAAAGATTGGGTAAAACAGGCTCACCTGCATAAGTGAGACAACAACAAGGTACAGTGGGACCTCCCTTATAAGACCTCCCATTATAAGACTCCCTCCCACATAAGACCTACTTCTCTGAGACATTGCCCTTCTTTGCAAGTATTAAAATTACCTCCCTTATAAGACCCCTCCCTTATAAGACCTCATTTTGGATGACTTTTAAAGGCCTTAATAGGGAGGTTCCACTGTAAGTTACAGTCACAGAGGCGTCTCTGTCAAATTCGGGTTGCTCGCACCTGGAGAGCGCATCGCAGCCAGAGGAGCGCCACCCTTTTTTCTTTTTTTTTTGCATGCGATTTTTGTGTGACTGATCAGGAAGGAAGGGTGGGGGTGGGGGGTGTTAAATTTTAACCAAATGACAACTTTTTCGTTGCCACTGGGTTTAATGTGTGCTAAGTGCATGGGCACACGAGACCTCGGTTTATCGTCCCATCCGAAAGACTCCACGTTCAGACCGTTAAGGCCTAGTGTAGAGTGAGAGGAATAATCCCCTGTACCCAGGTTCGAACTCGGGTTTACTTGACACGAGGCGAACGCGCTACCACTGTGCCACTCTACAGTGACCTGGGGTCACTGCTGGTATCCAGGGTTAAACCTCTTCACTGCCTGCCTGTGTCTACTACAGGATGTGTGATGTTATTGATGATGTCATAACTTTTAGCCCTGAAAAGATGATGTTGGTGGGTTTTTTGTTTAGACAAGTCAGGACACAGATCTTTAGACCAGATTGTGTCTAACGTTAATATCTACTCACATGTTTTGCCCTAGTTGTCTTAAGGTAGAGAGTTTCGTGGATTTTCCCTTTTTCTTTTGTTCTGAATATGTGTTCACTCTTCACTTTTTATATTCTCTCTCTCTCTCTCTCTCTCTCTCTTTCTCTCTCTTTCAGGTTCCTTGCTCTGATTTCTACTCAGTGTCTTCACCCTTATTCCTCATTTTTTGTCACTTTTTCATCACATTGAAAAAAGAGCTAAGCTCTGAAACGTCTGTGACATCTTCATTAAAGGACTATTACCGAACCTACAGCTTTTGTGTTTTTCTGTGTCTAACAGGTCTCTTTTAAATTTTATCATTTCCTCTGGCAGTGAAGGGGTTAATACATAATAGGATTTAGTGACTTGTTTGATTCCAATCTGTTGCCTATGTAATGTATGTTGACTTTTTTTTTATAGTCATTTCCATGCAAACTAAAATAAAATTTAACCCTTTCACCGCCAGCCATCTTTGAGCCAAAAATGTCCACTAAACTTACTTGACTACAGAAAAGATTTTGTCTGCAATATTGTGGGATTTCTCTGTGACACATTTAGAATAGGGTCAATCTTTACTACCCGAATTTAGGAACACAATATCATTGAATAATAGACCCTGATTTCAAGAGTTTTAATGACATGGGTGCTAGATCATTTTGGTGCAAAAATGCGACATTGGCGGTGAAAGGGTTAATGTTTCACCAATGTCTGTTTCCAAAAACTGGCTCAGCGGCAATACCATGGTTTATGTACTTGACATTTTGTTTATTTGCTTGTTTGTTTTGTGTTCATTTTCCTTCTCTTGCTATTGTTGATGAATTTGGTTGGTTTGTTGAATCAATAAAAATGTCTGAAATGTTTTAAAATAAAGAAATAATAGGAGGAAAGACCACTTTTGAACAAGATTCATTGGAATATGGATAACGCCTAGAAAACGACGGAGAGAAACACACAGGGCTGCCTACCCTCTGTTACTTTTCTTTCTCTTACAGAGAGAGAGAGGGTTGGGGGGAGGGTGGAGAGAAAGTTAGAGATAGGGAGGCTTAGAGGGAGAGGGAGAGAGAGGGTGGGGGGAGGGTGGAGAGAAAGATAGACAGAGTGAGAGAGGGAGGCAGAGAGAAAGACACAGAGAGAGGGAGGGGGAGAGACAGAGAACGAGAGGGGGGAGAAACAGAGGGAGAGGGAGGGAGATGAGAGAGGAGAGAGGGAGGCTTAGAGGGAGAGGGAGAGAGGAGGGTGGGGAGGGAGGGGGGAGAAAGATAGACAGAGTGAGAGAGGGAGGCAGAGAGAAAGACACAGAGAGAGGGAGGGAGAGACAGAGAACGAGAGGGGGGAGAAACAGAGGGAGAGGGAGGGAGATGAGGAGGGAGAGGGAGGCTTAGAGGGAGAGGAGAGAAAGACACAGAGAGAGGGTGGGGGAACGAGAGGGTGGAAAGAAAGATAGACAGAGAGAGAGAGGGATGCAGAGAGAAAGACACAGAGAGAGGGAGGGAGAGACAGAGAACGAGAGGGGGGAGAAACAGAGAAGGGAGGGAGAGGGAGGGAGGGGAGGGAGAGAGAGGGAGAGGGAGAGAAAGATTAGAGGGAGAGAGGGAGGGAGAGACAGAGAACGAGAGGGGGGAGAAACAGAGGGAGAGGGAGGGAGATGAGGAGGGAGGAGGGAGAGGGTGGGGTGGGGGTGGGGGGTAAAGAAACAGAGAGAAGAGGGACAGGAGGGGATGACGAAGATGACGTCTTTTCATTCATTATTTTCTTTTACTTTACCGTCATCAGATTATCACGTCATAGTACTAGTATGCGTCATCCATTCACTGCCGTCATTGTTAAGTTTAGTGTGTTGTATTCACCTCGTCAAAGTCTTTTTAAAGACGAAAATTTGGTTTTATTCACCGTGTTTATTGTTTATTTCACCTTCATGTGCTTGTGTGAGTGTAGCGTTTTGATGTTCTTAGTTCAAGTATTCTCTTACTAATGGATAAGATATCAAAGCAAACACCTAAACTCTTTCCGCGCTACAAAGGTTTCGTGTATCCATGTACCAAAGCTTCAAACTTTGATTTTCGTTTTCCTCCAAACTACTGAAACGTGATATACGCTACTCTGGTTAGCAACCCTCGAAATAATGCCACAAATTTTCAAAACTGTACCATTCTTTTAAAAATATTGTTTAGGTAATGAATGTAAACCCAGCTAGTGTTGAACGGTTGCAAAGGGAAAGGATCGGGCAGAGTTGAATGAGTTAATAAAATTATACCTGTATTGCTAAAAATTCGGGATTTTACGGGTGTTGCACTGCCTCTGGGCATTGCCTCCAGGATTGTTCCCACCGTCTTTATATCTACTAATGTCCCATATGTGTCTGTTCCAGACCAGAGGACGTTAAACAGATTTTCATTCAGAATGAGTTAATGATTAATCCTGAACAAATCCTGACCATTATTCCGAAACCTTAACCCCTTGCCTGCCGACCATTTTTGTGTTCAAGGAATTCCTGTGTGCCGAGCAAAAAAAGCTAAATTTCACCCTCCAATGCTAAAATTGTTATAACTCCTACAATATTTACCTTAAAGCTGCAAACTTCACAGCATTATTGTCAATAGATTATACTGCATATACAAAACAATACAGACAAAATAAACAAGACAAAAATTACAAACAAACAAACAAACATGCAGGTGAATAAACACTAGATCTAAAACTGACTGACCTTTCCATCTTGTTGCTTATTTCTTCAACATTACAGGGTAATCCAGATATAATCCACTAGGTAATCCAGAATACACACTTCAGTGACTGCATCATTTAGCACTTCATCCAACACTTCTAGTGCAGTATATCGTCTAAAACATCCACGTTGTCGAGTACTGCCGCTAGTTGACACCATCTTGTTTTTTTCAAAGAACAAAAATCTCTATCAAATTCCAGTAAAATTCGCCAAATAAAGGCCAAGGTAGATGACTCTGTAACTTAAACCCTTCTACTGTGTTCTAGGTCATTTTCTGCAGTTATTTCCCTTACACTAGCTGAAATATGGTGATGAACAATGCACGTAGTACCTACGTTTACAGGCACACAACAATCATACCAACAGGACATAGTAGCTACGGGACAAGCAGGCAAGGGGTTAATGGGCCATTTCAGCTCCGGTTTGGTGATTAATCATGAACAAATCCTGACCATTATTCTGGCAAATCCTAGCCTTAATCCTTTATGAAACCTAACCTTAATGGGCCGTTTCAGCTCCGGTTTGGTGATTAATCCTGAACAAATCCTGACCATTATTCTGGCAAATCCTAGCCTTAATCCTTTACGAATCCTAACCTTAATGGGCCGTTTCAACTCCGGTTTGGTGATTAATCCTGAACAAATCCTGACCATTATTCTGGCAAATCCTAGCCTTAATCCTTTACGAATCCTAACCTTAATGGGCCGTTTCAACTCCGGTTTGGTGATTAATCCTGAACAAATCCTGACCATTATTCTGGCAAATCCTAGCCTTAATCCTTTATGAAACCTAACCTTAATGGGCCGTTTCAGCTCCGGTTTGGTGATTAATCCTGAACAAATCCTGACCATTATTCTGGCAAATCCTAGCCTTAATCCTTTAGGAAACCAAACCTTAATGGGCCGTTTCAGCTCCGGTTTGGTGATTAATCCTGAACAAATCCTGACCATTATTCTGGCAAATCCTAGCCTTAATCCTTTAGGAAACCTAACCTTAATGGGCCGTTTCAGCTCCGGTTTGGTGATTAATCCTGAACAAATCCTGACCATTATTCTGGCAAATCCTAGCCTTAATCCTTTATGAAACCTAACCTTAATGGGCCGTTTCAGCTCCGGTTTGGTAACGCGGAGGATGAGCAGACCGCCGACAGACATGCCGATGAACAGCGCTTCCACAAAGCTGGCATAGTTGATGAGCGCGTAGATGTCATTGGATGACAGCATAATCAGCGACGTCACACACTGCAACGACACACGTCATTATGGCACATTTTGAACAAATGTGATCTGTGAGCACATTACAGTGACATGGCACAAAGCTGGCATAGTTGATGAGCGAGTAGATGTTATTGGATGACAGCATAATCAGCGACGTCACACACTGCAACGACACGCGTCATTATGGCACATTTTGAACAAATGTGATCTGTCAGCACATTACAGTAACATGGCACAAAGCTGGCATAGTTGATGAGCGAGTAGATGTTATTGGATGACAGCATAATCAGCGACGTCACACACTGCAACGACACGCGTCATTATGGCACATTTTGAACAAATGTGATCTGTCAGCACATTACAGTGACATGGCACAAAGCTGGCATAGTTGATGAGCGAGTAGATGTTATTGGATGACAGCATAATCAGCGACGTCACACACTGCAACGACACGCGTCATTATGGCACATTTTGAACAAATGTGATCTGTCAGCACATTACAGTGACATGGCACAAAGCTGGCATAGTTGATGAGCGAGTAGATGTTATTGGATGACAGCATAATCAGCGACGTCACACACTGCAACGACACGCGTCATTATGGCACATTTTGAACAAATGTGATCTGTCAGCACATTACAGTGACATGGCACAAAGCTGGCATAGTTGATGAGCGAGTAGATGTTATTGGATGACAG
Source organism: Phymorhynchus buccinoides (assembly GCA_017654935.2). Taxonomy (NCBI): domain Eukaryota; kingdom Metazoa; phylum Mollusca; class Gastropoda; order Neogastropoda; family Raphitomidae; genus Phymorhynchus; species Phymorhynchus buccinoides. The sequence continues at coordinate 14,118,629 of CM065699.1, forward strand.
CATAATCAGCGACGTCACACACTGCAACGACATGCATCATTATGGCACATTTTGAACAAATGTGATCTGTCAGCACATTACAGTGGCATGACACAAAGCTGGCATAGTTGAAGATGGGAGTAGATGTCATTGGGTGACAGCATGATCAGCGACGTCACACACTGCAATGACACGCGTCATTATGGTACATTCATAACATTCATGGCACACGTGACAACACACTACCAGGGCTCCCCCCATTTGGGGGTCTATGAAGTACTAAAATTCTAAAGGACCCTCTAAAAGAATGTGCAGAGGGTCCCAGGGATGCACTAGAAAAATTATTTTCAGCATTCACAATGCCACTGGGACCCTCTATCCCGCCTCTAGGACCCTCTAAACTGTACGTGAAGGAGTCCCTGGGATCCCTTGTTTTGCGGGACGATTGGGAGCCCTGACTACAGAATGAAAAAGAAACACCCGAAGGTGCTGATGGGACCCAGAGATGCACTGGCCCCACCTGCCCTACCAACACAAGAGAACAAAGCTGGCATGATAGTTGATGAGGGATGATGTCATAGGATGACAGCATAATCAGTAACATCACACACTCCAACGAAACGTGTCATTACGGCACATTTATAGACATTTATAATGCTTGTGACAACACACACAACAGAGTTACTGCACTTGTGAAATATCAAATTCATTACATGTGTAACATGATCTCAACCAGTCGCGCTGTGTAAGAAAACACTCTATTGCATATTTATACGACAAGCACAGTTCACAACCTTTTAACTCATGCTGCATCCAAACTGACAATCAGACAGAAAAACCAACAGCAAAAAACACTCAACTGAAGCACCATATTTTTATTATATTTTTCCAGACTTAAACCTCTGCACCGTATACTATGACCTAATAATATACTTTATTAATAATTTTATTATGCTCAAGATTGTGGCAGTACCATAGCCGATGAGGTTTAACTGAGGCGTGGTTACCGCTACACTTATCTGTATTGCTAAAAAATCGGGACTTTACTGGTGTTGCACTGCCTCCGTGCATTGCCTCCAGTATTGTTCCCACCATCTTTGTATCTACAAATGTCCCATATGTGTCTGTTCCAGACCGAGAGGACGTAAAACACCATTTTTCATTCATTCATTCACTATGACCTAATAATAATTTAGGAAACCATTTGAACAAAATCAGAATTCTCGTTAAAATTTTAGGGGTGTGCCTTGCAATACGATGCCCCCTTATCGTTCATAAAATATGGACGGTATCCTTGGTGTGTCCAGATCAAAGTCCTGGGGATCAGTATGTTCTGGGGGACTGTTGGTGGACGGTCGTAGTGGTGCCCTCGGGGGAGGACCTCACTCACGCTGGCTCCGTGACCAAGACATTATTGTCGTTGGTGTCGGGCTTAGTAGGTGGTGTCCTGCACATGTTAGCTCAGAACAGGCTGCACTCAACTCCACCGAAATGACTCAGCAGCAGTTGCAGTGTCTCCCCCCGGTTGGTTACCTCCTGACGGCCTGACATAGATTTGCTCCCTTTATACTGCTGATTTCGGATTCTGCGACCTGACAAGCCAGGGTGTGGCTGCGAGTTGGGACTCGGAATGAGTGGCCTTAGAGCACTGAGTGGCCCAGATGATGGGACATCAAAAAATACATCAAACAAACAACCAAAAGTCCATGATTGTGTTTGATAAAGGGAAGTCATTAAATTTCCGAAATATTACCAGCAACAACGTGGGCGTTCGGGTTTTTGTTCATCAAAAGATAGAGAGAGAGATAGATAGTTAAAAGAGACAAGCCCCTTCCACCATAAACGGTGATATCGGAGCTATTCACTGTGTGTCAAAGCACAAAATAGAACAGTTCTCCCACGTTAAACCACAAACACATTTCTAAAAAACAATTAAACTAAATCTTATAAAAAATGTTCACTTCCTTTAAAAACTCGAATATCACAGACACTTGAACATCTCTAAAAAGCTTACTGAGTGACATCTTTGTAAAATCTTTTTCTCTTATTTCACTGAGGTCGTCGCACTCGGTAAGCACATGTTTTAAAGTATAAAAACAGTTCAAACAAAACGGTGTCCAAATTTGATGCATCAACAGAAAAGAGCAAGAAGCAGAGTGTCGTCTCCCACTCACCCCAAACAGGAGGGAGGGGAAGGGAGTCAGCTTGTTCATGTTGATGGTGGCCAGAAACCCGGGCAGATGGCCGTTGCGGGCACCCACGAAAAACAACCTGAGTACAAAATGCATAACAAAATATGTATGTGCCACAACTTGTGTCAAGAAGAAAGCGCATGGTCTATCGATAAAACTTCTGCTGAGAGAAACACAACGCAATGTCATTTACTTTAAGCTCGGACAATCATATCAGGCCAGCTCATGGATGTCATCACTGAAAAGCAAAGGAAACAAACGGTCTAAAGAAATTTAAAAAAAATTAACATTTGTGACAGTGTGCCGTATTCCATAAGGCCTACCTGTCACGCAACACTATTTAGCAGACGACAAGTGTGCCTAACCACTTTTCCAAGTCATGCGCGCCTCGCTATATGACATCAAATCTATTTTTAGACATGTCAAAATTCAAATCGTATCATGCGACCCGGCTTTTCAAATCTCCAACGGCCTCCCCTCAAATCTCAGGCCAACTAGTAGTAATAATAAACTTATATAATTTAGCCATTTTCTTCTATTTGATTGTCATTCCAATAATAAAATCCTATTGTAGTTATGCCAATCACTTTATTAGTTTGTTAATTAAGACATTGAATGGCTGATTTATCCTAAAAACTGGCAATCTAACCGGCCAAGTTATGTCACCTCTTATCTTTATAAAACCTATTTTATCAAAGCCATCCTTTCATAATGTTGTTACTAAACAACTCTTTCAATGTCCTACATACAAAGGAATAGCTACTTTATTTGACGTCAAAACAGAACATTTGACGAAAGCTACACCGACACTGTGTCAACGTCACAATCCGTCTGACCACCGGTGTGGACATTGAATGCTAATTATATTTTAACTGTGTAGATAACATAGTGACATAGTATATTCCATAGAAAGGTATACTTTAGTGTATTCATCCATTATGAAAGATCGGTGTAATGTGGTATGAGTTTAGATAAATTAATTATTTAGTAGCTTGAACCTGTTTCAGTGGGGTCTAAAATACAAGGTTTTTCTAAATATTATAAATAAATAGTTAGATCTCCTTATTAAATAGTAGTCAGAATAGAGCTTAGTTCATCCTCTTTCATCTCATAAACAACATGCCAGGGTTTAGTGATTAGTGGCATAGATATCTGTGTTGTACTGAGGTCAAACGCACACAGTAAGGTCACTCTCGCCAAGTACAGAGCCATTTTTCTAACCAGCGACTGCTGTCCTTGCGGTCCGGCTCTCGAGCATATATATAAAAAGTGCCCAAAATCTGGGTTCACACTTTTTCAATCAACAAATTAATAATTTAGCACTAGGTTTATGATTATCGTCTGCTCGATCTCGGCCTGCCTTCTCATTCATGGCACCCATGTGAATCTACAGTGACTACTGATGTATAACTGCACTGTCTTCCTATGTCTTCCTACTTGTCTTCCTTAGTATTTCCATAGTACCCAAATAAACAAAAGCTAAACAAACTGTCTGGTTTCCTCTATATGTTCCTGGTCTGCGCGGAGTGTCATCTTCACCCTCCAATCCTTATCCCTCATCAAAAGCTTCCCTATCCTTATCGGTTTACCCCCTTACCACCCCATTACACATTAAAAATAATAAATACCATATTTTTCGGCGCCCAAATTTTACACATAATTCACGATTTTGTCATTGTATTTTCTTACTGTTTTAGTAGTCATATTATAATGCGCAAAGGTCTCAGTCTAGGAAAAAAGCGTCGCCTTATAAAATATGGTAAATAATTTTTTTTTTCAAGAACCCCCAAAAAAAACTAAATCTTTTTTTCAACAAATAAATTTGTCCCCCATAAAACTTGAACAAACACATGACAAGTGTCGCTTCTGTTGTTGTCGTACCCTGGCTAAAAGACTCCAGGGATCATCTTAACAGCTGAAGCACTTGAATACTATGGTACAAATGCACCAGCTAGGGATGAGAACATTACGTGTGTGACCGTTTTTGATTACCCTGCCACGTGAGCAGCCACACTCCGATTTCAGAGGATTTTGGAGATTGATGATGTTATGCTAGGAGCTTGCCATGGCCAAAGACAATCCCCGCATAACTATGCAAAGCATGATGTAGCCTTGGTGTTCTAACCTATGTTAATTGGTCTGACACAGCCTTAAGCCAAGGCGACAAAGTCTTTGGGCTCATGTGAGGTAAAGCGCTACATAAATGTAATGTTATTATTATTATTCTGCGAGATAGATTATAGACGACTAACATATCCTTCAATGAAGGAAGAAAAAAAGGAGTAGCTGTAAGCGGGCACGCCCATTTGTTAACGTATTTGCAAGAGAAACTGGATAAAAAGCATGAGGTATAAATTTTGTTTATTTGTCCTATGATAGAGCATGTGCACACAACACACACACATCACTGCTTTTTCTGTTTTTGGAACAACCTGTTCCTTCTTTATTGTCAAGTTTGATGGCACATTTGCCAGACTGTAGCCAAGCTTTAAGAGTCAGGACTTTCCGCATATCTTGCAGAGTTTTCAGTAGATCTAGGCTTGCATCTCTAGCTCGTGGCAGAAGCCTAGATAGGCCTACCAGACCATTGAAATAGGAGCAACGTCATTAGCATACTGAAAAAAGTAACGACTGACGAAGAAACGCACAAATCATCATTTTAATGCGTCATTTTAACCCTTATGGCCGACACTCACCCTACCAACTTTAAATGCCCATAACTCTGGAACGGAAAAAAGATGCAAGGATGGTTCTTGCATCACTAGAAAGAGAATTGTCTGAAGTTTGCACATGTGTCATTTTCTCAGAATGGTCAGTTTGACACTTAATGTCCCTTTCGTGGTGCTAGGTCACAAATACGCACAATCTGTACGTTTTCAGAAACCCTGTAGCAAAACCTGGGGCCTCACCTTGAAGAGGTGAATATTGCACCGTTGAGCCCCCCGAAGGTGGAGCAAGCCACGAACAGAGGCATCACCCAGGACATCACACCCAGCGTGCGGTTAGCAAACGTCTAGAAACAACAAAAAAAGGAAAATTAACCCCTTGACTGCCAGAGAAAATTCAAGAAAAAATCATTGGGCAAATCATGCCATAAAAAAGACAACTGATAGAGCCAATCTAGCAAAATGGTCTGGGGATATAACTCTCTTGATTGTGTTAGAGCAAAAGCCAGCATAGCAGGGTTATTTCTCTTCATCTGATGACATCATCAGTGATGTCATCAGATCAGTATGTAATATGTTGGTGGCAGTCAAGGGGCTAACACAAATTTATATTATTCTGTATTATAATCGGTCTGCAAACGTCTGAAAAACAAAGGAAAATAATCTTCTTCTTGATCACTCAGACAGGGACACCAGTGGCACGAATGAAGGCTGCTGTACGTCAAAGACTCTCCAATGGGCCAAAGATTTTCTCCCGAGCTGGTGTGCCAGAAGGCCATGATTCGTCTCTGCGGTTCTGGAGTGTGCGACACTCCTGAAGGAGATGTTCTACTGTCATGTCTCAAGTTAGCGACACCACAGGGGCACATAAAAGAATCTCCCATGTGGAATTTTGTGAACATGTGATGCCTGAGTGAGTCTGGAGTGTGTCCCAGGGCTCCCAGGGACCCCCATTTGGGGGTCTATGAAGTACTAAAATTCTAAAGGACCCTCTAAAAGTATGTGCAGGGGGTCCAAGGGATGCACTAGAAAAATTCTTTTTAGCATTTGAAATGCCACTGGGACCCTCTATCCCACCTCTAGGACCCTCTATACTGTGAGTGAAGGAGCCCCTGGGACCCCTTGTTTTGCGGGACGATTGGGAGCCCTGGTGTCCAGTCCTCAGACTTGTCATGATCACTTGGTCTTGTCTGGAGAGGTGGTGGTAAGCATCACTGGCACCATGGTTTGGGTGTTTTTGTAGCCATCTTCTTTTCAGCTTCTCTTTTACAATGGCTTTGGCTTCACCAAAATGAGACTTTCTTGCTGTCTTGCTGCTGCTTTCCTCCTTCCTTTGCAAGTCTGTCCGCTTCTTCATTGCCTGCTATAATTGGAAAATTATAACAAATTGATATTGTTCTGTATTAATACTATTATACTGTGCAGTGTTGTGTTGTGCTGCGCTATGCTGTACTGTTCTGAAGTGTATTTGTACTGAGCTGGGCTGTGCTGTGGTGTTGTAGCACTGTGTTGTATTACATTGTACAGTGCTGTGCTGTGCTGTGTTATGCTGTACTGTTCTGAAGTGTATTGTACTGAGCTGCGCTGTGCTGTGGTGTTGTAGCACTGTGTTGTATTAGTCATTGTACAGTGCTGTGCTGTGCTGTGCTATGCTGTACTGTTCTGAAGTGTAAGGCACTGTGCTGTGCTGTGTTGAGTGGTGTTACGTTGTGTTGCATTGCGTTTTGCATTATATTGTACAGGGTGTCCCAAATGTCAAGCATCAAAGGGACGTAAAAACATACCAACGGTTATGAACCACTATACGTGTTCAAAGTTTTTCAGAGTGGCCGCTATTAATGGTCACGCAATTTACAAAAAGGCAAAGGCAAAGGTGAATCCTGACCCCACCCCCTTGAAGAATAAGTTCAAAGTTGAAAGACTCAACTGACATACAGGGAAGGTTTCTTCTCTGAAGACTTTCAGTTGTCCAGTTCTCCCTAGAGGTTCTTCACGCTTGTTATGTACCATATTTTATAAGACTATAAGGCGATACCTTTTCCCAGACTGAGACCCCTGCGCCTTATAATGTGACTGATAATATAGTAAGAAAATACAGTAACAATATCTGAATTTTGTGTAACATTTGGGGTGCGCCTTACAGCAAGGTGCGCCTTACAGTCAAAAAGTATGGTACCGTATTTTACGGACTACAAGGCGCACCTGATTATAAGGCGCACCCCCTGACGTTTTACACAACATTCAGATTTTGTTATGATAGTTTCTTACAATATTATCAGTCACATTATAAGGCGCAGGGATCTCAGTCTAGGGAAAAAAAGTATCGCCTTATAGTCCGTAAAATACGGTACATATTAACAGATGTGGCCATCACTTACCACTGCCACAGCGTCTGAGGCGAGCATTTCCGCGGGCGACAGGACGGCGAAGTAGGCTATGTTAGCCAACAGGTAGATAACGGTCACCATCGGCAAAGATATCATGATGGCACGCGGTAGATTTCTGAGAGAAATATAACAAACTTCAATGAAATCGTTGATCAAAAGGAAAACATGCAAACAAGAACATGACCGTGTATGTTAGCCCAATTGCGTGTGAATCAGTGAATGTGAGCGCCTTGAGTTTAATTCTAAAGAAAGGCGCTATGTATTATTATTATTATTATTATTATTATTTATAGATGGTGACTCAGAACAACGAAAAAGACAATGATAGTAACAGACACTTTTAAATAGAAATTACATTAGCTGTGGAAGGATCAGGATTGAGTTGAACATTCCAATAAGGATATCAAAATAATAAGATAAACAAACACTATCTAAAAACAGTGTTTAAAAGGTGTGAGGTGAGGTGTGTGTTAAGTTTTTAACTCTTCTGGAGCCCTGTTTTTATTTTATTTTTTGACGTTCTTGGCTAACGGAATAAACAGTGACATAAGTTCTAAACATAGACAAAACACATGGCAGGGTGCTTGGACGCAAATGTCTTTGCATTTGGTGTGAGAGTAGGGCGATGTCTTGGGCAAATGTATTCGCCCATAGTGCCAGAAGAGCTAACAAAGGTGGGAAGGAAAACTTTGAAAACTTTAACTTTATTTTTCAAGGATAAAGATTTTAGGCAATCTGTCCTTGGTACATATACGAACATAGAATACAATCATGGCAAGGCATACTATTACACATACAGATTTGAACATAAAGGTAGCAAAGCAGGTGATATTATGATAAAGATGGGTTGAAAGCAAGCTTGAGTGGCAACAGTAAGCAAGACACGACTGTTTCATGAATGACGATGTGCACAAAACATGAAAAGTATTCTACACCTAATAAGCTAAAAAATAATTCCCTTCATATGCACAAGTCTTCCGCTTGAATGTGTGTAGTCTATTTAAATAAAGTCTATGTGCGTGTAGAGTGCGGAGTGTAGAGTGGCACGGTGGTAGCGCGTTCGCTTCGTGTCAAGTAAACCCGAGTTCGAACCTGGGTACAGGGGATTTTTCCTCTCACTTTGCACTAGGCCTTGCGGTCTGAACGTGGAGTCTTTCGGATGAGACGATAAACCGAGGTCCCGTGTGCCCATGCACTTAGCACACGCTAAACCCAGTGGCAACAAAGAAGTTGTCATTTGGTCAAAATTTACCCCCCCTCCCTCCTTAGTCACACAAAAATTGCATGCAAAAAATGAAAAAGAAAAAAAAGGGGTGGCATGCCTCTGGCTGTGACGCGCTCTCCAGGTGGGAGCAACCCGAATTTCACAGAGACACCTCTGTGACTATAATGTACCTAACCTAACCTAAGTTTGGATACATGCATGTTAAATTTCAATCCAGTCCTGCATGTATATATACCTGCACTGCCTTGTGATGAAATAATATGCACTTACTTGTGCGGCTCTATTAGTTCCTCTGTGACAAAGTTCAAGTAGTTCCTGGAAAAGAGACACATTTTACACTGTATTATCGTGTGTATGTGTGTGTGTGTGGGTGTGCGCGTGTTTGTACATGTGAATGTTTGAGTAAGTTTGTGTGCGTTTCAGTGAGAATGGGGTTTTTTTGTGTGTTTGATGAAATGTGTGTGGGGATGTGTGTGTATGTCTGTGTGCAAGAACGTGTTCACTCTCGTGCGTGCACGTACGTGCGTGTGTGTCTGTTGTGCGTGTGTGAGTTTTTTCAATGCTGATTGTAAAGCGCTTTGTGCTCGATAAAAAGCGCTATATAAATATCCGTTTATTATTATTATCATTATTATTATTATTATTATTATATTCATTACAAACGACGGGTATGTCTTCTCGTCACACTTTAATACATAGCATAACAAAACACTACATATATATACGCAAACAAAATTACAATTTCAACGCTCCTCATTTGTGGGTCTATGAAGTACTAAAATTCTAAAGGACCCTTAAAAGAATGTGCTGGGGGTCCCAGGGATGGACTAGAAAAATTATTATTAGCAATCGCAATGCCACTGGGACCCTCTATCCTTCCTCTAGGACCCTCTATACTGTAAGTGAAGGAGTCCCTGGGACCCTTGTTTTGTGGGACGATTGGGAGCCCTGAGAAGAGAAAAATTATAAGGCAGAATGACAAACGATTCAACAGCCTAGCACCAGACATATTGATTCTTCCCTATGGGCTTTTGGTGTCTGGAATGTGTGCTAGTCAGTCATGTCAAGCTATGAAATTCATCTGGTGAATTCCATAGCTATATAAAAATAGCATACCAGTAGGTACATAATAAAAACACAGGTTTTGAATTCAACATCAATGATACTCTCTCTATAGCACTGTCTCATAATTCGGTCTTTTGGGGTTATCTTTCTCTACTGTCTCGTTTTGAAGTCGGTGTGGGGTAGTTCGGGTTCAAAAAGAGAATTAAAAAACGGAAGTTACCTACCTTAAACAACAACAATATTTTGTACTTGTCTTCAAGTCTTGGGGTATTAATGTGGTCGTATCAAGTAAACAAATAAGAACATAACTGTTTAGAGTCAACGAATGTAAACACTTTAAGAAAAAAACATGAACTAGGACTTCATAT
>CM065699.1:14133510-14181010 GCA_017654935.2 Phymorhynchus buccinoides
TGTGCGTTTCATTGAGAATGTGTTTTTCTGTGTGTTTGATGAAATGTGTGTGGAGATGTGTGTGTATGTCTGTGTGCAAGAACGCGTTCACTCTCGTGCGTTCACGTACGTGCGTGTGTGTCTGTTGTGCGTGTGTGTGTGTTTTTTCAATGCTGATTGTAAAGCGCTTTGTGCTCGATAAAAAGCGCTATATAAATATCTGTTTATTATTATTATTATTATTATTATTATTGTTGGCCTTTGGGGACTTTTCCCAATGATGTCTGTCCAGAAACCTATTTCAGAAGGCACTCACCACTACAAACATAGATTAGCCCAGCTGCCTGTGCTTTTCAAAAGCAATAATCAAACTTGACAAACTTATTATATACACTGTAGATGTGATTTTGCAATAAATCTGTGATTCGTGCATTTATGCAGTGATGTACTGAGGGTCGAAAAATGAGAAATCATTAGGACAATGTCCTGGCTCATGCAGAAATCAATAAAACAAAGCATGCCAGTGTTAAAAATAATAATCAGACATTTGTCCTGACAGGGGAGAGCACAATAGGACATTTTAAATTTTAATAGGTCAATGGCCTATGATTGGGGCCTCGGGACATCACTGTTGAATATAAAATTATGGCAATGGCAACACGGGCTTCCTTCTCAGGTCTTAGAGTTCAGTCTGCATGCTCTGTTTGTCTACTCTGTAAAGAAGCTTTCTCTTCAATATTACATAATTTAAATTTATATGCATGCATGTCTTATCTTTGTCGTGTTGTATCTTCCTCTATGTTTGTAGCACTAGGCGAGTGCCTTCTGAAATAGGTTTCTGGACAGACGTCATTGGGAAAAGTCGCCAAAGGCCAACAAGGCCCTAAAGATGCGGTATATATATATAGAACACACAATGCCTCAAACATTGAGAGTTAGTTTTTCACAAAAGACCACCTCAGTTGTAAAATTAGTTCCCTTTGCTGTAGAAAACCATTGATCATATAAGTATTACAACTGCCATGCTCTTGTTACACAGGGGGGGGAATTGTCTTTCAGAAATAATGTTTCTTTAGTCCAAGTGTGATTTAACCTTTCACCGCCAGCCATATTTCAGCCACAAATGTCCATTACATTTACCTGGGTAGAGAACAAAATCCATCTGCAGTATTGGGGATTCTTCTGTGACATATATAACATAAGGTCTATCCTTACTTCCCAAACTTAAGACAATAGGGTCTTTGGATAATAGACCCCAATTTGATGCCTTTTAGTGACATAGAAGTTAAATCACTGTGGTGCTAAAATGCGACTTTGGCGGCGAAAGGGTTAAACTTCAGGCATTTGATTTAGACTGAAGTGTCCTGCATTCAAGTATATAACTGAACTTTCACTGCATATTATTAAACAACAGAACCAAAAGAACCAATATTTCACAAATTAAATTTATAGTTCACACTACTTTTCATTAAATCATGACCAATTCAAACACATTTAATTTTTGATATATACTATTAGCCCATCTTTAATAAGACAACTTTTCATCGGATGATCGCGCCGAACACAATCCTGGTTACCAAATCATGCAGATTTTCACAAGCCCAGTTAAGATGAGGAGGAGGAGGAAGAGGAGGAGGAGGAGAAGGTGGAGGACAAGGTTACTTTTAAGACAACTTTTCATTGCACAAACCATAACATAATATTAGTTAACTACTTACATAATTATGGTGCCAATTTTGACTAGCCCAGTGATGATGATAATGGTGATGATGATGATGATGATGATGGTGATGAAGATGATGAGTTTACCTAATTTAAAGACAAATTTTTCACAGCACAAATACTACTAGTTCATGACCTACCCATGCCGATTTCGACGAGTCCAGTGATGATGATGATGAGGAGGAGGAGGAGGAGGATGACCGACGATGATGAGCTTACTTTAATTAAGACATTTTTTCACAGCACAAACATATTGAACAGGGAAAGGGGTAGACGCAACTTGCCAGCAGTCTACAACTCCCTTATTCAGTCGCACGTCGTGAGTTCATCTCACCGACATGTTGACTGAATACCAAGTTTCCAACCTCAGTGTTCAAGCGCTGACGAAGCCGGACAGGCGACTGGCGAAAACTATGCGCGAGTAGTAATACTTCAGTTGAGAAAAAGTTAAAAAATCTTCTTCATTAAACACTATTTAATTTTAGTTCATCACCTACCCATGCCGATTTTGATGAGTCCAATGATGATGATGGTTGAGGCGATGAAGGAGATGATGATGATGATGACGACGATGAGTTTACTTTAGTCAAAGACATTTTTTCACAGCACAAACACTATTAGTTCATGACCTACCAAAGCCGATTTTGATGATGATGATGATGACGACGATGAGACAATAACGACGATGAGTTTACTTTAGATAAAGACATTTTTTTCACAGCACAAACACTACATTGTATTAGTGAAATAAATAAGGGGTAGGAACTTCTCGTAAATTAACTCCCTTGTTTTACCAGTTATTTATGGCACCGATTCGCCTGCAAAGTGAAAGTAGTTGCCACAACAATACAGACCCAAGTTCATCCTTAAAAAAGGATGACCCAGACCTGCTTATTATGACAACCACCCCCACACAGTACACAACAACAGTGGTAGAGAGTTGCTCACAAACAAACCAACATACATTCAAGAATGGCATAGCCTTCTAGTCTTGAATAATGTTACACTTAAACAACACACAACAAGGAACAAACCGGTATGCCTCGATGGAAGTAGGGTTAAGCAATATGAAATAGTGAGGCTAAGAGAGAGGATATAGTGAAATGAATAAGGGGTAGCAACTTCTCGTAAATTAACTCCCTTGTTTTACCAAAGTTATTTATGGCACCGATTCGCCTGCAAAGTGAAAGTAGTTGCCACAACAATACAGACCCAAGCGATGACCCAGGATGTATTGTTGTGGCAACTACTTTCACTTTGCAGGCGAATCAGTGCCATAAATAACTTTGGTAAAACAAGGGAGTTAATTTACGAGAAGTTCCTACCCCTTATTTATTTCACTATATCTTCTCTCTTACTCTTAGCCTCACTACATGTATTAGTTCATGACCTACCCATGCCGATTTTGATGATGATGATGGCGATTATGACAATCACAACGATAAATTTAGTTGATTTTTTCACAGCACAAACACAATTACCGTATTTTCCGGACTACAAAGCGCACCGTTGTCTAAGCCTCACCCCCTGAATTTTATTCAAATTCTGGAAAAACAACAACGATAAAGCCGCATTCAGTGTCTAGGCCGCAAGAGACTGAAAAAGAAAAACGAACCTGAGAAGACGAGCAGACGAGCTCGTGATCGAAAGTCACGGCAACTTCGACGGCCCGTGTTCTTCTTCTTCTTCTTCGCAGTACGTGGTCACAATCAACACACTGATTATTATGGTAGTTCATATCATGACGTACCCCTGGCGATTCTGACGAGTCCAGTGATGATGATGATGATGAGGGCAAACACCTTGGTGCAGGTGAAGATGTCTTGAACCCGTGTGGCCCATTTCACGTTGGTGCAGTTGATAAACGTTAACAGAGCTGCACATAAATGCACGTATATATGCATAATGATAAATATGAAATAAATACGAATGTTTTATTGAGGGTAAAAAGGATAAGCTACAATAGCTTCTTTACACCTTGCCCTCTCACTCACACATTCATACCATGCATCATGCAAAAAATTTGACATAAAACAATCAAGTCAAGAAAATGGAACAAAAATTGGCACATGAAATAATTGAAAAAGATATAAAAAATGGGAATTAAAGCAAACATGGATAATACTTAACAATGGTGAACTTGAATTGGTAGTTTAAATTGAGTACGAAAAAAGGGAAACAATTGTGAGAAAATGACAATTTTTCAGAATAAAGCCACTTTTAAGGAAGAAAAACACACACAAAAACCCCCAAAAACCCAACATTATAAGATAACATGGGAATATGAGAGAGGGACGGAGAGAGAGAGAGAGAGAGAGAGAGAGAGAGAGAGAGAGAGAGAGAGAGAGAGAGAGAGAGAGATTTATAAGAATCAAGGCATAAGCTGATGGCATTGGTAACGTTTGAAGTAAAACTCATCAATTAGCATTACTAATAAACAAGATTGTCCATTAGGAGCTTGTGATAAGATTTCCGAAAGGAAGATACGCTAGTTTTATTTTTTAGATAATCAGGGAGGTCGTTCCACAGTTTACCACCAGAGAATGTAAGGGATGATTTATATAGATCTGTTCTGGGGCGGGGCATTGTTAATTTGGTTTTGCTTCTAATTGTATGGACTTTAAATTTAGTAATAAGATATTTTGGTGCTAACTTATTTATGATCTTGCACATAAGGGTACCTTTGTTTAGTAGGCATTTAAAATCAAATGGTAGAATGTTAAGTTCTTTAATAGTCATTGGTTTCTAGGGATGACGATTTAAGGAGTATGAGTTTAAGAGAGCGTTTATATAGTCTTTCAACATGTTTGAGTGTGTTTTTACTAGCTGAATCCCAACATGTTGATGCATAATCAATATCAGGTTGGATATAGGCATGGAAAAAAGTCTATGCGTATGTTGATCTAAAAAGTGTTTAATTCTATTGAGCTGAAATACTTTTTTTGAAATTTTCTTGGACAGAATGTCCATGTGTTTTGACCTGGATAAGTTGTTGTCAATGTATACGCCGAGTAGTTTGTGTGAAGTAACTTCTTCTAGAGTCTTTTCATAGATAGTCGGTGTTCTTAATTGATTTTTAAAGTTTTGCCTCTTTTGTCTTGCTGTGATTAACATGAATTTAGACTTTTGGGGGTGTAAGGCCATATGATTTTGCTCTGCCCAGTCAACTAGATTATTAATGTCACTCTGCAATCCAGAACAGATTGAATCAGCATTTGGGCCATATTTATGCACTGTGGTGTCGTCTGCAAAAGGCTCAATAATAATAGTGAGGCATTTATATAGCGCACTCCTACACCCAACGTGGAGTTCTATGCGCTTAACAAAACAAAACAAAAAACCACAAGAAGTTCAACAGACATATAATCACTCACACACATGCATGTATATATATATATATATATATATGCAAATAGGCATACACGCACGCACCCCCACCCCCCCCCCCCCCCCCCACACACACTAGTTTTATGGATTCTAGATTTCCTACTTAAACGCAGGCAGACTGTGATATTTCAAAACGCTCTGTCCTCCACAATGTCTGTATCCACCGGCTGTCCCCAAGGCACTGTCTTATCTCCTGTTCTTTTCACCCTTTACACAAATGATTGTAAAGGAACAGATTCTACCCCAGTCATTAAATACGTTGAATATCTATGATCACAATAAAAGTGCGTAGTTCCACAGTTATTTTTAAAAAGAAAATATCACATTTTAATAACCCATTTCTTTTGAAGAGAAAGAAAAACACACACATAAAATGCATTGCGTAGTTCCACGGTTATTTTTAAAAAGAACATATCACGGTTCAATAATTATAACCCATTTCTTTTGAAGAGAAAGAAAAACACTCACATAAAATACATTAAGTGTCATAAACTGATAAAGCTGTATTTTAGGAACATTTTTAGCTAATAACCTTTTTGGAATACTAACCCTATCCCTAACCCTAGCCCTAAACCTAACCCTACCCCCCACTATGTACTGCAGTACACCGCGATTTGTCACAGTTGTGGTTCGTTGCGTTTTTCCGTCTTATAGGGTGGGGGGTAGGGTTAGGGTTAGGGCTAGGGTTAGGGTTAGTATTCCAAAAAGATAATTTGGTGAAAATGTTCCTAAAATACAGCTGTATGTATGGTAAGAAAGGCACTAATGGAAAAATACAATTAACCGAGAAATGTAGGGGGGGGTGGCACATCTTGACCTTTACCCTCAGATCTTTCATTAGTTTCAATGTTAGCATTGTTTTGAAAGACTGGATATGACAAATTTCGCGTGGCAAGGAATTTCAAACTGATGGGGCCGAAAAGGACAAGTGGACACACAAATAAACAAACACACATACGCATACACTTGTGCGCATGAGCACATATTGATGTTTCTTTATAACACTATCAACAGTCAGATATTGTACCATTTTTCACTGGTCTCCCCGCTGCATTCAGCCAACACATTCCAATTTCGGAGGAGCTCATATGAAACAAAATTGAATTATTTTTTTTTAAAGGCAGGAGAATGGGCCAATAAGTCAGAAAGATAGTAGACCAATGACAGAGAGCAAAGGAAAAAAGCAGAGTCAAAGAGAGAGACAGATTAGAGGAAGTTAGAAGCACAGAACTTCCAGAAGGTGGGGGGACTTTTTTATATACAAAAGACATCCCCACCCCCTCCTTTTTTCCCCCGATATCCCCACAGGGAGAGACTTGTGGAGGGTGGGTTCGTCCAGGTTCCCATATGGAGGCATGAGGCATCCACCCACTGCCGGGCAATGCATGGATATAAAACAGATCTCAGAATCAGAATGTTTGAACAGACACAACTGCTCAGTAAAACTTGTTTGCAGAACCATTATTTATTGCGCCCTGGCTTACTTAAGTTAAACCAGCTCTTGCTCGCACTCTCAACCACACACTCTCGGCTATAACAGTATAAGTATAACAACAAATCTAACTTGGGAAATGCCTCGGCAAACAACTCTTGAGTTGGACCCTAACTCTGCGCCAACAAAGTCAAGTGAGCTTTGACATTTCAGAGGTTTAAGGTCAAGCTACAACTTCCAGTATACAATGTAAAGTAAAGCCTACCATTTTGTAGTGCGAACCCTTGTATTGTCCTTGTCCTTTAAAAAAACAAGAGGCAAAGCCTTCAATGCTCACTAGAGAACAGGCACATGTATGTGGGACAACAACAAAGATTGAGGGGGGTGTCTAAAGTACAAGATTGCCAATAAAATTTAAAAGTACAAATGAAACTATCATTAATGGATACAACTAAAAAATTAAACAAATAAAATTTTAAAAAAGAGCCCGTGCCGAGAATCAAACCCGGAACTATTGGCATGACAGACAGACACTCTACCAAAGAGCTATCGAGGCTTTCAGTGTTGATGAGTTTCTTAACTCATGTTGCCTGTTGAATACTCTCTAACCCACTAATCTCAAATGTTATCTGTACTGCTTGTTATATGTTTACAGTGTTGTTTTAAGTATTTAATTATTCAAATCATTATTGTTAGAAAGTTTGCATAAACATCTATGCACAGTTTGAACAATGTACGTCTTCTATTTCCCGAGAAAATGCCAACGTTAAAGTTTGGAGATTAGACCACTGACGCAACACACACACACACACACACACACACACACACACACACACACACACACACACATACACACTACTAACTGAACAACTATCATACTATAGACTCACTTTGTGTTAACACGAGTGAGCCAAAAAAGATTTGAACTTCATATGCATGCTCAGTACACATAGACTAGCGTAGGTAAAGTGAATTTTTAAATTTTTTCTATAATAATAAGTATAAACGGATATTTATATAGCACTTTTTATCGAGCACAAAGCGCTTTACAATCAGTATCGAAACACTCACACACGCACACACACGCAAAACAGACACACACGCACGTACGTGCACGCACGAGAGTGAACGCGTTCTTGCACACAGACATACACATACTGTATACCCACACACATTTCATCAAACACACAGAAAACACATTCTCACTGAAATGCACACAAACTTACTCAAACATACACGTGTACAATAGATTAATCAACACACCTGTTTTCTTTCAGCTACACAACTGACCTTCTGGGCAAACAATAGACAATACATACAAACAATTAAAAACAACCTGCAGCACTAGCGACCCCAAACACCTGAACTTGGCTAAGAATGTAAGAATAAGACGCTGGTGGGACCCAGAAATTACGACTTTGTTCAACAAAGTTTACATACACAGATACGACTTTGCTCAACAAAGTTTACATACACAGTTCTAAATTCTATAAACAAACAGGATGCCTCAATCAATTACACTTTTACAGTTTACACACACACACACACACACACACACACACACACACACACACACACACACACACACACACACACACGGACACACACACACAGTGACACACACAGAGTGACACACACACACACACACAAGCAAGAAAAAACGAACTAACTGGTCTTGGAATTGTTGGTTCGTGGGTTTTTTGCCTTTGTTATAATTCATATTATTGTTGAGGACAAGATGTAAATAAAAAAGCTGTCCTACTTCTAGGTTATTCTTTCATCCTCATTAAAGATAATCTTCTTGACTTGACTTGACTTGACACACACACACACACACACACAAGAATGTATTCTTGCATCTGTGCAACTCACAAACTTTCTTTCTCTCTTAATTTAAACAAGGTTTCAAGTTTCTCTCTCTCTCTCTCTCTCTCTCTCTCTCTCTCTCTCTCTCTCTCTCTCTCTCTCTCTCTCTCTCTCTCTCTCTCTCTGAGCCTCTTTTTTTTTGTAATCGGTATAGGTATAACATTAACCGACAATTACGATCTTGTCCATTATGTGGTGCAAGTGAAAAAAATTAAATTCATTTGATCTATGCTTGTCATACAGCAAACAAACAACTACACGACAAGTGCAAAGTGACGTTATTTTATTCACAAGAGACAAAACAAAACTACTGGATATTTCGGCGAATGCGCCTTTATCAACACAGACAAGCAATTAAACAGCAAACATCAAATATAGCAAAAGGAGCAAAAAGTAGGCAACAGAAGGAGCAAAAAATAAAAACACACACATCAAGATCAAAATAAAAACAATACTTCCCCTCTACAGTCCAACGTGTAAATGATACAACAAAGTTGAAACCAAAGAGCAAGGCTGTGAACACAAATCAAGGGGGGGGGGGGGGGGGGGGGGGGGATTGAAGTGAGAGAGGTTGGGGACAGTGAGTACGCAATCACAGATGGTAGAAGTTGGAAATAAGGGTCAGTTGTGTTTAAGGGGTGGGGAGGGGGAGGTTTGGTGAAGAGAACAAATCTCGTGCTAAAGTGAACACATGTAGCAAAAGTTGACATTACATTTCAATTGAAAAATGAAAAGGACAGAGAGAGAAGGGGGGGGGGGGGATGGAAATAGAAATAGAGGGGGGGGGGGGGGGGGGGGGGGGTTCGCCGCCTAGCGCATCAAACCCATGTCTGACCCCAAAGTGGGTTGCCCCACCCTGGCACCGAGGGGTGAGGGGGGAAACGGAAGTTCTCCGAGAAAAAAAAACCCTAGTCAGACACACTTGTCTAAGACATGAAAAATGTAAACAAATTTAAAGGAATAAAGGATTAAGGGGGAAAAAACTCTCTGGGAGAAAAAAACCCCTGCGCAAGTGGTCAAAGACAAGTGCAACAAACCCCTCTCACATGCACACACAAACACATACACACACACTCTCTCTCTCACTCTCACACACAACCACACACTGGGACTAGAGGAATGCAAAATAAGCAATGGTATACATTGGAGTGTTTGGAAGGGAGGGGTGGGGAGGGGGTTATGGGAAGGAGGGGGTGGGTGGGTATTGGGCGGTAGATATGGATAGGAATCAAATTGATCATTAGTGATTACAATCAAGCTTGTAAATTAATTGGGAATGCTGGGGTCCACGCCGGGGGAGGGGGCTTCGGGCAGTGGGGGGAACCTTCTTCGCTTAGCTGTGGCTATTGAACCCTACCACACTGCCCAGTATACAGGGGTCATTCCTTCGCTTAGCTGTGGCTATCAGACCCCTGTCCCCCCAACCCAGACGGGACACACAGGGAAATGGGGGAAATGAAAACTAGACATTCCATTACAAGCAAGTTTGTAAAATAATTAGGAATACAGAGGTCCACACCGGGGGAGGGGGCTTCGGGCAGTGGGGGGAACCTTCTTCACTTAGCTGTGGCTATTGAACCCTACCACACTGCCCAGTATACAAGGGTCACTCCTTCACTTAGCTGTGGCTATTGGACCCCTGTCCCCCCAACCCAGGCGGGACACGCAGGGAAGTGGGGGGGGGGGGGGGGGGGGGAGGGGGTAGGTGGTGGCAAAAAGGGAGGGGGAGGGTTGGGGGCGGGGAGGAGTTTTGGGAAGGGGTGAAGGAGGGGGGTAGATGGGTTCAAGAACATGTTACGGCAAAATTAAAATGACACAGAATAATATATAATGAGGCTTAAGGCATGCATATATATATATGTGAAGCCGTGTTTTCACGTTCACTACTTACTCAGAGAAATTACCTGAATACCATTTCACACTTCTTTCAATGCTTAAACCCATTAATGCTTGCAAAATTCTTAACAGATTGTCTTCAGCATAGAAAAGAAAATGAGTCGCTGTCCATGAAAAATTATAATTCCCTTACGGCTGTGGCCTACATTTTCATATTGTGTATTCCTTTACGGTTGTGGCCTACATTTCATATTATGTATACTAGCGCAACACTGAG
The DNA here is from genome assembly GCA_017654935.2 of Phymorhynchus buccinoides. NCBI lineage: Eukaryota > Metazoa > Mollusca > Gastropoda > Neogastropoda > Raphitomidae > Phymorhynchus > Phymorhynchus buccinoides. The sequence goes on from CM065699.1 coordinate 14,144,010, forward strand.
TACCGGTAACGCTGAGTACCGGTTTCGCCGGGTCCGCGAAATATTATGATTACTTTTGTCTCTCTCCCTCCTTCCATCTTCTTCTCTCATCCCGTTCCACCCCCCACCGCAACTCCCCCGCCCCCCCCCCCCCAACCATCCCCCGCCCACCCCACCCAGATAGTCAGTGTCCCCGGTCATCTACCTTCCAAATGTGAAGGCAATCCGTCCAGAAATACCGGAGATACGGGCGCCGAAAGGCCGGTGGATACGCGTTTCGCGCATTTGCTAAACCGCGCAAATGACACGGCCGCCTTGGTTGCCGTTGCCGTTAGGGCTGATAGCGAATTTGAAGCGATTCGGTCAAAAAACGGCAGATTTATAAGTCACATTCTGTGTAACACACACACGAACACACACACACACAGACAGTTGCCCTTTATATATATATAGTAGTGTGTGTGTGTGTGTGTGTGTGTGTGTGTGTGTGTGTGTGTGTGTGTGTGAGAGAGGTTTATAGCTTTGCATGATTTATGTTGCTTAACAATTATTGTGTTCAATTTTGTTTGTTTGTCTTCGGATATATTGGACGTTTGTCTGTGCAATTAAAACATTTGAGTTCAAGTTCGAGTTCTCTCTGAGCCTATCTGATATCTCTCACTGTCTCTTTCACATTCAACTTCACGAGTTTCACTCTGTCATTCTCTATCTTCACACACACACACACACACACACACACACACACACACACACACACACACACACACACACACACACACACATGAGACAAAGAGATGGGGGCAGGAGGGAGGGGGGGAGGAAGTATCTAAAAATAATTCCAAGTTCTACCCTGTGTGTAGTCTAAGCAGTAAACAACTGAACTGATCATTATGAAAGTTGACAGGTATGTCCCCTGATGTTCCGGAAAAATAACAGGGTTCCCAGGTTTGGAACATAAAATGAAAAGGACTTATAAGGACCTCAAAAGATTGTAAAAGGACCTTTGCCAACCTGATTGTATGACATTTTCATGATAGAATGCCAGAATGCAGATTGTTTACCAAGAGCACAATTCCAATATACATGGATTGAATCACTACGTCTTGGTGCGGAAAGATTCACACACTGACACAGCTTGTAATGAATTGTCTGCTCCGATCTGTGACACCGACAATTTTGCATACTGCCACTAGTGCCAGTTTTTTTGTGAGAATGTTTTTTAGCTGTTACTGTGTTAGTCAGTTTCTTTATCACTTTTTTCTTGATAAAACAGGACTTAACAGTACCTTTCAAAAATTAAAAGGACCTCTTCATGAATTAAAAGGATCTACTTGCTGAAATAAAGCACTTAAAAGGCCTGTTGACTAAAAACCAATTCACAAGAACTTAAAAGGTGCCTGGGAACCCTGAATAATCATAATGCCATTTATATCAGTTTATAATACATTAGTGTTAGTATTAGTATTAGGTACTTTATAGTCACAGAGGCGTCTCTGTGAAATTCGGGTTGCTCCCACCTGGAGAGCGCGTCGCAGCCAGAGGCGCGCCACCCAATTGTTTTTTGGGTTTTTTGCATGCGATTTTTGTCACTGATGAGGGGGGGAGGGGGTAATTTTTTTACCAAATGACAACTTTTTCGTTGCCACTGGGTTTATTGTATGCTAAGTGCATGGGCACACGGGACCTCGGTTTATCGTCTCATCCGAAAGACTCCACGTTCAGACCGTTAAGGCCTAGTGTAGAATGAGAAGAAAAAATCCCCTGTACCCAGGTTCGAACTCGGGTTTACTTGACACGAAGCGAACGCGCTACCACTGTGCCACTCTACACCACATGCCACATAAAATGATAAACATACCCACAATGAATTACATTTTTTAAGACTATAAATTGTTAGACAACAGATCTGAACCATTCATACTGGACATAGACAGAATCGTCAGGAGGCTCAAAATATCAGTTAAACTGAATGGAACACCATACAAATATACTCCCTGACCAGTGAAACGTTTGATGGAAAATGAATTCCAACTCCACAAGCTATTACACTTGCAATGAACACTGACACAGCTGTGCTCAATACTACAAAAACTATATTGAAAGGGCACTTCAGAGGCCGCGAGGCCTAGTTGCCCTCATTACCTGACCTGACCTGACCTGACAGAATTGTTTCAGAAGTCTGTCTTGACAATGAATCATATCCATTGTGTCAATTCACCCAAATGACACGCCATATAAACATACTCCAAGTAATTTTGAATTTCAATTTCTGATGACCGTGTACTTTGTTACAAATTGAAATGCTGAACCAGTCAAAATGAAAATTGGTAGAATCGCAATACTATCTCAGATTATCTAATATTACCAGCAATAGTTATTCAATCGATATATATGTTTAACCAAATGAGAAGCCGTATCTTATGGGAGTACCTTTATATGACTTGCTATCTTGGTTTTTTTATTTGACAGTCTTAAATAAAATTAAAAGCATATATTGCCAACTATTGCATCAGATCATGTTTTAGAACACCTACCTAATAATAGTATGAAAATTTTAAATTCACATCATTTTTGTTCAGTTTCTGGTTTCCGGCACTTGCTAGGGGAGAGGGGGGGAGGGGCTTTGTAAACCAACCACAAAGGGGCATGGTCTTGTGTGTGTGCTTTTCCCTAGGCTAATGTTTCCGTGAGTTAAATTTAACTCATTCTACCCCATTTACGAGTATACTCATAAACTCACGCCAACCATAGCTGCCCGTTTACGAGTTAACTCGTAATACAAACCCATCTTCAAACTGAAGCGTCTAGCGTGGTTCTCATCCTCAAATTGTTCACTTTGGTTGCTTTAGCCTGTTTACAGACGATTCCTTTCCAGTCATGCTTAGATTTTATTGATTTTGGAGCAGATTTTTAATATTTTTACTGATTTTTCCCGATGATAGGTTGATATATATTATGTCTGAGAAATGAAACGGCAAATAAAATTGTGTTTGCATTGATTTAAGACTATTATAATGACAAAAATAGCGATTGTATTGAGTTTTTAGCGAATGTAGGTGAAGTAGAAAGCTCTACTTTCGATTATTTCATAAAGAACAAATAGCTTCTAGTTCTATATTACTGTTTTTTGTGTGTAAAAGAGTTATTCTTAGAATTACAGCCCGTACTTTAAATTCATAAAACTTTGTAAACTTTTAAAACACGCATTTGATAATAACACTTTAAAATTTTAAAGCAATACGGTGAATTGTTTCAAAGTTATATCAATTTTTCTAAACATTTTTATAGTTATGCTCAGAGCTCTCTGCACAGCTGGGCCAGGGAAGATAAATGCGGCTGCACGGATGTGTTAATCTTTCTAAAACTGCACAGCATTTCAAAACTTTTCATTATACTCATACATTCATGGTTTTCTCCCTGCCATTCAGAAACTCATCAACTGATCAAGATGTCCCAAACGGAACTCACTGATGCATAATGCTGCGAGCAACGTGACCGCTATCTGGGGAGCCCCGCAGTCTGGAAACAAGGGCTGCAGAGCGTAGTTAGCAAACGTCAATGCTGTGATGGCGTTGCCCGTGGGCATCAGAACCACCAGACACACCCACAAAAACAAAAAAGCCGGCAAGTCCCCGTACGCCTGCAAAATGTAGCCATAATCGGCCCCTGAAGACAAGATGCAAGTGCCAAGTTCCGCGTAACAGAACGATCCAATGGCACAGATCAAACCCGTGAGAGCCCACACGGTCAAACACAGTCCCACGGATCCAGCTTCCAGCAGAACGCCTTTGGGTGAGACAAAAATCCCACTGCCGACTATAATTCCCACGATGATACCAACACCGTTCGTCAACCCTAGCTGTTTTTTTAGTTGAATTTTGTCTTCGCTTCCTCGTTTATTATGAGTGGCTTCGACCGTAACACATGGTTCCGCTTCTTTCTCCATCGTTTAAAAACACACCACACTACACACACTGTTATGACTGTACACACGTGTACACAAGCAGCAGAACTTCAGAGGAAAGTTGTGATAAACTCTTCACGCGCCCAAAGCATTGCGTTGGGTGAACTAAAGCTTCTTGGACGTCCGATGGCAACTAAACATGCTAGGCCTACTACTGTGCTGTTGAAAACTTCTAAAACTGTGTCAAATCTCAAAAAGATAGTTTGGCTTCGCGTCTGCCACATGGTTACAGTTCCCGCATAACCAAAAAGAGCGCATGCGCAGTAGTTTGGCGAGGCGGCTCGCGGTGCCTAGCCTAGTAGTGGTTCGGTTTTTTTGGAGGCGGTTAATGATGGAGACCAAATCACATTACCATATTCTACTATTGGTCTCACCAATGATTTGAACAAGGGCACCATAATATCTTTAGTTTTGTGCTGAATGAAATGAGAAATCATACCAGAGATTTTATTTGCCTTTTTAATAGTTTCAGTGATGTGCTGATCAAAATTTAACTTATTATCCACCATAACTCCCAGGTCTTTTTCTACTTCAGAAGCTTCTAATTCGCAACCATCAATTGTATAACTAAAGTTAGGGTTATTTTTACCAATATGTAACACTTTACACTTCTGTCCATTAAATTTAATTTGCCATTCTTTCGTCCAATTAACTAATTTGTCTATAGACTCTTGAAGTTTAGTTTTGGATTCGTCGCTGAGGATTCCACAATAAGCTTTTGTATCATCTGCAAAGATTTTTATAATACAGTTGACTATATCGGGCCTGTCGTTTATGAAATAAATAAACAAAGCATGCCTAGACCTACTGCGTAAATCAAATCAGGCAAATCAGGCAGAGTGATCTTCCTTGGACTTATTAGGCCCTAACACTAAAAATGAATATGGCGGGAGAATGGAGACGGCTATTTAACTTTATAAAAAGAAATGTCCCACATGGCTTAGGCCGGGAGGACGTAAAACAAACAGACAGCTGGAGACGGCTGGTGATAAACGTGTGAAAAGTAGCGATTTGCAAGATTCTCTCTCTCTCTCTCTCTCTCTCTCTCTCTCTCTCTCTCTCTCTCTCTCTCAATCTTGAATAACTTGAATAAGAGGAAGATTGAATAAGAGGTTTGTGCTGTGTTTTGTGGTGAGTGTGTGTGTGTGTGTGTGAGCATGCATGTGTGCATACATGTGTGTGTGTGTCACGTGTGTTGTCTCTCTCTCTCTCTCTCTCTCTCTCTCTCTCTCTCTCTCTCTCTCTCTCTCTCTCTCTCTCTCTCTCTCAATCTTGAATAACTTGAATAAGAGGAAGATTGAATAAGAGGTTTGTGCTGTGTTTTGTGGTGTATGTGTGTGTGCGTGCGTGCGTGCACACACACGCGCGCGCGCGCGCACACACACACACCACACAAGTCTGTGTGTGTGCACACACACACGCACACACACACACCACACAAGTCTGTGTGTGCAACGCATAATTTTGTCTACATTCACTGACGCGCACACGCACACACACACACGAGCGCGCGTGCGTGCGCACGCACGCACGCACGCACACGCACACACACACACTGCAAGTAAGAAGTGTCTGTGTGTGCAAGTAAAAATATGAAGGAAATGAAATGTTAAAAAGTGTTATGAACTTCGAGGGAGATCACTCTTACCAACGCCAAATAAGCCAGGAAGGGTTATTTCCGAATATCATCTTCTCATGAAATAAAGCAAATTTCAGTCACATGTTGCCCATGAGACGAGTGTTAATGTTTAGCATTGAAGGAAAGATTTATTTATTTATCATCATTATTATTATTATTATTAATAATATTATTATTATTATTATTATATATTGTTGTTGTTGTTGTTGTTGTTGTTGTTGTTGTTGTTGTTATTATTATTATTATTATTATTATTATTATTATCTCTGGTCTATTACAGCAACATTCTTCGAAGGCGCACAGCGCCAGACCTTGATTTATTTGACAGAGGTCTTTGAACGGCCTGCCACTGGTGTCAGTTCGGCCAAGGTTTATTACTGCTTTTGTTTGACCAGCTTAGTTTTAAAGGACGACGCGGGATCTAGAAGTGGGTCAGGGTGGGGTGGGGGGTGGGGGTAGACCTACAGTACAGGGGTTTCGGGTCCCTTTCCCTAAAAGAAAGAAACAGAGGAAAAATCCACGACCTCCTGTAACTTCAAACCAGTTTTACCTTCTTTTTTTCGGTTCCCGTGAGAGACCTTCAATGATTCTTTTACATTCAAATAATCATTACTGAGATCTTGAACACAGATTTTGAGGGGGGGGGGGGGGGGGGGTGCATGCAAGGAACCTTTGACATCTCTTACATTAAAAGGTCGCAAAGTTTCTCCGGTAATAATTATATCTCAACTCCTGTAACAGCGTAGGCTATAACAAATCCTCCGCGAGGTAATCCTATTTGGCCCACTATGGGTCTAGGCGTCGCCATTGAATAGAGTATAGTATTATGTGACCCAGCATCACGAAAGGGACATTAAGTGTCAAACTGACCATTCTGGAAAAAACTACACATTTGAAAACTGCAGACAACTTTCTTTCTAACGATACAAGAATGGTTCTTGTATCTTTTCCATTCCAGAGTTATGAGCATTTAAACTTAGTGGGGTGAGTGTCGGCCATTTTGAGAAAACACAGTCTAAAGTAGCCTAGCTGAAGAAAATGCATTGACCTCCTCGTTTCAAAGCACTTATAAGACCATTTAGAGATCATATTAAAGATTGTCCTTTACAAATATGAAAGATAAGAAGTTCAAGTTGGAGAATACAAATATAGGCCTACCCATAACTCAAAACAATTGACAACAAGTGCAACGCCGAGCGGCTGCAAAGTCCCCTCGCAGCATCGCCGAGCTACTCCGAAATCGGAATGTGTCGGTTGTACACATAGGCCTACATAAAAACGCATCAAAACAGCACGTAACTACATAAAAACGCATCAAAACAGCACGTAACTCAGTTTTATATATAGCCTTGGGGTTCGGACCCGTGATTTGAGCGCGCGCGATCATGCGCACACGAGCGCACGGAAAAATTCATGACAACTGTGTTATAGACCATTCATCAAGAAATGTGGAGAAAAAAACTGCATTAAAATACATGCAGAACTTCGCGAGATATTAGCGATTATGTGTTTCGGGGTTTGAACCCCGTAACTGGCGCGACCTTGACCTTAATGTAAAACTAAATACATCAGTATACTAGTATACCAAATTTGATGATGATAGACTGAATAGTTTTTGAGAAAAACGGACGAATAGCCGGACGGACGGAGGCACGCCGGACGGACGGACACCGGACGGACGGACCTGACAAAAACAATAGCTCCCCGAACCTTCGGCACGGGGACTAAATTTGATATTTTTTACTTTGCAAGCCAGTTGTGAGAAACTATCCCAGCGACTTAATGTCCCTTTCGTGGTGCTGGGCCACATAATAGAGGGCAGTGGTCTAGGCCCAGTCAGAACTGTCGACCGATGTACACGGGTTGGCTTACAGCTACTAAGATTATAATGATAGATCTATAGTACCTGAGGCTTATGTAAGTGTACACAGACTGGGCCGGATCTAAGGGGGGTTCCTGGTTTCCGAACACACGCCCCCCACCCCCACCCCGCCAACCCCCCTGTCCCAAGCATGTGCCTTATACAAGTAAGACAATGACTCGATTTTTGCCTCAATAATTACTCATTAATAGCGAAATTGTCCGGGGGTAGAGCCCCCTGGGCCCCCCAAAGAGTACTGCCCATTAACCCCGAACCCGCATTCACACCAGCGCTGACCTGACAGATCACCATCTGAGCCTGCGTCCACTGACCATTAGCCTACACACCATTAGGTTGTTGTTGTTTTTGCTTGCTTCTGGAAGTGGGGCCTGTGCCTTTCCGGCTGAACTGGGGGGTTTAATGGTCTTAACCCAGGGTCAGCAGTAGGTGTTTCTCCTTTCTATCTGAGGGGTTTAATGGTCTTAACCCAGGGTCAGCAGTAGGTCTTTCTCCTTTCTATCTGAGGGGTTTAATGGCCTTAACCCAGGGTAAGCAGTAGGTCTTTCTCCTTTCTATCTGAGGGGTTTAATGGTCTTAACCCAGGGTAAGCAGTAGGTCTTTCTCCTTTCTATCTGTGGGGTTTAATGGTCTTAACCCAGGGTAAGCAGTAGGTCTTTCTCCTTTCTATCTGAGGGGTTTAATGGCCTTAACCCAGGGTAAGCAGTAGGTCTTTCTCCTTTCTATCTGAGGGGTTTAATGGTCTTAACCCAGCGTAAGCAGTAGCTCTTTCTCCTTTCTATCTGAGGGGTTTAATGGTCTTAACCCAGGGTAAGCAGTAGGTCTTTCTCCTTTCTATCTGTGGGGTTTAATGGTCTTAACCCAGGGTAAGCAGTAGGTCTTTCTCCTTTCTATCTGTGGGGTTTAATGGTCTTAACCCAGGGTAAGCAGTAGCTCTTTCTCCTTTCTATCTGAGGGGTTTAATGGTCTTAACCCAGGGTAAGCAGTAGGTCTTTCTCCTTTCTATCTGTGGGGTTTAATGGTCTTAACCCAGGGTCAGCAGTAGGTCTTTCTCCTTTCTATCTGAGGGGTTTAATGGTCTTAACCCAGGGTCAGCAGTAGGTCTTTCTCCTTTCTATCTGTGGGGTTTAATGGTCTTAACCCAGGGTCAGCAGTAGGTCTTTCTCCTTTCTATCTGTGGGGTTTAATGGTCTTAACCCAGGGTCAGCAGTAGGTCTTTCTCCTTTCTATCTGAGGGGTTTAATGGTCTTAACCCAGGGTCAGCAGTAGGTCTTTCTCCTTTCTATCTGAGGGGTTTAATGGTCTTAACCCAGGGTAAGCAGTAGGTCTTTCTCCTTTCTATCTGAGGGGTTTAATGGTCTTAACCCAGGGTAAGCAGTAGGTCTTTCTCCTTTCTATCTGAGGGGTTTAATGGTCTTAACCCAGGGTCAGCAGTAGGGGAAGACGGGGTAAAAAGCGCATGGGCGGGTAAGAAGCCCACCCCAATTATTTCATGAAATTAAGCAAATTTCAGTCTCATTTTGCCCATGAGACGAGCGTTAATGTCTAGCATTCATCTCATGGGCAAATTTGACTGACATTTTCTTTATTTCATGAGATAATTGGGGTGGGCTTCTTACCCGCCCATGCGCTTTTTACCCCGTCTTCCCCTAGGTCTTTCTCCTTTCTATCCTTTTCTTGTAATTCTAATAAGGAATGCGTCCTCCTAGTTCCGTCGCGTCTATCGTCAGAAATGGCGTCTGCGACGTATACCTCCAGAGCCAGCAGATCCAGACCTATGCAGCTCCCTGGACCCCCGGCGGACCCCCCCCCCCCCCCTACGAATGACTTGGTCCGCCCCTGACACTGATCATACATCACAGTGTCAGTCATTGTCAGCTTGTGAGAGTAAGGTGAAGTTCCTATTGGGTTTGTTTAGTATGTTTGCAAATGAAGGGGCATATAGACAACTGATACTCTCTCTCTCTCTCTCTCTCTCTCTCTCTCTCTCTCTCTCTCTCTCTCTCTCTCTCTCTCTCTCTCTCTCTCTCTCTCTCTCTCTCTCTCTCTCTCTCTCTCTCTCTCTCTCTCTCATAGGATTGAGTTGTAAGAATAGGATTATTAAGTTATATTTTTCATTTATTCCACTGTTGTCTTAAATGGTTGTTTCCCCCCTTGCCATAAGGGCGTTTGTTTGCTAATGGCAATAAAACAGATTTGATTTGATTTGATTTTCATTTGATCTCTCTCTCTCTCTCTCTCTCTCTCTCTCTCTCTCTCTCTCTCTCTCTCTCTCTCTCTCTCTCTGCTGGGTTATTAAGCCTATGAAAACGTGACACTAAACTAATGCCCAACCGTCCATAAGGGTCTCTGACCGATTGGACGCTAAGCTCATCATCATCTAATGCCCATAACACTTGCAGAAATCCGTCTATAACAAAAAAAAAAACAAAAAAAGATACATGAATCTATATTTAATAATGTACTAGCGCAACGCCGAGTACCAGTAACGCCTAGTAACGGTAACGCCAAGTACTGGTAACGCTGAGTACAGCAAATTTGAAGCGATTCGGTTAAGAAACGACAGAGTCGTATAGCGCGCGCGTTTCTGAACCGATTCGCTTCCGGTTTGGTACACTGATAGTCCCCGGCCCCGGTCATCTTCCTGCCAAATTCGAAGGCAATCGGCCCAGAAACGCCGGAGATACGGGCGCCGAGAGTCCGGCGGATGCGCGTTTCGCGCATTTGCGAAACCGCGCAAATGACACGGCCGCCTCGGTTGCCGTTGCCATCGCCCCGTGAGGGCTCACAGCAAATTTGAAGCGATTCGGTCGAAAAACGGCGGAGTTATAAGGCCCGTTTCGTGTTTCAGACACACACACACACACACACACACACACACACACGGGACACTTGCCAAATTACTATATGATTGCTGTATTTCCACCTAGACTTTGAATTAATTCAAGTATGTAATGGTGGGGAGGGGGGGGGGGGGGGGGGGTATTTCAGCAATGATCGCACTCTCCAACAATGTAAGCTCGTCGAAATGCCGCATTCTTAAAGACCCCACCCACCACTTCACGTCTCACTTTCCCTCTTATGCTTGGAAGATTTCTTACCAACTATAAGAGGGGAAACACATGAAAACCATGATTTTGGCATGTGACGTGGTGGGTCTTTAAGATTCTTTTTTTTGTATTAATGGTATTCACAAACAGACAACATAAACCTGGCAACAACGGCAAAAACATGAAGCTGCCTCTTCGTGAAGGTTTATATATATAAAAGAACAACATGGATGGAATTCAGCTTAACGTCCTCCGGTATGCCGGAACAGACACATATGGGACATTAGTAGATATAACAAGGTCAAAGTCACGACGGCGATAATGTATGCACGGGTGCCTTCCTCTCATGGTGACACACCGCCACACAAAATCTGAAGCTATTCTGTCAATCGGTTCGGGAGATATCCTTGGGACAGACAGGAGGAAAAGGGGGGGGGGGGGAAACAGAGAAAAAAACCAAAGAAACATACACGAACGCATTCATACTCCTTTGCGATCGTAGATCGGCAAAGGACAAAGATGGTGGGAACGATCCTGCAGGCAATGCCCGGAGGCAGTGCAACACCAGGAAAGTCCCGATTTTTTAAACTTTTAACTATGCAGATGTGTGTTAAGGACCAAAGAAGAATAACAAACAACAACAAAGCAGAACAAAACGTACTGAAATAGCATGCCTATGCCTTTTTCATATGCAATGCAAAAACATGCAGGTGGGTCTTTTGTATACGCGACAATTGAATTCAGAGATAAAGGTGAACAGCAAGAAAGAAACAATTTGCCAATACAAAGGATGGCGAGGCAAACAGGACGACGTGAACAATTCAAATGGCAAGACACTAAAGTCACTGAGTGAGAGTCTGTTTAATCACAATGAGGGGGGGAGTCAAAGTCAAAGTCAAAGTCAAAGTCAAAAATATTTTAATTGTTAGGCCTCTGGCCCATAACAATGGAGTTCACACAAAAAAGTATTGCATATATATATATATGAGCAACAACGAAAAAAAGAATAAAGACACACCAAAAACACGTATTATATGCAAACAAAACATAGATACAAACATTCATCATGCATGTATATATTCTTTTCGCAAGGCGAGAGCTCTATGAATAAATAATGACGTCTTAATAATAATGCTAGGGTTTTGATTACATAAAATCAATGTGAGTCTGAAAGATGAAGGATGTTTATAATATTTTGCTGGAATTAGTTCTCTTCTTAAATCATTATATTTAGGACATATAAATAGAAAGTGAATTTCAGTCTCAAGAGTTGTACAACAAAAAGGACAATGATCTTTACTGTTGTCTAAACGTGCCTTATATTGTAAGAAATTACAACAATGAGGGGGGAGAGAGAGAGAGAGAGAGAGAGAGAGAGAGACAGAGAGAGAGAGAGAGAGAGAGAGAGAGAGAGAGAGAGAGAGAGAGAGAGAGAGAGAGAGAGAGAGAGAGAGAGAGAGAGAGAGAGAGAGAGAGAGAGAGAGAGAGAGAGAGAGAGAGAGAGAGGGACACAGAGACAGAGAGAGATTCAAATTCAAAATCAAAAGGTTTAATGTACATAGACCTTGGACCCTTATACAAACCAGAATCATACAATAATAATAATAATAAGAATGATAATAATAATAATAATAATAATAATAATAATAATAATAATAATAATAATAATAATAATAAAGCAAACAAAACAAATGAACAAACATACATAAGAAGTGTTCCTGATAACTTAATACACTTATATAAAGAAATATGCACAGAGATTCACACTAATTCATACAAATAATAAGAATAATAATAATAATAATAATAATAATAATAATAATAATAAATAATAATAATAATAATAAAGCAAACAAAACAAATGAACAAACATACATAAGAAGTGTTCCTGATAACTTAATACACTTATATAAAGAAATATGCACAGAGATTCACACTAATTACATGCTTAATACGAGCGAGCGAGCGAGAGAGAGAGAGAGAGAGAGAGAGAGAGAGAGAGAGAGAGAGAGAGAGAGAGAGAGAGAGAGAGAGAGTTGTGTTTATTTGTGCACAAACAAAAAGTGTTGATACGGTTCATATGTAGGCAATGTGGACAATTCAAAGTGCATGTCCAGCGACAGTTTTCTCCACTTGCCCTGCACCTAAGGGCAAATTAAAAGTAGACCCTGACGGATGAGTTTTTGCAAGAAACACGTCGAGATCACCAGAAAGACAGCCTTTTCAAGAATCAGAACACTCACTTTGCTCTGGTTTCCTAGAAATTAAACCGTCAAAACGGCGATTCCTCCTTGGCGGAGATGCTGGAGAGAGTACCCAGTTTGGATGGGGTGTGTGCAGGTCACTAATTGTGGTTGGATCGTTTTCTTTTTTTGTAGTGCTGCTGCAGTAAAAACAAAAATTGGAGCAGTTTCTTTTGCTGTGAGTGAAACTCCTTTAGATAATCGGTATAAACATTTTAAAGAAAAAAGCAAAAAAAGCTGTGTATTGCGAAAATTTCGTGCAAACGATTTGGTCTAAACGCAGGCGCCATTAGAAAAGAGACGGCACACGACTTCTCTTTGGGTGAAATAATTTAACTTCCAGCACCTCCGCCAAGGAGAAATCGCCGATTTGACGGTTTGATTTCTAGGAAACCAGAGCAAAGTGCGTGTTGCAATCTCTGTAAAGGGTGTTTCCCTGGTGATCTGGACGTGTTTCTTACAAAACCTCATCCGTCAGTGTGGCCCTTTAAAGGAGTAAATAAAAATAAATAAAAAAAGTAATGCATGGCGCCACAAGGACGAAAACATGCTGTTGTCAGATCTTATCATCGAGTGGGACACAAAGTGTCAACGAGTGTGTGTGTGTGTGTGTGTGTGTGTGTGTGTGTGTGTGTGTGTGTGTGTGTGTGTGTGTGTGTGTGTGTGTGTGTGTGTGTGTGTGTGTGTGTGTGTGTGTGTGTGTGTGTGTGTGTGTGCTTGCATGTTTACAAAAAACATTGTACTTCCCTTTCCCCTCCCTCTCCTTCCAGTCTCTTGACAATTTTTTTAATGGCCATCACTCCCTTTTTATGTCGCCCCTCCTTTTCCTTCACCACCCCCCCCCCAACACACACACACACACACACACACACACACACACACACACACACACACACACACACACACACACACACAATGCTTCATTGCGTGTTTTCAAAAACGTAACAACTTTTCACTTGAAAGAACAGAAGCATTGCGTAAAACGGAGAGCATCGACTTTTGAATTCGCTGACTCAAAACTGTGCCACTGACACATGTCACATCAGAAGCACATAGTAGGCATCGGGGAGTAACATAGCATAAACCTGACATGACAAGTGAAGATTTTTTTGGGGGGCGTGCAATTTCAAGTCCAGAATCGAATCTATGCATATGAAATCTATGCTCTCTTCAACCTGATGAAGGAGGCCTATCAGGAAGAAGAAGAGGAAGGAGAATGAGTGCGGACTGGTTTATGACTCTATTCGGTAGCGGTTCTATCAAATCGTCTGACTACCAAACAGCATATTGAATCCCAATTGTGAACATCAACCGACACGAAATAAAAAAGAAAACAAGGGCGTCGCCGAGCGGCAGACATGTCCGTCACCAACAATGCCACGCACTTGCGACACCCCGTAGCAGTCACATCCTGACACAAAATTGGAAGGGATTTTGTCTTCTAGTTCACGAGATACAGGTTGAAGAAGAAACATATAGCGCAAAGAAGGAAATTTCAGTTTTCAAGGTCACACTTCAAGGTCAAGATCAGCATGGTGATCATTTATGCTCGGATGTGTTCTTCTCTAGGGTATACAGTATCACACACAATCTGAAGAGCTTCTGTCAAGTACAAATGTAGAAAATATGGCGTAAAACCCAATTTGTAGACCCTACCACATTCAAGGCTTACCTATCTCCCGGACTGTGACCTTGACCTTGATCGGTATGCCACCATCAGAACGGGCATAAGCCAAAGTACCTACATGCCAACTTTGAAGACTCTAACACTAACGGTGTGGGAGTTATGGCCCCTGAAAGATTTTCGGTTTTCAAGGTCGTACGCCAAGGTCAAGGTGACGACGGCAAAACATTTTGCGCGGATGCCTTCCTCTCATGGTGACACACCAGCACACAAAATTTGACGTGATTCGGTCAACCCGTTCGAAAGATATCCTTGGGACAGACAGAAGGAGAAAAAATGACCCTCCGATTTTCAGGCTCCAGCGATCTTTTTGACCTTGACCTTGATCGGTATGCCATCATCAGAACGGGCATAAGCCAAACCACCTTCATACCAAGTTTCAACATACTATGTCGATCGGTGCCCGAGATATGGCTAAAAATAGATTTTCGGTTTTCAAGGTCGTACGTCAAGGTCAAGGTCACGACGGCAAAATGGTTTGCGCGGATCTCTTCCTATTAAGGTGGCACACCTCCACACAAAATGTGACGCGATTCGGTCAAGCGGTTCGGGAGATATCCTTGGGACAGACAGAAGAAGAAGAAAAAATAAATAAAAAAGAGAAAAAAATACAAACCAGCCCACAATGACCTTGATATGGTTAAGGTGTAATGGTCTTACTAAAACAATTCACACCAGACATTTTAATTTTTGAGGTGGTCGGTTCTATTTGCCAACAGGTCTTTCAGTCCTACAGTTTTGCTTCTATTCAAGTTGTTGGGGCCAACAGCTCCATAGTTTCTAATATCCCACAAAATTTGAGAAATTACAACAGCTGTGGGATAAATAAATTAAAAAAGCTGAGGAAACAGCAATTGTGGGATCAAAAACAGCCGTGGGGCCAAAGACATGTGGGAACACAAAATCTGTGGGACCACAGAAATAGTATAGCAATGTAAAACTATTGTAAATGTCTGGACGTATGAGCGTGGTGGGTGACAGAAGGTTTTGATTTTGTCTATGAAGGATTTGATTTTGTCTACGAATCGATAAACTGACGACGAAAATGGAGTTTTACGTCCTCTTGGTCTGAATCACACATATGGGACATTTGTAAATACAAATATGGTGGGAACAATACTGGAGGCAATGCCCGGAGGCAGTACGAAACCAGTAAAGTCCCGATTTATTTTTATTACTACAGATAGGTGTAGCGGTGACCACGCCTCGGTTAAACCTCATCGGCTATGGCACCACCACAAGTAGTGATGTAAGTATCGATAAACTGACTTGTGTTGATCGCCTTATTAGTCCCCGAGCCGAAGGTTCGGGGAGCTATTGTTTCTGTCTGGTCCGTCTGGCGTCCGTCCGTCCGTCCGGCGTGCCTCCGTCCGGCTATTCGTCCGTTTTTCTCAAAAACTATTCAGTCTATCATCATCAAATTTGGTATACTAGTTTGCCAAGATGCAAGCTATCCACTGATGTATTTAGTTTTACATTACCCGCTGTGCCCTAGGCCCTTTGTGTCACAGGCCCGCTATGTCCCACTTCTTTCCGGCCGTCCATCCGTCCGTGCGTGCGTCCTGTTTTCAGTTCTCAATGGTCTCCCCGCTGTGTGTACAGCCGACGCATTCCGATTTCGGAGTAGCTCGGCGATGCTGCGAGGGGACTTTGCAGACGCCCGGCGTTGCACTTGTTTGGTTTTGTGTGTGTGTGTGTGGGGGGGGGGTGGCACCTTAGTTTTGTTTATGTTCACCAGCTTCCATATTGAATTTAGGCCTATGTGCAAGAAGTAGACACGTTACAAGCTGTTAGTTTGTCGTTGCCGTATTTTGATCGTGTAACGTGTTTAACAGTGTATATGCGGCGCCTACCCATTAAAAAAAATTTTTTTTTAGGGGGGTGGGGTTGACAGGGTGAGGAGGGGGGGAGGGGGGGGGCAAGCATGCAAAACCTAGCTATCTATTTTGGTCATGCCAGGCAGCGGGGTTTCTTCCTGCTCTTGCCGACTTTTTTTTTTTACTGCCGTAGGATTTTTACGTGCGTAAAGCGCACGGGTCGGACTAACTTTAAGTCCCCATCCGAAGGTTTAACTTCAGGTCCGAGTTTTAAACCACGAACGTGGATAATTACTATTAATTAGCCTATGTTGAACTTTTGCTGCAACAACCGGTTGAAATAATCACATGATAAAAATGTATGCATAACCTTGCTTAAAAATGCTGTATGAATTGAAAAGTCCAAAGTTAAATTTACAAAAAAGTGAAAATGTAAAAATTAATTTGTGTGGTTAAATACTGTCTGTGTTTTAATTATCCTACAATCCTACGTTTTCCCCCATCCATATACCCCTTTCCGTTTCATCCACACCTCTCTTTCAATATGAAATTAACAAAAATCAAAATGAAACGACAATAGGCGTTTTTCATTAATATAGGGGAAGACGGGGTAAAAAGCGCATGGGCGGGTAAGAAGCCCACCCCAATTATCTCTTGAAATGAAGCAAATTTCAGTCTCATTTTGCCCATGAGACGAGCGTTAATGTCTAGCATTCGTCTCATGGGCAAATTTGACTGAAATTTTCTTTATTTCATGAGATAATTGGGGTGGGCTTCTTACCCGCCTATGCGCTTTTTACCCCGTCTTCCCCTACCACAAATACGACATCTGTTCAAAAAAACTTCAAGAACGCATGAAAGCATACAAATGAGTTGGCTGCCATCTGCGACTTCGTTAATAAAAGAGCGGTTGCTGAAAGCATAAATAAAACAAAAACTAAGGCACGTCACACGCGAACGCACACGCACACGCACGCGCACAGAGAGAGAGAGAGAGAGAGAGAGAGAGAGAGAGAGAGAGAGAGAGAGAGAGAGAGAGAGAGAGAGAGAGAGAGAGAGAGAGAGAGAGAGATCAGAGAGAGAGAGAGAGAGAGAGAGAGAGAGAGAGAGAGGCATAGAGAGAAACAGAGAGAGAGAGGGGCGGAGAGAGGGTGTACAAAGAGAAACGCACACACGCACGCGCGCACACGCGCACGCACACGCACACGCACACACACGCACACGCACACACACACACACACAGAGAGGATGTTATAAAAAAAAAAGCTGTAATGCTTATTCCTTTTTATCCTCAATAAAGATCATTTTGACTTGACTTGACTTGACTTGACAGAGAGAGAGAGAGAGAGAGAGAGAGAGAGAGAGAGAGAGAGAGAGAGAGAGAGAGAGAGAGAGAGAGAGAGAGAGAGACAGACAGAGAAAGAGACAGAGACAGAGAGACAGAGAGAGAGAGAGAGAGAGAGAGAGAGAGAGAGAGAGAGAGAGAGAGAGAGAGAGAGAGAGAGAGAGAGAGAGAGAGAGAGAAGACCTTCAGCAAGGTCGAAGTGGGTTCTAACCGATTACATCTAAAACACTGATCTTTTGGAACACATCAGCACCAAAAGATTTGTTACTGCCATATACTTCGGACACCATTAGTTTTACACCCACATAACCATTTATATTCTTGATCAGCAGTACCTAAGGAATGCAGTAGGTAAAGGAAGAATCCATTAACATTGACGCGCCATTAAGTCCCTTGTTTTTTTCTGGGTAGCTGTGACCCACATAGAAATGTCCCCAGGTTCAAATTGAGGCCGCTCTTTAAAATGATGTTTCGGTTTGAATTTGGGGGCATTTGTATGGTAGTGAGACCTGGCTAAAGCAAGATTTCTTTCCAGCTATAAGAGGGAAAACACGTGAAACCCGTGATTTTGACACGTCATCTGGTGAGTCTTTAAGTTAACTGGATTCATTGCTCGAACACTGCAATTTTTTTCCCCTATCGTTTCACTTACAATCCTGCCACCGCAAAAATGAGAAAATTAGTTCTTTTGAGGGGGGGGGGGGGGGAAACAAGCTCTTTCGGTATGAATTAACTTCTTATGGGGAAGACGGGGTAAAAAGCCCATGGGTGGGTAAGAAGCCCATGCCAATTATCTCATGAAATTAAGCAAATTTCAGTCAAATTTTGCCCAAATTTCAGTCAAATTTTGCCCATGAGACGAGTGTTAATGTTTAGCGTTCGTCTCAGGCAAAATTTGCCCATGAGACGAGTGTTTTCAGTCAAATTTTGCCCATGAGACGAGTGTTAATGTTTAGCGTTCGTCTCATGGGCAAAATGTGACTGAAATTTGCTTCATTTCATGAGATAATTGGCATGGGCTTCTTACCCGCCCATGGGCTTTTTACCCCGTCTTCCCCTATAATGCCCTTTGAATGGAGTTGTTTTTGAACCGCCAGATACCAGGGTTAAGCCACACCAAAGTCATGACTCTTGGACGCCCTTGCATATTGCGAGTTACGAAAGTCTTGTTTTCTTTATAAAAAAACCACACAACTTCGATAGCCGATAGCTAAACAAACACACAGACGCGCGAGCGAGCGTCACGCATATACGCGCACACGCACATACATACGCACGCACGCACACACATAGGCCAGCACGCGCGTGTGCACGCATGTAACACTATCTGGATAAGACGAGATAAGAGAACAGGGTCTAGTTTCTCTAGATTACGGTCGCCGCGCGAATAACTGTTACGCCAAAAGGGGTCTAAGAAACACTTTAGAAAACGTTTGCGGAAAAATATTACAATCTCTTGTCTGATTGGTCCCCCAAAAGTATTATTTAACCAAACTTTAATGGACCAATCAACAACTAGAAATGTATTAACCCCCTACAAGTCACGTAATAGTTCCGGATAGTTTGCCGCTTGCTCCCTTGCTGGGAAGACGAACACGCCACGCGAACTATCGGCAAACGAAGGGTGTTTCTTAGACCGTTTTTTTGCCGATTTGAGCGAACGCAACGTAACGTTAGCCCTTGTGAAACGGACCCTGGAAGTATCGACCTCTATCTGTCCTCTTCTTTAATTATCTAGGCGTGTGCACAAACTGCGAGTCTCTTTTTGCTCAGTGTGGTAAGGGGTTCATTTGTAGGGGAAGACGGGGTAAAAAGCGCATGGGCGGGTAAGAAGCCCACCCCAATTATCTCATGAAATGAAGCAAATTTCAGTCTCATTTTGCCCATGAGACGAGCGTTAATGTCTAGCATTCGTTTCACGGGCAAATTTGACTGAAATTTTCTTTATTTCATGAGATAATTGGGGTGGGCTTCTTACCCGCCCATGCGCTTTTTACCCCGTCTTCCCCTACCCCCAGTGTTTATTAACTTCCCCTTTTGTTTCAATGTTGTCATGCTCGACCAACTTTCACTTTACAATGAATAAAGTAGGCCTATGTGCAATGTTCTCATTGATTCGCGCGCGCGCGCGCACGTGTGTGTGTGTGTGTGTGTGTGTGTGTGTGTGTGTGTGTGTGTGTGTGTGTCTGTGTCTGTGTCTGTGTGTGTGTGTGTGTGTGTGTGTGTGTGTGTGTGTGCGTGCGTGCGTGTGTGTGTGTATGTGTGTGTGTGTGTGTGTGTGTGTGTGTAACAATAACAACAATATCTTTAATCAGTCGTTTCAGGCCATCTGGCCCGTAGGGATAGGAAAAGTGCAAAGAATACATTTAAGCATTAGGCGAGCTTGTATTCAAAGTAATGTAAAGTATCATACGTTATCTCTTATTTTCATACATTCACAAATATATAGAGCAACTTTTACAGCTAACGTACTTTTCAATTGTTTTCAAATATGTGTGTGTGTGTGTGTGTGTGTGGGGGGGGGGGGGGGGGGGTACAGAGAGAAACGCACACTGTGTGTGTGTGTGTGTGTGTGTGTGTGTGTGTGTGTGTGCGTGCGTGTGCGTGTGCGTGTGCGTGCGTGCGTGCGTGCGTGTGTGTGTGTGCGTGTGTGTGTGTGTGTGTGTGTGTGTCAGTGCGTGTGCGTGTGCGTGCGTGCGCGCGCGTGTGTGTGTGTGTGTGTGTGTGTGTGTGTGTGTGTGTGTGTGTGTGTGTGTGTGTGTGTGTGTGTGTGTGTGTGTGTGTGTGTGTGTGTGACGTGTCTTTATGCATAATATACAAATAAGATATTTGCTTGTGCACACTTGTAGGCTTACACATCTATAAATCATGCTCTCTATTTTTCAAAGCTAGCAAGCCGAGATATTAAACACACAAAGTGATAGCACGCGCATTTTATTTTTTTTAAGAAGAAGAAACAAAGAAACTAATTAGTAAGCGGTGTCTTCTTTCGTCGCATCCATTTTGTTCACATCGAATTTCGCCGCCATTGCTTTTGCTGTTGTTGTTGTTGTTGTCTTACACCGGCTTAAAGACTCCAGGGATCATCCCAACAGCCGAAGCACTTGAACACTATGGTACAAATGCACCAGCTAGGGATGAGAACATTACGGTGTGTGACCGTTTTTGATTACCCCGCCACGTGAGCAGCCACACTCCGACTTCGGAGGATTTTAGTCACCATAAAGATTTCATCACGGAATAGCCAAAAACCGTAAGTGACGTCACTAGGCCCAGGTCTGCAAGGAGTTTTGTTTTGTGTTTTTGTTTGTGGCTCAAGCCACAAAC
Organism: Phymorhynchus buccinoides; assembly: GCA_017654935.2. Taxonomy (NCBI): domain Eukaryota; kingdom Metazoa; phylum Mollusca; class Gastropoda; order Neogastropoda; family Raphitomidae; genus Phymorhynchus; species Phymorhynchus buccinoides. The sequence goes on from CM065699.1 coordinate 14,164,937, forward strand.
CTATAACTCACTTTGTCGGTCGGTCGGTCGGTCTGTCTGTCTGTCACCCAGTCAGTCGGTCGGTCCAAAATTGTCGCACATATTGACAAAATTGTCGCACTTCAAATCGAGGCTGAACTTCAAATTGAGGCCGCTCTTTAAAGTGATGCATTTTAAAAGCGTACAAAATAATAAACATACGTAATACAGACACTACAACAGACACGACGAGTATGCGGTGCTTCTTTCGATGAGTATAAGTAGGATACATAGTTTTAAATGTTTTCCAAAAGATTATAAAAGTTACGAAATGGTGCAGAGATAACATTCTGGCTTTCAGATTAAAATTATTGAAAAGCCCTGGGAGGTGACTCATGACTGGAGTGGTAAAAATAGACCGCGTGCCACAAACTATTGCGATTTCGCGCTTGTTTTAAATAATATGTTAAACGGTTTAGAACAGACTTATTTAGACAGTAGAATTTCACGAGAATCATGCCTCACAAATGTCACAATCCGATCGCATTGGGATCGAATCGTATGCAGTGTGGCTGGCCCTTAATGTAGGCCTATACTTCTTCTTCTTCTTCGTTCCCTGGCCAAAAGGCCATAATGGGTAAGGTACGTAGGGGAAGACGGGGTAAAATGCGCATGGGCGGGTAAGAAGCCCACCCCAATTATCTCATGAAATGAAGCAAATTTCAGTCTCATTTTGCCCATGAGACGAGCGCTAATGTATAGCATTCGTCTCATGAGCAAATTTGACTGAAATTTTCTTTATTTCATGAGATAATTGGGGTGGGCTTCTTACCCGCCCATGCGCTTTTTACCCCGTCTTCCCCTATGTGTCCGTTTTCAGTTTTCACTGGTCTCCCCGCTGCGCTCAGCCGACACATTCCGATTTCGGAGGAGCTCAAAGGAGAAAAGTTATTTGGAAGAATATTTTTAAAGGCAGGAGAATGAGCCAATAAGTCAGAAAGATAGTAGATGACAGTACGCAAAGGAAAAAGGCAGTCAAAGAGAGTGGCAAATTAGAGGAAGTTAGAAGCACAGAACTTCCAGAAGGTGGGGGGGGGGGGGGGNACTATGTTTACGAAAGACCCCCCTCCCCCCACCCCGGTACCCCCACGGGGAGAGACTCGTGGATGGATGGGGGCGGGGTCGTCCAGCTCCCCATATGGAGGCACGAGGCATCCACCCACTGCCCTGATAAAGTATGCAAATCTTCGCCAGTAACAGGGCATTAGCCGCAGTGTCAGCGACCTTGAATTTCACTGAGTTGAATTTAGAGAGCTGAATTAGAAAGGTCAACGCAACTCGGGCAGAATGAGCCGAGGGCAAGTTAGTAGGCCTAGTCTTGTGTAGAGTTCAAGACTCTCGCGGCAAATGCCCTATTATTATTATCTCTTACTGATGCAGCAGGCAGCCACCAAGGTGATGACGATGTCCGGCGGGGGGCAGTCCCTGGGGAAGACGGGCTGCAGCACGTAGTTGGCGAAGGTCAAGGCCGTGATGGCGTTTCCCGTGGGCAGAACCACCACCACGGCCACCCACAGGTACAGGAACGAGGGGAAGTTGCCGTAGCTTTCACCGATGTACGCATAGTCAGCTCCCGACTGGCAGCGGAAGAAAAGAAAGAAAAAGAACACACACACACACACACACACACACACACACACACACACACACACGCACAAATGAATAAATGAATCTAAAAATACGAGAGAGAAAAATGATGTTTTACGTCCTCTCGGTCTGGAACAGACACATATGGGACATTTGTAGATACAAAGATGGTGGGAACAATACTGGAGGCAATGCCCGGAGGCAGTGCAACTCCAGTAAAGTCCCGATTTTTTTAGCAATACAGATAGGTGTAGCGGTAATCACGCCTCGGTTAAACCTCATCGGCTATGGTACCGCCACAAGTGAGTACTTAAAAATACTCGCAGGGTCTTTTTTTTTTTTATGCCAGTCAGTCAGGGGCAGTGGGTGGATGTTTCATGCCTCCATACGGGGAGCTGGACGACCCCCGCCCCGTCCACGAGTCTCTCCCCGTGGGGATACCGGGGGGGGGGGGGGGGGGTCTCTCGTAGAAATAGTTCCCCCACTTTCTGGAAGTTCTGTGCTTGTAACTTCCTCTAATCCGCCACTCTCTGTGACTCTGCCTTTCCCCTTTGCTTTCTATCATCTACTATCTTTCTGACTATTCTCCTGCCTTTTTTCCAAAAATAAAATACTTCGAAATAACTTTTTTCCCTCGAGCTCCTCGAAAATCGGAATGTGTCGGCTGTACGCAGCGGGGAGACCAGTGAAAACTGAAAACCGGACACATACGTACCTTACCCATTGTGGCCATATGGCCTGGGAACGCAGAAGAAGAAGAAGAAGAAGATGCCAGTCAGTCGTTTCCAACCATGACCGCCAGATAGATAGCAGAGGGGGCAGATGCTATTTGTTTATAGTGGAGATGCCTTGCACAGGGTACATCCCCACTCTCTCTCTCCCAAAAGGCTGAACTGTTTCTGGAAACATTTACTAACAACAGCTTATCATCAAATATGGATGCTGATAGTCTTCATTATAGAAAGGAAGAGGAATGCAAAAATACATATACTGATCCAAAGCCTGATAATACGCACTATCTTAACGCTCCAATTCAGTTTGATGAATTCATTGAATCACTGGAATCATTTTCTTCAAATAATTCTTCTGTTGGTTTGGATGGCATATCTTATCAACTGTTGAGCCATTTACCTAATAACTGGAAAGAATTGCTATTCTCGTTTTACCAAAAATGTTGGTTAAATGAAGCTCTTCCCAAAATCTGGAAGCAGTCAATTGTAGTTCCTATCCCTAAACAAGGTAAACCGCGATCAGCAGTAAATAGTTATCGACCAATAGCTTTAACTTCTCATGCCAGTAAAATATTAGAGAAAATTATACAGAAAAGATTGTTCTATCACTGCGAAAAATATAATATTATTCCTACATGTCAAGCTGGGTTTAGAAAAGGACGTTGCACAATAGATAACCTAGTTAAGCTTACAACTCAAATTAAAAAACAGTTCTCCAAAAGAAAAAGTACACTTGCCACATTCTTTGATGTACGGAAAGCTTATGATAGTGTTTGGCATGCAAGACTGTTATATAAATTGAAAAAAATCGGAATAACAGATTTGACTTATCAGTACGTCAAAAATATACTTTCAGATAGGTCAATACGAGTAAGATTGGGGAATGTTTACTCTTCAGCTAAAACAGTTGACATAGGCATTCCACAAGGATCTGTAATAGCACCACTGCTATTTAATATATTAATTCATGATCTACCAAATTGTCTATCGAAGACAACAAATGCTGTGCAATACGCAGATGATATAGCTATTTGGGTCAACACATCTTTATGAAAACATACTAACAAAAGATCAGTTAATCATGTTCAGAACATATACCAAAGAGAACTTGATAATTTAAATCAATATATGAAAGAAAATGGATTGATGTTATCAAAAGAAAAAACTTATCTTATGCTTTTCAATAATGGTGAAAATCCTAAAACTCTACCTCAGTTAGTATTGGATGGAAACATTCTTGCTTATAAGCATTCAGTTAAATTTTTAGGTGTATATTTGACATCAAAATTAAATTGGACAGTTCATATTGAGTATTTGATTTCAAAAGCGAGAAAAAGACTTAATTTTCTGAAAATTATAAACAAACAATCATGGAGTCAAAATACCAAAACATTACTACATCTTGCAAATTCTTTAGTTCGATCAGTACTATCCTATGGGCAAGAGGTTTATTTCAGTGCATCAAACACTCTTCTAAATAAGTTGCAAAGCATAGACAGTAAAGCTATTAAACTAGCACTTGGTATTCCTATGCACTCTAACACTCTTAGAACATATAAAGAGAGCAATATATTGTCATTAGCTGAATATAGAAAGTTATCTGCCTCAAAATATATAGTAAGAGGTCTCTCTATTGACAACAATATAAAGGAGGAAATATTCACAGACTCAGAGACAGATTATCCAAAGCGAGCAAAAAATATAACGTTTCTTCAGCCAATCAAGAATTTCACTGAAGACGTTATAAGTAGAAGTAAGGTAGATATCCACAATATCTCAGCCATGCCTATTATACCACTAATGCCACCATGGGAACAAAGAAAGGCAAAATTTGATATAGAATATACCAGTTACAAAAAAGATGAAGAAGTTAATCAATTAGTTTCTGACGTTCGACTTCATTTAGATTCAAAATATTCAAATCATCTAAAAATTTACACTGATGGTTCAGTCTTAGAAACGTCAGACAGTGGAGCAGGTTTTGTTATTCCATCACTTAGAATAGAAAAGTCATACTATTTAGGCAAAGGCATTTCAATCTTTACTTCTGAATTATATGCAATAATGCGAGCTTTAGAATTTGTTTATGATCTACCATATTCAATTTATAACATTTTAGTTTGTGTGGATTCAAAATCAGTTTTACAAACTCTAAACCAAAGTAACAGTAAAACTCGTAACGACATTGTCTTTGAAATTAAACAGTTGATTCATTGTATTGTTGCAAAAGGTATTGGTATTGATTTTTGCTGGGTGCCATCTCATTGTGGACTCTTTTGGAATGAAGTTGCTGATAGAGCTGCCAAAAGAGGGGCTTTTAATAACTCTAACTTGGTTTCTATTGAGAAACTGCCATTATCAACACATGAAATCTACTGTTTATTGGAAAAAGCTACTTACATCAACTCAGATAATCTGACTTTAGATCTAACATTTTTATGCACAGTAGACCGATAGTTAGCTTAGTGTACAAGATACGACTCAATTCATGGAAAACTAAATACTTGGATACTAACTGTCTTTGTAGTAATAAATTATCAATTCATCACTTACTATTAGAATGCCCAGTATTGATCTCTAAATATCGAATGATCAATATGGACTTTTTTCGTAAGTATGATAATACCAAGGATATTTTAAATGACGCAGAAATTGACATTACTGTAATTGCAAAAGCAATGCTGTCCTCAACTATTGGAAGACTACTATAGAGGTTTTCTTTCTTTTTTTTTCTTCTTTTTTTTTTTTTTTTTTTTTTTTTTAATATGTCGTTCTTATGCATGTTATTTTACCTTCTTTTTTTTTTTGATTTTTGGGTGCATGCTGTCTAAAATCACGATCTATGTGAAAAGACATTAAATTCAAGATTCATTCTCCCAAAAGGGATTTGAGGACAGTTGGTGTTGGGAAAGGTCCCCACAGGCCAACTTCATCCCTTTTGGCTGCAGCGCTTTGAAGAGCCAGTGCCAAGGCCCTCTCGTTTGAAGAGCCATAGTCTTCCAGAAACGACTAAACTATACCATGATTTTCCACTACTGTAGAAAAGCATCTGTTGTACAGCTCTCGTGTTACTGTTGGCCCTTACTACAGGCTAATGTCAACCAATGATGACAGCCATTTGAGCAAAGGAGACAGGGTCTGTTATACATTAATAAAGCACGGGTGTATTGTATGGTTGTTGTGTTACGTTCATCAACGTTTCGCGGAACAAAACCACAAAACGATTGCAGAAAATGCTACTCTGGAAACCTGGCCTAAAATTTGTTTATATTGGATATGCCTTACTCACACATACACCCCTATTAAGACCTTCCCTATTAAAACTCCCTCGAAGATGTGACCCCCCAAAAATTCCCCCCTTAAAATCCAAACTACTTAGTGTCTACCTCCCTATAAAGACACCTCCCTGTTAAAGACACGCTGACGCACCACGATTAAGGCCCTTGGGTTTTTTTCTGGGTAGCTGTGACCCACATTCAAATGTCACCAACTTCAAATTGAGGCTGCTCTTTAAAAGGTTTCGGTTTGAATTTGGGGGCATTTGTATGGGAGTCAGACTTGGTTAAAACAAGATTTCTTTCCAGCCATAAGAGGGAAAACACGTGAAACGCAGTGATTTGACACGTGATCTGGTGGGTCTTTAAGACCTTTTTTGGCTGATGTTTTAAAGGTCTTATTGGGAGGTTCCACTGTACCTTGAGGATGGCGGTTCCGAGCTCAGCGTAGCACATGGCCCCGATGAGGCAGACGAGGCCGCAGAACACCCACACGATGAGGGAGGAGCCCACGGACCCTGTCTCCAGCAGGACTCCCTTCGGGGACACGAAGATGCCGCTGCCCACGATGATCCCCACGATGATGCCCACCCCGTTGGTCAGCCCCAGGTGCTTCTGCAGGCGGATCTGGTCCTCAGAAATCGCCACCGAGGACTGGGAGGAGGCGGAGGAGTAGGTGGACACGCTGTCGGAGCTCACCGAGTTGCTCCTGCTCGTTGGGGTTACTGCTGCTGCTGCTGCTGCTCCCTCGGCTCCTTCCCCAGCCCCTGCTGCTACTGCTGAAGCTGCAGAGGCCATTGAGGCTGCTGAAGGTCTTCGAGACATGGTGGGGGAATTGTTGAAGAAGAGTTCACGGCGACAGAAATGTAAAACGAAGGTTTCTAACCAAAGATTCTGAAGAAATCTTTTCTTTTAAAGAAATTTGAAATGCAGAAATGTAGAGCGATTGAAAACAATTTTTCTGAGGACTTCTCAAAGGATAGATATTGATATGTAGCAAATTGACAACGAGATTCTAAGAATACCTCACAAACATTACAATAGATCACGCAAAACGATAGCGTGATACGCTGTGAAGTAGGCCTATTTTACATTGAGATTCTGGTAGAGTTTACATATCATTAGGCTACAACACAAAGTATGTGATTTGTACAAGCAACTTTGCTTTCGAAAGACTAGTGAGACCGTACGTGAAATTTGTACGCGCACGTTAGTTAAGTGCGTTGACACGCTTACGATTTTGATGCAGTCAAATATTTACAAGTTTTGCCAGAAAACGCATTTATCAGAAACAACTTTATGTCTATGACTTATGTGATTCTTTCACACATGAAATAAAATCGTTTGAGATCGCAGATGTCTGTAGATAGGATAATCAAGCGGACAAGCAAAGTGACGGTCAGAACCACGACCTTGGCACCAGCATCTCTAAAGAATGTCATCGCCACTGAGTTCAACGAAAGCTTTCAGCTTCGTGTTCTACTCAAAAGTCACGGTCACGTGACCGCCGATAGCCAATGGTACGGCTTTGCAGGTGGCGCTGAAACACAAGCCTACAAAACGGCACTGCGACCAGCCTAGGGTATCAGGTGAAGCTTGCAATGACGTATCACTGACCATCAGGGATATGCCAGGTCCGATTCATATTGCGGAAAAGGATTTTGGGCTTTAAGGATTTTTGCTTGGATTGCATCATGCTTCCAGTATATTTATAAGCCTATGCTTTGTCAGTCGATCTGGGTTTGTTTAAAACAAAAAACTGCACAAACTCATGTTTGAAGAAATTGATGGTCATAAAGACCACAAAAGGATTTTAATTTTCATAATGCCTTTAAAAAAATATATTTTAACCTGTTTTAGCAATTTAGCAACCATATGAAAAGGCTTCGTGTTTGAAGAAATTGGTGGTTATAAAGACCAGAAAAAGATTTTATAGTGTTCATAATGCCTTTTTGATATTTGTGTCTATTTTAGCAACCGTATGAAAAGGCTTCGTGTTTGAAGAAATTGATGGTCATAAATAATACAAAAAGATTTAGTTTTCATGGTTTTTTCTTTTGACATTTCAGCCCGTTTTAGCAGTTTAGCAACCATAATTGATTAAAAATAATATATATATATATAAAAGGCTTAACGCAACCGGCAAGTTCAAGATGGCGTTCCATCCAGAAGCGTGTGGACCTTTGAGGCAGATGACGTCAAACACTGACGTCTCATCTCACAGTAATCGCTTGCCTATTTCCTTTCTTGGCCTTTGGACATTATGCTATATGATCTGTGATGGGGAAGTTCCACCATCGGTCATTTTGATTGGCCGAAGTCATTCCAGAGGGAAAAAAAGATAGTCTTTTTATGCGGCGGAGGCGTGCAAAGATCTAATGACTATTGGCCACTGCAACGACCACCTTTTGCAAGAGTGAATGCCCTTGGTAGATGCTTGAGTACTGACCAAACAAGGGTATAAATCTCGCCAATAACCCTATTTGAGGCCACTTAATGGCTGCCTTTTGCAAGAGTGAATGCCCTTTGGGATGCTGACCAACAAGGGCTTAACTCTCGCTGTCAGAGTGAATGCCCTTTGGGATGCTGACCAACAAGGGCTTAACTCTCGCTGTCAAGGGCGTTTATAACCCTAGTTGCATTGGCCAATAGATTAATGGTACGGAGCAAGCCTCCGCTAAGAAAGATGGCTCAATTTCAACTTGTCTTAATCTTAAATGGTTTCATGCATAGGGCATACTCGAGGCTACTATTAATGTTACTATTAATACGAAGACAAAAACAGTAGTGGGAGATAATTCGCTCAGGGACATTTCACAATTACGCAATCAAGTCATAAAACATTCGGGTTCATAGCACATTACAGCCGATCATGCATTAAATAAAGGAACTTTTAAATGAATTTACTCCAAACGTTGAGATCAATTAACTTTTATTGAATTAATTATACCATTTAATTATACCGTAGATGTCTACAAAAACCCTCCATAATCTGCTTAGCAAATCTACAAGCTAATATAAAGTGATAAATAAAATCGACTTTTAAAGACCCCCCACGTCACGTGTCACATTTCCTCTTATGCTAGGAAGATTTCTTAAAGACCCACAGAGCCGGCCGGATTAAGTCCCTTGTTTTTTTCTGGGTCGATGTGGCCCACATTCAGACTTACCTCGTATGCGATCGAGGCTGCTCCTTAAAATGATGCCTCGTTTTCAGACTTTCCTCGTATACGATCGAGGCTGCTCTTTAAAGTGATGTCTCGTTTTCGTGCAAGAGGCAATTTGTATGGCAGCAACACTTGGTCAAAATAAGATTTCTTACCAGCTATCACAGGGAAAGCACGTGAAAACCGTGATTTTGACACGTGACATACTGGGTCTTTAAAGACCCACCAGATCACGTGTCAAAATCACGTGTTTCACGTGTTTTCCCTCTTATAGCTGGAAAGAAATCTTGTTCTGACCAGGTCTCACTCCCATACAAATGCCCTCAAATTCAAACCGAAACATCATTTTAAAGGGCAGCCTCAATATGAAGTTGGGGACATCTGTATGTGCGTCACAGCTACCCAGAAAAAAACCAAGGGACTTAATCGTGGTGCGTCAGTGGGTCTTTAAATCCCCATCCGAAGGACTCGACGTTCAGTTCCATTTTCCTGTCCAACTGGAAAGAAAGGGCGAGGTCGGGTTTCGAACCCGTGTCACTGACGTTGCGGTCACGCATTACATTTGGCAGGCGAACGACGGTCTTAACCACTCTGCCACTTTTCTCTAGTTTAGACATGCCCTCATCAAAATTTCTCTTTTTTTTCTTCTTTTTTGTTGTTGCCGTTCTCGGGCTAAGGCATTGGGTTAGGATCAGCCTAGTTGTTATTGCCACGAAACTGAATGAAGCAGACTTTGAGATCGAGGGTCGTAAACATGAGGGGGGGGGGGTGTCTAAACTACAACTTAGCAGACAAATGATATGACTGACACATCAAGCCATCCAGATTGGCTGGCATTAAGGAAGAGATGGTGGTGAAACTTGAGCGTGGGGCTGAGCGGCAGGTAACTTGATTCTCCTTCTGATGCCATCTGCAGCAGCAGCACAAGTAGGCTAAATATACCACTTGCCCTTCGTTTCTGGTTCCGGAGAGTCGTTTCTGGTTCCGGAGAGAGAGAGAGAGAGAGAGAGAGAGAGAGAGAGAGAGAGAGAGAGAGAGAGAGAGAGAGAGAGAGAGAGAGAGGGTGAACTCGGCTGGAAAATGAAAAATGGACCCTGCTAATATTTTGTCAGGATTGATTAACCATAGCAAAGACTCTAAAAGGGTAAGATGGACAACTTAAGAGTTACGGCGAGCCGGGCTGATAGAGTTATCGTTAGTGGGGTAGTTACACCATTCACAATGGCGACTATCCAAATTATAGCTGACTCATAAAAAGATAACTCTCTCAGGTTTGTAAAAAAGAGCTATGTAACCTAAATGTGTCACGTTTAAAAGGGACATAACCAGTGTTTCTGTCCTCACTACTCATATAGGGAAAAGGGACCGGATGTTAGTCTTTTCTTTTCAGTGTCTTTGACCATAGTGCCTTGCAACGCTCGAGACCGAAATTCTAAGCAACTCATACATTTATTTAACTTTTCAGCATCAAGCGCGTCGAGCGTTCTGTAATTAAATATGCCGTAGAGGTTGTTTGTATCGAAATGTTCTTGTTATGTTCTGTGAATGTGTTGCGTTTACGAATGAATACGACGGATTTTGTACAGTTTCAGTCCATTAGGCTACATGTATGTGTATATGTGCCTGTGACGGGTGTTTCTGTGTATAAGAAAAATAATCAACACGCCATAGCCTAAATTTCTGAACTGATTGCAATGAAACAGTACGTCTACTCTCTGGGGATGAGTCAGGCGTTATCTTGGCCTAAAGGTAGATAGACCGACCTAAAAAAAGGAAACATAACTCTTGGGATTACTCTTACCTGTAAAAAAGGTAGTTTTCATTAGTTCTGTAGTAGAGCCTATCATAAGGTCAAAGGTGGTGGGAAATTGAAATACAACATTTTCACAGATGAACAATTACAAACCTCACAAGCTTTGAAAGAGACATTAACTCGGGCATTGGAGTGACAATGATAAAGTGCATAACTATTAAGTTTCTCTCAACTGATGACGCGCGCCAACACGATGGGACAAGAGACAAAGCCTTCAAGGCTCACTCGCTTTGTGTATTAGGAGATAGATCTAAATGCCGGGTTTAAACGCGATAGACAAAAAGGAAAGGTCAAGGTCATCATTGTTGTGAAGGTCATCAATGCTAAGCATTCCATCTCATCTTAAAGACACACTGACGAACCATGATTAAGTCCCTCGGTTTTTTCTGGGTAGCTGTGACCCACATACAATTTCCCCCAACTTCAAATTGAGGCTGCTCTTGATGTTTCGTTTTCAATTTGGGGACATTTATATGGGAGTCAAACCTGGTCAAAACAAACTTTTTTTTACCAGCTATGAGGGAAAACACGTGGAACCCGTGATCTGGTGGGTCTTTAAGCCAGTCTACCTACTTGCCAAATTTGGAGATTCTATCTGCCAGGATGTAAAAGATATGTCCAAAGCAAATAATTGACGATGTTCAAGGTCAAAGGTCAAGGTTAAGGTCAAGAGAGTAAAAGTCACCCTGCATACCATATCACCCTTAGGTAATACATCATCGTGCCAAATTTGGGGATCATATCTGCGAAATTGTGCAAGATATGACCAAGACAAAACTTACATGTTAAAGGTCAAAGGTCAAGTTCATTGATTAATTTTAATATGCAGATGATGTTTCTTGAAGGCTTGCATAAACATCTTTTATGTGTGCAAAGTTTGATCAATTAACAACGCCTTTCAGATCCCGAGAAAAAGCCAACATTTAAAGTTACCACAGACAGACATCCACACAGACACCCGGAAAACCGAAGAAGCATGAGAACATAGACTCACTTCGTTGACACGAGTGAGCCAAAACTGAAATGTGACTTCTCCACAGATTCACACTCATGAACTCATTAGCTGTAAAAGGGACATAAACACGGTCATTAATGATAGTTCCACAAATAAAACAATATAACGAATTCGTCTGACCTAGTTGACTTTGTTACAAGGGAGCAAAATGCATAATAAATGACTCATTCTACAACCCGTAATGAAAACCCTAAAAGGTGCTGTATGCAGGTGTTGAATGCGTGTTTTACACTTTCATTACGTTACTCTAATGCGAGCCATACAAATGTGCTTCCAGCGAGTCGTATCTTTGGGTAAAAGGCAAGTGTGGAAATGCGAGGAGAGCCGAGAAATGTAAGGGGGGGGGGGGCACATCTTCACGTTTAGGGGAAGACGGGGTAAAAAGCGCATGGGCGGGTAAGAAGCCCACCCCAATTATCTCATGAAATAAAGAAAATTTCAGTCAAATTTGCCCATGAGACGAATGCTAGACATTAACGCTCGTCTCATGGGCAAAATGAGACTGAAATTTGCTTCATTTCATGAGATAATTGGGGTGGGCTTCTTACCCGCCCATGCGCTTTTTACCCCGTCTTCCCCTACCTATCTTTGTTTAGACCATACTTGAATGAGAGACAGAGACAGAGACGGAGACAGGTTTTTGTTGTTTTTATTAATGAACGATAAGAGTACTATCTTTGTTAAGACTATTGCGTGAATGAGAGACAGGAGACAGAGACGGGGAGTGTTGTTGTTTTTAACGAAAGATAAAGAGATAAGATAAAGAATGTTAGAACAGTTACGAGTTGCGGGACAAACGAACAAACAACCAAACAAAAACAAAAAGAATACACGACATACACTGAAAGAGAGAGAGAGAGAGAGAGAGAGAGAGAGAGAGAGAGAGAGAGAGAGAGAGAGAGAGAGAGAGAGAGAGAGAGAGAGAGAGAGAGAGAGAGAGAGAGAGAGAGAGAGAGAGAGAGAGAGCAGAACAAAAAAAGAATGAAAACTAACAAGAAAGAATGTAGACTATTCCCAATATTTCGGCTTTTGGCCTTGGACGCGGGACAGACAGTAGAACAAACTTAAACGTAACAAATACAACACGTAACTTTTCTTGACGTCATTGTTGTGACCCACATTCTGTGTGCATAATTAGATTGTGTTGCAGTGTGTGTGTGTGTGTGTGTGTGTGTGTGTGTGTGTGTGTGTGTGTGTGTGTGTGTGTGTTTGATAATTCATTTGGACTATTGAGTCCACATAATAAAAATAATAGAATAAATAAAAATGAATCCCCCAGTACAGTCTCCTCTCTCTCTCTCTCTCTCTCTCTCTCTCTCTCTCTCTCTCTCTCTCTCTCTCTCTCTCTCTCTCTCTCTCTCTTCTCTCTCTCTCTCTCTCTCTCTCTCCCTCTCTCTCTCTCTCTCTCTCCCTCTCACTCTCTCTCTCATATCCATGTCCGCTCTGTCCATCTTTGTAGTTATCACTTCCAAACTATGTAGAACTAACGCCAGATGTCTTAAGACCCTTTAGTTAAGAGAGTGGGCATGTATCATGGGTAAAGCATCTTCATTATAAACAAATTCAGCATCTCCACTATGATAATGCCAAGAGAGTGGGTGTGTAACCTGGGCCAAGCGTCGCCACTATAAACAAATAAAGCATCTCCCCTAGGAACAGGTCAAGAGAGTGGATCCTGGGTAAAGCATCTCCACTATAAACAAATAACACAGCTCGATGGAGAAATAACTGCCCTCTCAGACAATTCATTAGAGAGAGTTCAGACCCAGCGGAGCCATGGTCTTCAGCTTGTCCATCCAGAACTTTTCACGACGGAGTCTGGACTCCTTGCTCTGGACGAAGACCTGTTCGAGGATGATGCATCTGACATTCTCACAGGAATGTCCGGCCAAGTTGAAGTGCTCTGCCACCAGAGTCCCAGTGTTGTGCCTGATATGGGACCGGTGTAGAGTGAACCTCACGCTAACCGAGTTCTTTGTCTCTCCAACATACTGGGCGTTTCTACATAGTTCGCAGAACAGCAGGTAGATGACGTTAGTCGATCCACAGCATAGGTTCTGCCTGATGGTGAACCTCTCCCCCGTCCTGTCACTGGAGAACCCCGTGGTTTCCATCAGATGAAGACGGCAGGCGGCGCACGTCTTGGAACATCTGTGGCAGCCAGGATCCACATCACAGGGCAGGGCAGGAGGAGCTGAAGGCATCAGCAAATCTCTCAGGGATCTGCTGTTCCGTTCTCCCAGGATGGGGGGTTCAAGAGCCACTTTCCTCATCCTGGCGCTCTGGTGGAGGGTAGGCAGACTGTCCCTGAGATATTTGCTGAGTGGAGGGTTGCGGGGATTGTGGGTCACCACCATGGGAACTCTCCCGGCTTTCTTTTGTGGCTGGTACTCGAGTGTACTCCCTCGTTGTGTTGCTTTGGCCTTCTCCCTTCCCTTTTTGATAGCCCACTCTGGATAGCACTTCTTTTTGAAGTTGTTGGCCATTGTGTTGCACTGGCGTTCAAAGTCCTCATCGTTGCTGCAAAGGCGTCGAAGTCGTAAAAACTGGCTTGATGGTATGCCGTTTACGCAGTGCCTTGGATGACTTGAGTTGTATGGAAGGTAGGCTTTGGTGTCTGTGGACTTGACAAAGAGGCTTGATGTTAAGTAGCCGTCTTCGATCTTAATGAGAATGTCAAGGAAGGGAATACTGGTCTTGGAGTTGCTGATGGTGAACTTGATGGTTGGGTGGATGGAATTGATGTAGGTGGTGAATTGTTCTAGGTCTTGTTGGGACCGAGTCCACAAGATGAGGATGTTATCGATGAATCGTTTCCATACATCCTCCTCAATCCGCACAGGGCTGTTCTCCAACAGTTTGGCTTCAAGCCAGCCCATGAAGATGTTGGCCACAGTAGGTGCCATCGGTGTTCCCATGGCTGTCCCTGACTTCTGTCTGTATGTCTGGCCCTCAAAATTGCAAAACATTGTTCGTGAGAACATGGTTCACCACCTTGAGAGCTTTGTTCATTGGTGGGCAATCAGGCAAGATTTTAAGAGAGAGGGAGAGAGAGGGGAGAGAGAGAGAGAGAGAGAGAGAGAGAGAGAGAGAGAGAGAGAGAGAGAGAGAGAGAGAGAGAGAGAGAGAGAGAGAGAGAGAGAGAGAGAGAGAGTTAAGAAATAAATCCTATAGACCAACGATCACCATCAGATGGTGAGCTGTGCAGGACAGATGAATCAAATAATACAGAAAAAGATAACAGCCTCACAAGCCAAACTTCCCACTCCACACAACTCTGTAGGACTAAAAAGTTGCATTTGAAATGCCGAATTGATGAAACTTTTCTGTATCTAATGTATGAATTTGTGAACTTCAGAAACAGTTAACGTTATAAAATATTCTGTGTTCCTTTTCCTTTTTTGTTTTTAAAAGGAACACAGAATATTTTATAACGTTAACTGTTTCTGAAGTTCACAAATTCATACATTAGATACAGAAAAGTTTCATCAATTCGGCATTTCAAATGCAACAACTTTTTAGTCCTACAGAGTTGTGTGGAGTGGGAAGTTTGGCTTGTGCGGCTGTTATCTTTTTCTGTATTATTTGATTCATCTGTCCTGCACAGCTCACCATCTGATGGTGATCGTTGGTCTATAGGATTTATTTCTTAACTATATTTTTCCTCTTAGAGGACATCCTGACTGACAGATCCCTAGGATGGCTTCCAACGTTTTGCCTCCACCATAGCATACTACTATTTTTATCCTTAATTTGGATATCACCTAGTAGTTTGCCCTCTTTAGTCAGGTCTATTAGGTTTTTTGAAATTAAAATTTCAGAACATTATTATTTTGTTCATTTTACATAAGATTTTTACTATTTCTGGTTTAACTTTGTGCTGGTTTGCTTTTATTGTGGACTTTCGATCTGGTGCAAAGAGGACAACCTTTCTCTTGGGGAAAGTCTTCTAGCTCAGTTTGAATGTTCACTGTGGACATTCTTTGCAGGCCGATATGCAGACTGAAGAGTCTTTCTCAAAGACGAAACAGCTGTCTTTGCATCGGGCACTGTCCCTCCCCCATTGGGAGAAAAAGTAAATCAGCACATTTTATTATTAATAATATATATATATATATATTTGTTTTTTTTTTTTTTTTTGTTTTTTTTTAAAGGAACACAGAATATTTTATAACGTTAACTGTTTCTGAAGTTCACAAATTCATACATTAGATACAGAAAAGTTTCATCAATTCGGCATTTCAAATGCAACTTTTTAGACCTACAGAGTTGTGTGGAGTGGGAAGTTTGGCTTGTGCGGCTGTTATCTTTTTCTGTATATATATATATATATATATATATATATATATATATATTGCTTCTAAATATTATAACCACCCATCTGTGTTTAGACTTGTATTACTTTTAATATATATATATATATATATATATATATATATATATATATAGAGAGAGAGAGAGAGAGAGA
>CM065699.1:14186010-14196010 GCA_017654935.2 Phymorhynchus buccinoides
TCAGCACAATTTATATAACTTTTTATTTATTTATTTTTAAATTTAATTTTTTATTTTATTTTATTTTTTGAACACGAACATTACTCAAAGTTAACATTAACTGGTTTTGTTTCTGAGGTTCACAAATAAAGACATTGGACACAGAAAAGCTTTATCAAAGCAAACTATTCTGCATTTCAAATGCACTAACTTTTCAGTCCTTCAGAGTAGGGGTACAGAGCTGGCTATTCACTGAGATTTTTCTTTCATGCTATTTTTATCCTTAATTTGGATACCATCTCAGTAGTTAGCCCTCCCTAGTCATGTCAATTAGGTTTTGAAATTAAAATTTGAGAACATTATTATTTTGTTCATTTTACATAAGATTTTCATAAGATTTTTACTATTTCTGGTTTAACTTTGTGCTGGTTTGCTTTTATTGTGGATTTTCGATTTGATGCAGAGAGGACACCATTCTCTTGTAGAATGTCTTTTTTGCTCAGGTTGGCATCCACTGGACAGACAATTTGCAGGCCAATCATGCAAACTGATGAGATCTTCTCAAGATCGAAACAGCTGTCTTTGCATAAGGCACTGTCCCTCCCCCATTGGGAGAAAAAGTAAATCAGCACAATTTATATAACTTTTTATTTATTTATTTTTAAATTTAATTTTTTATTTTATTTTATTTTTGGAACACGAACATTACTCAAAGTTAACATTAACTGGTTTTGTTTCTGAGGTTCACTAATAAAGACATTGGACACAGAAAAGCTTTATCAAAGCAAACTATATATATATATATATATGCACACACGCGCGCACGCACGCACGCACGCACGCGCACACGCACACGCGCGCACACGCACACACTATTCATTCATTTATTGAGGGACATTCGATAGCGCATGGTATCCACCAAGCTCTGTGCGCTGTTACATTGTCATTAATTACAAAGCATAACCTAAGCATGTGCAGATAGCCTTATTACTATAACTTATAGCATAAGCCAATTCTCAAAGGGCAGACTACTCGGCCAAGTTAATCTTGCTTGAATAAGGACTAGCTCAAAGGGCACACGAAAAGAAAGCGAACGTTTTGAAACTAAAATAAAGGATGAAATTGAAATAATCAACAGAAGGCAAATTAGAGGGTAACTATGGCAAAATAAACGTTATCAAGGGTGGTCGGTGGAAAAGCGAAGATTTAACACAGAAAGTGGGGAAAAGAGTTTCATGCTGATATGACCACTGCAACAACCACCTTTTGCAAGAGTGAATGCCCTTGGTGGGTGAATGGAAGTTCAGTTTAACGTCGCGTATCGGCTTTCGCCATGTAGGACGGGCTGAACAAACCAACCAGGGTCAAAAATTTATGTTCCTGAATCACTGTCTTAGCCAAAAGGCCGAGAAGCGATCAGAATTCCATAATTTAAATTGGTGGGTGGGGGAAGATGCTTGAGTATTAACCAAACAAGGGAATAACTCTCGCCAATAACCCTATTTGAGGCCACTGAATGGCTGCCTTTTGCAAGAGTGAATGCCCCTTTGGACACTGACCAACAAGGGTTTAACTCTTGCAGTGGCCATGATTATACGTAGCGCAGGTAGGCTAATGCTCGTGCAACAGCTTTTTCCACCTTTTTTTCCTCCATAGTAATAAAGATGCTCACCATTACAACCAACCTGTTGCCAGCCTGTCTACATAAAATAGACAGTAGGGGAAGACGGGGTAAAAAGACCCATGGGCGGGTAAGAAGCCAATGTCAATTATCCCATGAAATAAAGAAAATGTCAGTCAAATTTGCCCATGAGACGAATGCTAACATTAACACTCGTCTCATGGGCAAAATGTGACTGAAAGTTTCTTTATTTCATGAGATAATTGGCATGGCCTTCCTACCCGCCCATGGGCTTTTTACCCCGTCTTCCCCTAACAGCAGAATCATTGCACGTACCTGCAGCTTTAATGATACGCGTCAGAGCTTTTAATTGATTGGCTAGCAAAAAGAATCTCAACAACTTGAAGACCACACTAAAGGTATGCGCAAAACAATGATTTACAGAGAACATTTGTAAGCAATACAGAAAAACTTGCAAAACAACATATAATGCTAAACATTAACACTCGTCTCATGGACACTCGTCGCATAGTTAGTATGCGTCATCCATTCCCTGCCGTCATTGTTAAGTTTAGTGCGTTGTCACCTCGTCAAAGTCTTTTTAAAGACGAAAATTTGGTTTTATTCGCCGTGTGTAGTGTTTATTTCACCTTCATGTGCTTGTGTGAGTGTAGCGTTTTGATGTTTTTTTAGTTCAATTAAAACAACATATAATGTAACGGCGAATCAGCACCCATTTCGGTTGCTTACCGACGAGTGCCAGTGATTTTATTTCATTGGCTGGGCAAAACAACAAGTCACAATAACTTGAAAACCACACTAACATTGTCTACAAAACATACTGTAATCACATACAGAACAAAAAAACTTGTAAACCATACAGAAAACAAGCGCGAAATCGCAATAGTTTGTGGCACGCGGTCTATTTTTACCACTCCAATCATGAGTTACCTCCCCTGGATTTCACCAGAATGTTATCTCTGCACCATTTCGTAACTTTTTATATCTTTTGGAAAACATTTAAAACTATGTATCCTACTTATACTCATCAAAAGAAGCATCGCATACTCGTCGTGTCTGTTGTAGTGTCTGTATTACATATGTTTATTATTTTGTACGCTTTTAAAATACATCATTTTAAAGAGCGGCCAGAAGTGTAGCCTCGATTTGAAGTACGACAATTTTGTCAAAATGTGCGACAATTTTGGAACGACAGACCGACAGACCGACCGACAGACCGACCGACAAAGTGAGTTATAGGTTTGTGGCTTGAGCCACAAACAAAAGCCCTTCAAGTTAACTTCTATCAAAAATAATGTTTCCTGGGTTTCTTTGCAAAAATGCTACTTTTGATTTCTACAAGGCATTCCATTCAAGGCGTCTGGTGTATTAGCATTGGTTGGTTTAGTGACGGATGAATCGCAAAGTTTGGTGTTGCGAGACTGGGTTTGCATCATCTAATTTAATCAAATGGCTGTCTGTATTAAACGTTTGATATTTTAGAGCCTGTTTGTTTTTAGTCCCCGAGCCGAAGGTTCGGGAACTATTGTTTCTGTCTGATCCGTCCGGCGTGCCTCCGTCCGTCCGTCCGTCCGTCCGTCCGGCTATTCGTCCGTTTTTCTAAAAAAACTATTGAGTCTATCATCATCAAATTTGATATACTTGTTTGCCAAGATGCAAGCTATCCACTGATATATTTAGTTTTACATTAAGGTCAAGGTCACGCCAGTTACGGGGTTCAAACCCCAAAACACATAATCGCTAATATCTCGCGAAGTTTTGCATGTATTTCAATGCAGGTTTTTTCACAACATTTCTTGATGAATGATCTATAACACAATTGTCATGAATTTTTCTGTGCGCTCGTGTGCGCATGATCGCGCGCGCTCAAATCACGGGTCCGAACCCCAAGGCTATATAATTAAAAACACTATTCAGTTACGTGCTCTTTTGATGCATTTTTATGTAAGTACGGTGGTTTTTTTTATATCTGCCGCTTCGCCTGTTCATGGGATAAGCCCGCTGTGCCCTAGGCCCTTTGTGTCACAGGCCCGATATGTCCCACTTCTTTCCGGCCGTCCATCCGTCCGTGCGTGCGTCCTGTTATCAGTTCTCAATGGTCTCCCCGCTGTGTGTACAGCCGACACATTCCGATTTCGGAGTAGCTCGGCGATGCTGCGAGGAGACTTTGCAGCCGATCGGCGTTGCACTTGTTTGTGTTGTCTTCAATTTCTTCATTCCCTCTTTACCGAGAGAGTGGGGATATTATGTTCCTTAGGCAAATCTGGTGATCATTGTCGGACTGGATTACAATATAGCCCCCCCCCCCCCCCCTCCTCCACCACCACCACTTCCCACCCCCTATCTGGTACATTAGCCCAGCGACAATAATCATAACCCCCACTCTCCCGTGGGGTTACCGGGGGATCTTTCAGTACAAATAGTCCCCCACCTTCTGGAAGTTATGTGCTAGCAACTTCCTCTAGTCTATCACTCTTTTTGACTCCAACTTTTCCTCTTTTCACTAATCTACCATTTTTCTGCCTTATTGGCCTATTCTCCTGCCTTTAAAAAAAAATCCCCAAAATGTTCTCCTTTGAGCTTCTCCGAAATGGTAATATGTTGGCTGAATGCATCGGGGAGTAAAAACTGCAATCCGGACACATTTGTACCTCATCCATTATGGCCATATGGCCTGGGAACACAGAAGAAGAAGAAGAAGAAGAAGAAGAAGAAGAAGAAGAAGAAGAAGAAGAAGAAGAAGAAGAAGAAGAAGAAAAAGAAGAAGAAGAAGAAGAAGAAGAAGAAAGAAGAAGAAGAAGAAGAAGAAGAAGAAGAAGAAGAAGAAGAAGAAGAAGAAGAAGAAGAAAAACGAATGCGAAAGGTTTAAGAATGCGAAAGGTTAAGACGTTCGCCTGCCAATTTCAATGCATGAGTGACCCTTGCCCTTTTTTTCTACTTCGACGGGAAAATCAAAGTGAACGCTGAGTCCTTCGGATTGGGGACTTAAAACTAGTCTGACCCGTGCGCTTTACGCACGTACAAATTCCACGGCAATAAAAACCTTTGTACCTCATCCATTATGGCCATATGGCCTGGGAACACAGAAGAAGAAGAAGAAAAAGAAGAAAAGGAAGAAGAAGAAGAAGAAGAAGAAGAAAAAGAAGAAAAAGAAGAAGAAGAAGAAGAAGAAGAAGAAGAAGAAGAAGAAGAAGAAGAAGAAGAAGAAGAAGAAGAAGAAGAAGAAGAAGAAGAAGAAGAAGAAGAAGAAGAAAGAAGAAGAAGAAGAAGAAAGAAGAGAAAGAAGAAAAGAAGAAGAAGAAGAAGAAGAAGAAGAAGAAGAAGAAGAAGAAGAAGAAGAAGAAGAACGAATGCGAAAGGTTTATAAGGTTTATTCAAAAGGCCTTGCCTTAGCCACATTTGAGGGGGGGGGGGGGGGGGGGACATGGACATTAAAACAAGAAATTCATCTAATGTATATGTCTACCTCTGAGCTTAGAGAGAGAGAGAGAGAGAGAGAGAGAGAGAGAGAGAGAGAGAGAGAGAGAGAGAGAGAGAGAGAGAGACAGAGAGACAGACAGACAGACAGACAGACAGACAGACAGACAGAAGCATGCGTACATGTGACTATCCTATAAAAACCTCCAGAAAGCGAAAGACGCAAGAGCTATTCTGAGAAGCGGAGCTGAAATTGGTTTGCAGTAGTGCTAGTGGAGATGCCTCACCCAATACTTGGACCATGATGACTTTAAGACAGTCCATGTTGAGAATGGTATTCATGTATTTGGTATATTCTAATCCCACTGACTTGTGAAATTCGGGTTGCCCCCTCCTGGAGAGCGCGTCGCCACGAGAACTGCACCACCCATTTTTCAGGGGTTTTTGGGGGGCAGGGGACGGAAAGAGGGGGCTGACTTAGGAAACTTGTATATCAATTTGGTCATACCAGGCAGCGGTATTTCTCTAATGCCGTGGAATTTTTACGTGCGGAAAAGCGCACGGGTCAGACTAGTTTGAAGTCCCCAATCTGAAGGACTCAACGTTCAGTTTGATTTTCCCGTCGATGTAGAAAGAAAGTGCAAGGCCCGAATTCGAATACGGGTCACTCATGCATAGAAATTGGCAGGCGAACGGCTTAACCACTCTCCCATCTTCCTTCCCTTACCAACTAATTTGGAGAAAGAAAAAAAACAGGCTGGAATTAATCATAGTGGAGATGCTTTGCCCAGACGGCATCCCAACTCTCTCGGGCAAGTTTTTTTATTTTTATTTTTTTTCTATTTTGTAAATTATTTTTTGTAAACTAATTTCCCCTTTCTTCTTTTTCTTTCATAAAATCCAATTTTCCTTTCAAAAAAACTCATAGAGTACGTAGTTCATCGATGATGGAAAGAGCGAAGGTCAGAGGACTCCATTCTTCTTCTTCTTTTTCTTCTTCTTCTTTTTCTTCTTCTTCTTCCCCTCTCCATCCATCACTCTCACGCTTCTCCTCGGGGACCCATGATGTTAAGGTGGTCTACCTTGAGCAGGCTCTGGATCAGATAGCAGAAAATACGGGAGAAAATGGAGGCAAAGATTCCAATGTAGTTTCCCTATTCCCCAGCCTGCCATGTACAGGATGGAACATAAGCTATTCGTGTTGACGATGGTGTCAACAGTTATGACAGCCCATTTCAGAAATTGGTTGAGGTCCCGCCCTCCACGAAGCTCTCCCCGTGGGGAGACCGGGGGATCTTTTGTGTAAACAGTTCCCCCACCTTCTGGAAGTTATGTGCATGTAGCTCCCTCTAATCTGTCCATCTCTTTGACTCTGCCTTTTCCCTTTGATTTTCATTTACTGTTGTTTTTTACTTATTAGCCCACTCTCCTGCCTTAAAAAAAAAAAAATCCAAATAATGTTCTCGTTTGAGCTTCTCCGAAATCGGAATATGTCTGCTGAATACAGCGGGAAGGCCAGGGAAAACTGAAAACCCATTATGGCCATATGGCCCGGGAACGCAGAAGAAGATGAAGTATGAGGCTGTTCAGGCCTACTGTAGAGTGTATATGTGTAGAGTGGCACAGAGGTAACGCGTTCGCCTTGTGTCAAGTAAACCCGAGTTCGAACGTGGATACAGGGAACGAACGAAAACTTAGCTTTACGTCCTCCCGTATTTTTATTTAGTAGGAATGGGTACAGGGTTTTTTCCCTCTCACTTTACACTAGGCCTTACGGTCTGAACGTGGAGTCTTTCCGATGAGACGATAGACTGAGGTCCCGTGTGCCCATGCACGTAGCACACGCTAAACCCAATGGCAACGAAAAAGTTGTCATTTGGTAAAAATTTACCCCCACCCACATTCACCCCCTTCCCTTCTTCATCAGTCACAAAAATTGCATGCACAGCAAAAATTGTGTGGCGCGCCTCTGGCTGCGACGCGCTCTCCAGGTTGGAGCTACCCGGAGTTCACAGAGACGCCTCTGTGACCATAAAGTACCTAATAATACTGTTAATCCATTTAGCCCTGTTCTGAAACATCCAACCTCCCTCGTAGTGTGTGTGTGTGTGTGGGGGGGGGGGGGGGGGGGGGGGAGACACAAAAAGTGACACCTTTGGAGTATGTTACTTTGGGTGCATTGGCAGTAAAAGAAGTAGCTTGATGTTACTACAGAGGAAGATTTGGCCAACTTCTTCTTCTTCGTGTAAAACGGGGTTTCTGTTTCTTTCTCAGTGTTCCTTTTTCAATAGGAATTGTTCGGAAATAATTAAGGGGAGTAATGTCATGGTGTGTGGGAGTGATCCTGCCTAATTCAATCGGTCAAACAGGGGAAGTTACTCTACCATTAGGTACATCCCCAGCTCTCGCCTGGTGTGTTTGAGCAGACATACAGCACTTAGAAAACCGTGCGTCATTCTAAATTTGATGTAATTTATATTTGTAGACTACGTCACATTTTGCTAGTTCTATCAGTTTTTTGGCCACTGGCCACCCCTCGTTTTTTTCTAAAAACAAAAGTTTGCAAGTCGCTGACTCGCATCCTGCGGTTTCAAGCTTTGACGCCATTGTTGCATTGTTGCTATGGTATTTGACCGAGTAATGGAGGTAAGCAACCCTAATTTTCACGAAGTGCTCTCCCCTAGGTTTTTTTTCTCCGAAAATCGTCAATCTTGGTTACCCAGACAATCCTACCATGACATCAAAAATGCTTCCCCACGCTACTTTTGAGATTTAATCCTGGCTGTTTAAATTAAACTTTTTTTTCTTCTTTTTTTTCGGGATCAGAATTTTGGCGTTGCGAACCTACTTCCCATAGGAAGCAGCAGCATTTGGGAATCGTTGTTATTTCCCTAGAAACCAATTAATGGACATTCATTTTGCATGCATTAGTTTTCATGTTCGCTCTCTCACACACATGTTCTCTCTCGAGCTCTCTCAGCTTGTAGGCTGAAGCTTTCTTCTTGTCTTTGTTTAAATTAAACTTAATAGGCCTATGATGGGTATAAACTGATGGCAAGTATCCACACGGCACAAACCTACAACAAGGGGAGAACACTCGATTTCTACTATGATTAATTTTATATAGGCCCATAGTTCGAAAATGTCATCACGTAGAGAGAAGACATAAGAGAGAAAACTTGAGCTAAGACAAAGTCCCACTACAGTTTGTGAAACGAAATTTAGAGATTTACGTCCTCTCGACCCGGGTAGGCACATATGGGACATCACTATAGTTTGTCTCAGTTTGCACAAGTTTTCAGAAAAACCGTGTTCAGTGTTCGGACGGTGTACAGTGTTCAGTGAAACTTCATGGGAATGATGAGAAACTTCGTCCTATTTCCCTTGACTAAAATCGGATGATTCTGAGAGAACCTTTAGTAGCAGAAAAGACAATTCATCACACAGAACAGCCCATTTACGTGGGGAGTGTAAACCAGACATAATGACTCCAGCACGACCGGGTAACCTTTAACATTTAGGCCTAGTTGTTGTTTTCGTTCCCCCAGCTTAAACACCCTGTGACGCGACACGGTTAAGTCCCTTGGTTTTTTTCTGGGTTGCTGTGACCCACATATAGATTTCCCCAAGTTCAAATTGAGGCTGCTCTTTAAAATGATGTGTCGGTTTCAATTTGGGGCCATTTATATGGGAGTCAGACTTGGTCAAAACCAGATTTATTTCCAGTTATAAGAGGGAAAACACGTGAAACCCGAGATTTTGACACGTGATCGGGTGGATCTTCACTGGTCATGTGAACATTTTTCGCACTGCCTTGGGTGGGACGATTGAATGAAAATCCGTTCAACGTCCTCCGGTCTGAAACAGAGACTTATGGGACATTAGTAGGTATAAAGATGAATGTGGGACGATTACGTGTATTGCTGCTTTTATAAAGGGCCCCGCCACATGGCGGCCATACTCCGACTTCAGGGGAGTTAACATTGCTGATTACAAGCCATGGAAATCGACTAACAGAGCCCATAGTGCAGCATACGCCGGTGTCATGAGAAATAAGTATCTACCGTGAAATAATTACCCTTCAAAAGCGCACTAGAGCCATTCTTCTTTCATGTGATAAATAAGTCAACTATTATTTAAAATATAGATATTTAAGTGCTCAACCTACACGGAAAGAACCAAGAAATAGAGCGGGAGGGTGCAAATCTACATTTTTGCTGAGAAATCATACAAAGCCATGTCACTTAGTTTCGTGTTTTTCAAAATGGCGGACGATAAAAACAACCGTCCGTGCAATCAAAAATAAACAATAAAAAATATTAGAAAAATATCCCTGACTTCTCAGTATTTAATGATGAATCTTCTGTTCTTCCTGCATGCCACAAGACGCCTCTGAATGTATTTAGGGGCGAATCTTTCCCAAACAGCAAACAATTTGAATGAGGAAAAGAGTATTTGTTTCATGGGTAAAATATTTTATGCAACACCGGTGTTCCTGAACCAAAGAGCATACAATATTATTACCTGACATCCAGGGTTGTGGGCAAGTTTACATACGCCTATGTTGAAAGGCGAATTGTTTACACGCAAAACACTTATCCTTTTTCAACGATGGTAGGGGAAGACGGGGTAAAAAGCGCATGGGCGGGTAAGAAGCCCACCCCAATTATTTCATGAAATAAAGAAAATTTCAGTCAAATTTGCCCATGAGACGAATGCTAGACATTAACGCTCGTCTCATGGGCAAAATGAGATTGAAATTTGCTTCATTTCATGAGATAATTGGGGTGGGCTTCTTACCCGCCCATGCGCTTTTTACCCCGTCTTCCCCTACAGGCTACGCCGATTGGGTGGATTGTCCACCTATCAAAAAGCTTAACATTTGTGTGAAATGTCCCCCCATTTTCTAACCAACACGGGCCTACTAAATTATTCCAAGAATATACTGGAACTCGGGACAGG
>CM065699.1:14206010-14240394 GCA_017654935.2 Phymorhynchus buccinoides
ACCCAACTTTTATTCAGAGATTGGGCGAGAGTTGAGAGAGAGAGAGAGAGAGAGAGAGAGAGAGAGACAGGCAGGCAGACATACAGGCAGGCAGACATGCAGGGGGTGAGGGGTTGGTGGTGAAGAAACTACATTTAGAAGAGACTCTCCTCCCCCTTACGGTAGCAAAGAAGCAATGTAACAGTGTGTAAGGAAATTGAAAAAAATTGCAAACAAACTGAACACTCCCATGAGGGGGAAAATACAAAGGGGAAGTAGAGGATGTTTAGCTGTTTGTATTTATTTTGCTTATCGTGTTTTGCTGTTTGGATCGATTGTTCGGTTTGCCAGCTTTCCAACAAAGAAGGGTTGATCTCATTCTGTTTGAATTGCACATACATTTTGGAACTCGATGATTGAATGGTTATATCCCTATGTGTGTATTTATCTGTGGAGCTGGAGAGGAGGTGGGGTGTGTGGGTGTGTGTACTTCTGTGTGTGTGTGTCAGTGTTTATATGTGTGTGCATGCGCATGTATGTAGGTCTGCTTGAGTGTGTTTGTGTGTCAGAAAGAGAGAGGGGGAGAGAGAGAGAGAGAGAACACTTGAACACTTGAACACTTGAATTTTACTGTCATTAGCTAACAAGCTCTAGTGACAGGGGGGGGGGGGGGGGGGGGGGGGAGGGGGGGGTGTGAGTGTGCGGTAGGGGGGGGTGGGAGGTAACATATTCATTTGTTAACAATAATATAAAACAATAAATTAAACAAAACAAAACACAAGAAAAATAACAGTACCATAATCATTTGAAGAAACAAGAAGCTCAGCAAGTGCAATAAGCACATCAAAAATTAAGTGTGAAAAATATCCACACAATATCCCCAAATTACTAAGGAATATCCACATAGTCATTGATTATTTGTTTCTTACTGGACTGGTTATTCAAAAAAATATAATTATTACCGCTCAATAAAACCATAGGCACAACAGGCAAATAAAACAAAAGAAAACATAGTTACATATAGTGTTACTTTGTTTCACATTTTCTTTTCCTTATTGATCCTGCTTCTGATATGTATTTTGCAAGGGAGATAATTATAATCTCATTATCAGACTTTAAAATCTGTATCAAATCTTTACTTTGTGCCTCTCTAGTATTGAACAATGGACACCTTTTTCTCACATCTTCATAACTTACACAGTTGAAAATAAAATGACGCTCATCTTCTATGAGGTGATTACACATTGGGCAAGAAGTATCTGTATGTCTGTCTGTATTGCCAAACCAAAACTTATTAGCCTTCAAACCAAATGTTCTTGCTCTAAAACGGCTAAGGCAGATTCTGTCCCATCTGTCTGAAACAATCGAAATATATTTTTTTCAGCTTGAAATACTGACTTAAAACAGAAAAACCAGGAGAATTTATCGTTATCTTCCATTTCCATATGCCAGTTTTGTTTGTAAGAGGCTAAGTCTATCTCTAAACTCAGAAATAAATCCATGTTCATAGCCGACTCCCTGACACAACCATACTATCCCAAACCCATGTTCTGTAAGTGGTTTTTTTTTTTTACATAATATACCCAGTTTTGTTTTCCTTTCTCTTCTTGGTTAAGTAGCATTTCATATGCCTGTCTGCAAAGTCTAGACGTTGGTAACCTTATTAATTTGATCCAGTATTTTATACATTTAGCATACGATTTAATATATAATGGGTATCTACCGGATTCTCCATACCAAAAGGTATTTGAAGCATGTAACGGGACACTAAAGAAACGCTTTATTGCAAAAGTATGCACTCTTTCCATATGTTTGTTAACCATAAGTCCCCAAATTTCAGCTGCATAATTAAGGACCGGCTCTATTTGTGTATCAAAAAGTTTCCAAAATAGGTATGAATCCATAGAACCTAACTTTCGTAAAGACTTTAAAATTTCCATTACACCTCTTTTCCCTTTTCTGTTACTTTCCTCCCAAGCAGAACTCAAACTTAATCGTGTAGTGAATAACAATCCTAGGTATTTGTATGAGTTCGTTACTTTTATTTCTTTATCCCCATAATACCATTTTTCATTTTGTGAGAGATAGCCTCCATTGCGAAAAACTAAAATATTGGTCTTGTCAAGATTAACTGTTAAATGTAATTTATCTGCCTGCTGCTTGAGAATGTTCAACTGGTGTTGTAATCCTATAAGAGTGTTAGACAAAAGTATGATATCATCGGCAAAAAGCATTAGGAATAATTCTACTGCTCCAGGAATCATTTGTATGCCATGTTTACCACTGTTTGAAACTTCAATCGCTAGTTCATTTATAAAAAATGAAAATAATTGTGGACTAAGGAGGCAGCCTTGTTTTACTCCCTTAGGACACTGAAAATACTCTGAATACAAGCGAGAGAGAGAGAGAGAGAGAGAGAGAGAGAGAGAGAGAGAGAGAGAGAGAGAGAGAGAGTACATGCATGTCTTTGTGTGCATGTTGTATACTGACAGGCAGAAGTTCTGCACACACGCATTGAAAAAATCATCAAAAATGTAAATCAGATTCAAAATTAATTTTACTTTGGGTAATCCTAAATCATGCTGTGTGTACAATTGCATGATTTAGGATTACCCAAAGTGAAATTAATTTTGAAAATGATTTACATTTTGGATGATTTTTCCAATGCGTGTGTGCAGACTTCTGACTGTCAGTATATGTGTGTATGTGTAAATACATGTTTTTCTCTCTCTCTCTCTCTCTCTCTGTATGTGTTGCTTGTGTGTAAATGTGTGCATGTTATGCATGCGTGTTGGTAAGTGCATACCTATATGCCTGTCTGCACTGTGTTAGCCATCAAGCCACACACTCAAATCCAACCCTCTCATCCTGACGCCCACATTTTCTTGACAAGCAAAAACACAAAATAACCTTGGACACTTCAGGAACCATTTACTGTCAGATTACATACTATGTGCAATACGTACATGACACGCAATGGGTATCCATATTACACACACACACACACACGCACACACACACACATACATACACACACACATACACACTCACACACACAGAGAAGGAGACAGAATACTCACATTCAAACACCAATGTAATTTTTGTCTTTAAAAAAAAAGTAAATGACCATAACAGAATCGTTTACTTAAGACTATATTCTTCTCTTCTCTCTCTGCCTCTCTCTATTACATGACTATTGAAACATTTTCTCAGTTTATCGTCAAAACTTCTTGCAATATCACATTCTCTGAAGCAAACGTCTTTTTTTTCCTGTACTGACATAATTTACTTTCAACTAAAAGCTCAGAATCATAAGCAGCAGCAGTAGCAGAGACCAAAAACAAAAAGAAACTATTGTCATCATCGACATTAACCTCATCATTATCATCATCAGTAGCAGCATAACGTCGGTGAAATCACTGAAATTCAGAAACCTCATATCTCAATTTTGGTAGTTTTGAGAAAATGAAAAAAACTGTTTTAAAGATTAACCGCATTTACCACAATTGATTATCTATGATGAATATGTTGTTCAAGACATTGTGAGTGTAGTCCAGCATTTTGTTAAATTTTTTTTTATATTTTTTTTAATACTTGAAAAGAACGAAGATATGAGGTTTTTGTAGATCTGAATTTGGGACTTACGAGTTTTTCTTTAATTTACACAACCTCATTTACCCCAAATAGAAAGTCGTTAGATATGAGCTTTTGGTGGAAGTTGGCGGGAAAAATTAGAGAGCTGACTATGTATCTGACTCAAACCCCCCAAAAATCGAGATACGAGGTTTTTGAATTTCACCGACGATAATCACACCATAGCTCATCAACACTGTTCAATCATCATTTACCATTTACTCACCTGAATCTTGATCTTTGCCTTTTCTTAAGAAACAGTGTAAGCAGTGAGCGATTCTCTGTATGTACAATAACTCATTCCACCCTACGCCTGACAAATTGTCGCGCACACTTGAGTAACCACCAGCGCCTGCGCCCGACAAATTCCAGGCTGGCACAAACCCTTGTTTACTTTCTCTAATCAATCTCATAACTATTAGCAAATAATGGGAGCTTATTCCCCAGCCATTACCTTTTGGAATGACTGCCGAATTTGTGGTGCAATTTCGAAGCAATAGACGATTTTTCGTAAAAACAGAATATGTCTTTTTACCACAAAATCGCATTGTCCCCCATAAAAAAAAAGTAGGACAACACAAGGCGTTTGTCCTTCCAATTAACGAAAGGTCACTCGCATCAAACCGTGAAATGAAGTCCCTTGGCTATTTGCGGACATTTCCTATTGTCAGTGGGGGTTTTTTGTGGTCAGTTCTTGTTGTAAAATTTGTAGTTCCCTCTCAGAACCCGCAGGCTGGGAGAGCAGGTCGCGGGTCAAATAGCCAGGGCCCAAAGAGTTAAATCGTCTGGTACCATGGGCGAATGTATCCCCCCCCAAGACATCACTCTACACTCCCACCAAAGGTAGAGACATTTGCCTCCAAGCACCCTGCCATGTGTTTGCATATTTTCAGAGCTTAAGTCATTTTTTTCAATTAAAGTAATGCATGTGAGCATTTAAAAAAACCCAAAAAGTTATTGCTCTGTCGGTTGAAATGCAACGGACGACCAAGAACGTAGTAAAATACATGGCGCTAAAAGAGTTACAGATGTCCTGCACCATGTGATCGGTGACGATCCTGGGGTCTGAGATGATCTGATGATCCAACTCTATCTGGGCAGTTTGTTGAAGATGTCGGTGATGATCTCAGTGATGATCTTGGGGTCTGAGATGATCTGATGATGTAACTCTATCTGGGCAGTTTGTTGAAGATGTCGGTGATGATCTCAGTGATGATCTTGGGGTTTGAGATGACCTGATGATCCAACTTATCTGGGCAGTTTGTTGAAGATGTCGGTGATGATCTCGGTGATGATCCTGGTGTCTGAGATGACCTGATGATCCAACTCTATCTGGGTAGTTTGTTGAAGATGTCGGTGACGATCTCGGTGATGATCTTGGGGTCTGCCCGCCGGTCCAGTTTCAGCTGCACAGGACCCATGACTGCGTTGAGGGCTCTGCTGCCTCCCTTCTTCAGCTTCTTCATCTGGGGCACACAGGCAGGCACAAATGAATGCATGGAAATAAGCAAGAAGGCACACGCACACACATAGGAAGACGCACATATGCACAAAAGCACATGCAAACGTATGATTTGATCATATGCACATACGCGCACACACACACTGACACACATTAGATATAAACAAATTAACATCAGATAAGTCACATGCGACAATATTGATTTGATTTACCATACTTAGACATAAACGAATTAACATAAGTCACACGTGACAATATTGATTTGATTTACCATATTTAGACATAAACGAATTAACATAAGTCACATGTGACAATATTGATTTGATTTACCATAATATTTAGACATAAACAAATTAACATCAGATAAGTCACATGTGACAATATTGATTTGATTTACTATATTTAAACATAAACAAATTAACATAAGATAAGTCACATGTGCAGGCAACAGAATACTCCAGAGTCCAATCCGTGGACGAACAACACTCGCCATGACTCGGAGTCGACATCGAGTCGGACCCCACAAAACTCGGCATCATTGCGATCATTCACTACCCGATTTCTCGCGGAAAAGTTCAAAGTTCTCACATCATCGTAGTCTCCCGCGATCATATCCTCTAAATCAACTCATTTAAAACCCAAATCACAATCACTGTCATCAAAACAAACTCTGAAACAGTGAAAGTAAGAGTCTAGAGAGCTCTAAACTCGGAAGAAAAAACAAACATGGACACGATTTTGCGTTTCCGAAGGCGCAGTATGAAAACAAACCGTTTAAGAATACCATTTGAGAATAAGATCGCGCTGCCTCATGAAGTACAAACCGCGGCCGGCAGTGCCCAAACCGCGGCCAGTGGCTACCAAAACCGCAGAAATCCGCGGACCGTTCTGATGCCTGCATGTGACAATATTGATTTGATTTACCGTATATTTTGGACTATAAGGCGATACTTTTCCCCCAAACAAAGATCCCTGCGCCTTATATGAAAATTAAAATACAGTGGAACCTCCCGTATAAGACCTTTAAAAATCATCCCAAATGAGGCCTTATAATGGAGGGGTCTTAAAAGGGAGGTAATTTTAATACTTACAAAGAAGGGCAATGTCTTAGAGAAGTAGGTCTTATGTGGGAGGAGGGAGTCTTAGAATGGGTGGTCTTATAAGGGAGGTTCCACTGTAGTAAAAAAAAAAACAATATACAAAATCTGAATTTTGTGTAAAATTTGGGTAGTGCGCCTTGATATATATACATAATAAGGTGTGCCTTATAGTCGGAAAAATATGGTAGAATATAAAAAAAATTTTGGTTGTCCACTGACCACTTTGGGCTGGGTGTCTAGGACCTCGTGAACCACCTGTTCTATCAGCTGCCGGTCGCGGATCTGACCCCAGCCCTCTCTGTCCACCACCTCCCGCCCACCCCGCTCCGGGTGGTCAAACAGCACTGACAGCACCTGCCGCAGCACAGCAAAGGTTAGCAAGTTGATGCCACAACTCGCTGCCAAAGCAGCACAGAAAATACAACAAGAACGAGTAGGTAGGTAGGTAGATAGGGACAGGCTGAAAAGCCTTAGGCCTCGCGGCCTATTAAACGTCCCCTCTTTATTACATCTTTGTAATCGGTTTGATTGCATGCTTTAAATTTCGAAATTATATGACCAATCGTAAAAAAGATCTCTGAATTTTAGAATTGCATCCAGATGCAAATTTAATGTTAGTTTGAAGGTTATTCCAATGGTTAACAACTCTTGTGAGAAAATGAAAACTTGCATTTGTCAGTTCGGAAAAATTCAACAAAACATTTTTCACTCGGAATTCCTAGTTGTATTAAAATTAGAAACAGAGAAGAGTGTCTCAATGAGTAGCTTCTTAATGAATTCCTAGTCCATTGTTCAGTACTAATAGGCAGTTTTCTTCTTCGTGGATCGCTTAGACAAGTTTCCTGTCATATCAGCGTAGATGGATCATACTGCCGTCATGCGCCTAAGAAATATTCAGGCCCAGCATGTCTGTCTTCAGCTGGAGAAAATCTTTGTAAAAGTTTCTTGAAAAAAGGCAGGAGAATGGAGCAGTAAGGCAGAACGATATAAAAAAAACAACACCAGAAAGCGAATGGAAAAAGCAGTCAAAGAGAGCTTCAGATTAGATTAAGTTACAAGCACAGAACTTCCGGAAGGTGGGGGTACTATTTGTATGAACATCCACCCCCTTGGTGTCCCCATGGGAGGGGGGGGGGTAGTTTTCAATGAAGAAACATCACCTTTACTAAGAACTCTGCCTCTTGATGACCTAACATAGGCTTGCTCCCCTAAGGCTGCTGGTTTCTGATTCAGCAACCTGACAAACCGGGGTATAGCAGGGCTCCCAGGGACCCCCTTTTGGGGGTCTATGAAGCACTAAAATTCTAAAGGACTCTCTAAAAGAATGTGCAGGGGGTCCCAGGGATGCACTAGAAAAATTATTTTCAGCATTCGCTATGCCACTGGGACCTTCTATCCCGCCTCTAGGACCCTCTATACTGTAAGTGAAGGAGTCCCTGGGACCCCTTGTTTTGCGGGACGATTGGGAGCCCTAGTATGTCTGTGAGCTGGAATTCGGAATGAGCGGAGAGAGAGCAACGCCACTGTACGGCGCAGAAGATGGGACAGAAAAGAAAAACAAACCTGAACAAGCTTGCACAGTATTTACATTGAACAATTGAAAATGCAACGGTAAGAAATGATCAATATTTATAGTCTAAAATGTTTTTTTAAATGCGTTTTTTAAAAACTGAGTATGCCATAAGTTTAGCTTGTCACTGCTTCAGTTTTGCTATGGTGTACGTTCACTATTTCAAGACAATAAAATGCTTAAATCAAGAGGTCACTCAGGTCCTCAAACACAAAATATCTGAAAGTTCCAAAAACATCTAAAATCATTTGGTGACCGCAGTTTCAGTTTCAGTTCCCCTACTGTTTGGAATTCCCTCCCAGTCGATCTCCATCATGAACCAACTCTGGTTTCAAAGCTAAACTCAAGACTCACTACTTTCAAAGCTGATTCGGTTTGTAAACTTTTCCTTCTTTATCTTGCACCTGGGTGAATGAATGGATGATAATGTTTTGTGTGACTGCGTGTGTATCAGTGAATGGAAGCGCCTTGAGTGCAAAATAATTATAGAAAGGCGCTATAGAAGTGCTATCAATTCTTATTAGTATTATTAGATGAGTTCAATGTGTGTCCACAGATGCATGGACAGATTTTCATGCTAAGCTACATATCGACGGTGAAATTCAAAAACCTCGTATCTCAATTTTGCTAGTTTTGAGAAAAATGACAAAAAAAATGTTTTAAAAATTAACCGCGTTGACCACAATTGATTAACTATGATGAATATGTTGTTCAAGACATCGCGAGTCTACTCCTGCATTTTGTTAACATTTCTCAAAACATTTTTTTTTAGACTTGAAAAGAACAAAGATACGAGGATTTTGTCCTTAACTAGATCTGAATTTGGGACTTATGAGTTTTCCTTCTATTTTCACAACCTCATTTACCCCAGATAGAAAGTCGTTAGAGATACAAGCTTTTGGTGGAAGGTGGCAGGGAAAATTAGAGAGCTGTCTATGTATCTAACTCAAAATCCCCAAAAATCGAGATCTGGATCTGGATCTGGAATTATACGTCACAGACACCACTGTATCCAAAGGTATACGAGGTTTCTGATTTTCACCGACGATATGCTCACCTTTGTGGCCACAGCTGTGGAGATTTCTCTGGAGGATAACATGTCACACACCTCCCCCAGACAGTCTGTCCTGATGGGGCTGCACAACGCACAAAACACAACACTGTTTCAGTCACACACCTCCCCCAGACAGTCTGTCCTGATGGGGCTGCACAACACACAAAACACAGCACTGTTTTTAGAGAGTCTGTCCTGAAGGGGCTGTACAACACACAAAACACAGCACTGTTTCAGTCACACACCTCCCCCAGACAGTCTGTCCTGAAGGGGCTGTACAACACACAAAACACAGCACTGTTTCAGTCACACACCTCCCCCAGACAGTCTGTCCTGATGGGGCTGCACAACACACAACACACAGCACTGTTTCAGTCACACACCTCCCCCAGACAGTCTGTCCTGATGGGGCTGCACAACACACAAAACACAGCACTGTTTCAGTCACACACCTCCCCCAGACAGTCTGTCCTGATGGGGCTGCACAACACACAACACACAGCACTGTTTCAGTCACACACCTCCCCCAGACAGTCTGTCCTGATGGGGCTGTACAACACACAAAACACAGCACTGTTTCAGTCACACACCTCCCCCAGACAGTCTGTCCTGATGGGGCTGCACAACACACAAAACACAGCACTGTTTCAGTCACACACCTCCCCCAGACAGTCTGTCCTGATGGGGCTGCACAACACACAAAAACACAGCACTGTTTCAGTCACACACCTCCCCCAGACAGTCTGTCCTGATGGGGCTGCACAACACACAAAACACAGCACTGTTTCAGTCACACACCTCCCCCAGACAGTCTGTCTTGATGGGCTGCACAAACACAGCACTGTTTCAGTCACACACCTCCCCCAGACAGTCTGTCCTGATGGGGCTGCACAACACACAAAAACACAGCACTGTTTCAGTCACACACCTCCCCCAGACAGTCTGTCTTGATGGGCTGCACAAACACAGCACTGTTTCAGTCACACACCTCCCCCACACAGTCTGTCCTGATGGGGCTGCACAACACACAACACACAGCACTGTGTCATTCTTCATCTTTCTGTATTGGTAATATGTACTGTCCTCTTACATCCCTCTGCTGAACTTATTCTTTACTCTGTGTGCCATATTTTTCGTATTATAAGGCAATACTTTTTTTCCCCAGACTAATTATGAATAATAACATAGTAAAAAATAATAAATAAATAACAAATCTGAATTTTGTGTAACAAATTTGGGGGTGCACCCAAACAAGGCTGTTGTGCTGTGACAAAACCATATACACTCACACTCATAGCAGGTATTTGGATCGAAACTTAACTTTATTATCTCTCTCTGTCTCTCTCTGTCTATAAGCCGCGCTTCTGAGCAGGTGTATGTGTGTGTTGTGTGTGTTGTGTGTGTTCTGTGTGAGTATATGTGCTTGCATGTGTATGAGTGTATGTGTGCGCAGGAGAGATTGTGTTCGGCTAGAGAGAGTGGGGGAGTGTGTGTGTACGAGTATGTGTGTGAGTGTGAGTGCACATGTGTGTTTTGTGTATGTGAGTGCGCGTGTGTTTGTGTGTGTGCGTGCGCGCGTGTTTGTACAAGTGTATGTTTGTGCAAGTGTGTGTGCCATTGTGAGAATGCGTTTTCTGTGTGTTTGATGAAATGTGTGTGGGTCTGTGTGTGTATGTCTGTGTGCAAGAACGTGTCCACTCGCGTGCGTGCACGTACGTGCGTGTGTGTCTGTTGTGTGTGTGCGAGTGTTTCAATGCTGATTGTAAAGCGCTTTGTGCTTGATAAAAAGCGTTATATAAATGTCCATTTATTATTATTCTCTCTCTCTCTCTCTCCCTTTCTATCTGTCTCTGTCTCTCATTCTCCTTTCCTCTTTACTCCCCATTCCCCTCCTTTTCTTCTTATCTTTCTTTTCTTTTCTTACTTCTTTTCTTATTTTTTGTTTTGTTCCCAGATGCTCACTTATTTTCGGTCCCTCCACATCCCATTTGTTAAAGTATTTATGTATAATGCTGAATTTATTATGTGTCTGTTTATATAGATAATGTGCCTGCTTATGACGATAACGTGTGTTCATTTTCTTTGCTTTGCATGCCTTTCTTGTTTATTGAATTCTTTGCTTTTGATTTTCTTTTCCTTTCTCTTTTTTTTTTCTTGAGGGTTGGATGAAAAAAGTATTTATACTTACTCTATTATCCTCAGAAAATAAAAGTTATTCATTCATTCATTCATTCTCTCTTCAGTGAGTGACTCACCAGTCGGCAGCGGTGCAGTCGCGTTCACGCAGCACCCCTAGGAACTCATTGAGCAGCAGATTGAGCACTGGTTTCACCTCCCGGCTGCCCCCCTTCACCAGCGACTCAAAAACACCCAGCATCCCTTCCTCTGTCTGAAGAATACAATGCAAAATGGGCATGAATGCATGCACATGCACATGCACACACAAACTCATTCAGAACAAACGCATGCTCGCATGTACACATGTCAGGCATGGGAAACTCTGAAACCCCCCCCCCCCCCTCATTTTTACAGCGTTAAAATATAATATTATCATAAAAATTGAAGTACTTAGTAACTAAAGCTTTGCCCTAAAAAATTTTGTTTCCGCGGAAATCCGCGAATCATACCCATGCCTGACATGTGTGCGTGGGCGCACACACACATATGTGCAATCACACACATATACATATGCACACACACACTCATTCAGAGCAAACGCATGCCCGCATGTACATATGTGTGCGCGGGCGCACACACATATGCGTGCAAGCACACACAAATACATATGCACACACACACACGCATACACACTATAAAACACACGCACACATACACCATGTGCCCGCATTCACACATACCGTATTTTTCGGACTATAAGGCGATACTTTTCCCCCATACTCAGACCCCTGCGCCTTATAATGTGACTGATAAAATAGTAAGAAAATATTATAACAAAATCTTAAATATGGGTTGGTGCGCCTTATAGTCCGAAAAATACAGTAAACACTCGCACACAATTTAGTGGAAGGACGTTAAACTGAAAAACAACACACACACATAAACACACTCACCCCACAAACAACAACATACAGTATTTATACGGTGCTGAATCTTGATAGAAATCAAATCAAAGCGCACACACACGTTAGCATTCATAACGCATTCAAACAAAAATGCAATACAAAGCGAACACACACGGATGACATAAACGGTATATAGCAGAAACAGACCTAATGGCAAGAGAGAGAAGAGAAAGAGAGCACAGTTTTAATGATGGGGGAACAGGTGGGTTTTGAGGTTAGCTTTGAAAGCAGAGAGGGTCGGTCGCTGACGGAGGGAGAGAGGAAGTTTGTTCCAGGAGGTCTGTCCTGAGAACCCCACCCCTACACTCAACCCCCCCCACCCCCCCCCCCCACAAACACTCACCACCAGCAGTGAAGCAGGGAGAAGAGGGACGCCATACTGTTGCTGCACTCTGGCACGGACCTGTCCAGGCAGTTCAGGAAGACGCCCGGCCACGTCCTCCAGGACTACTCCACTGGCAAGGAAGGGGGTGTCCTGGGCCCGCTGCTGCTGCCGACGGCTGTACACGTGCAGGGGGGGCAGGTTGGGCTCCGGCATGAAACGGTAGTCCTGGAGCTTTTCCTTGTCTCGCATCTGCACCGTTTCACTGGACATCGTCATCATTAAATCATCGTTATTAAATCAGCGTCATCACTGTCGTCATCACTGATCATTAGCATCATTTCTGTCGTTATCATTATTATTGTTATCGCTGCCGTCATTGTTATCATTACCATGGGTGTGCATGAATGAAGTGTGTGCGGATTAGATGGGAGGAGGGGAATGGGGCATGTAGTAACTGAGTTTGTTTGTTAGTGTGCGTGTGCGCGTGTGTGTGTGTTTGTGCACATGCGCATATGTTTGTGTGCGCTAATGTGAGTTTGTTTGTGTGTGGGGAGGGAAGGATGCGTTTGTGCATAGCAATGTGTATATAGGCGTGTGCATGTCTGTATATCTATGAGTATGCTCTGCGTGGGGGTGACAGTGGGAATGCGAGCGCGTCTGAGTATGTATGATGTAATCTTGCATGTGGAGTGAATTTTAGCTTTGCTAAGCGCCATGAATAGTTCGTCTAGAATGTGCGCTCTATAAATGCCTTTATTATTATTACCATCATCATTTTCATCTTCATTACATCATCATCGTTATCATCGTACTCATCATTGTCATTATCGTCATCGTCGTCATCTTCATCACCGTCTTCATCGTTGTCATTATAATCACCATCCATCTTTTCATCATCATCACCATCATCATCTTTATTAGTATCCTCATCATTGTCGTCGTCATCATCATCATCATCAATATTATCATAATTGACATCCACCTCCTCCTTTTCCTCATCATAAATAATGATCAATCTTTTTTTGATGACAGTTCACAATACAGCTCACTGCACTTAACAAATACAGTGGAACCTCCCTTATAAGACCTTCCATTATAAGACTCCCTCCCACATGAGACCTGCTTCTCTGAGACATTGCCCTTCTTTGTAAGTATCAAAAATACCTCCCTTCTAAGACCTCATTTTGGATGATTGTTGAAGGTCTTGTAAGGGATGTTCCACTGCATACAGAATAGTTAAATTAAATATGACAGGTTCCTGGAGCCATGAAAAAAGAATTGTGTTAAGTTGTGTCAAGTTGAGAGG
Source organism: Phymorhynchus buccinoides (assembly GCA_017654935.2). Lineage (NCBI taxonomy): Eukaryota > Metazoa > Mollusca > Gastropoda > Neogastropoda > Raphitomidae > Phymorhynchus > Phymorhynchus buccinoides. The sequence goes on from CM065699.1 coordinate 14,219,523, forward strand.
AGTTGTGATGCCTTTAGCTATGTCATGTCTTCTTCTTGCATATAGCGTCCTCCATCAACAATTTGATGATTATGACGCTTACGACGTGGAGGGTTTCCAATTAATCAGTAGACTTGTGTGAAGGACTTGCTGCCCGGATGATCAGCATGTCAAGTCGCATCGTGTTTTGTTGCACTACAATATGCTTTTTCTGTACTGTGCTGTGTTGTGTTAGGTCTAAAGAGAGCCTTGCTAAGTATTGAAGGAATTCTAATGAAAGGTACAGGAAACAAACAATGCTCAACATCCACAAACAGACACACTTACGCAACGCACGTGCGCGCGCACACACACACACACACATATGCATACACACACACACACACACATGCATACGCACATGCACACACACACATGTGCACACGCACACACATATATTAATGTTTTTGCGTGTTTTTTTGGGTTTGGTTTGGGGGGGGGGTGTTCTCATGTTTATTTCCTTCTTTAATTGTGTTATAGATGACTTGATGTAAAAAAAGCAAACCATTATTGCTTATTCAATGTTCCATCTGAAAATAAAAATGTTGACTTTGACTTTGACATATTATGTGTGTGTGTGCGCATGTGTGTGTGTGCATGTGCGCATGCATGTGTGTGTGCTATATTATCATCTCACTTGGTTTCAGCATCAAAACCAAGGGTTTCGTTCTCCACTAGTCCTCCATTTTCAAGAACACCAATCTGCCTCTGGATCTCAAAATCTGAAATGAACAAGCAAGCGAACTGCTACTGTTATACTGTTATTTGGAATATACTGGTCTCTTTGGGCTTTCTTTTTTTAGTACAGTAGAACCTCCCTTATAAGACCTCCCATTATAATATAAGACTCCCTCCCACGTAAGACCTACTTCTCTGAGATATTGCCCTTCTTTGTATAATACCTCATTTTGGATGATTTTTGAAGGTCTTATAAGGGAGGTTCCACTGTAGTACCATAATTGTCGGATTGACCTCTGTGCCCAATACATGAGGGTGCATTATTTGTGAACAAAAACACGAGGGAAGCAGAGATTGCCCAGAACCATACATGATACATTGGTGGCACACTAGAAATCGAAAGTGTTCACCAACTGCTGATTAACGGGTACTCACTTTAAAATCCTTCAAAATCACTAGTATTGTCGGAGGTACCTGTCTATCAGATGCCAAAACCCTTCATTGGATATAAAAATCATCGTTTTTTACCTTAAAATATCACCACTTTATGAAAATTATATCGGTTTTCACGTAGAAAAGTGCCAAGAAACAACAGGCAGTGGTCAAATGATGCCTAGGGGAGCCTACTCTTGTCAGTACCGACAGCAATGGCAGCCGTAATGGTTGAAATCGGGCTCTGAATTTTGACTTTTTCACTTCAGGTTATGGAGAAGGGTGCCATTTTCTAGGATATTTTAATATTTTTCTTAAAATTTGACGGATTCGCCTTATACACACAACCGCCTAATGGTCCGAAAAATACAGTGAGTTATCTTTTCTGTTCCCATTGCTGCGAAAATTCAACTCAATGTTGCTTAGCAAGATTATGCGCTAAATAAGCATTATTAATTATTATTATTATTATTTTAACGTCAAAATCTAATGGGGCAGATGGGAGTATGCTGTTTAACTTTTTCGCAACACGCTGCTCGAATATTAGCAACGCCCGAGTTTACCGCTGCTAGTATGTTAGCAACAGGCAAAATGCCCCTGAGGCCGACAGTGATGTGGCTGCTTTCAACTCATTCAGTTAAACACAAAATAACGAGTTGGTTTTCAAATTTTATATCATGCATAAGATTAAGGATAAATCTAAACCACTATGCAAAAATAAAGTCATTGTGACAAATAAAAAGAAGAAATAGGGTTCCTTGATTCAACAGTCTAGCTGTCCTTCTGATAACAAAAAGAAGAAATAGGGTTCCTTGATTCAACAGTCTAGCTGTCCTTCTGACAATAAAAAGAAGAAATAGGGTTCCTTGATTCAACAGTCTAGCTGTCCTTCTGACAATAAAAAGAAGAAATAGGGTTCCTTGATTCAACAGTCTAGCTGTCCTTCTGACAAATAAAAAGAAGAAATAGGGTTCCTTGATTCAACAGTCTAGCTGTCCTTCTGACAATAAAAAGAAGAAATAGGGTTCCTTGATTCAACAGTCTAGCTGTCCTTCTGACAAATAAAAAGAAGAAATAGGGTTCCTTGATTCAACAGTCTAGCTGTCCTTCTGACAATACAAAGAAATAGGGCTCCTTGATTCAACAGTCTAGCTGTCCTTCTGACAAATAAAAAGAAGAAATAGGGTTCCTTGATTCAACAGTCTAGCTGTCCTTCTGACAATACAAAGAAATAGGGTTCCTTGATTCAACAGTCTAGCTGTCCTTCTGACAAATAAAAAGAAGAAATAGGGTTCCTTGATTCAACAGTCTAGCTGTCCTTCTGACAATACAAAGAAGAAATAGGGTTCCTTGATTCAACAGTCTAGCTGTCCTTCTGACAATAAAAAGAAGAAATAGGGTTCCTTGATTCAACAGTCTAGCTGTCCTTCTGACAAAAAAAAGAAGAAATAGGGTTCCTTGATTCAACAGTCTAGCTGTCCTTCTGACAATACAAAGAAATAGGGTTCCTTGATTCAACAGTCTAGCTGTCCTTCTGACAATACAAAGAAGAAATAGGGTTCCTTGATTCAACAGTCTAGCTGTCCTTCTGACAACAAAAAGAAGAAATAGGGTTCCTTGATTCAACAGTCTAGCTGTCCTTCTGACAATACAAAGAAGAAATAGGGTTCCTTGATTCAACAGTCTAGCTGTCCTTCTGACAACAAAAAGAAGAAATAGGGTTCCTTGATTCAACAGTCTAGCTGTCCTTCTGACAATAAAAAGAAGAAATAGGGTTCCTTGATTCAACAGTCTAGCTGTCCTTCTGATAACAAAAAGAAGAAATAGGGTTCCTTGATTCAACAGTCTAGCTGTCCTTCTGACAATAAAAAGAAGAAATAGGGTTCCTTGATTCAACAGTCTAGCTGTCCTTCTGATAACAAAAAGAAGAAATAGGGTTCCTTGATTCAACAGTCTAGCTGTCCTTCTGACAATAAAAAGAAGAAATAGGGTTCCTTGATTCAACAGTCTAGCTGTCCTTCTGACAACAAAAAGAAGAAATAGGGTTCCTTGATTCAACAGTCTAGCTGTCCTTCTGACAACAAAAAGAAGAAATAGGGTTCCTTGATTCAACAGTCTAGCTGTCCTTCTGATAACAAAAAGAAGAAATAGGGTTCCTTGATTCAACAGTCTAGCTGTCCTTCTGACAATAAAAAGAAGAAATAGGGTTCCTTGATTCAACAGTCTAGCTGTCCTTCTGACAACAAAAAGAAGAAATAGGGTTCCTTGATTCAACAGTCTAGCTGTCCTTCTGACAATACAAAGAAGAAATAGGGTTCCTTGATTCAACAGTCTAGCTGTCCTTCTGACAACAAAAAGAAGAAATAGGGTTCCTTGATTCAACAGTCTAGCTGTCCTTCTGACAAAAAAAAGAAGAAATAGGGTTCCTTGATTCAACAGTCTAGCTGTCCTTCTGACAATAAAAAGAAGAAATAGGGTTCCTTGATTCAACAGTCTTGCTGTCCTTCTGACAACAAAAAGAAGAAATAGGGTTCCTTGATTCAACAGTCTAGCTGTCCTTCTGACAACAAAAAGAAGAAATAGGGTTCCTTGATTCAACAGTCTAGCTGTCCTTCTGACAAATAAAAAGAAGAAATAGGGTTCCTTGATTCAACAGTCTAGCTGTCCTTCTGACAATACAAAGAAGAAATAGGGTTCCTTGATTCAACAGTCTAGCTGTCCTTCTGACAACAAAAAGAAGAAATAGGGTTCCTTGATTCAACAGTCTAGCTGTCCTTCTGACAACAAAAAGAAGAAATAGGGTTCCTTGATTCAACAGTCTAGCTGTCCTTCTGACAACAAAAAGAAGAAATAGGGTTCCTTGATTCAACAGTCTAGCTGTCCTTCTGACAAATAAAAAGAAGAAATAGGGTTCCTTGATTCAACAGTCTAGCTGTCCTTCTGACAACAAAAAGAAGAAATAGGGTTCCTTGATTCAACAGTCTAGCTGTCCTTCTGACAAATAAAAAGAAGAAATAGGGTTCCTTGATTCAACAGTCTAGCTGTCCTTCTGATAACAAAAAGAAGAAATAGGGTTCCTTGATTCAACAGTCTAGCTGTCCTTCTGACAATAAAAAGAAGAAATAGGGTTCCTTGATTCAACAGTCTAGCTGTCCTTCTGACAATAAAAAGAAGAAATAGGGTTCCTTGATTCAACAGTCTAGCTGTCCTTCTGACAACAAAAAGAAGAAATAGGGTTCCTTGATTCAACAGTCTTGCTGTCCTTCTGACAACAAAAAGAAGAAATAGGGTTCCTTGATTCAACAGTCTAGCTGTCCTTCTGATAACAAAAAGAAGAAATAGGGTTCCTTGATTCAACAGTCTTGCTGTCCTTCTGACAACAAAAAGAAGAAATAGGGTTCCTTGATTCAACAGTCTAGCTGTCCTTCTGACAATAAAAAGAAGAAATAGGGTTCCTTGATTCAACAGTCTAGCTGTCCTTCTGACAACAAAAAGAAGAAATAGGGTTCCTTGATTCAACAGTCTAGCTGTCCTTCTGACAATACAAAGAAATAGGGCTCCTTGATTCAACAGTCTAGCTGTCCTTCTGACAACAAAAAGAAGAAATAGGGTTCCTTGATTCAACAGTCTAGCTGTCCTTCTGACAACAAAAAGAAGAAATAGGGTTCCTTGATTCAACAGTCTAGCTGTCCTTCTGACAATAAAAAGAAGAAATAGGGTTCCTTGATTCAACAGTCTAGCTGTCCTTCTGACAATAAAAAGAAGAAATAGGGTTCCTTGATTCAACAGTCTTGCTGTCCTTCTGACAATAAAAAGAAGAAATAGGGTTCCTTGATTCAACAGTCTAGCTGTCCTTCTGATAACAAAAAGAAGAAATAGGGTTCCTTGATTCAACAGTCTAGCTGTCCTTCTGACAATACAAAGAAGAAATAGGGTTCCTTGATTCAACAGTCTAGCTGTCCTTCTGACAACAAAAAGAAGAAATAGGGTTCCTTGATTCAACAGTCTTGCTGTCCTTCTGACAACAAAAAGAAGAAATAGGGTTCCTTGATTCAACAGTCTAGCTGTCCTTCTGACAATACAAAGAAATAGGGTTCCTTGATTCAACAGTCTAGCTGTCCTTCTGACAATAAAAAGAAGAAATAGGGTTCCTTGATTCAACAGTCTTGCTGTCCTTCTGACAACAAAAAGAAGAAATAGGGTTCCTTGATTCAACAGTCTAGCTGTCCTTCTGACAACAAAAAGAAGAAATAGGGTTCCTTGATTCAACAGTCTAGCTGTCCTTCTGACAATAAAAAGAAGAAATAGGGTTCCTTGATTCAACAGTCTAGCTGTCCTTCTGACAACAAAAAGAAGAAATAGGGTTCCTTGATTCAACAGTCTAGCTGTCCTTCTGACAATACAAAGAAATAGGGCTCCTTGATTCAACAGTCTAGCTGTCCTTCTGACAACAAAAAGAAGAAATAGGGTTCCTTGATTCAACAGTCTAGCTGTCCTTCTGACAATACAAAGAAGAAATAGGGTTCCTTGATTCAACAGTCTAGCTGTCCTTCTGACAACAAAAAGAAGAAATAGGGTTCCTTGATTCAACAGTCTAGCTGTCCTTCTGATAACAAAAAGAAGAAATAGGGTTCCTTGATTCAACAGTCTAGCTGTCCTTCTGACAAATAAAAAGAAGAAATAGGGTTCCTTGATTCAACAGTCTTGCTGTCCTTCTGACAAATAAAAAGAAGAAATAGGGCTCCTTGATTCAACAGTCTAGCTGTCCTTCTGACAAATAAAAAGAAGAAATAGGGTTCCTTGATTCAACAGTCTAGCTGTCCTGATAACAAAAAGAAGAAATAGGGTTCCTTGATTCAAGTCTTGCTGTCATTGTTCATTACTCTAGCTTTAGTCTACATTCCTAGGAAGCCTGGCAATAGCAGCCACAATTTGGTATTGGTATTGGTATTGGTATTGGTTTTATAGACTATCGGGCTGCTCCCAAATGGAGAGAACATCGTAGCTAGTGCTGCGTCACCCATTTTTTTATTTTTATAGTCACAAAAACTTGTGAAATTCGGGCTGCTCCCACCTAGAGATCGCATCGCTGCTAGCGCTGCGCCATGCCCCTTTTCTTTTTGGCATTCATTTTTTTGTGTGTGACTCACGGGAGGATGGGGGAGGGGAAAATATTGACAAAATAATAACTTTTTTCTTGCAACCAGGTTCTTTAACGTGCGCGAAGTGCATGGACACACTGGACCTCGGTTTCTGTCGCCTCATCCCAAAAGACTTAACGTTCAGAGGAAAGTGAGCGGGCAAAAACCTCCGCCGCGGACAGGAACGATCCCGGATTGGTTGCATACTTGTGGGGCATTAATTAAATGAAACTACCCCCCCGTGGGGATACCGGGGGGTCTTTTGTACAAATAGTTCCCCCACCTTCTGGAAGTTCTGTGCTTGTAGCTTCCTTTAATCTGTCACTCTCTTTGACTCTGCCTTTTCCCTTTGCTTACTGTCATCTGCTATCTTTCTATCTTACTGGTCCATTCTCCTGCCTTTTTCCTATAAATTCTTATAAAGATTTTTTCAGTCGAAGTCGGACATGCTGGGCCTAACTATATTTTAGTTAGGCGCATAATGGCAGTATGACGCATCTACGCTCATGTGACAGGAAACTGTCTGAGCGAATGAAGAAGAAGAAGAAAAAGAAGAAATTAAACTTGAAAAGAGCTAGTGCAAACGCACGCATGCATGCGCACGCGCACACACACACACACAAGTGTAGAGTGGCACAGAGGTAACGCGTTCGCCTCGCGCTAAATAAACCCGAGTTCGAACCTGGGTACAGGGGATTTTTCCTCTCACTCTGCACTAGGCCTTATGGTCTGAACGTGGAGTCATTCGGATGAGACGATAAACCGAGGTCCCGTGTGCCCATGCACTTAGCACACATTAAACCCAGTGGCAACGGAAAAGTTGTCATTTGGTCCGCCCCCATTTCCTTCCCCATCAGTCACACAAAAATCGCATGCAAAAAATAATAAAAATATGGGTGCCGCGCCTCTGGCTGCGACATGCTCCACGAAGCGAACGAGTTACCTCTGAGCCACTGAAGCACCAATTTGTGACATTAGATGTAGATGTAGAAATAAAGGAGGTGGCTCACCAATGGCTTTGCCGACGTTCCTGATGGAGTTGAGGTTCTTCACCTCGGTTCTCACCCCCCACGGCTCCCCTGGTCTGTTCACCGATACGTTGGCGTCTACTCGCAAAGAACCCTCTATGAAGAAGAAAAAATAAAACAACAACAACAAAAACCTGGTTGAACACTCATGAGTGAAAGTAGTTCAGGCATGCTCCTGAAATCAGGATTAAAAAAGCTGATAGAAAGTCTTCAGGATTTGGCCATCTTGACATCTGGAACCACGATCTTATAAAATGAAACATTTCTGCCAACATCGATTTTATTCTGATCGCTTCTCGGCCTTTTGGCTAAGACAGTGATTCAGGAACAAATTTTTGTTTATACCCTGGTTGGTTTGTTCAGCCCGTCATACATGGCGAAAGCCGATACGCGACGTTAAACTGAACTTCCATCCAACATCGATGGAAGATTAAAGACCCACCACGTCGCGTGTCAAAATCACGGTTTTCACATGTTTTCCCTCTTATAGTTGGTAAGAAATCTGCCTAGCATAACAGGGAATGTGACACGTGATGTGGGTGGGGGGTCTTTATAACAAGATGATAGACAAGCAATAGGGCATTTGCCACGAGTGTTCATTCTCTATTGGCCTCTGCAACTAGGGTAATTAACGCCCTTGACAGTGAGAGTGAATCCCTTGCTGGTCAGTATGGACAAGGGCATTCACTCTTGTAAAAGGCAGCCATTTAGTGACCTCAAGTAGGGTTATTGGCGAGAGTTATTACCTTGTTTGGTCAGTGCGCAACCATCTCCACCCACCCACCAAGAGTATTCACTCTTGCAAAAGGTGTTCTTCGCAGTAGCCAATACTAGACTACTAATTTGCCCGCACCCGTTCTGCCCGAGTTACGCTGACCTTTCTAATTTAACGCTCTAAATTCAACTCAGTGAAATTCAAGGTCGCCGACAAGCGGCAAATGCCCTATTCTAACACCAGCCCCACCCATCCTGCATACACAGACACATTGGATTATTTTTAATGCGGTCATCACTTCAGGAATGGGAAGGTTCAGAGAACATTGAAATGTGTCATTTCAGGTGTGAGCGAATCTGTTACTTTAACCCATGAATATTGACGCAGGAAAAGAGCAGGTAAATGAGCGCCTGTTTTCACACCGTTACATGCGCATGCACACATTCATCCACAAACACACAAACTGACATGTGCATGAATTACATCACAAACACACACATACACAAACACACACACACACACACCTTGCATTTTCCCATCACAAGTGCCCAGTCTTCAGTAGTAGCTGTAGCTCCCTCAACACACACACACACACACACACACACACACACACACACACACACACCTTGCATTTTCCCATCACAGGTGCCCAGAGTCTTCAGTAGCAGCTGTAGCTCCCTCACACACACATAACAACAACAACAACATACAGTATTTATACAGCGCTGAATCTTGATAGAAATCAAATCAAAGCGCACACACACGTTAGCATTCAAAGCGCATTCAAACAAAAACGCAATACAAAGCGAACACACACGAATAACATGGAATATAGCAGAAACAGACCTAATGGCAAGAGAGAGAAGAGAAAGAGAGCAGAGCTTTAATGACGGGGGAACAGGTGGGTTTTGAGGTTAGCTTTGAAAGCAGAGAGAGTCGGTCGCTGACGGAGGGAGAGAGGAAGTTTGTTCCAGGAGGTCAGACCTGAGACAGTAAAAGAGCGCCGACACACACACACACACACACACACCTTGCATTTTCCTATCACAGGTGCCCAGAGTCTTCAGCAGCAGCTGTAGCTCCCTCAACACACACACACACACACACACACACACACACTTTGCATTTTCCCATCACAGGTGCCCAGAGTCTTCAGTAGCAGCTGTAGCTCCCTCAACACACATACACCACACACACCTTGCATTTTCCCATCACAGGTGCCCAGAGTCTTCAGTAGCAGCGGTAGCTCCCTCAACACACACACACACACACACACACACACACACACCCCTTGCATCTTCCCATCACAGGTGCCCAGAGTCTTCAGCAGCAGCTGTAGCTCCCTCAACACACACACACACACACACACACACACACACACACACACACACACACACACACCTTGCATCTTCCCATCACAGGTGCCGAGAGTCTTCAGTAGCAGCTGTAGCTCCCTCACAAAGCAGGCCGCGTCCTCTCCGCTCTGCAGGTCAGGCTGAGTCACCAGCTCCATCAGTCCAATGCCTGAACCCAACACAGCAGCATCAACCATTTCAGTGCTTTTTGGGGTTTTTTGCTTGCCAAAGTCCCATCCATTTATACAATGTACATTTAACCCCTTTCCCTGCCCAGTCAGTGTCTACTACCTGATGAATTATATCAATGATGATGTCATAACTTTTGATGTCATAACCCTGGAATGGTTTTTTACTCTACAATGCGCATGCACACACACACACACACACACACAGATGTATACTTTGCTGCATTTTGAGCAGCTGATGGCATAGATGAGATTTGTGCTTTATAGGCGTACATGAGAGTAGTCAATCCTCTCCTAAACATGCATTTTTCGTGCATGGGGGATTCGAAAATCGTCAGAGTGACGAATTAATCATTTGTTCTTTTCCTTTCACTGTGAACACACCGACAAGCAAGCCATTCTTAATCAGAATGTGACTCAGAGAGGCCTACTGTAAAATCGGAAGTTTAAAGCACACCGAGCCTCATTCTGAGTATAACCCTTGACCTCTACCCAGAGGGGTGAAGGGTCAGGAAAGTTGTCAATATTAAGACTCTCTCTAAAGTCCAAGAGTCTAAGATGTCACCCAAAACCTTTTTTTACTAATCTTTTCTCTCCCTTCATATCCGGACTACTGAGTGTCCACCTCCCTATTAAGACCCCTCCCTAAGAAGACTTTCTGGGGCTGATTTTTCAAGGTCTTAATCAGGTGTAGAGTGGCACAGTGGTAGCGCGTTCACTTCGTGTCAAGTAAACCCGAGTTCGAACCTGGGTACAGGGGATTTTTCCTCTCACTTTGCACTAGGCCTTACGGTCTGAACGTGGAGTCTTTCGGATGAGATGATAAACCGAGGTCCCATGCACTTAGCACACGGAAAACCCAGTGGCAACGAAAAAGTTGTCATTTGGTCAAAATTTACCCCCCCCCCCCCCCCCAGACCTGTTTACCCCTATTTTGCAAAGTTGTAATTTCTGAAACAAAAAAAAACGTAATTTTGAAGAAAAAAACCCTGTAATCCAACGCGTGACCAATGAACGTCGATATCGTACTGACCCGAGTGTGCAAACTTTACTGCAATACTAAATGTCTGTCGAGCAGTAGACACAGAACACATGCTTGTCACCTAGTGCTGAAGACGTATTCGTGGAATTTTTAGGTCACTTTCCCGGAATTTCTGTGCCATTTAAGTGACTTTTGATGTCTTTTCTTTTGATTTTTTCGACCAGAAGATACAGAAGCTTCGGAATGCACTCGCTTGGACGCCATTTTGAAACAGAAACGGAAATGGCGCGAAATGACTTTTCACCGCATCGTTTCAAAAGCTTCGCTTACCGACGCAACTGTAGTGGGTTTTTTTTAATATTTAGGATTTTATTTTCCCGTATTTTTTTTTCCGTAGCCGTAATTTGACTTTTCCCCCGTAAAAATTACGGCAAAATCGTAAAGGTAAACAGGTCTGTCTGCCCCCCCCCCCCCCCCCCCCCCCCATCAGTCACACAAAAAATCGCATGCAAAAAAAAATAAAAAAATGGGTGGCGCGCCTCTGGCTGCGACGCGCTCTCCAGGTGGGAGCAACCCGAATTTCACAGAGACGCCTCTGTGACAATAAAGTACCTAATACCAGGCATGGTAGTGGGGGCAAAGTGGTTTTCAAGGAAAATGGCCGGGGGTCCAGGGGGCCGAAGAAAATTCAATAAAATTCAATAAATGAGAGTGACATTTTTCACTTTTTCATGCTATTTCAATGCATTTTTAAAAATAATTTTGTTTCAAACTGTTTCGCGGATTTTCCGCGATTCGCGGAGGTCTACCATGCCTGTAATACCTAATGGCAGGTTCCACTCTAAGAGAAACGTTTCAATCCACATCCATTCACCTGCCCTGTTGAGGTCAATGAGGCTGCGGTGGCCGTGGAGGTCGTGCAGGGACTTGCCGCTGTCCTGCTCCAGTTGAACCTGGATCAGCTGGCAGGTGCGAGCCTCAGCCCGCACCTGCTCCCCCGCCCGCAGCCGCACGTGGACAAAGTCCAGCTGACCCCCCCGGGCCAGGGGCTGCCTCTGTTGGGTAATCTGATACCCTGCCTGGACAGGGACAGGGACAGCTTCAGTGGGTAGGGAGTACTGTAGAACCTCCCTTATAAGACCTCCCATTATAAGACTCCCCCCCATATAAGACATTGCCCTTCTTTGTAAGTATTAAAATTACCTCCCTTTAAGACCCCTCCCTTATAAGACCCCATTTTGCGTGATTTTTGAAGGTCTTATAAGGGAGGTTCCACTGCATCAAAATAGTACACAACAAAATAGTACAGGTATGACAGCATAGAAGTACTGTAGTGTTTGTGGTCGAACACAAACACACACACACATCATCATAGTACATCATGATCATCATCAAGTACTCATAGTGTTTGTCATCATCAACATCATCATCATCACCACCATCATCATCATCATCATCAACATTGTCATCATCATCATCATCATCATCATCATCATCATCATCATCATCATCACCACCATCATCAACATTGTCATCATCATCATCATCATCATCATGTAAACATCACCATCACCATCATCATCATCATTGTCATCATCATCATCATCATTATCAACATCATCAGCATTGTCATCATCATCACCATCATCATCATTCATCATCATCAACATCATCAAAGACCTACGGGCATGTCCGCGTAGAAGTAGTGTTTGCGGTCAAACACTGACACCGGGTTGATGTTGCAGCCGAGGGCCAGAGCAGTCAGCACCCCAGCCTCCACACAGGCCCTGTTTAACACCTGAAAGCAGGTCATTCGTAGTAAGTTTACATGGGTGCAACTCCCCAAAATGAAAAAAACTGAAAGGCAGGAGTCCAGGGACCCATGGCCCCGGCAGGGTACAGGGACAGAGCCCCGTCGGACGATTCAGGGGGGCAACATAAAGAGAGATATAACGAGACAGACAGACAGTTGTGATAGACAGAGACAGTTTGAGTGTGATAAGCCTTGTAAAATTATTACATTGCCTTTGTAAACTTCCAAGCCGAGAACAACTAGACTAAGTTAGCACCCCAAATCACTTGTGGTCATTTTTTTCACCTGAAAATTCAAAAAAACTGAAGTTCAGTTTCTGGAAAATTTAAAAATACTGAAATCAGTGTAAAAATGAAAGTGTAGCACCCATGAACAGTTTATTCATGCACGCACACACGCACATGCACACACACAGTGACACACACACATACAAAGAGAGACAGACAGATATACAGAAGTGAGAAAAAGAGGCAGACAGAGACAGAGATAAAGACAGGGAGACAAAGATAAAGACAGAGACAGTGAGAAGGTCAGAAACAGAGACCGAGAGAGTGCACAGAAAGAGCTTCCTTTCAACTGATATCACTTCTAGCAGGAAGTACAAATCCGAATACGATACAAAAGCACTGGCAGATTGAACTTAATTTAAATACTATATTTGTATTGTTGAAAATTCGGGACTTTACTGGTGTTGCACTGCCTCCAGGCATTGCCTCCAGGATCGTTCCCACCATCTTTATATCTACTAATGTCCCATATTTATTATAATATGTGTCTGTTCCAGACCAGAGGATGTTAACTCATTCGCATCACAACGATTTTGAATTATTAAAAAAAAAAAAAAATCACTCCAGCCATACACACAAACAAAACATACATAAACAAAAGGAGAAATGAAAGAAGAGTACAGGTTTTTACTCTCTACACCGATTGGCTACCCCACAACAAACCACTACAAAAGCAAAGTCAGAGGCAAAATTGTGGTCTACGGGAACAAAGCGAGTTTAGAAGTGACCAAGGTATGGTGTGCACACAGATTTACTTTCTTTGAAGCAAATGCATCAAACTGACAGCTATCTATTAATTCCGGACATATATGGCCGGAACGACTTGAATGAGTTAAAGATTTTCACACCTCAAGCATTGGCAATGGCAGAGACTCACAGGCAGGGTGCCAGGCAGGGCAGCGTCGAAGAAGGACACCTGGGAGTTGACAGGGGATCCATATTTAGTGGCCGCGCCAGAGAACAGTTTGCTGCCGCTGTGGATCTGGGCATGGATCTCCAGACCCACCCGGCTCTCCCAGTCTGATTTTCTGTATTGCACACAAATTATATGAACTTATAATACAGTGGAACCTCTCTTATAAGACCTCCCATTATAAGATAAGACTCCCTCCCAATCCCATACAAGACCTACTTCTCTGAGACATCACCCTTCTTTGTAAGTATTAAAATTACCTCCCTTATAAGACCTCATTTTGGATGATTTTTGAAGGTCTTATAAGGGAGGTTCCACTGTACTAATAATATAGACGAGCACATAATATAGACACTGACATGATAATTATACACCGGGTATTACAAACAGTGAAATACACACGTGCATGGAACTCCAGAACTATTTTGCTCTCTCAGACTACCTTCTATAATACAGTGGAACCTCCATTATAAGACCTTCAAAAATAATCCAAAATGAGGTCTTATAAGGGAGGGGTCTTATAACTATAAGGGAGGTAATGTTAATACTTACAAAGAAGGGCAATGTCTCGGATCAGTTGGTCTTATATGGGAGGGAGTCTATAATGGGAGGTCTTATACAGGAGGTTCCACTGTATATGCACACAAGTACAGAGGGTTTTTTCTGTTATGCCAGAAGGTACATCACTACATGCACATACACACATCCAATGATCCATACATGTATGTATAATGTACAAATGTGCATACACTCGACACAAAAGGCATCCAAACATTGTGCATGCATGCTTCAAACACACACACACACACACACACACACAGAGACACACACACACACACACACACACACACACACACACACACACACACACAGAGGTTGCTCAAACTGTGGATCATCTGTGCATGGCTCTCCTGATTGACCCGATTCTTCCAGTTCCAGTCTGAGGTTCTATACACACACCTGTCTGCATGCACATGCACACAATCATGCATGCATGCAAGCATGCACACGCACATGTATCATGTACGCACACGCACACACACACACACAAAACATGTTGCTTTTTCTATCAACTGTTACTGGTGAAAATATGGATCTTACTAAGCAAACACGAATATACGCACATACGCACATACACATACACACACACACTAACACTAACATACTGGTGAAAGTGCCAAACACAAAAGAATATGCACATACATGTATGCATGTTCACACATACACACACACACACACACACACACACAGTGACACACACACACACACAGTGACACACACACACACACACACACACACACACACACACACACACACACACACACACACACACACACACACACACACACAAGCTCTGGAGTCTGTACACACAAAATTCACTTAAAATGTTAAATCAAGTTAATGGGTTTGCATGCTGTACACATTCTTCTTCTTCTTTTTTTTCTTCTTTCTGAACCCAACCACCATCATCTAGTTGATGGTAAGCATGCATTTATAAGCATGCATGCATGCACACACACACACTTTAACACACACACACAGATGCATGCACACACACATGCATACAAACTTCTAAAGATAAGTTCAACACTGACCGACATGTTGTCATTGCGTGTACAGAATGCACGTGTGTGTGTGTGTCAAGTCAAGTCAAGTCAAGTCAAAATGATCTTTATTGAGGATAAAGGAGTAAGCTTGACAGCTTTTTTTCATCCTGTCCTCAGAATGAAAAGTAATACGAAAGCAACTCGAAAAATAACTCAACATGCAAAACAAAACATTCCAAACTACTAAACATTAGCCTAATAATATAACGCATTGAAATAACTCTATTGAGAGAGAGAGAGAGAGAGAGAGAGAGAGAGAGAGAGAGAGAGAGAGAGAGAGAGAGAGAGAGAGAGAGAGAGAGAGAGAGAGAGAGAGAGAGAGAGAGAGAGAGAGAGAGAGAGAGAAAAATGAATGGGATATTGAAGTGAATGTGGTTGTCCCTTCCCCATTTCATTTCCTCCCCATCACCCATATTAACAAATGTCCCGGACACAATGGAACAAAGCAAAGAACAATCAAAGTATAAACATTGTAAAGTATCAATTAAAAGGACATATCCCGACGGAATAGGTGCTAAATTTCTAAAGTTAGAGACTAATTCATAGGGTTTCTAACATATGAAATTTAAGTGCTTTCATAAATGTCTGTCTTGATGTACACGATTTTAAATTAAAAGATAAATTGTTCCACGCCGTACAGCCGGAGTACAATAAACTAGATTTATAAAGATTATTACGGGGTCTGGGAAAAGAAAGTTTGTGTGTATGTCTGCTTTCGTTGCTAACAAAATGTTGGGTGATTTTCTTAGGGGCTATTCCATTCACAACGCTGTACATGCATACACATTTGTTATATAATAGTCTTTCCTTAAATGGCAGGATGTTTAAAGATTTGTAATCACATTTAGTGAGTGAACTGGACTTCAACTGTATTAATTTTATGGCTCGTTTGTGTAAACGATTTAATTGTTTCAGATTTGTTTCGCTGCTATTGTCCCAAAGAGTTGATGCATAATTTATAAGGGATAAGATATGTGCATGAAAAAAGCTTTTTCGTGCGTCACGATTCAAAAATCTTTTTATTCTTGCAAGTTGATATATTCTTTTTGAAATGCGTTTGCCAAGATTAGATATATGATTTGACCATGATAAATTATTGTCTATAACAACACCTAAGACTTTATGTGAAGATACGTCTTCTATCTTTTGATCTTGAATGAACAATGATGGGAACGAGGAGTTCATTTTCTGTATTTTTTGTCTCGTGGTAACATACATGCATTTTGTTTTGGTAGCATTTAGAGACATATGATTTTCTTCAGTCCAGTTCACTAATTTTTCAACATTTTTCTGGAGGTCATTTACCAATTCGTTAGGGTTACTATTACAAGACTGTAAAGATGTGTCATCAGCAAACATTTCAGAGGAACATTGTAAATATAGCGGTAAGTCATTTACATAAAGAGAAAATAAAATGGGTCCTAATACTGAGCCCTGAGGAACCCTGAGGAATAATGTTGATCTTTTTGAGCTGATTTCAACGAGCTGATTTCAACGAGCTGTTGACGGTCGCAAAGAAAAGAGGAAATAAATGTAATGGCGTGACTGGACAAATTGTAGTACTTAAGTTTTCTTGTCAAAAGGGCATGATTAATAACATCAAATGCCTTAGCAAAGTCAATAAAAAGAATTCCAGTAAACTCGTTATTATTAATATTTGAAAGACATCTGTCAGTAAGATGTGTCAGAGATGTGTGACACGAGTGGTTTTCACGAAAACATGATTGATTTTCATGAAGTAGATCGTAATGGTTCAGATGCTTACATAAATTCAATTGAATATGTTTTTCCAGTGGCTTTGACAGGAGCGAAAGTACTGATATAGGGCGATAATTCGAGGGATTGGTACGATCACCTGATTTATAAAAGGGTATTACTTTTGCTTGTTTAAATTGGGTAGGAAATTGTCCTTTATCAATGCAAAGATTGTAAACATAAGTAAGCGTGTCTGCAATGGCAGGTGCAGCTAGTTTTAAAATCTTACTATCTAATCCATCTAAGTCCCTTGATCCTGACTGTTTTAAATGTAATAAGTAATTCAACGTTTCAGTCACAGAAATGGGCAGTATGGTAAAGGGTGTTGAAATATTTTTTGAACGACAGTAATCACCCAGTTCTTGTAAATCATTTTCATGTGTTTTGTCATTGGTGATTAACTTATCAGCAACATTAGCGAAATGAGAGTTTAAATCATCAGGTGATAATTCTGATATTGGACAATGCGCTTTATGGTCAGAATTTCTGTTAGTCAAAAGGTTAATAGCTTTCCACATTGATTTCTGATTCTGGGAGGAAGTTACCAAATCTTGAAAGTATGTTTTCATTGCCCTTCTCTTCATTGTGTTCACTTTATTCCTCTGTTTATTGAATGCCTTTCTGTCTTTTGAAGTAAGTAAGCTATCTCTTTTATATCCCTCATTGTCTATATCTTTAGTTAACCAAGGGGGTTTGTTGGTGTGTTTAACTCTCTTTTTAATTAAGGGAGCATGTTGGTCGTATATTTCCTGAAATGTATGTATCCAAAACTCTATCGCTAAGTCCGGGTCCCTAATTTGATAAACATAATCTAAATCCGAATTAATTAAGTCATTCAGAAATGAATTTTGATCGAAGTTCCTGAAGCACCTATAAAATATTTCTTTGTGACCGGACTTAGGAATTTTGACACCTTTTTTCTTCCAAGTTATGCAAACAGAGGAATGATCACTACAACAGGTCTGTACAGAGGACGCTTCTATTATATTAGCTTTGTTGTTGACATAGATGTGGTCAATTACAGTTCTTGAATGATTTGTGATACGAGTCGGAACGTCAATTATTTGTTCCAAATCATAAAGTTCATACATTTGTTTCCATTTTGTCCCTGTATGTGTGTGTGTGTGTGCGTGTGCGTGTGCGTGCGTGTGCGCGTGTGTGAATGAAAAGTTGGCAAAAAGTGTGTAATTCAGCATCTGATCTGGCAATCCCCACCCCCACCCTCAAAATTCTGTCTATCTCAGTATCTCTCAATTCACTCAAATTCATCTGTGTCGCTAACCTTGATGTCTTTTTGGACAATCGACGGATGTGTCGCATGTACTTTCCAAGATATGACTGACGCAGTATGCTGTCACATTTGCATGAGGTTCTGGAATTGATGAAATCAAATACTCGTCCTACTGTCAAAGACATTTTTGTCAGGAGCACTCAGCACTGGCATGGAAATTTAGGTTTTTAAGGGAGATAAAGCTAAATGATATTCCCAAAACGCAAGGGATTTGTCTCCCTTGGAGACCGTCAACCGGAAACAGTCTAAAAACATTATGGAGTGTCAAAACAACAACTCAATGATGCCACTGTCGGAGCACCCTAAGATCTGTGTTTCTGTGTTCTTCGTTTAGGCATTTATCACAAAGAATCTTGCCTGAGGTGTGTCATTAATCGGTTTGTAATATGGTCAGCTCATTGATCGTGGGCCCTCAAGAGAAGAAGAAGAAATGTGTATCACTGTATCATGTTACGTATCTTACTATCTATCCAGTGTATGCCTTAGATTATCAGACGACAGATAGACACAACAAAAAAGTGATCTTCTTCCTTCTTTCTTTAAACATCCTCTTTCAGCTTGCTGAAGATTCTGATGTGTATAAAGCTGGGGGACTTTCCAGTCTGGCAGCTTCTTCTTCTTCTTCTTCTTCTTCTTCTTCTTCTTCTTCTTCTTCTTCTTCTTCTTCCAATACATACATAGGAATACATAGGATGATGTCCGACTGCAGGCCAGCCTAGGCCTCTTCTGTCGGCTCCGAGGTAGTAGTTACTTTGATAGTTTGATCGTGGTCGGCATTGTGTTTGAAGGGTTCGTCCCTCCACAATTTATCCAGGCGTGCTTCAAAAGATTGAACTGATGGCGCATTCACTACATTGGCTGGCAGATTATTCCACACATCTACACTACGGCAAACAAAAGAGTTCTTTCTTAGGTTTAAATTTATCCGGTGTTTTGCCACTTTGTATTGATGACCACGAGTGTATTGCTCTGAATTATGCAGTGGTATAAACTTAGACACCTGGCTGTCGTATTTTCCAATATACAGTGGAGTCCGGGTAAAACGAATTTTAACGGAACACAGACTCAGTTCGTTGTATCAGGATTTCGTTATACATGTACATGCACAATGTATGTTGAAAAAAACACCGTTCAAACACTCGCCAATGATAACCGAAAACATAAACTTGACCAGTTTGGATCGTCTGTCTTAATCACGGGATGTACAAGGCTTGAAGTAGTTCAGCAGTGTTGTCTGACGCTGGTCTGTTTTGGCACACTTTTCAACAAGTTTGTCCATTAAGTGACAACACATCACACAAATTTAGTTTGTTATAGGCTTTCACGAACTTTTCGATCTTTATTTTGAGCGCGAATTGTAAAGCGACCTTGAGAAACCGAATGATCTGTAGGAAGCCTAGGCCTAGCAGACGACCCAGTGTGAATCTAAATGAGTTCACGCATGCGCAGTTCATATTTTCCAACTTCCTTCCTCTTGACAACACTTTCTAGCTTGGAGTTTGAAGGCCTAGGTTTTTGCAGTGCATCGCACAGGCTGAGTTCGTTATAGGCTATTTTTCCAAGTAAATAAAATTATCCTGGGGCGTAGAACATGTGTTCGTAAAAAGCGGATGTTCGTTATTTCAAAAGGATTTTTTGTTCGTTATACCCATGGCTTTGCAAGTGACAAATAGAAGGGCATTTGCCGGGAAATTGAAGTCAGTTCGTTAATCGCGAAATTTCGTTAAAAGCGAGTTCGTTATAGTTGGACTCCACTGTAGTTGACAAAGTCAATTCTGACCATTATTTCAACTGAAAAGGGCGAAGAGAGAGAAAACAAAAGAAAAGAAGAAGAAACAAAAACAAAGGAGAGAGAGAGAGGGAGAGAGAGAGAGAGCTTTGGTGGGTAGACAGCCAGACAACCGGCCAGACTGGGACCGTTCAGCGGAACCCAGCCGTGATGCCGGCCCAACCACTGCCTACCCTTGGGTCTGGAGCTTTTAGTGCTCTGCCAACAGCCTCCTGAAGAAGGCTTTGGCAGAAGGGGCCTGAACAGTTTCTGGAGGCAGGGCATTCCACTCTCTGATGGCGCGGGGGAAGAAGGAGGAGCTGCGCTGCTGGGTGCAGCAGGGGATCCTGCTGAACTGCTCGCTGTGTCCTCTTCTCGCTCTTGCAGCTAAGGGCTGCAGATGTTCGCACCTGACCTGGAGCTGCCCTTTGAGGATCTTGAAGAAAGTTGTGAGTCTTGTGGCGGCTCTTCGTTTTTGCAGCGTGGGCCACTCCAGTTTGTTGAGCATGGCAGTCACGCTGGACTTTTGATGGTTGGTAGTCATTCATGACGAAGCGTGTTGCTCTACGTTGGACTGCCTCAATGTCGTTGATGTTTCTCTGCGCGGTGGGATCCCACACGCTTGAAGCATACTTAAGATGAGGACGGATAAGTGCTTTGTAGGCCTGTTCTTTCATGTCCTTCTGGTTCGTCTTGAGGGTCCTTCTGATGAAGCCAAGGGTGTTGTTGGCTTTGGCCACAATGTTGTTTATGTGGGTGTCCCACGTCACGGTACAGGAGGAGGGGGGGGCAGTACTTGAAGAGGCGAGGGGGCTGGATTTAGGGGAGAGGGGATGGGAGAAGGGGGAGGGGGTTTCTATATTTGGGATTTGAATCCTTCCATTAAGGGTAATGATACAAC
>CM065699.1:14240894-14268622 GCA_017654935.2 Phymorhynchus buccinoides
CTCAATGTTTTGTAGTTTTGAGAAAATGAAAAAAAAAAACTTAAAAAAATTAACCGCATTTACCACAATTGATTATCTATGATGAATATGTAGTTCAAGACATTATGAGTTTAGTCCAGGCATGTTGTTTTCTAAGATTTTTTTTATATGTTGGTTAAATACTTTGAAAGAACGAAGAGATGAGGGTCTTTGTAGATCTGAAATTTGTCGGACTTACGAGTTTTTCTTCTAATTTACACAACCTCACTTTACCCAAATAGGAACTGCCCCTAAAGTCGTTAGAGATATGAGCTTTTGGTCGGAAGTTGGCTCGGGTGAAAAATGAGAGAGCTGGACTCCATGTATCTGACCTCGTAAACACCCAAATAAATTGAGATACGAGGTTTTTGAATTTCACCGACGACTTAATAACACCATGCCGCTCATCAACACTGTTCAATCATCATTTACCATTTACTCACCTGAATCTTGATCTTTGCCTTTTCTTAAGAAACAGTGTAAGCAGTGAGCGATTCTCTGTATGTACAATAACTCATTCCACCCTACGCCTGACAAATTGTCGCGCACACTTGAGTAACCACCAGCGCCTGCGCCCGACAAATTCCAGGCTGGCACAAACCCTTGTTTACTTTCTCTAATCAATCTCATAACTATTAGCAAATAATGGGAGCTTATTCCCCAGCCATTACCTTTTGGAATGACTGTCGAATTTGTGGTGCAATTTCGAAGCAATAGACGATTTTTCGTAAAAACAGAATATGTCTTTTTACCACAAAATCGCATTGTCCCCCATAAAAAAAAAGTAGGACAACACAAGGCGTTTGTCCTTCCAATTAATGAAAGATCACTCGCGTCAAACCGCAAAATTATGCCCCTTGGCTATTTGCGGACATTTCCTATATGTCAGTGGGGGTTTTTTGGTGGTCACGTTCTGGTTGTAAAATTCCTGCCACAACACAACTTCATCGTGTAGTATCCCTCTCCCAGAACCACGCAGGCTGGGAGAGCAACGGTCGCGGAGTCAAATAGCTCAAGACAACCAAAAGGGTTAATCCGCTACCTGGTACATGGGCGAATGTATCACCCCCCAAGACATCACATACCTACACTCCCACCAAAGGTAGCACGACATCTTGAGCCTCCAAGCCACATCCATAGCCCATGTGTTTGCATATTTTCAGAGCTTAAGTCAGTTTTTTCAATTAAAGTAATGCATGTGAGCATCTTAAAAAACCAAAAAGTTATTGCTCTCATGTCGGTTGAAATGCAACGGACGACCAAGAACGTAGTAAAATACATGGCGCTAAAAGAGTTACAGATGTCCTGCACCATGTGATCGGTGACGATCCTTGGGTCTGAGATGATCTGATGATCCAACTCTATCTGGGCAGTTTGTTGAAGATGTCGGTGATGATCTCAGTGATGATCTTGGGGTCTGAGATGATCTGATGATGTAACTCTATCTGGGCAGTTTGTTGAAGATGTCGGTGATGATCTCGGTGATGATCCTGGGGTCTGAGATGATCTGATGATCCAACTCTATCTGGGCAGTTTGTTGAAGATGTCGGTGATGATCTCGGTGATGATCCTGGGGTCTGAGATGATCTGATGATCCAACTCTATCTGGGCAGTTTGTTGAAGATGTCGGTGACGATCTCGGTGATGATCTTGGGGTCGGCCCGCCGGTCCAGTTTCAGCTGCACAGGACCCATGACTGCGTTGAGGGCTCTGCTGCCTCCCTTCTTCAGCTTCTTCATCTGCGGCACACAGGCAGGCACAAATGAATGCATGGAAATAAGCAAGAAGGCACACGCACACACATAGGAAGACGCACATGTGCACAAAAGCACATGCAAACGTATGCTTTGATCATATGCACATACGCGCACACACACACTGACACACATTAGATATAAACAAATTAACATCAGATAAGTCACATGCGACAATATTGATTTGATTTACCATACTTAGACATAAACGAATTAACATAAGTCACACGTGACAATATTGATTTGATTTACCATATTTAGACATAAACGAATTAATATAAGTCACATGTGACAATATTGATTTGATTTAACATATTTAAACATAAACAAATGAACACCAGATAAGTCGCATGTGACAATATTGATTTGATTTGCCATATTTAGACATAAACAAAATAACATCAGATAAGTCGCATGTGACAATATTGATTTGATTTACTATATTTAAACATAAACAAATTAACATAAGATAAGTCACATGTGCAGGCATCAGAATACTCCAGAGTCCAATCCGTGGACGAACAACACTCGCCATGACTCAGAGTCGACATTGAGTCGGACCCCACAAAACCAATTTCTCGCGGAAAAGTTCTCACATCATCGTAGTCTCCAGCGATCATATCCTCTAAATCAACTCATTTAAAACCCAAATCGCAATCACTGTCATCAAAACAAACTCTGAAACAGTGAAAGTAAGAGTCTAGAGAGCTCTAAACTCGGAAGAAAAAACAAACATGGCCACGATTTTTCGTTTCCGAAGGCGCAGTATGAAAACAAACCGATTAAGAATACCATTTGAGAATAAGATTGCGCTGCCTCATGAAGTACAAACCTGCGGCCGGCAGTGCCCAAACCGCGGCCAGTGGCTACCAAAACCGCAGAAATCCGCGGACCGTTCTGATGCCTGCATGTGACAATATCGATTTGATTTACCGTATATTTCGGACTATAAGGCGATACTTTTCCCCCAAAACAAAGATCCCTGCGCCTTATATGAAAATTAAAATACAGTGGAACCTCCCGTATAAGACCTTTAAAAATCATCCCAAATGAGGCCTTATAATGGAGGGGTCTTAAAAGGGAGGTAATTTTAATACTTACAAAGAAGGGCAATGTCTTAGAGAAGTAGGTCTTATGTGGGAGGAGGGAGTCTTAGAATGGGTGGTCTTATAAGGGAGGTTCCACTGTAGTAAAAAAACAACAATATACAAAATCTGAATTTTGTGTAAAATTTGGGTAGTGCGCCTTGATATATATACATAATAAGGTGTGCCTTATAGTCGGAAAAATATGGTAGAATATAATATTTTTTTTGGTTGTCCACTGACCACTTTGGGCTGGGTGTCTAGGACCTCGTGAACCACCTGTTCTATCAGCTGCCGGTCGCGGATCTGACCCCAGCCCTCTCTGTCCACCACCTCCCGCCCACCCCGCTCCGGGTGGTCAAACAGCACTGACAGCACCTGCCGCAGCACAGCAAAGGTTAGCAAGTTGACGCCACAACTCGCTGCCAAAGCAGCACAGAAAATACAACAAGAACGAGTAGGTAGGTAGGTAGATAGGGACAGGCTGAAAAGCCTTAGGCCTCGCGGCCTATTAAACATCCCCTCTTTATTACATCTTTGTAAACGGTTTGATTGCATGCTTTAAATTTTGAAATTATATCACCAATTGTCATAATCACAAAAAAGATATCTGAATTTTGGAATTGCATCCAGATGCAAATTTAGTTTGAAGGTTATTCCAATGGTTAACAACTCTTGTGAGAAAATGAAAACTTGCATTTGTCAGTTCGGAAAAATTCAACAAAACATTTTTCACTCGGAATTCCTAGTTGTATTAAAATTAGAAACAGAGAAGAGTGTCTCAATGAGTAGCTTCTTAATGAATTCCTAGTCCATTGTTCAGTACTAATAGGCAGTTTTCTTCTTCGTGGATCGCTTAGACAAGTTTCCTGTCATATCAGCGTAGATGGATCATACTGCCGTCATGCGCCTAAGAAATATTCAGGCCCAGCATGTCTGTCTTCAGCTGGAGAAAATCTTTGTAAAAGTTTCTTGAAAAAAGGCAGGAGAATGGAGCAGTAAGGCAGAACGATATAAAAAAACAACACCAGAAAGCGAATGGAAAAAGCAGTCAAAGAGAGCTTCAGATTAGATTAAGTTACAAGCACAGAACTTCCGGAAGGTGGGGGTACTATTTGTATGAACATCCACCCCCTTGGTGTCCCCATGGGAGGGGGGGGGGTAGTTTTCAATGAAGAAACATCACCTTTACTAAGAACTCTGCCTCTTGATGACCTAACATAGGTTTTCTCCCCTAAGGCTGCTGGTTTCTGATTCAGCAACCTGACAAACTGGGGTATAGCAGGGCTCCCAGGGACCCCCTTTTGGTGGTCTATGAAGCACTAAGATTCTAAAGGACCCTCTAAAAGAATATGCAGGGGGTCCCAGGGATGCACTAGACAAATTCTTTTTAGCATTCGCTATGCCACTGGGACCCTCTATCCCGCCTCTAGGACCCTCTATACTGTAAGTGAAGGAGTCCCTGGGACCCCTTGTTTTGCGGGACGATTGGGAGCCCTAGTATGTCTGTGAGCTGGAATTCGGAATGAGCAGAGAGAGAGCAACGCCACTGTACGGCGCAGAAGATGGGACAGAAAAGAAAAACAAACCTGAACAAGCTTGCACAGTATTTACATTGAACAATTGAAAATGCAACGGTAAGAAATGATCAATATTTATACTGTCTAAAATGGTTTTTTAAATGTGTTTTTTAAAACTGAGTATGCCATAAGTTTCGCTTGTCGCTGCTTCAGTTTTGTTATGGTGTACGTTCACTATTTCAAGACAATAAAATGCTTAAATCAAGAGGTCACTCAGGTCCTCAAACACAAAATATCTGAAAGTTCCAAAAACATCTAAAATCGTTTGGTGACTGCAGTTTCAGTTTCAGTTCCCCTGCTGTTTGGAATTCCCTCCCAGTCGATCTCTGCCATGAACCAACTATCTCTACTTTCAAAGCTAAACTCAAGACTCACTACTTTCAAAGTTCATTCGGTTTGTAAATTTGTTCTTCTTGATCTTGCACCTGGGTGAATGATTGGGTGATAATGTTTTGTGTGACTGTGTGTGTATCCGTATAGAAAGGCGCTATAGAAGTGCTATCAATTCGTATTAGTATTATTAGATGAGTTCAATGTGTGTCCACAGATGCATGGACAGATTTTCATTCTAAGCTACATATCGTTGGTGATATTCAAAAACCTCGTATCTCAATTTCGGTAGTTTTGAAAAAGAAAAAAAAAAATGTTTTAAAAATTAACCGTGTTGACCACAATTGATTAACTATGATGAATATGTTGTTCAAGACATTGCGAGTTCACTCCTGCATTTTGTTAACATTTCTCAAAACATTTTTTTTTTAGACTTGAAAAGAACAAAGATACGAGGATTTTGTCCTTAACTAGATCTGAATTTGGGACTTATGAGTTTTCCTTCTATTTTCACAACCTCATTTACCACAGATAGAAAGTCGTTAGAGATGCAAGCTTTTGGTGGAAGGTGGCAGGGAAAATTAGAGAGCTGTCTATGTATCTAACTCAAAACCCCCAAAAATCGAGATCTGGATCTGATCTGGAATTATATGTCGCAGACGCCACTGTATCCAAAGGTATACGAGGTTTCTGATTTTCACCAACGATATGCTCACCTTTGTGGCCACAGCTGTGGAGATTTCTCTGGAGGATAACATGTCACACACCTCCCCCAGACAGTCTGTCCTGATGGGGCTGCACAACGCACAAAACACAGCACTGTTTTTAGAGAGTCTGTCCTGAAGCGGCTGTACAACACACAAAACACAGCACTGTTTCAGTCACACACCTCCCCCAGACAGTCTGTCCTGATGGGGCTGCACAACACACAAAACACAGCACTGTTTCAGTCACACACCTCCCCCAGACAGTCTGTCCTGATGGGGCTGCACAACACACAAAACACAGCACTGTTTCAGTCACACACCTCCCCCAGACAGTCTGTCCTGATGGGGCTGTACAACACACAAAACACAGCACTGTTTCAGTCACACACCTCCCCCAGACAGTCTGTCCTGATGGGGCTGTACAACACACAACACACAGCACTGTTTCAGTCACACACCTCCCCCAGACAGTCTGTCCTGATGGGGCTGCACAACACACAACACACAGCACTGTTTCAGTCACACACCTCCCCCAGACAGTCTGTCCTGATGGGGCTGCACAACACACAACACACAGCACTGTTTCAGTCACACACCTCCCCCAGACAGTCTGTCCTGATGGGGCTGCACAACACACAAAAACACAGCACTGTTTCAGTCACACACCTCCCCCAGACAGTCTGTCCTGATGGGGCTGCACAACACACAAAAACACAGCACTGTTTCAGTCACACACCTCCCCCAGACAGTCTGTCCTGATGGGGCTGCACAACACACAAAACACAGCACTGTTTCAGTCACACACCTCCCCCAGACAGTCTGTCCTGATGGGGCTGCACAACACACAAAACACAGCACTGTTTCAGTCACACACCTCCCCCAGACAGTCTGTCCTGATGGGGCTGCACAACACACAAAAACACAGCACTGTTTCAGTCACACACCTCCCCCAGACAGTCTGTCCTGATGGGGCTGCACAACACACAAAAACACAGCACTGTTTCAGTCACACACCTCCCCCAGACAGTCTGTCCTGATGGGGCTGCACAACACACAAAACACAGCACTGTTTCAGTCACACACCTCCCCCAGACAGTCTGTCCTGATGGGGCTGCACAACACACAAAACACAGCACTGTTTCAGTCACACACCTCCCCCAGACAGTCTGTCCTGATGGGGCTGCACAACACACAAAACACAGCACTGTTTCAGTCACACACCTCCCCCAGACAGTCTGTCCTGATGGGGCTGCACAACACACAAAAACACAGCACTGTTTCAGTCACACACCTCCCCCACACAGTCTGTCCTGATGGGGCTGCACAACACACAAAACACAGCACTGTTTCAGTCACACACCTCCCCCAGACAGTCTGTCCTGATGGGGCTGCACAACACACAAAACACAGCACTGTTTCAGTCACACACCTCCCCCAGACAGTCTGTCCTGATGGGGCTGCACAACACACAAAACACAGCACTGTTTCAGTCACACACCTCCCCCAGACAGTCTGTCCTGATGGGGCTGCACAACACACAAAACACAGCACTGTTTCAGTCACACACCTCCCCCAGACAGTCTGTCCTGATGGGGCTGCACAACACACAAAAACACAGCACTGTTTCAGTCACACACCTCCCCCAGACAGTCTGTCCTGATGGGGCTGCACAACACACAAAAACACAGCACTGTTTCAGTCACACACCTCCCCCAGACAGTCTGTCCTGATGGGGCTGCACAACACACAAAACACAGCACTGTTTCAGTCACACACCTCCCCCAGACAGTCTGTCCTGAAGGGGCTGTACAACACACAAAACACAGCACTGTTTCAGTCACACACCTCCCCCAGACAGTCTGTCCTGATGGGGCTGCACAACACACAAAAACACAGCACTGTTTCAGTCACACACCTCCCCCAGACAGTCTGTCCTGATGGGGCTGCACAACACACAAAAACACAGCACTGTTTCAGTCACACACCTCCCCCAGACAGTCTGTCCTGATGGGGCTGCACAACACACAAAAACACAGCACTGTTTCAGTCACACACCTCCCCCAGACAGTCTGTTCTGATGGGGATGTACAACACACAAAACACAGCACTGTTTCAGTCACACACCTCCCCCAGACAGTCTGTCCTGATGGGGCTGCACAACACACAACACACAGCACTGTTTCAGTCACACACCTCCCCCAGACAGTCTGTCCTGATGGGGCTGCACAACACACAAAAACACAGCACTGTTTCAGTCACACACCTCCCCCAGACAGTCTGTCCTGATGGGGCTGCACAACACACAAAAACACAGCACTGTTTCAGTCACACACCTCCCCCAGACAGTCTGTCCTGATGGGGCTGCACAACACACAAAAACACAGCACTGTTTCAGTCACACACCTCCCCCAGACAGTCTGTCCTGATGGGGCTGCACAACACACAAAACACAGCACTGTTTCAGTCACACACCTCCCCCAGACAGTCTGTCCTGATGGGGCTGCACAACACACAAAAACACAGCACTGTTTCAGTCACACACCTCCCCCAGACAGTCTGTCCTGATGGGGCTGCACAACACACAAAACACAGCACTGTTTCAGTCACACACCTCCCCCAGACAGTCTGTCCTGATGGGGCTGCACAACACACAAAAACACAGCACTGTTTCAGTCACACACCTCCCCCAGACAGTCTGTCCTGATGGGGCTGCACAACACACAAAACACAGCACTGTTTCAGTCACACACCTCCCCCAGACAGTCTGTCCTGATGGGGCTGCACAACACACAAAAACACAGCACTGTTTCAGTCACACACCTCCCCCAGACAGTCTGTCCTGATGGGGCTGCACAACACACAAAAACACAGCACTGTTTCAGTCACACACCTCCCCCAGACAGTCTGTCCTGATGGGGCTGCACAACACACAAAACACAGCACTGTTTCAGTCACACACCTCCCCCAGACAGTCTGTCCTGATGGGGCTGCACAACACACAACACACAGCACTGTTTCAGTCACACACCTCCCCCAGACAGTCTGTCCTGATGGGGCTGCACAACACACAAAAACACAGCACTGTTTCAGTCACACACCTCCCCCAGACAGTCTGTCCTGATGGGGCTGCACAACACACAAACACACAGCACTGTTTCAGTCACACACCTCCCCCAGACAGTCTGTCCTGATGGGGCTGTACAACACACAACACACAGCACTGTTTCAGTCACACACCTCCCCCAGACAGTCTGTCCTGATGGGGCTGTACAACACACAAAACACAGCACTGTTTCAGTCACACACCTCCCCCAGACAGTCTGTCCTGATGGGGCTGCACAACACACAAAACACAGCACTGTTTCAGTCACACACCTCCCCCAGACAGTCTGTCCTGATGGGGCTGCACAACACACAAAAACACAGCACTGTTTCAGTCACACACCTCCCCCAGACAGTCTGTCCTGATGGGGCTGCACAACACACAAAACACAGCACTGTTTCAGTCACACACCTCCTCCCCCAGACAGTCTGTCCTGATGGGGCTGCACAACACACAACACACAGCACTGTTTCAGTCACACACCTCCCCCAGACAGTCTGTCCTGATGGGGCTGCACAACACACAACACACAGCACTGTTTCAGTCACACACCTCCCCCAGACAGTCTGTCCTGATGGGGCTGCACAACACACAACACACAGCACTGTTTCAGTCACACACCTCCTCCCCCAGACAGTCTGTCCTGATGGGGCTGCACAACACACAACACACAGCACTGTGTCATTCTTCATCTTTCTGTATTGGTAATATGTACTGTCCTCTTACATCCCTCTGCTGAACTTATTCTTTACTCTGTGTGCCATATTTTTCGTATTACAAGGCAATACTTTTTTTCCCCAGACTAAACATGAATAATAACATAGTAACAAATAAAAAATAAATAAAAAATCTGAATTTTGTGTAAAACATTTGGGGGTGCACCTCAAACAAGGCTGTTGTGCTGTGACAAAACCATATACACTCACACTCATAGCAGGTATTTGGATCGAAACTTAACTTTATTAAAAAGCAAAAATATGAGCAAAAACAAGCAAAGCTTTCACAGCTCAGGACTCTCTCTGATTTTGTGTCTGTCTCTCTAAAGATTTAATGTAATTATCTCTCTCTGTCTCTCTCTCTCTGTCTATAAGCCGCGCTTCTGAGCAGGTGTATGTGTGTGTGTTGTGTGTGTGAGTGTGTTGTGTGTGTTCTGTGTGGGTATATGTGCTTGCATGTGTATGAGTGCATGTGTGCGCAGGAGAGATTGTGTTTGGCTAGAGAGAGTGGGGGAGTGTGTGTGTACGAGTATGTGTGTGAGTGTGAGTGCACATGTGTGTTTTGTGTATGTGAGTGCGCGTGTGTTTGTGTGTGTGTGTGCGTGCGCGCGTGTTTGTACAAGTGCATGTTTGTGCAAGTGTGTGTGCCATTGTGAGAATGTGCTTTCTGTGTGATTGATGAAATGTGTGTGGGTCTGTGTGTGTATGTCTGTGTGCAAGAACGCGTTCACTCACGTGCGTGCACGTACGTGCGTGTGTGTCTGTTGTGCGTGTGCGAGTGTTTCAATGCTGATTGTAAAGCGCTTTGTGCTTGATAAAAAGCGCAATATAAGTGTCAATTTATTATTATTCTCTCTCTCTCTCTCTCTCTCCCTTTCTATCTGTCTCTGTCTCTCTCTCTCATTCTCCTTTCCTCTTTACTCCCCATTCCCCTCCTTTTCTTCTTATCTTTCTTTTCTTTTCTTATTTTTTGTTTTGTTCCCAGATGCCCACTTATTTTCGGTCCCTCCACATCCCATTTGTTAAGTATTTATGTATAATGCTGAATTTATTATGTGTCTGTTTATATTGATAATGTGCCTGCTTATGATGATAACGTGTGTTCGTTTTCTTTGCTTTGCATGTCTTTCTTGTTTATTGAATTCTTTGCTTTTGATTTTTATTTCCTTTCTCTTTTTTTTTTCTTGAGGGCTGGATGAAAAAAAGTATTTATACTTACTCTATTATCCTCAGAAAATAAAAGTTATTCATTCATTCATTCATTCTCTATTCAGTGAGTGACTCACCAGTCAGCAGCGGTGCAGTCGCGTTCACGCAGCACCCCTAGGAACTCATTGAGCAGCAGATTGAGCACTGGTTTCACCTCCCGGCTGCCCCCCTTCACCAGCGACTCAAAAACACCCAGCATCCCTTCCTCTGTCTGAAGAATACAACGCAAAATGGGCATGAATGCATGCACATGCACATGCACACACACACACACGCACACGCACACACGCACACGCACACACACACACACAAACTCATTCAGAGCAAACGCATGCTCGCATGTACACATGTCAGGCATGGGAATTGTCAGAGACAAAAAACTCTGAAAAGCCCCCCCTCATTTTTACAGCGTTAAAATATAATAATATCATAAAAATTGAAGTATTTAGTAGCTAAAACTTTTCCCTAAAAAAAAACAATTCCGCAGAAATCTGCGGACAATTCCCATGCTGACATGTGTGCGTGGGTGCACACACACATATGTGCAATCACACACATATACATATGCACACACACACACTCATTCAGAGCAAACGCATGCCCGCATGTACATATGTGTGCGCGGACGCACACACACATGCTTGCAAGCACACACAAAATACATATGCACACACACACACTAGAAAACACACGCACACATACACCATGTGCCCATATTCACATCACACATATCGCATTTGTCGGACTATAAGGCGATACTTTTTCCCCCAGACTCGGACCCTAAAACAGTAAGAAAATATTATAACAAAATCTGAAATTTGGTTAAAAATTTGAGTTGGTGTGCCTTATACAAAGGTGCGCCTTATAGTCCGATAAATATGGTAAACACTCGCACACAATTTAGTGGAAGGACGTTAAACTGAAGAACAACACACACACATGAACACACTCACCCCACAAAAACAACAATATACAGTATTTATACGGCGCTGAATCTCGATAGAAATCAAATCAAAGCGCACACACACGTTAGCATTCATAACGCATTCAAACAAAAACGCAATACAAAGCGAACACACACGGATGACATAAATGGAATATAGCAGAAACAGACCTAATGGCAAGAGAGAGAAGAGAAAGAGAGCAGAGCTTTACTGACGGGGGAACAGGTGGGTTTTGAGGTTAGCTTTGAAAGCAAAGAGGGTCAGTCGCTGACGGAGGGAGAGAGGAAGTTTGTTCCAGGTCGGTCCTGAGAACCCCACCCCTACACCAGACCTGTTTATCCCTATTTTGCAAAGTTGTAATTTCTGAAACAAAAAACCCGTAATTTTGAACAAAAAACTGTAATCCAACGCGTGACCAATGAACGTCGATATCGTACTGACCTGAGTGTGCAATACTAATGTCCGTCGAGCAGTAGACACAGAACACATGCTCATCACATAGTGCTGAACGACGTATTCCTGGAATTTTGAGGTAACTTTCCCGGAATTTCTGTGCCACTTTTGATGTCTTTTCTTTGGATTTTCGACCAGAAGATACAGAAGCTTCAGAATGCACTCGCTTGGACGCCATTTAGAAACAGAAAAGGAAATGGCGTGAAATGACTTTTCACCGCATCGTTTGAAAAGCTTCGCTTACCAACGCAACTGTAGTTTTTTTCATTTTATATTTAGGAGAAAAAAAATCCTGTATTTTTTTCCGTAGCCGTAATTTGACTCCCCCCCTGTAAAACTTACGGCAATATCGGGATGGTAAACAGGTCCGCCAACACTCAACCCCCCCATGCACACACACACATTGATTTGGAATAATCAATTCACATTCAATGCTAAAAAATTACAACATGCGATATTACGAAGAATGCAAAACTGTTACATATCATTTTGGAAACTAAAAAAGGGAGAAGTATCACGGCTCAGGTTTTATAATGATGTTACTAAAGAATATCGAATAGAACCGTACCTTTTTAGTACTATTTTGGATAGACAACAAAAACAGGCTCTATGTAAATTGAGAATTAGTGCTCATAATTTAAAAATCGAAATTGGTAGACACGAGAATATTGTAAGAGAAAACAGACTTTGCCAAAAATGTCATGAAATAGAAGATGAGCTCCACCTTTTGAATACCTGCGTTATGTATAAAGAAGATCGTTACAAATTGATGGAAAATGTAGACAAACAAAGTTTAGAATCAAATGTTCAGTCTCCATCAGATATAATGATGTTAGATGAACTACAGCCATTTGTGGCAAAATATGTTAGTATTTGTTTTAACAAAAAGCATGAATAGTATTTTGCGTTGTTTGTAATCTTAACCTGTGCCTTATAAGCCTTTGTTTAGGTTTCATTGCAATAAACCAATGTTCAAATGTTCAAATGTTCACACCCCACAAACACTCACCACCAGCAGTGAAGCAGGGAGAAGAGGGACGCCATACTGTTGCTGCACTCTGGCACGGACCTGTCCAGGCAGTTCAGGAAGACGCCCGGCCACGTCCTCCAGGACTACTCCACTGGCAAGGAAGGGGGTGTCCTGGGCCCGCTGCTGCTGCCGACAGCTGTACACATGCAGGGGGGGCAGGTTGGGCTCCGGCATGAAGCGGTAGTCCTGGAGCTTCTCCTTGTCTCGCATCTGCACCGTTTCACTGGACATCATCATCATTAAATCATCGTTATTAAATCAGCGTCATCACTGTCGCCATCACTGATCATTAGCATCATTTCTGTCGTTATCATTATTATTGTTATCGCTGCCGTCATTGTTATCATTACCATGGGTCTGCATGAATGAAGTGTGTGCGGATTAGATGGGAGGAGGGGAATGGGGCATGTAGTAACTGAGTTTGTTTGTTAGTGTGCGCGTGTTTGTGCACGTGCGCATATGTTTGTGTGTGTTTGTGTGCGCTAATGTGAGTTTGCTTGTGTGTGGGGAGGGAAGGATATGTTTTGTGCATAGCAATGTGTATATATGCGTGTGCATGTCTGTATATCTATGAGTATGCTCTGCGTGGGGAATGCGAGCGCGTCTGAGTATGTTTGATATGTATGATGTAATCTTGCATGTGGAGTGAATTTTAGTTTTGTTAAGCGCCATGAGTAGTTTGTCTAGAATGTGCGCTCTATAAATGTCTTTATTA
Source organism: Phymorhynchus buccinoides (assembly GCA_017654935.2). NCBI lineage: Eukaryota > Metazoa > Mollusca > Gastropoda > Neogastropoda > Raphitomidae > Phymorhynchus > Phymorhynchus buccinoides. The sequence continues at coordinate 14,254,539 of CM065699.1, forward strand.
TTATTACCATCATCATTTTCATCTTCATTACATCATCATCGTTATCATCGTACTCATCATTGTCATTATCGTCATCGTCATCGTTGTCATTATAATCACCATCCATCTTCTTTTCACCATCGTCACCATCATCATCTTTATTAGTATCCTCATCATTGTCGTCGTCATCATCATCATCATCAATATTATCATAATTGACATCCACCTCCTCCTTTTCCTCATCATAAATAATGATAAATCTTTTTTTGATGACAGTTCACAATACAGCTCACTGCACTTAACAAATACAGTGGAACCTCCATTATAAGACCTCCCATTATAAGACTCCCTCCCACATAAGACCTGCTTCTCTCAAACATTGCCCTTCTTTGTAAGTATTAAAATTACCTCCCTTATAAGACCTCATTTTGGATGATTTTTGAAGGTCTTACTTGGAAGGGAGGTTCCACTGTATACAGAATAGTGAAATTAAATATGACAGGTTCCTGGAGCCATGAAAAAAGAATCGTGTTAAGTTGTGCTATGTTGAGAGGAGTTGAGATGCCTTGTGCCATGTCATGTCTTCTTCTCTTCTTCTTGCATATATCATCCTCCATCAACAATTTGATGATTATGACGCTTACGACGTGGAGGGTTTCCAACTAATCAGGAGACTTGTGTGAAGGACTTGCTGCCCGGATGATCAGCATGTCAAGTCGCATTGTGTTTTGTTGCACCACAATATGCTTTTTCTTCACTGTGCTGTGTTGTGTTAGGTTTAAAGAGAGCCTTGCTAAGTATTGAAGGAATTCTAATGAAAGGTACAGGAAACAAACAATGCTCAACATCCACAAACAGACACACTTTCGCAACGCACGTGCACGCGCACACACACACACACATATGCATACAAACATGCACACACACACACATGCATACGCACATGCACACACACACACATGTGCACACGCACACACATATATTAATGTTTTTGTGTGTTTTGGGGGCTTTTGGTTTGGGGGGGGGGGGGGGGGGGGGGGTGTTCTCATGTTTATTTCCTTCTTTAATTGTTGTGTTATAGATGGCTTGATGTAAAAAAAGCAAACCATTATTGCTTATTCAATGTTCCATCTGAAAATAAAAATGTTGACTTTGACTTTGACATATTATGTGTGTGTGTGCGCATGTGTGTGTGTGTGCATGCATGTGTGTGTGCTATATTATCATCTCACTTGGTTTCAGCATCAAAACCAAGGGTTTCGTTCTCCACTAGTCCTCCATTTTCAAGAACACCAATCTGCCTCTGGATCTCAAAATCTGAAATGAACAAGCAAGAGAACTGCTACTGTTATACTGTTATTTGGAATCTACTGGTCTCTTTGGGCTTTATTTTTTTAGTACAGTGGAACCTCCCTTATAAGACCTCCCATTATAAGACTCCCTCCCACATAAGACCTACTTCTCTGAGATATTGCCCTTCTTTGTAAGTATTAAAATCACCTCCCTTATAAGATCCCTCCCTTATAATACCTCATTTGGGATGATTTTTGAAGGTCTTATAAGGGAGGTTCCACTGTAGTACCATAATTGTCGGATTGACCTCTGTGCCCAATACATGAGGGTGCATTATTTGTGAACAAAAACATGAGGGAAGCAGAGATTGCCCAGAACCATACATGATACATTGATGGCACACTAGAAATCGAAAGTGTTCACCAACTGCTGATTAACGGGTACTCACTTTAAAATCCTTCAAAATCACTAGTATTGTCGGATATACCCGTCTATCAAATGCCAAAACCCTTCATTGGATATAAAAATCATCGTTTTTGACCTTAAAATATCACCACTTTATGAAAATTATATCGGTTTTCACGTAGAAAAGTGCCAAGAAACAACAGGCAGTGGTCAAATGATGCCTAGGGGAGCCTACTCTTGTCAGTACCGACAGCAATGGCAGCCGTAATGGTTGAAATCGGGCTCCGAGTTTTGACTTTTTCACTTCAGGTTATGGACAAGGGTGCCTTTTTCTAGGATATTTTAATATTTTTCTTAAAATTTGACGGATTCGCCTTATACACACAACCGCCTAATGGTCCGAAAAATACAGTGAGTTATCTTTTCTGTTCCCATTGCTGCGAAAATTCAACTCAACGTTGCTTAGCAAGATTATGCGCTATATAAGCATTATTAATTATTATTATTATCATTTTAACGTCAAAATCTAATGGGGCAGATGGGAGTATGCTGTTTAACTTTTTCGCAACACGCTGCTCGAATATTAGCAACGCCTGAGTTTACCGTTGCCGACACGCTGCTAGTATTTTAGCAACAGGCAAAATGCCCCTGAGGCCGACAGTGATGTGGCTGCTTTCAACTCATTCAGTTAAACACAAAATAACGAGTTGGTTTTCAAATTTTATATCATGCATAAGATTAAGGATAAATCTAAACCACTATACAAAAATAAAGTCATTGTGATCTCCAGATTTTTAAAGAGAATTAATTGAAAAGGGCCCAAATCGGGTGTCCTGAAGGAATTTCTACTCCTTGACTGCAGTGTCCTGAGGGAATACGGAGCAGCGAGAGGGGTTGTGTTGAAAGTGTTAACTAAGGTGGTTTTTATTTTATTTTTATTTTTATCATCATAGAGCTATAAAAAAAAATTTGAAAGTCTTATCTATTTTATTCTTGCTCATTAGGAAAGTTGCCCTTCCTTCAATCCTTAAAAGAAGAAATAGGGTTCCTTGATTCAAGTCTTGCTGTCCTTCTGACAACAAAAAGAAGAAATAGGGTTCCTTGATTCAAGTCTTGCTGTCCTTCTGATAACAAAAAGAAGAAATAGGGTTCCTTGATTCAAGTCTTGCTGTCCTTCTGACAACAAAAAGAAGAAATAGGGTTCCTTGATTCAAGTCTTGCTGTCCTTCTGACAATAAAAAGAAGAAACAGGGTTCCTTGATTCAACAGTCTTGCTGTCCTTCTGACAACAAAAAGAAGAAACAGGGTTCCTTGATTCAAGTCTTGCTGTCCTTCTGACAATACAAAGAAGAAATAGGGTTCCTTGATTCAACAGTCTTGCTGTCCTTCTGACAACAAAAAGAAGAAATAGGGTTCCTTGATTCAACAGTCTAGCTGTCCTTCTGACAATACAAAGAAGAAACAGGGTTCCTTGATTCAACAGTCTAGCTGTCCTTCTGACAACAAAAAGAAGAAATAGGGTTCCTTGATTCAACAGTCTAGCTGTCCTTCTGACAATAAAAAGAAGAAATAGGGTTCCTTGATTCAACAGTCTTGCTGTCCTTCTGACAACAAAAAGAAGAAATAGGGTTCCTTGATTCAACAGTCTAGCTGTCCTTCTGACAACAAAAAGAAGAAACAGGGTTCCTTGATTCAACAGTCTTGCTGTCCTTCTGACAACAAAAAGAAGAAACAGGGTTCCTTGATTCAACAGTCTAGCTGTCCTTCTGACAACAAAAAGAAGAAATAGGGTTCCTTGATTCAAGTCTTGCTGTCCTTCTGACAACAAAAAGAAGAAACAGGGTTCCTTGATTCAACAGTCTTGCTGTCCTTCTGACAATAAAAAGAAGAAATAGGGTTCCTTGATTCAACAGTCTTGCTGTCCTTCTGACAACAAAAAGAAGAAATAGGGTTCCTTGATTCAACAGTCTAGCTGTCCTTCTGACAACAAAAAGAAGAAACAGGGTTCCTTGATTCAACAGTCTTGCTGTCCTTCTGACAAATAAAAAGAAGAAATAGGGTTCCTTGATTCAAGTCTTGCTGTCCTTCTGACAATAAAAAGAAGAAATAGGGTTCCTTGATTCAACAGTCTAGCTGTCCTTCTGACAACAAAAAGAAGAAACAGGGTTCCTTGATTCAACAGTCTTGCTGTCCTGACAAATAAAAAGAAGAAATAGGGTTCCTTGATTCAAGTCTTGCTGTCCTTCTGACAATACAAAGAAGAAATAGGGTTCCTTGATTCAACAGTCTAGCTGTCCTTCTGACAATAAAAAGAAGAAATAGGGTTCCTTGATTCAACAGTCTAGCTGTCCTTCTGACAATACAAAGAAGAAATAGGGTTCCTTGATTCAAGTCTTGCTGTCCTTCTGACAACAAAAAGAAGAAACAGGGTTCCTTGATTCAACAGTCTAGCTGTCCTTCTGACAACAAAAAGAAGAAATAGGGTTCCTTGATTCAACAGTCTTGCTGTCCTGACAAATAAAAAGAAGAAATAGGGTTCCTTGATTCAAGTCTTGCTGTCCTTCTGACAACAAAAAGAAGAAACAGGGTTCCTTGATTCAACAGTCTTGCTGTCCTGACAAATAAAAAGAAGAAATAGGGTTCCTTGATTCAAGTCTTGCTGTCCTTCTGACAACAAAAAGAAGAAATAGGGTTCCTTGATTCAAGTCTTGCTGTCCTTCTGACAACAAAAAGAAGAAATAGGGTTCCTTGATTCAACAGTCTAGCTGTCCTTCTGACAATACAAAGAAGAAATAGGGTTCCTTGATTCAACAGTCTAGCTGTCCTTCTGACAATACAAAGAAGAAACAGGGTTCCTTGATTCAACAGTCTAGCTGTCCTTCTGACAATAAAAAGAAGAAACAGGGTTCCTTGATTCAACAGTCTTGCTGTCCTTCTGACAATAAAAAGAAGAAATAGGGTTCCTTGATTCAAGTCTTGCTGTCCTTCTGACAATACAAAGAAGAAATAGGGTTCCTTGATTCAACAGTCTTGCTGTCCTTCTGACAACAAAAAGAAGAAACAGGGTTCCTTGATTCAACAGTCTAGCTGTCCTTCTGACAACAAAAAGAAGAAATAGGGTTCCTTGATTCAACAGTCTTGCTGTCCTTCTGACAAAAAAAAGAAGAAATAGGGTTCCTTGATTCAACAGTCTTGCTGTCCTTCTGACAACAAAAAGAAGAAATAGGGTTCCTTGATTCAACAGTCTTGCTGTCCTTCTGACAACAAAAAGAAGAAATAGGGTTCCTTGATTCAACAGTCTAGCTGTCCTTCTGACAACAAAAAGAAGAAATAGGGTTCCTTGATTCAACAGTCTTGCTGTCCTTCTGACAAATAAAAAGAAGAAATAGGGTTCCTTGATTCAAGTCTTGCTGTCCTTCTGACAACAAAAAGAAGAAACAGGGTTCCTTGATTCAACAGTCTAGCTGTCCTTCTGACAACAAAAAGAAGAAATAGGGTTCCTTGATTCAACAGTCTAGCTGTCCTTCTGACAATACAAAGAAATAGGGTTCCTTGATTCAACAGTCTTGCTGTCCTTCTGACAATAAAAAGAAGAAACAGGGTTCCTTGATTCAACAGTCTTGCTGTCCTTCTGACAACAAAAAGAAGAAATAGGGTTCCTTGATTCAACAGTCTAGCTGTCCTTCTGACAATAAAAAGAAGAAATAGGGTTCCTTGATTCAACAGTCTTGCTGTCCTTCTGACAACAAAAAGAAGAAATAGGGTTCCTTGATTCAACAGTCTAGCTGTCCTTCTGACAATAAAAAGAAGAAATAGGGTTCCTTGATTCAACAGTCTTGCTGTCCTTCTGACAACAAAAAGAAGAAATAGGGTTCCTTGATTCAAGTCTTGCTGTCCTTCTGACAATACAAAGAAGAAACAGGGTTCCTTGATTCAACAGTCTAGCTGTCCTTCTGACAACAAAAAGAAGAAACAGGGTTCCTTGATTCAACAGTCTAGCTGTCCTTCTGACAACAAAAAGAAGAAACAGGGTTCCTTGATTCAACAGTCTTGCTGTCCTGACAAATAAAAAGAAGAAATAGGGTTCCTTGATTCAACAGTCTTGCTGTCCTTCTGACAACAAAAAGAAGAAACAGGGTTCCTTGATTCAACAGTCTTGCTGTCCTTCTGACAATACAAAGAAGAAACAGGGTTCCTTGATTCAACAGTCTAGCTGTCCTTCTGACAACAAAAAGAAGAAATAGGGTTCCTTGATTCAACAGTCTTGCTGTCCTTCTGACAACAAAAAGAAGAAATAGGGTTCCTTGATTCAACAGTCTTGCTGTCCTTCTGACAACAAAAAGAAGAAATAGGGTTCCTTGATTCAAGTCTTGCTGTCCTTCTGACAATACAAAGAAGAAACAGGGTTCCTTGATTCAACAGTCTTGCTGTCCTTCTGACAACAAAAAGAAGAAATAGGGTTCCTTGATTCAACAGTCTTGCTGTCCTTCTGACAACAAAAAGAAGAAATAGGGTTCCTTGATTCAACAGTCTAGCTGTCCTTCTGACAACAAAAAGAAGAAATAGGGTTCCTTGATTCAACAGTCTTGCTGTCCTTCTGACAACAAAAAGAAGAAATAGGGTTCCTTGATTCAAGTCTTGCTGTCCTTCTGACAACAAAAAGAAGAAATAGGGTTCCTTGATTCAACAGTCTAGCTGTCCTTCTGATAACAAAAAGAAGAAATAGGGTTCCTTGATTCAACAGTCTTTGCTGTCCTGACAAATAAAAAGAAGAAATAGGGTTCCTTGATTCAACAGTCTTTGCTGTCCTTCTGACAATACAAAGAAGAAATAGGGTTCCTGGATTCAACAGTCTTGCTGTTATTGTTCATTACTCTAGCTTTAGTCTACATTCCTAGGAAGCCTGGCAATAGCAGCCACAATTTGGTATTGGTATTGGTATTGGTATTGGTTTTATAGACTATCGGGCTGCTCCCAAATGGAGAGAACATCGTAACTAGTGCTGCGTCACCCATTTTTTAATTTTTATAGTCACAGAGACTCGTGAAATTCAGGCTGCTCCCACCTAGAGATCGCATCGCTGCTAGCGCTGCGCCACTCCCCTTTTCTTATTGGCATTCATTTTTTTGTGTGTGACTCACGGGAGGATGGGGGAGGGGTAAATATTGACAAAATAATAACTTTTTTCTTGCAACCAGGTTCTTTAACGTGCGCGAAGTGCATGGACACACTGGAGCTCGGTTTCTGTCGTCTCATCCCAAAAGACTTAACGTTCAGAGGAAAGTGAGCGGGCAAAAACTCCGCTGCGGCCAGGAACGATCCCGGATTGGTTGCATACTTGTGGGGCATTAATTAAATGAAACTGCCCCCCCGTGGGGATACCGGGGGGTCTTTTGTACAAATAGTTCCCCCACCTTCTGGAAGTTCTGTGCTTGTAGCTTCCTCTAATCTGTCATTCTCTTTGACTCTGCCTTTTCCCTTTGCTTACTGTCATCTGCTATCATTCTATCTTACTGGTCCATTCTCCTGCCTTTTTTTTCCTATAAATTCTTATAAAGATTTTTTCAGTCGAAGTCGGACATGCTGGGCCTAACTATATTTTAGTTAGGCGCATAATGGCAGTATGACGCATCTACGCTCATGTGACAGGAAACTGTCTGAGCGAATGAAGAAGAAGAAGAAAAAGAAGAAATTAAACTGGAAAAGAGCTAGTGCAAACGCACGCATGCATGCGCACACGCGCGCACACACACACACACACAAGTGTAGAGTGGCACAGAGGTAACGCGTTCACCTCGCGCTAAATAAACCCGAGTTCGAACCTGGGTACAGGGGATTTTTCCTCTCACTCTGCACTAGGCCTTATGGTCTGAACGTGGAGTCATTCGGATGAGACGATAAACCGAGGTCCCGTGTGCCCATGCACTTAGCACACGCTAAACCCAGTGGCAACGGAAAAGTTGTCATTTGGTCCAGCCCCCATTTCCTTCCTCATCAGTCACACAAAAATCGCATGGAAAAAAAGAAGAAAAAAGGGTGCCACGCCTCTGGCTGTGACATGCTCCACGAAGCGAACGAGTTACCTCTGAGCCACTGAAGCACCAATTTGTGACATTAGATGTAGATGTAAAAATAAAGGTGGCGGCTCACCAATGGCTTTGCTGACGTTCCTGATGGAGTTGAGGTTCTTCACCTCGGTTCTCACCCCCCACGGCTCCCCTGGTCTGTTCACCGATACGTTGGCGTCTACTCGCAAAGAACCCTCTATGAAGAAAAAATAAAACAACAACAAAAAACTGGTTAAACACTCATGGGTGAAAGTAGTTCAGGCATGCTCCTGAAATCAGGATTAAAAAAGCTGATAGAAAGAGTCTTAAGGATTTGGCCATCTTGACATCTGGAACCACGATCTTATAAAATGAAACATTTCTGCCAACATCGATGGAAGATTAAAGACCCACCACGTCGCGTGTCAAAATCATGGTTTTCACATGTTTTCCCTCTTATAGTTGGTAAGAAATCTGCCTAGCATAACAGGGAATGTGACACATGATGTGGGTGGGGGGTCTTTAAAACAAGATGATAGACAAGCAATAGGGCATTTGCCACGAGTGTTCATTCTCTATTGGCCTCTGCAACTAGGGTTATTAACGCCCTTGACAGTGAGAGTGAAGTCCCCCCTTGCTGGTCAGTAATGGACAAGGGCATTCACTCTTGCGAAAGGCAGCCATTTAGTGACCTCAAGTAGGGTTATTGGCGAGAGTTATGCCCTTGTTTGGTCAGTGGTGCAACCATCTCCACCCACCCACCAAGGGTATTCACTCTTGCAAAAGGTGTTCTTTCGCAGTAGCCAATACTAGACTACTAATTTGCCCGCACTCGTTCTGCCTGAGTTACGCTGACCTTTCTAATTTAACGCTCTAAATTCAACTCAGTGAAATTCAAGGTCGCCGACAAGCGGCAAATGCCCTATTCTAACACCAGCCCCACCCATCCTGCATACACAGACACATTGGATTATTTTTAATGCGGTCATCACTTCAGGAATGGGAAGGTTCAGAGAACATTGAAATTTGTCATTTCAGGATTGAGAGAATGTTATAGCTATACTTTCACCCATGAACACTGACGCAGGAAAAGAGCAGGTAAATGAGTGCCTGTTTTCACACAGTTACATGCGCATGCACACATTCATCCACAAACACACAAATTGACATGTGCATGAATTACATCACACACACACACACACATACACAAAACACACACACACCTTGCATTTTCCATCACAAGTGCCCAGAGTCTTCAGTAGTAGCTGTAGCTCCTCAAACATACACACACACAACACACACACACACACACACACACACACACACACACACACACACACCACCACACCTTGCATTTTCCCATCACAAGTGCCCAGAGTCTTCAGTAGCAGCTGTAGCTCCCTCACACACACACACACACACAACAACTTGCATTTTACCCATCACAAGTGTGCCCAGAGTCTTCAGTAGAGCTGTAGCTACTCAAACACACACACACCACACGTTACACACACAAACCACACATTCACACACACACACAACACAAACCTTGAATTTTCCTATCACAGGTGCCCAGAGTCTTCAGTAGTAGCTGTAGGATCCCTCACACACACACAACACACCACACATGGCACAGACACACACACACACACACACCTTGCAGCTTCCCATCACGGGGGGGGTGCCCAGGAGTCTTCAGAGCAGCTGTAGCTCCCTCACCACACACACACACACACACGCTGACACACACACCTTGCATTTTCCCATCACAGGTGCCCAGAGTCTTCAGTAGCAGCTGTAGCTCCCTCAACACACACACACACACACACACACACACACACACCTTGCATTTTCCCATCACAGGTGCCCAGAGTCTTCAGTAGCAGCTGTAGCTCCCTCAACACACACACACACACACACCACACACACACCTTGCCATTTCCCATCACAGGTGCCCAGAGTCTTCAGTAGCAGCTGTAGCTCCCTCACACACACAACAACCGCACACACACACACACACACACACACACACACCCTCAATAAAGATGATTTTGACTTGACTTGACTGACACACACACACACACACCTTGCATTTTCCCATCACAGGTGCCCAGAGTCTTCAGTAGCAGCGGTAGCTCCTCAACACACACACAACCACACACACACACACACACACACACACACACACACCCTCAATAAAGATGATTTTGACTTGACTTGACTGACATACACAAACACACACACACCTTGCATTTTCCCATCACAGGTGCCCAGAGTCTTCAGCAGCAGCTGTAGCTCCCTCAACACACACACACACACACACACACCTTGCATTTTCCCATCACAAGTGCCCAGAGTCTTCAGTAGCAGCTGTAGCTCCCTCAACACACACACACACACACACACCTTGCATTTTCCCATCACAGGTGCCCAGAGTCTTCAGTAGCAGCTGTAGCTCCCTCACAAAGCAGGCCGCGTCCTCCCCGCTCTGCAGGTCAGGCTGAGTCACCAGCTCCATCAGTCCAATGCCTGAACCCATCACAGCAGCATCAACCATTTCAGTGCTTTGGGGTTTTTTGGCTTGCCAAAGTCCCATCCATTTATACAATGTACATTTAACCCCTTTCCCTGCCCAGTCGGTGTCTACTACCTGATGAATTATATCAATGATGATGTCATAACTTTTGATGTCATAAACCTGGAATTTGTTTTTACTTACAATACGCATACACACACACACACACACACACACACACACACACACACAGATGTATACTTTGCTGCATTTTGAGCAGCTGATGGCATAGATGAGATTTGTGCTTTATAGGCTTACATGAGAGTAGTCAATCGTCTCCTAAACATGCATTTTTCATGCATGGGGGATTCTAAAATCGTCAGAGTGACAAATTAATCATTTGTTCTTTTCTTTTTACACCGACAAGCAAGCCATTCTTAATCAGAATGTGTTACAACCGCAGAGGGGAAACAGAGACTCAGAGAGGCCTACTGTAAAACCGGAAGTTAAAAGCACACCGAGCCTCGTTCTGAGTATAACCCTTGACCTCTACCCAGAGGGGTGAAGGGTCAGGAAAGTTGTCAATATTAAGACTCTCTCTAAAGTCTAAGAGTCTAAGAGGTCACCAAAAATTTTTTTTTTTTTTTTTTTTTTTTTTTACTAATCTTTTCTCCCCCTTCATATCCGGACTACTGAGTGTCCACCTCCCTATGAAGACCCCTCCCTATTAAGACCTTTTGGGGGCTGATTTTTCAAGGTCTTAATCAGGTGTAGAGTGGCACAGTGGTAGCGCGTTCACTTCGTGTCAAGTAAACCCGAGTTCGAACCTGGGTACAGGGGATTTTTCCTCTCACTCTGCACTAGGCCGTACGGTCTGAATGTGGAGTCTTTCGGATGAGATGATAAAACCGTGGTCCCATGCACTTAGCACATGTTAAAACCCAGTGGCAACGAAAAAGTTGTCATTTGGTCAAAATTTACCCCCCGCCTCCCCCCCCCAGACCTGTTTTACCCTATTTTGCAAAGTTGTAATGTTTCTGAAACAAAAAACTGTAATTTTGAGGGAAAAAAACTGTAATCCAACGCGTGACCAATGAACGTCGATATCGTACTGACCCGAGTGTGCAAACTTTACTGCAATACTAAATGTCCGTCGAGCAGTAGACACAGAACACATGCTCGTCACCTAGTGCTGAACGACGTATTCCTGGAATTTTTAGGTCACTTTCCCAGAATTTCTGTGCCATTTAAGTGACTTTTGATGTCTTTTCTTTAGATTTTCGACCAGAAGATACAGAAGCTTCGGAATGCACTCGCTTGGACGCCATTTGAAACAGAAACGGAAATGGCACGAAATGACTTTTCACCGCATCGTTTCGTTTTTTTGTAATATTTAGGATTTTATTTTCTTGTATTTTTTTTTCGTAGCCGTAATTTGACTTTTCCCCCGTAAAAATTACAGCAAAAATCGTAAAGGTAAACAGGCCTGCCCCCCCCCCCCCCCACCTAATCAGTCACACAAAAATCGCATGCCCAAAAAAAATATTGGGTGGCGCGCCTCTGGCTGGGACGCACTCTCCAGGTGGGAGCAAACCGAATTTCCCAGAGACGCCTCTGTGACAATAAAGTACCTAATACCAGGCATGGTAGAGGGGGCAAAGTGGTTTTCAAGGAAAATGGCCGGGGGTCCAGGGGGCCGAAGAAAATTCAATAAAATTCAATAAATGAGTGAAATTTTTCACTTTTTCATGCTATTTCAATGCATTTTTTAATAATTTTGTTTCAAACTGTTTCGCGGATTTTCCGCGATTCACGGAGGTCTTCCATGCCTGTAAAACCTAATGGGAGCTTCCACTGTAAGAGAAACGTTTCAATCCACATCCATTCACCTGCCCTGTTGAGGTCGATGAGGCTGCGGTGGCCGTGGAGGTCGTGCAGGGACTTGCCGCTGTCCTGCTCCAGTTGAACCTGGATCAGCTGGCAGGTGCGAGCCTCAGCCCGCACCTGCTCCCCCGCCCGCAGCCGCACATGGACAAAGTCCAGCTGACCCCCCCGGGCCAGGGGCTGCCTCTGCTGGGTGATCTGATACCCTGCCTGGACAGGGACAGCTTCAGTGGGTAGGGAGTACAGTAGAACCTCCCTTACAAGACTCCCTCCCTATAAGACCTTGCCCTTCTTTGTAAGTATTAAAATTACCTCCCTTGTAAGACCCCTCCCTTATAAGACCCCATTTTGCGTGATTTTTGAAGGTCTTATAAGGGAAGTTCCACTGTACCAAAGTAGTAGCACAACAAAATAGTACAGGTATGACAGCATAGAAGTACTGTAGTGTTTGTGGTCGAACACAGACATACACACACAACATGATCATATTCATCATCATCACCATCATCACCACCCTCATCATCAACATCAACATTGTCATCATCATCATCACCACTATCCATCAGAAGTCATCAACATCATGGTCATCATCAACATGGTCATCATCAATCATCATCGTCAACATCATCATCACCACATCATGATCATGTCATCATCACCATACATCACCACCACCATAAAACATCAACCATCACCCATCATCGTCTCATCATGTCATCATCATTAATCATCATCATCAACACATTGTGCGTGTAATCATCACCATTATCATCAACATTGTCATCATCATCAGCAGCAAAGACCTACGGGCATAATCATCGTAGAAGTAGTGTTTGCGGTCAATCTATGACACCGTCATCATCGTCGTCAGCCGAGGGCCAGATCAGTCATCACCCCATCATCCACACAGGCCCTGTTCATCAGCTGATCCCAGGTCATTCGTAGTAAGTTTACATGGGTGCAACTCCCCAAAATAAAAAAAAACCCTGAAAGGCAGGGATCCAATGACTCATTGCCCTGGCAGGGTACAGGGACAGATCCACATCGTATTATTCAGGGGGGCAACATAATCATCGTCATCATCATCAGACAGACAGACCGTTCTCATGATATAGACAAAGACAGTACGAGTCTGATAAACCTCGTAGAAGTAGTGCATTGCCTTTGTCAACTTCCAAGTTAGAACACCGGGTTGATGTTCAAAACGCCCAAAAGGGCCAGTGGTCAATTTTTTTTGTTTTGGATGCATTAAAGAAGCCTCCAGTTCAGGCCCTGGAAAAATACAAAACATACTGAAAGCAGTGTAAAAAATTCGCAGTAAATTACCCATGACAGTTTATTCATGCAAGCACACACGCACACACATTCGCACATACATACACACACACATACACAGCAGATACCACAGAGAAGGACAGATCGTGACAGAAAAAGGCAGACAGAGACACGAGATAAAAACAGGGCGACAAAGATAAAGACAGAGACAGTGAGAAAGTTAGAAACAGACGACCGAGAGAGTGCACAGAAATAGCTTCCTTTCAACTGATATCACTTCTAGCAGGAAGTACAAATTCCGAATACGATACAAAAGCACTGGCAGATTGAACTTAATTTAAATACTATAATTGTATTGTTGAAAAATTCGGGACTTTACTGGTGTTGCACTGCCTCCAGGCATTGCCTCCAGGATCGTTCCAACCATCTTTATATCTACTAACGTCCCATATTTATTATAATATGTGTCTGTTCCAGACCAGAGGATGTTAACTCATTCGCATCACAACGATTTTGAATTATTAAAAAAAAAAAAAAAAATCACTCCAGCCATAACACACAAACAAAACATACATAAAACAAAAGGAAAAATGAAAGAAGATTAAGGGTTTTTACTCTCTACACCGATTGGCTACCCCACAACAAACACTACAAAGCAAAAGTCAGAGGCAAAATTGTGGTCTACG
>CM065699.1:14269122-14289344 GCA_017654935.2 Phymorhynchus buccinoides
TCAATCCAGTCCCGCCATGTATATATACCTGCACTGCCTTGTGATGAAATAATATGCATCTGACTTGTGCGGGCTCTATTAGTTCCTCTGGAAAAGTTCAAGTAGTTCCTGGAAAAAGCGAAACATTTTACACTGTATTACGTGTGTATGTGTGTGTGTGTGGAGTCGTGCGCGTGTTGTACATGTGAATGTTTGAGTAAGTTTGTGTGCGTTTCAGTGAGAATGGGGTTTTTTTTTTGTGTTTGAGGAAAGTGTGTTGGTGTTGGGAGTGTGTGTATGTCTGTGTGCAAGAACGTGTTCACTTCGTTGAGTGCTAGTACGTAGTGTGTGTCTTTGTGGTGTAGTGAGTTTTTTACAATGCGATTGTAAAGCGCTTTCGTGCTCGATAAAAACGCTATATAAAATATCCATTTATTATATATCATACTATTATATATATTCATTACAACACGGGTATGTCTTCTCGTCACACTTAATAACATAGCATAATAAAACACACATATTATACTCAAACAAAATTACAATTCAACGCTCCTCATTTGGGGGTCTATGAAGTACTAAAAATTCAAAAGGACCCTAAAAGAAATGGGCTGGGCGTCAAGGGGAGGACTAGAAAAATTATTATTAGCAATCGCAATGCCACTGGGACCCTCGATCATCCTATAGGACCCTGCTATTTACTGTAAGTGAAAGGAGTCCTGGGACCCTTTGTTTATGTGGGACGAGTGGGAGGCCCTAGGAAGAGAAAAAATTATTAAGGCAGAATGACCAAAACGATTCAACAGCCTACACCAGACATATTGATTCTCCCTATGGGCTTGTGGGTCTGGAATGGTGCTAGTCAGTCAGTCAAGCTATGAAATTCATACTGGTTGAATCTCCATAGCTACATAAAATGCATACCGGTAGGTACATATAAAAACACAGGTTTTGAATTCAACATCAATGATACTCTCTCTATAGCACTGTCTCATAATTCGGTCTTTGGGGTTTATCTTTACTTCTACTGTCTCGTTTTGAAGTGGTGTGGGTAGTTCGGGTTCCAAAAAAGAGAATTAAAAACGGAGTTTACCTCCATTTAAAACAACAACAATATTTTGTCTTGTCTTCAAGTCTGGGGTATAATGTGGTCGTATCAAGTAAACAAATAAGGAACATAAGTTTAGAGTCAACGAATTGTAAACACTTTAAGAAAAAAACATTGAAACTAGGACTTTCATATTTTAAAATCTCCAAACTGATAACTGAAAACAATAAACACCCTTAATTACAATTACGGGCAGCCATGCCGTGTTTACAGCATTTACTAACCGGAACTAAGTGCCCTAACGGGGCACAGACTCGTCTGTACTTCCGTTTTGATTTCGCAACAGATGCTATAGCTAAGAATACACAATACAGTGGGACCTTCCCCTCCTCCACTAAGACCTACTTCTATGAGACCTTGTCCTTTCTTGTGTTAAATAATTAAAATTACCTTCCTATTACATTCCAACTCCTCCATCGCGATCAATTTTCAATTCATTTTTTCCATTGAAAAGTTCACAAAATTCTCACATCTTCATATTTTCCATTGTAAAATAATCTAAAATTGACTTCATTTCAAGCCCTAATTACAATCTCTACCATAAAAAAAAACTGCCTGGAAAGCTCTTCGAATCGACGGTAAAAACCTGGCCGCCATTTGCATTCGGTTTCAGTCAACCCTTGCATCTTTTCATACAAACGGAAACAAATATTAGACGGTTTTTTTTTTTTCGAATCCCTGGGATTTTCCAGCGTTCACGCCGAAACCAATCCTGAATTTATTATTTTAACCAGAATTTTTTCAAATTCCCGGGATAATTCCGGCCAAACCGGAAGGGTAAACAGGTCCTGTAACTGACACAGGCAGAAGGACTTCAAATCAAACAGGGCTTCTGATCTTTTTTTTCTCTTTAAGGAGTACGCCTTTGTTTTTTTTGACCCCCTGTTTAGAATGTTTAACAGGTATTTTCAACACCCCCAATTGCACAGCTCATCCCCTGCAAATCCCCCACGCCCACCCCAATGCACAATGAGCTTTACAAACCGATTTGGGGGGGGGCTTTTGGTCTGCGGGATTCCAGTAGAAATTTAGATCTAGCCCAGACAGCTTGTGGCAGAAAGCCCTAATAGACGATTGAAATAGGGCCTAAGTAAAACGTTATTAACTTACTGTTAAGTAACGGTTGTGTTCACGCATGCATCATCATATTAATGTGTCATTTAGGGGGCTAAATGAGATTTTAAAGGGTAAAATCTCACGCACAGTTTCAGATTCTAAGGGATGATTTGAGAGCTGTAGTGCTTAAATGCGCACAATCTGTACGTTTTCAGCCCCTACACCCCCACAAATGACAAGTATGTTAATAACTAAAAATAAAATAACTACCAATCAAAGGGCGCCCTTCTTCTCGTGAGCTTCACGGGCTAACTTCACAATTACTTAAATAAATAATCATATATATATAACATAAGCTAACGTAACAATTATTAACTAGTCCGCAAACACCGCCACACCAGCCACACCACAAGGCACACCACACCCATACACACCGCACGCGGCGCCACACTAACACACACACACAAATGTGGGTAAACATACGTTTCAAGGCCAGGAAACAGGACAAGGAATAAATCAGAGGTATTGCCGGAAGAGAGGTTTAAGTGGTTGAACAATTTAACATTTTAAGGGCAGAAATTTCCATTATTTGACATGCTGCCTAGCCTGTGAAGTAGGAGAACAATCCGGTAATAGAAGGCCCAGTGCCACATGACCCGGGTCTGTTGTTGAGCCTTCGAACACGCATTTTGAAACACTTTCTGTGGATCCTGCAACAAAAATTGATTTATTTTTAAGATTAAAACTAAAAGCACCCATAGATTTTTTTTAACCCTCCCTTCCCTTGCCCCCCCATTTGCTAATGAGATAGTTAACTCCTTACTGAATGACTGTCATTGATGATGTCATAACTTTTGATGTCATAGTCCTGGAAATGCTAGTTTTTGGCTTAGACATATCAGGAGATATATATCTCTCAGTAACCATTTTTCTCAGGATTGAGTCTACTTTGAATCTTTTTTGACGGTCGTTTCAAACTTTTATTATGAGAAAATCGATAATTTTTCAGTTTTCCTCGGGCAGTGAGGGGGTTAAATCAAACCTAATGTTATGTTTCAACTTGTTGTGCTAAAAATGCATTCCTTCCACATTTTAACACATCTATACTTAATTACAAATAAAAGCAAAGTTATGTAATTACAAAAAAAAGCATGGGCATAATAATCCCAAATTGCTCTGATAAAACAACAGCAACAATGGCCATTGTGTGTGTGTGGTCTGTGTGGCTACTGTGTCGAAGGTGTGTTTGTGTGTGTGTGGTAGTGTGTGTGTGTGAGTGTTGATGTGAGTAGCGTGCGTTGTAAAACGCGCATGTGCGTGGTGGTGTGCGTGTGTGCCGGGTGCGAGTGTGCTGTTGTGTGTGTCTGTGTGTGTGTGTGTGTGTTTGTGTGTGTGATATGTGTGTGTGTGTGTGTTGTGTGTGTGTGGGTGCGTGTGCATGTGCGTGTGTGCGTGCAGTGGATGTGTCTCTGATGCATGCGTTGCGATGTGCGCGTGTATGCGTGTGTGTGATGTGTGTGCTCTGTCTGTGTTGTAACGTGTAGATCTACACGTGAAGTGTGTTGATATGTGTGTGTCTGTGTGTAGTTGTCTAGTCTGTGTGTTTGTGGCTGTTGGTGTGGGTGTCGCTGTAGTGTGTGGAGCTGTGTGCTGTGTGTAGTGTAGGAATGTGTGTATATGTTTGTGGTGGTGTGCGCGTGCGTATGAGCGTTTGTGTGTCTCTGTGTGCGAGTGCGTGCGTGTGTGTGAGTGTGTGTGTAGTATCTGGTAGCGTAAGTGTGTGGTGTGTGTGTGTATGTGTGTAATGATGTAGAACTGATGCACTGGAACAAAATGTGTGTGTATGTGTGTGTGTGTGTATGTGTACGTGTGTGTGTGTGTGTGTGTGTGTGTGTGTGTGTGGTGTGTGTGGTGTGTGGTGTGTGTGGTGTTGTGTCGCCCTTCTTGTGTGTGTGTGGCGTGTCTGTGTGTGTAGTGTTGTGTGTGTGGTGTTTTATACGTACGTACGTGTGCGTGCATACGTAGAATCAGTGGTGTGTGTTATGATAGTGCGGGTGTGTGTGTGGTGTGTGTGTACATGTGTGTGTGTGTGTGATGTCCAATAATGTCTGTTAGCGTGCATGAGTATTATGTGTATTATGTGTATGAGTCTATCTTTGATGTGTCGTCATTTTTAATATCATTTCCACCCTTTGTCTTTTGTTCATTCTCATGTCAAGCCACCTATTTAAGGTTGCTTTTTCATCTTTTTTGATAGCCTTTTGTTTTCTAAATCCACCCTCAATGCGATAATTTCTATCTCCCATTTTTACAATTAAATCTCTGTTGAGGTTATTTTCTTTTTCCCTCATAGAACTACACTAGCGAACAAAAGTTAAGGCCTCCAGAAAGACAATCATCTCCGGAAAACTCACGAACTCAAAAAATATTCAGTTTGCTCTGCGTTTTACTGAACTCCAATAAATTCAGTTTTGCTTATCGAGCCTGGGTCGTTGCGTTTTATTGAGTTCGTGTGTTCCCGCGAAATGATTGTTTAACTTATCTGGGCCTTTTAACTTTTGGTCGCTAATTGATTCTGAGTGTGATTTTTCAAGAGGAGGGGGAAGTTGTTGAAAGGGGCATTTTGTTGACTGAACTCGTTCTGATTAATGATTTTTTTGAATGAACTTAATGTTAAAAGAATAAATTCAGTTTTGTTATGAGCTGGGTGCATTTTATTGAGTTCAGTGAGTTTTCGGAGATGATTGTCTTTCTGGGCCTTAACTTTTGTTCGCTAGTGTATGTCTCAGATTGTTGGCTCCTCATTTAACTAATCAGACAGCCAGCTGCCACATATTGTGCCTATAAATGCATGTTTCTAATAATAGTAAATACACCTACATCTTAACCAACGCCTCTCAATTTGTAATCAGTGTAACAGATTGTTGTTGATGGTGGTGGTGGTGGTGGTGTTACTGTTTCATTAACTCATTCGCATCGCAACGATTTTGAATAATTTAAAAAAACTCACAAATCACTTCGGCCATAGACACAAACAAAACGTACATAAACAGAAGGAGAAATGGAAGAAGATTACAGGTTTTTTACTTCAGGTTTAGACATAGGGAAGTGGTAGATCAGACTTTTTTTTTTTATATAGACTTTATACAGAAAAATTATCTACACCGATTGGTTACCCCACAACAAACCACTACAAAAGCAAAGTCAGAGACAAAATTGTGGTCTAAGGGAGCGAAGCGACAGTTTGAGAAGTGACCAAGGTATTGTGTGCACCCAGATTTACTTCCCTTGAAGCAAATGCATCAAATTGACAGTTATCTATAAATTCTGGACATATATGGCCAGAAAAGACTTGAATGAGTTAATCAGTACAGAAACATATCACTTAACAATGTCTTTTTCTACCATTTTAACAACACGGTATTATTACACTCTCTTTTGTCATGTCTTGAACCAATCTATCTGACTAAATCAAAGGATACTCTTTAGTAACTTAGAGTAGACTTTTTCCATTTAATTAATTTAAGCAGCTTAAAGTGTACAGAATGTATTTCATTTCTTACCGCCATCAGTTTTCATTCACAATATTCTAAAGTTAAAAAAAATAAAAAATCTTTTAATCTTTTTAGAGTGGCACAGAGGTAACGCATTCGCTTCGTGTCAAGTAAACCTGAGATCGAACCTGGGTACAGGGGATTTTATCTCTCACTCTGCACTAGGCCTTAAGGTCTCACTCTGCACTAGGCCTTTACCCACCTCATCAGTCACACAAAAAATTAAGCAAATATACATTTATTTTTTTAAATTGGGTGGCGAGCCTTACACGCCTTGCGAGGCGCTTCCGAGGCGCTATCAGGTTGGGATACAACCCCCCCGCATTTTCACAGAGACGCCTATGTGACAAAGTTAAAGTACCTAATACCTAATAATGTGACGCAAATCTAATGATCAAAATTTGGTGTCATGGCGATCATCAAATCCACTCTCCCACTCTATCCTTGGAAGATATGGAGAAAGTAGAGCGAAAACAGGAAGAGGAAGATCTATACAACATGACAAAGATAAGACACATGCATGCATATAAATTTAAATTATGTACTATTGAAGAGAAAGCTTCTTTACAGAGTAGACAAACAGAGCATGCAGACTGAACTCTAAGACCTGAGAAGGCATTGTGTGTTCTATATATACCACATCTTTAGGGCCTTGGGGGGGGGGGGGGGGGGAGTGCTATGCGAGCATTGTGTCTGTGAGTGTGAGTACACGTGAGTGTTTTTGTGTATGTGAGTGCACGTGTGCGCGTGTATATGTTTGTGTGTGTGCCTCGTGTGTGTGTGTGTGTGTGCGTGTGCGCGTGTTTGTACAAGTGTATGTTTGAGTAAGTTTGTAATTGTGCGTTTCATGTGAGAATGTGTTTTTCTGTGTGTTTGATGAAATGTGTTGTTGGTTAGATGTGTGTGTATGTCTGTGTGCAAGAACGCGTTCAACTTAGCGTGCGTTTACACGTACGTGCGTGTGTGTCTGTTGTGCGTGTGTGTGTGTGTTTTTTCAATGCTGATTGTAAAGCGCTTTGTGCTCGATAAAAAGCGCTATATAGAAATATCCGTTTATTATTATTATTATTATTACTTGTTGGCCTTTGGGGACTTTTCCCAATGATGTCTGTCCAGAAACCTATTTCAGAAGGCACTCACCACTACAAACATAGATTAGCCCAGCTGCCTGTGCTTTTCAAAAGCAATAATCAAACTTGACAAACTTATTATATACACTGTAGATGTGATTTTGCAATAAATCTGTGATTCGTGCATTTATGCAGTGATGTACTGAGGGTCGAAAAATGAGAAATCATTAGGACAATGTCCTGGCTCATGCAGAAATCAATAAGACAAAGCACGCCAGTGTTAGAAAAATATAATAATCAGACATTTGTCCTGACAGGGGAGAGCACAATAGGACATTTTCAATTTTAATTAGGTCAATGGCCTATGATTGGGGCCTCGGGACATCACTGTTGAATATAAAATTATGGCAATGGCAACACGGGCTTCCTTCTCAGGTCTTAGAGTTCAGTCTGCATGCTCTGTTTGTCTACTCTGTAAAGAAGCTTTCTCTTCAATATTACATAATTTAAATTTATATGCATGCATGTCTTATCTTTGTCGTGTTGTATCTTCCTCTATGTTTGTAGCACTAGGCGAGTGCCTTCTGAAATAGGTTTCTGGACAGACGTCATTGGGAAAAGTCGCCAAAGGCCAACAAGGCCCTAAAGATGCGGTATATATATATAGAACACACAATGCCTCAAACATTGAGAGTTAGTTTTTCACAAAAGACCACCTCAGTTGTAAAATTAGTTCCCTTTGCTGTAGAAAACCATTGATCATATAAGTATTACAACTGCCATGCTCTTGTTACACAGGGGGGGGAAATTGTCTTTCAGAAATAAGGTGGTTTTTTGTTTTTTTTCAGAAATAATGTTTCTTAATTTTACCTGAGTCCAAGTGTGATTCTTCTGTGACGTATATAAATAGGGTCCATCTTACTCCCAAAACTTAAGCAATAGGGTCTTTGGATAATAGACCACAATTTGATTTTTAGTGACTGAAGCATTGTCCGACTTTGGCGGCAAAAGTGTTAAAACTTTCAGGCATATTTTAGACTGAAGTGATATTTATATACTGAACTTTCACTGCATATTATTAAACAACAGAACCAAAAGAACCAATATTTCACAAATTAAATTTATAGTTCACACTACTTTTCATTAAATCATGATCAATTCAAACACATTTAATTTTTGATATATACTATTAGCCCATCTTTAAAAAGACAACTTTTCATCGGATGATCGTGCCGAACCATCCTGGTTAGATTTTTTGCAACAAGCCCAGTTAAAATGAGGAGGAGGAAGAAAAAAGGAGGAGGAGGAGGAGAAGAGGACCAAGGTTACTTTTAAGACAACTTTTCATTGCACAAACCATAACATAATATTAGTTAACTACTTACATAATTATGGTGCCAATTTTGACTAGCCCAGTGATGATGATAATGGTGATGATGATGATGATGATGATGATGATGATGATGGTGATGAAGATGATGAGTTTACCTAAGTTAAAGACATATTTTTCACAGCACAAATACTACTAGTTCATGACCTACCCATGCCGATTTCGACGAGTCCAGTGATGATGATGATGATGATGATGCTGAGGAGGAGGAGGAGGAGGAGGAGGAAGGACCGACGATGATGAGCTTACTTTAATTAAGACATTTTTTCACAGCACAAACATATTGAACAGGGAAAGGGGTAGACGCAACTTGCCAGCAGTCTACAACTCCCTTATTCAGTCGCACGTCGTGAGTTCATCTCACCGACGTGTTGACTGAATACCAAGTTTCCAACCTCAGTGTTCAAGCGCTGACGAAGCCGGACGGGCGACTGGCGAAAGCTATGCGTGAGTAGTAATACTTCAACTGAGAGAAAGTGTTAAAAAATCTTCATTAAACACTATTTAATTTTAGTTCATCACCTACCCATGCCGATTTTGATGAGTCCAATGATGATGATGGTTGAGGCGATGAAGGAGATGATGATGATGATGACGACGATGAGTTTACTTTACTTTAAGTCAAAGACATTTTTTCACAGCACAAACACTATTAGTTCATGACCTACCAAAGCCGATTTTGATGATGATGATGATGATGATGATGATGATGACAATAACGACGATGAGTTTACTTTAGATAAAGACATTTTTTTCACAGCACAAACACTACATTGTATTAGTGAAATAAATAAGGGGTAGGAACTTCTCATAAATTAACTCCCTTGTTTTTACCAAAGTTATTTATGGCACCGATTCGCCTGCAAAGTGAAAGTAGTTGCCACAACAATACAGACCCAAGTTCATCCTTACAAAAAGGATGACCCAGAACCTGCCTTATTATGACAACCACCCACACACAGTACACAACAACAGTGGTGGGAGAGAGTTGCTCACAAACAAATCAACATACATTCAAGAATGGCATAGCCTTCTAGTCTTGAATAATGTTACACTTAAACAACACACAACAAGGAACAAACCGGTATGCCTCGATGGAAGTAGGGTTAAGCAATTATGAAATATAGTGAGGCTAAGAGAGAGGATATAACCAAAAAAGTGAAATGAATAAGGGGTAGGAACTTCTCGTAAATTAACTCCCTTGTTTTACCAAAGTTATTTATGGCACCGATTCGCCTAGCAAAGTGAAAGTAGTTGCCACAACAATACAGACCCAAGCGATGACCCAGGATGTATTGTTGTGGCAACTACTTTCACTTTACAGGCGAATCAGTGCCATAAATAACTTTGGTAAAACAAGGGAGTTAATTTACGAGAAGTTCCTACCCCTTATTTACTTCACTATATCTTCTCTCTTACTCTTAGCCTCACTACATGTATTAGTTCATGACCTACCCATGCCGATTTTGATGATGATGATGGCGATTATGACAATCACAACGATAAATTTAGTTGATTTTTTCACAGCACAAACACAATTACCGTATTTTCCGGACTACAAAGCGCACCGTTGTCTAAGCCTCACACCCCTGAATTTTATTAAAATTCTGGAAAAACAACAACGATAAAGCCGCATTCAGTGTCTAGGCCGCAAGAGACTGAAAAAGAAAAACGAACCTGAGAAGACGAGCAGACGAGCTCGTGATCGAAAGTCACGGCAACTTCGACGGCCCGTGTTCTTCTTCTTCTTCTTCTTCGCAGTACGTGGCCACAATCAACACACTGATTATTATGGTAGTTCATATCATGACGTACCCCTGGCGATTCTGACGAGTCCAGTGATGATGATGATGATGAGGGCAAACACCTTGGTGCAGGTGAAGATGTCTTGAACCCGTGTGGCCCATTTCACGTTGGTGCAGTTGATAAACGTTAACAGAGCTGCACATAAATGCACGTATATATGCATAATGATAAATACGAAATAAATACGAATGTTTTATTGAGGGTTAAAAAGGATAAGCTACAATAGCTTCTTTACACACTTGCCCTCTCACTCACACATTCATACCATGCATCATGCAAAGAAAATTTGACATAAAACAATCAAGTAAAGAAAATGGAAACAAAAAATTGGCACATGAAATAATTGAAAAAGATATAAAAAATGGGATTTAAAGCAAACATGGATAATACTTAACAATGGTGAACTTGAATTGGTAGTTTAAAAATTGAGTACGAAAAAAGGGAAACAATTGTGAGACAATGACAATTTTTCAGAATAAAGCCACTTTTAACAGTATCTAACAAAATTTAAGGAAGAAAAACACACACAAAAACCCCCAAAAACCCAAACATTATAAGATAACATGGGAATATGAGAGAGGGACGAGAGGAGAGAGAGAGAGAGGGAGAGAGAGAGAGAGAGAGAGAGGTAGAGAGAGATTTATAAGAATCAAGGCATAAGCTGATGGCATTGGTAACGTTTGAAGTAAAACTCATCAATTAGCATTACTAATAAACAAGATTGTCCATTAGGAGCTTGTGATAAGATTTCCGAAAGGAAGATACGCTAGTTCTATTTTTTAGATAATCAGGGAGGTCGTTCCACAGTTTACCACCAGAGAATGTAAGGGATGATTTAAAAGGAGATCTGTTCTGGGGCGGGGCATTGTTAATTTAGCTTTGCTTCGAATTGTATGGACTTTAAATTTAGTAATAAGATATTTTGGTGCTAACTTATTTATGATCTTGTACATAAGGGTACCTTTGTTTAGTAGGCATTTCAAATCAAATGGTAGAATGTTAAGTTCTTTATAGTCATTGGTTTCTAGGGATGACGATTTAAGGAGTATGAGTTTAAGAGAGCGTTTATATAGTCTTTCAACATGTGTTTGAGTGTGTTTTTACTAGCTGAATCCCAACATGTTGATGCATAATCAATATCAGGTTGGATATAGGCATGGAAAAAAAGTCTATGCGTATGTTGATCTAAAAAGTGTTTAATTCTATTGAGCTGAAATACTTTTTTTTTGAAATTTTCTTGGACAGAATGTCCATGTGTTTTGACCTGGATAAGTTGTTGTCAATGTATACGCCGAGTAGTTTGTGTGAAGTAACTTCTTCTAGAGAGCTTTTCATAGATAGTCGGTGTTCTTAATTGATTTTTAAAGTTTTGCCTCTTTTGTCTTGCTGTGATTAACATGAATTTAGACTTTTGGGGGTGTAAGGCCATATGATTTTGCTCTGCCCAGTCAACTAGATTATTAATGTCACTCTGCAATCCAGAACAGATTGAATCAGCATTTTTATCCATTTTTATGCACTGTGGTGTCGTCTGCAAAAGGCTCAATAATAATAGTGAGGCATTTATATAGCGCACTCCTACACCCAACGTGGAGTTCTATGCGCTTAACAAAACAAAACAAAAAAACCACAAGAAGTTCAACAAAGACATATAATCACTCACACACATGCATGTTGTATATATATATATATATATATATGCAAATAGGCATACACGCACGCACCCCCACCCCCCCCCCCACCCCCCCACACACACTAGTTTTATGGATTCTAGATTTCCTACTTAAACGCAGGCAGACTGTGATATTTCAAAAAAAACGCTCTGTCCTCCACAAAGTCTGTATCCACCAAGGCACTGTCTTATCTCCTGTTCTCTTCACCCTTTACACAAATGACTGTAAAGGAACAGATTCTACCCCAGTCATTAAATACGTTGAATATCTATGATCACAATAAAAGTGCGTAGTTCCACAGTTATTTTTAAAAAGAAAATATCACATTTTAATAACCCATTTCTTTTGAAGAGAAAGAAAAACACACACATAAAATGCATTGCGTAGTTCCACGGTTATTTTTAAAAAGAACATATCACGGTTCAATAATTATAACCCATTTCTTTTGAAGAGAAAGAAAAACACTCACATAAAATACATTAAGTGTCATAAACTGATAAAGCTGTATTTTAGGAACATTTTTAGCTAATAACCTTTTTGGAATACTAACCCTATCCCTAACCCTAGCCCTAAACCTAACCCTACCCCCCACTATGTACTGCAGTACACCGCGATTTGTCACAGTTGTGGTTCGTTGCGTTTTTCCGTCTTATAGGGTGGGGGGTAGGGTTAGGGTTAGGGCTAGGGTTAGGGTTAGTATTCCAAAAAGATAATTTGGTGAAAATGTTCCTAAAATACAGCTGTATGTATGGTAAGAAAGGCAAAAATGGAAAAATGGAATTAACCGAGAAATGTAGGGGGGGTGGCACATCTTGACCTTTACCCTCAGATCTTTCATTAGTTTCAATGTTAGCATTGTTTTGAAAGACTGGATATGACAAATTTCGCGTGGCAAGGAATTTCAAACTGATGGGGCCGAAAAGGACAAGTGGACACACAAATAAACAAACACACATACGCATACACTTGTGCGCATGAGCACATATTGATGTTTCTTTATAACACTATCAACAGTCAGATATTGTACCATTTTTCACTGGTCTCCCCGCTGCATTCAGCCAACACATTCCAATTTCGGAGGAGCTCATATGAAACAAAATTGAATTATTTTTTTTTAAAGGCAGGAGAATGGGCCAATAAGTCAGAAAGATAGTAGACCAATGACAGAGAGCAAAGGAAAAAAGCAGAGTCAAAGAGAGTGACAGATTAGAGGAAGTTACAAGCACAGAACTTCCAGAAGGTGGGGGGACTATTTTTATATACAAAAGACATCCCCACCCCCTCCTTTTTTCCCCCGATATCCCCACAGGGAGAGACTTGTGGAGGGTGGTGGGTCGTCCAGCTCCCCGTATGGTGGCATGAGGCATCCACCCACTGCCGGGCAATGCATGGATATAAAACAGATCTCAGAATCAGAATGTTTGAACAGACACAACTGCTCAGTAAAACTTGTTTGCAGAACCATTATTTATTGCGCCCTGGCTTACTTAAGTTAAACCAGCTCTTGCTCGCACTCTCAACCACACACTCTCGGCTATAACAGTATAAGTATAACAACAAATCTAACTTGGGAAATGCCTCGGCAAACAACTCTTGAGTTGGACCCTAACTCTGCGCCAACAAAGTCAAGTGAGCTTTGACATTTCAGAGGTTTAAGGTCAAGCTACAACTTCCAGTATACAATGTAAAGTAAAGCCTACCATTTTGTAGTGCGAACCCTTGTATTGTCCTTGTCCTTTAAAAAAACAAGAGGCAAAGCCTTCAAAGCTCACTCGAACAGGAACATGTGGGACAACAACAAACAAAGATTGAGGGGGTGTCTAAAGTACAAGATTGCCAATAAAAATTTAAAGTACAAATGAAACTATCATTAATGGATACAACTAAAAAAATTAAACAAAAAAAATTTTAAAAAAGTGCCCGTGCCGAGAATCGGACCCGGAACTATTGGCATGACAGACAGACACTCTACCAATGAGCTATCGAGGCTTTCAGTGTTGATGAGTTTCTTAACTCATGTTGCCTGTTGAATACTCTCTAACCCACTAATCTAAAATGTTATCTGTTTGTTATCTGTTTACAGTGTTGTTTTAAGTATTTAATTATTCAAATCATTATTGTTTGAAAGCTTGCATAGACATAGATATATGTGTGCAAAGTTTGAACAATGTACGTCTTCTATTTCCCGAGAAAATGCCAACGTTAAAGTTTGGAGATTAGACCACTGACGCAACACACACACACACACACACACACACACACACACACACACACACACACACACATACACACTACAACTGAACAACTATCATACTATAGACTCACTTTGTGTTAACACGAGTGAGCCAAAAAAGATTTGAACTTCATATGCATGCTCAGTACACATAGACTAGCGTAGGTAAAGTGAATTTTTAAATTTTTTCTATAATAATAAGTATAAACGGATATTTATATAGCACTTTTTATCGAGCACAAAGCGCTTTACAATCAGTATCGAAACACTCACACACGCACACACACGCAAAACAGACACACACGCACGTACGTGCACGCACGCAGAGTGAACGCGTTCTTGCACACAGACATACACACACTTATACCCACACACATTTCATCAAACACACAGAAAACACATTCTCACTGAAATGCACACAAACTTACTCAAACATACACGTGTACAATAGATTAATCAACACACCTGTTTTCTTTCAGCTACACAACTGACCTTCTGGGCAAACAATAGACAATACATACAAACAATTAAAAACAACCTGCAGCACTAGCGACCCCAAACACCTGAACTTGGCTAAGAATGTAAGAATAAGACGCTGGTGGGACCCAGAAATTACGACTTTGTTCAACAAAGTTTACATACACAGATACGACTTTGCTCAACAAAGTTTACATACACAGTTCTAAATTCTATAAACAAACAGGATGCCTCAATCAATTACACTTTTTCAGTTTACACACACACACACACACACACACAACACACACACACACACACACAACGACACACACACACGCACACACACACACAGTGACACACACACACAGTGACACACACACAGATGTGACACACACACACACACAAGCAAGAAAAAAAACGAACTAACTGGTCTTGGAATTGTTGGTTCGTGGGTTTTTTTTGCCTTTGTTATAATTCATATTATTGTTGAGGACAAGATGTAAATAAAAAAGCTGTCCTACTTCTAGGTTATTCTTTCATCCTCATTAAACGATAATCTTCGTTGACTTGACTTGACTTGACACACACACACACACACACACAACTAATGTATTCTTGCATCTGTGCAACTCACAAACTTTCTCTTCTCTCTTAATTTAAACAAGGTTTTCAGTTTCTCTCTCTCTCTCTCTCTCTCTCAGGGATCTAATCCTCTCTCTCCCCCCTCTCTCTCTCTCATCTATCTCTCTCCTCTCATCTCTGTCTATCAACTCTGAGCCTCTTTTTTTTTGTAATCGGTATAGGTATAACATTAACCGACAATTACGATCTTGTCCATTATGTGGTGCAAGTGAAAAAAATTAAATTCATTTGATCTATGCTTGTCATACAGCAAACAAACAACTACACGACAAGTGCAAAGTGACGTTATTTTATTCACAAGAGACAAAACAAAACTACTGGATATTTCGGCGAATGCGCCTTTATCAACACAGACAAGCAATTAAACAGCAAACATCAAATATAGCAAAAGGAGCAAAAAGTAGGCAACAGAAGGAGCAAAAAACAAAAACACACACATCAAGATCAAAATAAAAAACAATACTTCCCCTCTACAGTCCAACGTGTAAATGATACAACAAAGTTGAAACCCAAAGCGGCAATGCTGTTGAACACAAATCAAGGGGGCGCGGGTGGGGGGGGGGGGGGGGGGGGGGGGGGGGGGGGGGGGGGGGGGGGGGGGGGGGGGGGGGGGTTTGAACTGTGAGAGAGGTTGGGGACCGTGAGTACGCAATCACAGATGGTAGAAATTGGAAACAAGGGTCAGTTGTGTTTAAGGGGTGGGGAGGGGTAGGTTTGGTGAAGAGAACAAATCTCGTGCTTAAGTGAACACATGTAGCAAAAAAAGTTGACGCTTACATTTCAATTGAAAAAATGAAAAGGACAGAGAGGAGAAGGGGGGGGGGGGGGGGGGGGGGGGGGGGATAGAGGGAGGGGCTCGGGGGCGGGGGGGGGGGGGGGGGGGGCATCAAACCCATGGGGGACCCCAGCGGGGGGGGGTTGCCCCACCCTGGGGGGGGGGGGGGAGGGGGGAAACGGGGGGGGGGGGATAAAAAAAAACGGGTGGGGGGGGGGGGGGGGGGGCTGGGACATGGGGGGGGGGGCAGGCGGGGGGGGGAAAAAAAAAGGCGGGGGGATTAAGGGGGATAAAACTGGGGGGGGGAAAAAAACATACACAAAACCCCGTGGGGGGGGGGGGGGGGGGGGGTGCAACAAACCCTCTCACATGGGGGGGGGGGGGGGGGGGGGGGGGGGGGGGGAGGGGGGGGGGGGGTCCACTCTCACACACACCACAGCAACTGGGAACTAAAGGGGAATGCGGGGGGGGGGGGGGGTATAAAACATTGGAATGTTTGGAAGGGAGGGTTGGGGAGGGGGTTATGGGGGGGGGAGGGGAGTGGTGGGTATTTGGATTTGGGTTTGGTATTGGGGCTGTACATCGGATGGATATGGAAATCGGGGGGGGGGGGGGGGTGATTACAATCGGGGGGTAGCTGGGGGGGGGGGGGCTTGGGGTCCCCACGCCGGGGCTGAGGGGGCTTCGGAGGGGGGGGGGTGGGGTGGGGTGGGCTTAGGGGTGGCTGGGTGGGGGCCTACCACACTGCCACCGTGTGCGGGGGTCATTTCCTTCGGGGGCGGGGTGGCGGGGGG
This sequence comes from Phymorhynchus buccinoides, assembly GCA_017654935.2. Taxonomy (NCBI): domain Eukaryota; kingdom Metazoa; phylum Mollusca; class Gastropoda; order Neogastropoda; family Raphitomidae; genus Phymorhynchus; species Phymorhynchus buccinoides. Next base: position 14,285,662 of record CM065699.1, read on the forward strand.
GGGGGGGGGGGGGGGGGGGGGGGGGGGGGGGGGGGGGGGGGGGGGGGGGGGGGGAAAATGAAAACTAGGGGGGGGTGTGGGGGGGGGGGTGGGGGGGGGGGGGGGGGGGGGGGGGGGGGGGGGAGGGGGGGGGGGGGGGGGGGGGGGGGGGGGGCGGGGTCGGGGGGTGGGGGGGGGGGGGGGTATGTATCTAACACTGCCCAGTATACAAGGGGCACTCCTTCACTTAGCTGTGCTATGGGACCCCTGTCCCCTCAACCAGGCGGGTATAATAGCAAGGGAAGTGGGGGGGGGGGCGGGGGGAGGGGTCGTTGTAGGTGGAAAAAGGGAGGGGGAGGGTTGGGGGCGGGGAGGAGTTTGGGAAGGGGTGAAGGAGGGGGGTAGATGGTTCAATAACATGTTACGGCCAAGATATGTTAAAATGGACAGCAGAATAACTATATATCATGAGCTTAAGGCATGCATATATATATATGTGAAAGCCGTGTTTTCACGTTCTACTACTTACTCAGAGGAAATTACCGGAATACCATTTTCACACTTTCTTTCAATGCTTAACCTTCATTAATGCTTTCAAAATTCTTAACAGAGTGTCTCAGCATAGAAAAGAAAAGAGTCGCTTTGTCCAATGAAAAAATATAATTCCCTTAGGCGGGCCTACTATTCATCCTTGTGTATTCCTTTAACGGGTGTGCCTACATTTAATATTATGTTATACTAGAGGCAACACTTGGAGTACCGGTAACGTGTATGTACCGGTTCGATGGGTGTCCGCGAAATATTATGAGTAAGGTTTGTCTCTTCCAACTCCTTCCATTTCTTCTCTCATGTACCGTTCCACCCCCCACCGACTCCCCCCCCCCCCCCCCCCCCCACCCCCCTCCCCCCCCCCCGCCCAACCATCCCCCGCCCACCCCACCCAGATACTGTCAGTGTTCCCGGCATCTATACCAATTCCAAATGTGAAGGCCAATCCGTCCAGACATAGAGGAGATATGGGCGCCGAAAAGGCCGGGTGGATACGGTTTCGCGCCATTGCTAAATTGCAGCAAATGCTCTACGCGCCTTGGTTGCCGTTGGCCGTTAGGGGCTGATAGACGACTTGTTGAAGGGATTCGAGTCAAAAAACGGCAGATTTATAAGTCACTTCACTGTTGTAACAACCACACGGAAACCACCACACACACAACAGTTGCCCTTATGTTATATATATAGTGATGTGTGGTCTGTGTGTGGTGTGTGTGTGTGAGTTGTGTGTTGTGGTGTGTGTGGTGTGGGGTGTTTGTGTGAGAGAGGTTTATAGCCGTTGCATGATTTTATGTTGCTTAAACAATTATTTGTTCCAATTTTGTTTGTTTGTCTTCGGATAGTTGGACGTTTGTCTGGGCAATTAAAATTTGAGTTCAGTTCGATTCTCTCTGAGCCTATCTGATATCTCCTCCACTGTCTCTTTCACATTCAACTTCAAGAGTTTCACTCGCATTCTATCTTCACACACACAGAACACACACTCACTACACACACACACACACACACACACATACACACACACACATGCGACAAAGAGATGGCGGGAAGGATGGGACTATCTGGTAGGGGGGGGAGGAAGTATCTAAAAATAATTCCATAAGTTCTACCCTGTGTGTAGTCTAAAGCAGTAAACAACTGAACTGATCAATTTGACACAGTTGACAGGTATGTCCCCCTGATGTTCCGGAAAAATAAACAGGGTTTCCCATGGTTTGGAAACATAAAATGAAAAAGGACTTATAAGGACATCAAAAAGATTGTAAAAATGACCTTGCCAAACTGATGTATTCGACATTTGTTCATGATAGTAACGGTGTTCATGAAGTGACAGATTGTTTACCAAGGCACAATTCCAATATTACATGGATTTGAATCACTACGTCTTGGTGCGGGAAAGATTCTAAACACGGACACAGCCTTGTAAGGAAGTGTATCGCCTTCCAACTGTGAACCGGACCATTTTTGATAGCCACTAGGGCAGTTTTTTTTTTGTGAGAATGGTTTTAGCTGTTACTGTGTTAGTCAGTTTCTTTATCACTTTTTCTGATAAAACAGGACTTACAGTACCTTTCAAAAAGTAAAGGACTCTCAGAATAAAAGGATCTACTTGGCTGAAATACAAGCACTTAAAAGGCCCGTTGACTAAAAACCCAATTCACAACGAACTTAAAAGGTGCATGGAACCCTGAATAATGTTAATGCAATTTATATCAGTTTATAATAATTAGTGTTAGTAGTAGATTAGGTACTTTATATAACAGAGGCGTCTCTGTGAAATTCGGGTTGCTCCACCTGGGAGCGCGTCGCAGCAGAGGCGCGCCACCCCAATGTTTTTTGGGTTTTTTGCATGCGATTTTTGTCACTGTGAGGGGGGGGAGGGGGTAAGGTTTTTAACAAGTGACACCTTGTTCGTGGCCACTGGGTCATTGTTATGCTAAGTGCATGGGCAAAAGGGACTCGTTTATCGTCTCATCCGAAAGACTCCACGTCAGACCGTTTAAGGCCTAGTGTAGAATGAGGAAGAAAAATTCCCCTGTACCAGGTTCGAACTCGGGGTTTACTGGACACGAGCGAACGCGGCTACCACTGTGCACAATCTACACCAAATGGCCACATAAAATGAAAAACATACCCACAATGAATTACATTGTTAGACTATAAATGTAGACAAACAGCTCTGAAACCATTCATATGGACCTAGACAGAATCGTCAGGAGGCTCAAAATATCAGTTAAACTGAATGAACACCATACAAATTATACTCCCTCTGACAGTGAACGCTTTGATGGAAAATGTAATTCAATCAACAAGCTATACACCTTGCAATGAACACTGGACAAGCTGTGCTCATATAACTACAAAAAACCTATAATGAAAGGGCCATCAGAGGCGCGAGGCCTAGTGCCCTCATACATGACCTGGAACTGACCGGACAGAATGTTTCAGAAGTCGTCTGACAATGAATCATATCCATGTGTCAATTCACCCAAAGACAGCACCATTATAAACATACTCATGTAATTTGAATTTTCAATTCTGATGGACCTGTTTACTTTGTTACCAAATTGAATGAAGGAACACAGATTCAAAATGAAAATTGGTTTACGAGTAGAATCGCAATACTATCGCAGTATCTAATAATTACCTATGCTAGAGAGTATTAAAATCGCTGTATCATATGTTAAACCAATGAGAAAGCCGTATCTTATGGGAGTATCCTTTGTATAGACTGCTATCATTGTTTTTTATTTGACAGTTAATAAAATAACAGCATATATTGCCAACTATTCATCAGATCATGTGTTTAGAACACTACCTATATAGTGATGAAAATTTTAAATTCACTATCATTTTTGTTCAGTTGTCTGGTTTCGGCACTTGCAGGGGATGAGTGGGGATGGCTTTTGTCAACCAACCAATAAGGGGCATCATGGTCTGGTTTTTAGGCGTGTGGTGTCTTTTCCTAGGCTAATGTTTCCGTTGAGTTAAATTTATACTCATTCTACCCCATTTACGAGTTTATATCATAACTCACGGCCACAATCATAGCAGCCGTTCGAGTAACCGATAATACAAACCCACTCTTCAAACTGAAGCGTCTAGCGTAGGCTCTCATCCCAAATTTCACTTTGGTTGCTTATCCTCGTTATATG
>CM065699.1:14289844-14297344 GCA_017654935.2 Phymorhynchus buccinoides
GACTGCCAGAGATTTTTTTTTTTTTTTAAAGCATTGGGCAAATCATGCCACGAAAAAAGACAAACTGATGAGCCAATCTGGCAAAATGGTCGGGGATATTACCTCTGGATTGTGTAGAGCAAAAGCCAGCATAGCGGAGTGTAGCACGCCTTAACACCTGAGACATCATCACGCCTCGCACAGTCATCAGACACAGTAAGTGATACGCTTGTGGCACCCCCATGTTCAAGGGGTTAAATGCACGCTAAAAAAATGATTTTCTTCATTTGAAGACAATAATGAATAAAGAAATTTGAATTTGAATTTGCACAGCCCCCCTCAGTATTTCCCTTTCGCCCTTGGCAACACTACCCCCCTTCTCACAGTATTAAAACAAAGTTGTTACTTTATTGTGTTTTTTTGTTTTTTATTGTCAAAATCAACACTTTCTAATTTATAGTTTCTAATTTCTGCTTAGTGCTATAGTTTCACTCACTTCATCCTTTTCCTTCTTCTTTTTCTTTTTCTTGTGCTTGTGCTTGCTGGCAGGTCTTTCTTCCGTCGGCTGAGCACCGAAGGTTTCCGACGGCTCTTGTAGTCCCACCTTCAGGACCAGTTTTAGGGGTTTGTCTCCCATGTCTGCAACGTTACTCCCTGAAGAAATGCCATCCCCGCTCATTTCTGCACACAGTGTAATTGCCAAGTTCTAGTTTATACTATCTCAGTATCTGTTTAACAAAAATGCATTTGATTCATAGGATTTGAGAAATTATATTATTAGGTAAAAGAAAAGCGTAATACTAATAGAAGTCTTACCTCAAGAGCACTAGTAATAATTTTGCAAAGGTGCGGTTTACCGTTATAATAATAATAATAATAATGGGAATTTATATTTTTTGTTAGCGCTTCTTTTAAAAAAAAAAAAAAAAAATTTTCCCCCCCACATGAGCTCAGTGCGCTTTACATTGATAACAAGAACATTAAAGGCAAACAAAAATAATGAATCATAAAAAAGCAAAATAAACACATGAATGCGCCACAACAATTCTCTTAACTTCCTCACACCACACACACACACACACACACACACACACACACACACACACACAACACGCACATACACACACACGCGCGTGTCGCAGCCAAAAATAGTCGCTCGTCCAAATAATTCGCCCGCTACTAGAGAGTGAGAGTGTGTATTTGCGACATTCACAAATTTCACTCTTCTTTACTGAAACTAGTAGAAGTTGAACCATTTTACCTAACCCTAACCCTATCCCTAGAAAAAAAGTGAAATTGTGGTTCATGCTCAATATCGCCAAAATGTCGCAAATACACACTCTCATAGTAGCCGGGCGAATTATTTGAATGAGCGACTATTTGGCTGCGACAACGCGTACGTGTGCGCACACATACATACACACGCACGTACGCACGCCTGTATGCATGCAGGCACACACACACATACATGCACAAACACACACACACATGACACGCACGCACGCACACATACACACACATTATACAAAGTCTACAAGAGTAAAATAGTTAGAAATTCTAAGAAGAAACATAGACCACAATTCACATTCTCAATCAAGCTTGAATACAATACTACAACATGAAATAAATTATAAAATCATACTGCCATCGACATAACCAATTACTTGACTAATTATAATAGAGACAAATTTTGCAATAACAAAAATACCCTTCTACCTCATTTAATTTACAAGCATTTAAAGTTTACAAGACGTAGACATTCTACATACAAAATACGAATCATAAAATAAATGTAAATACATTTTTTACAAGATTTATGCAATGAACTGTCGCATGAATTTGATGAAAATGAGGTAGCTCGTAAAAATAAATAGCTCGCTATATGAGAGTCTGTATTTGCGACAACCACAAATTTCACTTTTTCTGTACTTTAACCATTTAACTAACCTCTAACCCTAACCCTAACCCTATAAAAAAGTGGAAATTTGTGGTTCATGCTCAATGTCGCAAATACACACTGTCATAGGTAGCGAGCTACTTATTTTTACGAGCTACCTATTTTCATGCGACACCCCCCACCTCACGTCACACACAAACACTAATCATATGTCTGAAACAAGTGAGTTTTTAAGGGCAGAGCGAAAGGCGGAAAAAGAGTCAGATGAGCGGACATGTTGTGGAAGGGAATTCCCAGGTAGGTCAGGTCAGGTCAGGTATTTGGACGACCAGGCCTTGCAGCCTCTCAATGCGTCCTTCCTTTTGGTTAGTGTTTGGCATTTGCTGTGGCGGTTTTTAGCATCCATATTGATGCACTAATCATGAACATACTTTAACAGGGCAATTTTTGGATCACTGTCTAGGAGGTTTTTGAATTTGTTAGTATCTTATTTCTGAGGCCAGTTTAGTATGTGCAGGGAGGTTGTTCCAATATTGGGTGACTGACGTACTAGTGTTAGAACAAAAGTTTTTTCTAATGTTAGTTCTGATGTACCTGGTTAGGATTTTAAGTTCACTGTTACGGGTTCTTATTTGGTTAGACAAGTGAAACAAGCCTTTGTTAGTTAGTTGTCAGTGCCTTGAAAAATGTTGTAAACATTTATCAAATCTCCCCTTGGTTAGTCTTCTGTATTTTAAGATGGCAAGTCTAATTCCATAAGTAAGGTGCTAAATAGTAGAAGGATCGCTACCCCTCTCATGTTCACACTTACAGCTTTCATTCAACCCTAACTTAGTTAATCAGTTCTTCCTCACACTAGACTCCGAGTTTCTACAAAAACAAAAGGTTTTAATGTTTAGAATGACTCAATGAGAATATAAGATCCCCTCTAAATCTTCTATATTCTAGGCTTGGTCATTTTAAGTATGATAATCGTTCTTGATAGCTTAGCTTACCGTCTTGGTCATCCGAAAATTTCTTGTCACTCTTGTGCTTTTTGTGTTTTTTACCCATTTTCTTCTTACAAAAACTACAAGCGTCAGTCAAGCAGCGTTTCTTTCGAGTTTATCTTTGTTAATTTTTCATTTCCGGTTCCGGTTGTGTCTACAATCGTTTGCCTTACCCTTTCAAAAGTACCCGCGGGGCCGTTCAAGCATGGTGTCAGGGTTGTTTTACGTTTTGGTCTCGGGGTCGTTTTTCACGTGTTATCATATGTCATTCTTTAAATTCAAGTCAATAACCTGAGCACATGATATGTTGCCTGTCTGTCGTCGTTTCCCACAATGACACTGCCAGATAGTAGAGGGGCAGCTGCTATAGTCTGGCCGGCTGGGCAAAAATGTGTTTATAGTGGAAGAAGCCTTTCCCAAGGTACATCCCCACTTTCTCGGCCAAAGGAATTTGAGGACAGAGGGTTGGGGACTAATTTGGTACTTTATTGTCACAGAGGCGTCTCTTTGAAATTCGGGTTGCTCCCACCTGGACTGAGAGCGCGTCGCAGCCAGATCTATAGAGGCGCGCCACCCTTTTCTTTCTTTTTTTTTACTTGCAATTTTGTGTGACTGACGAAGAGGAAAAAGGGGGTTGGTGGGTAAATTTTGACCAAATGACAACTAGCTTTTTTCGTTGCCACTGGGTTTAACGTGTGCTAAGTGCATGGGCACACGGGACCTCAGTTTATCGTCTCATTCCCCCCCCCGAAAGACTCCACATTAAGACCATATAAATCCCGCGCCCTGTACCCAGGTTCGAACTTGGGTTTATCGTGCACAAGGTAAACGCGTTACCTCTGTGCCATTCATACACCACTAGAGCTGGGGAAGGTCCCCAAAGGCCAACCAATCCCACTGGCTGCAGGCTCTAGAGCCAGTGCAAATGCCCCCTAGTTTGAGAGTCATGGTCTTCCACGAAAGACCAAGGTGTGCCGGGGCCCGTTGTGCCAGTAGGGGAAGACGGGGTAAAAGCGAATGGGCGGCGGGCGGGTAAGAAGCCCACCCCAATTATCTCATGAAATGAAGCAAATTTCAGTCTCATTTTGCCCATGGGACGAGCGCTAATGTCTAGCATTCGTCTCATGGTCAAATTTGACTGAAATTTTCTTTATTTCATGAGATAATTGGGGAGGGCTTCTTACCCGCCCATGCGCTTTTTACCCCGTCTTCCCCTATATTCCAATACTGTATAATATCATTAGAGTAGGCCCTACAGCCGCTAATATTTACTATTGGCCTGAGAGAGAGAGAGAGAGAGAGAGAAAGAGAGAGAGACCAATGACTTTCGCTCTGTAAACCCATCTGTTGCAGTTATTAAGTTTTCTGATGACACTACTATGGAGGTGCTCATTACTAATGGCGATGAGGCAGGGTACATGGATGAAGTTTAAAAGATGGTTGACTGGTGTGCCACTAACAATCTTGAGCTCAATGTTTCCAAAACTAAAGAAATTATAGTTGATTTCAGGAAAAAGAAAACTCCTCTCCCAGCATTATCTGTTAAAGGTCAGGTAGTTGAGCAAGTAGAATCATTTAAATTCATAGGTGTGCACATACATTAAGCTGGGAAGTCAACATCACATCATCCTGCAAACAGGCACAACAGAGACTATATTTTCTAAGACAGCTCAAGACATTTAGGGTAAATACAGCAGTCTTGACACATGCAGTTCTATCGATCTGTCATCGAAAGCATACTCAGTTTTTCAATATCTGTGTCTGGTATGGATCAGCTTCAGTTAAAGATAAAAGGAAACTCCATCAAGTCGTCAAGACATCCTCAAAAATCATAGGTCACAAACTGCCATCCCTAGATAACATCTATAGTGTGCGCATAAGACGCAAAGCTAAATCCATCATATCTGATAGCACACACCCAGCCAACCATCTGTTTCAATCACTCCCTTCTGGTAAAAGGTTCTGCTCTTTTAAGTACAAATCTAACCGCCTGAAGAACAGCTTTTACCCCTCTGCTGTCAGAGCCATCAATACTCATTAGGCTCACCCCTCTAGGGGTAGTTTTTGTATCCTATTTTGCTCAGACTTGTGTTAATCGGTGTGCCTGCATGCTCGCGGTCTTGTGTGTGAGTGTGTGAGTGTGCGTGTGTGAGGAGGGGGAACATGTGTTGGCATAAATGTGTATGCACGTGTATGTGTGTGTGTGTTGATGTGTAGTGTAGGTGTGCGTCTGAGAGAAAGAAAGAATTTGAGAGAGAGAGACTGATACACGATAATGTAATCTTCTTTTATTGGTTGTCCATTCGATGTGCATGCTTTCGTTGTTGTTGGATTGTGTCTTGTGCAAAACCAAAACGATTTCCTTTGTATATACCCCCATGCATTGGCTGCGTTAACAGAATCTTGAATCCTTGAGAGAGAGAGAGAGAGAGAGAGAGAGGAGAGAGAGAGAGAGAGAGAGAGAGAGAGAGAGATTAATTAATTAATTTTTTTGATTTGATAGAGGGTATATAGACGAATAAGCAAAAATAATAATACACCCAGTCCTCTTTAAAAAAAAAAATGTTTTTAAAGGACCATACGCATCTCCATTCGGACCTAAAAACGTTCTGGAAAACGTTTCAGCATTATTTCCTACTACACATAGACACAGTATACAAACTGTATCTATGTAACCTACTTTTATGTTACATTCTTCAAGATAAAGTGAACGCACACACTTTTATTTCGCAAAAAATCGGTCTCCTGTGGCAGATTTGCCAGCTGCCATTGAATCTCACCAAAAATGGGATTTGTGCGATAATCCATTTGGCGTGACGTAGATTAGGGGAAATCAATACGGCACCTGTGACTGATGTTGAACTATTTGAAGACAAATTAATTTTACCTGTTTGTGGCCCGTTTTTAATAATAGAACTTGTTGGGACACTTTCAGACCTAGCTTATGACGTAACACTGTCAGAGGATACGTATTATTATTATGACGCTAAGTTGTACACCTTCAAGTTCCTCTCTTCTTGTTCTAGTCCAGGCGAAAAATTATAAAGTTTACCTTGTTTTGTGATATATTAGGTTTCTATGTTGATCTAACATGATTTGAGGGTGCTTAATCAAAATCCGTCCGAGGCTAAGTTGTAAGTGTTGGGCATTTTGAGTTATGACGTAATATTCAAAATGGCCGCCATGGGACTCTAGAGAACTTTAACGTAATTATTTTGTATCTAATGCTTTTTTTGGGTAAGAAAAATAGAATAATTTGCTGAAATGATTCAAACTATGTGAACTATATCCTATTTTAGTACTTATTAGCCCCCAGCCACTGCGGAAAGGGCTATCACGATATTTCGTGTCCTTTCATTTGCCTGGTAATTATCTTAAGAGCCATGTCACAGGATCACTTCGAATGTGTGTGCTACTATTTTAATGAAGCTGATGTGCCCCTCAGTATGCCTTGTTGACCTTGACCTTTGACCTTGAGTATGTGATTTTATTGTATCAACTATACTTTTTCAACTTTTGCACTGCTGTCGTAAAATGTTTCTAAGCTAAGGTTTGTGGAGGATGCCTGTTTTATGCCTAAACCTTTCATCTTAAATGCTTGACCTTGAATTAGCATTGAATATTTCAACTTTTTGCTTTAATATATTTTAAATCATTGCAGTAACTGTCTCATAATTGGTACATGAGCCTATGGTTATATAGATGCTAACCTAAGTACCGATGACATCTCTAGCCTTCATCGTAACGCTTGGCCTTTGTTGTTAAGCGCCAAGCAGAACAACACTGCGATCAGTGTCGATATTATATTTTATTTTATAGGTGGGTAAATGACCAACATTTCATTGCACGTCGGCACTTTTACCCACCTATAAATTGGTTAATGCACCAATTATGAGACCATTACTGCAAAGATTTAAAACATATAAAAACAAAAAGTTAAAATATTCAATGCAAATTCAAGGTCAAGCATTTAAGAAGAAAGGTTTAATAAAATGGGTATCAGGAATTCAATAGTCTCTATACACTTTAGCTTAGGAAAAAAACACCATAGCTTATTTTACCACAGCAGTGCAAAAGTTGAAAAAGTATAGTGGATACATTAAAATCACATACTCAAGGTCAAATGTCAAGGTCAATAAGGTATACTGAGGGGCACATCAGCTTCATTAAAATAGTAGCACACAAATTTGAAGTGATCCTGTGACATTGTTCTTAAGATAATTGCCAGGCAAATGAAAGGACACAAAATCGTGATAGCCCTCTCCACAGAGTGGCTGGGGGCTAATAAGTACAAAAATAGGAAATATATTTAACATAGTTTGAATCATTTCAGCAAACTATACTATTTTTCTTACAAATAAAAGCATTAGATACAAAATAATTACAGTAAGTGCATGTTTTAACAGTTCTTTAGAGTCCCATAGTGGCCATTTTGAATATTTCGTCATAGCTCAAAATGCCCAACATTTACAACTTGGCCTCCAACGGATTTAGATTCAGCACCCTCAAATCATGTTAGATCGACATAAAAACCTAATATATATCACAAAACAAGGTCAAGCTTAATTTCGCCTGGACTACTACTAAACTAGGCCTACTGACTACCCTTAGCTGCGTCATTTGAGCTAATTGCCC
>CM065699.1:14302344-14327344 GCA_017654935.2 Phymorhynchus buccinoides
TTTCTGGAGTTGTTATAATCTTGTTGGGTAGTTTTACATCATTTCTATATTTGTGAAGTGGTGCCCTTTCAAGTGCATTTTTTCTAATTACCATATTCTTCAGACTATAATAACTTAGAGTGCACCCCCCAAATTTAACACAACATTAAAGACCCCGCACGTCACGTGTCACATTCCCTCTTATGCTAGGAAGATTTCTTAAGATTTCTTACCAGCTATAAGAGGGAAAATATTTGAAAACCGTGATTTTGAAACGTGATGTGGTGGGTCTTTAAGATATAGTTATGATATTATTATTATATTTACTTTATTATTAGTCATATTATAAGGCGCAGGGGTCTTAGTCTGGGCAAAAAGTATTGCCTTATACTAAAATAGTCAGAAAAATATGGTATCTTTGCAGTTATAGAAGAATCCTTCAGCTCATTTTTGTAGAAATATTGGAAGTTGAACCTTTGTTGCCCTCGAAAGAAAGAGAGAGGCAATTAGCAACGAGGCATTATTATATTCTGCTTCTTCACGACATGCAAGGGTGATGATTTTATTTAGATGGCATGGGCGATACAGTACACATGTCAAGGGCAGAGAACGTTCAATGTAAAGCCTCATTTCTGAATTGGCATACTTGACTAAATTTGAAATACAGTGATAGCACAGCTGGAATTGACAATCGCATATATTATATAAACCATGTCCTGGCAACATGGGCTGAAAGTGAAAATGATTCACACTGTAGAGTCCATGCACACGAGTCCCCCCCCCCCCATGGGGATACTGGGAGGAGCTTTTGTAAAAATAGTTCCCCCACCTTCTGGAAGTTCTGTGCTTGTAACTTCCTCTAATCTGCCACTCTGATCTTTGACTCTGCCTTTTCCCTTTGCTTTCTATCATCTACTATCTTTCTGACTTATTGGCCCATTCTCCTGTCCTTTTTCCAAATAACTTTTGTCCCTCCAATTTCAGTACAGTACAATGTAGTAGTTTTATATGTTACACTGTCTGTCTCTTTCGTCTTGCATGCTGTCTTGCCCCATCTCTGTCCTCCCCCCCCCCCCCCCCTCATTTCTCTGTTTCTGGTTTCTCCCCCCCCCCCCCCCCCTGCATCTCTGTTTCTGGTTTCTGTGTGTGCGTGCATGTGTGTGTGTGCATGCATGTGTGTGTGTGTTTGTGCGTGTGTGATTTGTTTCAAGTCCTCTATGCCCCAAAAGAGGTCAAAGAATTATTGTGGTGTGTGTGTCACTGTGTGTGTTCGCTTTGTAAGTACTGCATTTTTGTTATGAATGCTAACGTGTGTGTGTACGCTTTGATTTGATTTCTATCAAGATTCAGCGCCGTACAAATAATGTATGTTGTTGTTGTTGGTGTGTGTGTGTTTGTGTGTGTGTATGTGTGTGTGTGTGTGTGTGTGTGTGTGTGTGTGTGTGTGTGTGTTTAAACTCTTCCCCAGTTCAAATATTGTCAAAACTTCACACACACACACATACACACCTCTTTAAAAATAAACGCCTCTTTACTATTTCACTAAAACACTTAAACAAAGAGAATGTAATACTTCTTCTTCTTCTTCTTCTTCTTCGCCTTAGGCAGCCAACTTCACGTTGAAGATTCTAAATCAAATCTTTTCCATTTTAACCCCAGTTGCACTTCAATACAGTGGAACCCCCTGGTTAAGACTTCTAAAATCAGCCAAATAAAGGTCTTTAAGGGAGGTGGGTACGCAGTAGTCCGGATATGAAGTGGGAAAAAAATTGTAAAATTATATTGGGTCACCACTTAGAGGGAGTCTTAATATGGAAGGTCTTAATAGGAAGGTTCCACTGTATTTTTCCACATAAACTCAGTTGTCATTCACATTTAATTTTCAGGTGTTAAATGTCGTAGTGATAAGTGGATACTAATTATAATTACCTTTGAAAATGATTGTTGACTCGGAGCTCTCTGCTGCTGTTACTGGCGTGTCCTTCAAATTCTGTTGACAAATTAATGATCATAGTGGTATGCTTTTTTCTTCTTTTTTTTTTCTTTTATATAAAGTTCTATTACAAACAACTGCCCAGGCGCAGGAGTAAACGTTTCACTCACGCATGTTATGTTCCCTTCATACTTAAACTTTAAAGGTTGGACTGCATGTTACTGGGTTTTTTTGTTGTTGTTTTTTACTGGGTTGTTGTTTTTTTGTTTTTGTTTTTATAAGACGGAAAAACGTAATGAACCACAACTGTGACAAATCGCGGTGTACTGCAGTACATAATGGGGGGTAGGGTTAGGTTTAGGGCTAGGGTTAGGGATAGGGTTAGTATTCCAAAAAGGTTATTAGCTAAAAAATGTTCCTAAAATACAGCTTTATGTATGGTAAGAAAGGCAAAAACGGAACAATACAATTAACCGAGAAATGTAGGGGGGGTGGCACATCTTGACCTTTACCCCATCATTATATAAAATAAGGTCTATCCTTACTTCCCAGAACTATGACAATCGGGTCTTTGAATACTAGGGGGCGTGGCACATCTTTACCTTTGGCGATCATGGCACAGAAGAATCCCCAATACTGCAGATGGATTTTGTTCTCTACCCAGGTAAATTTAATGGACATTTTTGGCTGAAACATGGCTGTCGGTGAAAGGGTTAAGTTCACTGAGGAAAACTGAGGATGGCTAAAATATTGGGAAAATTGATGTGTGTGTGTGTGTGTGTGTCTGTTTATAGTGCACTCCGCTTAAAGGGAAAGCTACCGATCCCAGGGATCGGGTATAGACTGCTAGCCTAGCTAGTCGCTGCGAAGTTCTGCCTCGCAGTGGCTCAGGCAACAGGGAAAAAAGAACGTTTGAACCGTCTCTGTCACGAGCAGCGATGAGAATGATGGCGCGCGCCTCGCATGAACGCTTTATATATGCCGGCTGTGGGTTTAGCAGCGGTTATAAAAACACACCTCTGTTTACATTAGTTATAAGGAAGCAAAGCTAATTGTCTGTTTGTCTGCCTCTCTCTCTCTCTCTCTCTCTCTCTCTCTCTCTCTCTCTCTCTCTCTCTCTCTCTCTCTCTCTCTCTCTCTCTCCATGCTATTATATTTCTCTCTGTGTCTCCCTCACTCTCTCTCTCTCTTATCTTGCACGTGTGTGCTCGCTCACTTTCTGAGTGTTTGTCTATCATGTGTCTTATCTCTCTTCCTGCCTACCTACCTGCCTGTCTATCCATCACTCTCTCCTCTCCCCCCCTCCCCCTCTTAGAACACAGAGAGAAAAGTTTTAGAATGTTGATTTTGTTTTTAAATTTTGTAAAGTAACTTGGTTGTAATGACACGGTCAAATTAATTAACATAATGACCCAGTGCTTGCTTTTCCTTTTTTTTCTCAAGTCAATCGGGTTCTTTAGATTTTGATCTTGTTAACAAAGTGCTCATATATAGCAAATATAAAAAGAAAGAGAACAAGAGGCAATTAAAGCCTTCAAGGCTCACTCAAACAGGAACATGTGGGACAACAACAAACAAAGATTGAGGGGGGGGGGGGGTCTAAAGTACAAGATTGCCAATAACATTTTATGGGGGAAACTTTTCCTTCTCAGCAAAGATTTCCTTAATTTTAACAAGAAAAAAAAAGTATTTGAGCAACCATAGGCCAGGAAGTGTGTTTGCTCTTTAGAACTTTCAACTTAAATGGCATTTCGGAGTTCAAAACATTTCTTAAATATGAATGAAATACCCCAGGAGAGCTCACAAAATAGGCATTTATCTGTAGATTTTTCAGGGCTCCCAATTGTCCCGCAAAACAAGGGGTCCAGGGACTCCTTCACTTACAGTATAGAGGGTCCTAGAGGCGGGATAGAGGGTCCCAGTGGCATTGCAAATGCTAAAAATAATTTTTCTAGTGCATCCCTGGGATCCCCTGCACATTCTTTTAGAGGGTCCTTTAGAATTTCAGTGACTTCATAGACCCCCAAATGGGGGTCCCTGGGAGCCCTGATTTTTTGTAAGCTTCTCACCAGACCTCATACCCTCCAAGCAGGTCACTGCCCTATACCCCCCCCCCCCCCCCCCTGCCTTTTTCCTTATTTCAAACTCTGTCACTTTTACCCACGTAAATGTGCATGGCAACCACACAACACCCTGATTTCCTCTGTGTATGTCACTATTTTTCTCTCCCAACCAGGTGAAAACCGCAGAGTCACAATGAGTCAGGACCTGTGTCGGGTGCGGGGCACCAACGTGGTGGTGGCGCTGCTGGTGGTGCTGTTCGCCATATCGTCGTGGGTCGACATCAACGGCATGTTCGTCGAGCTGCCCATCCTCACCCAACAGCTCCCCGAAGGCTGGAACCTCCCTTCTTACATGGCGGTTACTATCCAGGTTAGATAAAAGTCACAGTGGTATGAATCTGGTGATTAGTTCCCAACAGCTCCCCGAAGGGTGGAACCTCCCTTCTTACATGGCAGTCACTATCCAGGTTAGATAAAAGTCACAGTGGTATGAATCTGGTGATTAGTTCCCAACAGCTCCCCGAAGGGTGGAACCTCCCTTCTTACATGGCGGTCACTATCCAGGTTAGATAAAAGCCACAGTGGTATGAATCTGGCAGAAAACAAGATTTAACCCTTTCACCGCCAACGTCGCATTTTTGCACCACAATGATCTAACACCCATGTCACTAAAAAAAAAAAGGCATCAAATCAGGACCTGTTATCCAAAGACCCTATTTTCTTAATTTTGGGAGGTAAGGATAAGCCTTACTTTAAATATGTCACAGAGGAATCCCCAATATTACAGACAGATTTTTTCTTTAACCCAGTTAAGTTTAATGGGGGGGGTTTTGCTGAAAAATGGCTGGCGGTGAAAGGGTTAAGCTCATTCTCTTTATATGGTAATCTAAGTTATGTTTGTAAAGGAGCAGGACCCACTGCATATGGTTTGATCCCAATGTGATTCGATTGTGACGGTATTTGTGAGTCATGATTCATGTGAAAGCTTCCGTCTAAAAATAATTCGTCTATTTTCGCTCTATGTACTCAAAGTAGACACATATATATCAAAGTACATGGTCTGATACAAAAAATACAGACTTTTCATCAGATACATTTGTGTACCACAAAATATAATGATGCTGCATTCATTAAACCAACACATTCCCAATTCAGAGGAGCTCAAAAGAAGAAAATTCATTTTGGAAGATAAAAAACAAAAAACATGCAGAAAGGAATGGGCCAATAAATCAGAAAACAGTTGATGATAGTCAGAAGAGGAGAAAGCAAGAGTCAAAGATGAGTGATAGGGCTAGAGGAAGGTTGCTGGCACAGAACTTCCAGAAGGTGGGGGTAGTATTTGTACTGAAAGATCCCCTGGTATCCCTTCGAAGATCTCTGTTTAGTACATATCGGCGTCTTTTTTGTGTTTGTCCATCATATGTACCTTTCCTTTTGTTGTTTTCAGATCGCCAACATTGCCCCGTTCGTCTACACGGCAGTGCGCGCGGCCCGCCCCCAGTGGCGCGTGGAGACGCCCGTCATCTACAGCATAATCTGCGTGGGAGCCTTCTCCTGCTTCCTGCTCATCTTTTTCTGGGACGCCACCGCCGTCGTCGGGGGAAACCTTCACAGCGTCGGCCTGCTCTCTCTGCAGTTCTTCCTGGCACTCGTCGACTGCACCTCGTCCGTGGCCTACCTCCCTTTCATGGGGTCGTTCCGACGCGAGTATCTGCCGGCGTTTTACGTCGGGGAAGGGTTCAGCGGTCTGCTGCCAAGCCTGGCTGCTTTGGTTCAGGGCGCTGGGAAAATGCGCTGTGTGAATCAGACGACGATGCGGAATGTTACCGTTGTTGGTGGAATGTCTGTGCTGGAGCCGTCGTTCGTTGTGTATCCGCAGTACGAAACGCCCACATTTTCTATCGAGATTTTCTTTGGGTTCCTGTTCTGCATGCTGGTGATTAGTTGCGTTTCTTTCTCGCTGCTCAACTTCTGGCCCTACGTGAGGAAGGAGAAGATAAACCTGGATTGGGTGCGGAGTCACGGACTAGTGAAGCAAGGACCTGTTCAGGCCTCATCCTCGGCTGTTTCCTGTGAATTCGATTCCCATGGGAACCAGATCAGGTGAAAATTCTAGAAAATCATAAGTTTGTGTATGTTCATTTTTTTCCAGTAATCTGAGAGTGAGTGTAATAGTTGTTTTGGCGTGAATCTGATACTATTCTGTGTGTCAAGAAATCAGAATTCAAATTATGATTGCAGTGAATACACAAAGAGTTGTGGTGTTATTTTTGACAATTGAAAAGGAAAGTAGAGATTGAGGCTAAAAACTTAGACTTTGTCTCTGGGATTTACTAGTGCCTCGTTGTGTTGTTCTTGTTGTCGTTTTTGTAAGACATGAACCAAGATGGATCTATACTTAGAAAAACTCTGTTGATCTAGAAAAGATGACAATACATGCTTGACCTAAAGTTAGATTGTGGATTGTGAACCGATTGTTTAATGGCACAGCCCTAGTGTGCCCCACCCTCCATCCCTGAATACTGGTGTGAATTCATAGTAACATCTCTTGGTTATCAGCTGGTTGTAGACAAGAAAAGGTTTGTACTAAATAAAGCAGCTTGTTAGGGGCCACATGTGTTTTATTAGTCTATTGTTTTTGGTCTGGTCCGGTCCGGGCGGCGGTGGCGGGCCGCCGTCCGTCCGTCCGTCCGGCTATTCGTCCGTTTTTCTCAAAAACTATTTTCAGTCTATCATCAATCAAATTTGGTATACTAGTTTGCCAGAATGCAAGCTATCCACTGATATATTCAGTTTTACATTAAGGTCAAGGTCCCGCCAGTTACGGGGTTCAAACCCCAAAAACACATAATCGCTAATATCTCGCAAAGTTTTGCATATATTTCAATGCAGTTTAAAACTGTTTTTTTCACAACATTTCTTGATTAATGGTCTATAACACAGTTGTCATGAATTTTTCTGTGCGCCGTGTGTGCGCATGATCGCGCATGCTCAAATCAAGGGTCCGAACCCCAAGGCTGTATATAATAAAACTATTCAGTTACGTTCTGTTTTTACGCGTTCTTATGTAGCTACGTGCTGTTCTGATGCGTTGCTTATGTATGTGTACAGTCGACATATTCTGATTTCGGAGTAGCTCGGCGAGGCTGCGAGGGGACTTTGCAGCCGTCTCGGCGTTGCACTTGGTGCTGTCTGGTTTTGTCTGATGAATCTTTTCTTCTAAAGAAGAAGGTACTGAATAAGCATGCTTATCATTTTCATGGACCGTGGGTCTTTATGCCGCTTCTTGGTGATGCGCAAGGGAAATAATTTTAGGACTGAATTGATTGAGTCATCTAGTGACGAGTCAGGGGCAGAGAGTTTTCAGTAGTATTCAATTACTTTGTGACGTACAAGAACAATAATTTTATGAAGGTGGCGCACATGTTCCAGTGCATGAGACAGAGGCTGAACATTTTCAGCAGGGATCAGGAACTTGATCGGTTTTCGGTCCTTTACGCACTGATTTTCTGTGGGACCGATCGTTTTACTATCCAACCGGTCCGGGGACTTATTGATTTTCCAGGCACTCGGTTCAGTCACTGGTCGTTTTTGTTTCAAGCTGAATTAAAGAATTTCACTGACACCGTTTTCGATTCAAACAAGAGGTCGACGCAAACTTTCTAGTGACGTATGACTCAGAAAGGGGGGGGGGTGGGGAAGAACGAAACAGAATCAAAGTCGTTTCTAACGTGTTACTTACAACTGTGTTCCGAGTGCATACGGAAAAACAAACAAGAAATGAAGAAAAACGATTGCGAGAGATCTCCGAGACTGAGTTATTTCCCGATCCACAGTGTGTGTCGTCAAACTTCTTCCGGTGGAGTGACAAACACATTCGATAAACGTTTTGGGCCCTTATCTACCCATGTTTTGATGTTTTCCTCTGTTTTGTGCCAAATGTTTTTTTTGTTTCTTTGTGGGTTTTTTTTTTTTTACGTTTTTTGTTTTAGAGAAAAAGTACAAAGATGATATTATGATTAGGAAAAAAAATGGGACTTATTGGTTGTCAAAAGGACTGATTGATTTTTTGGTCAATCAGTCCCAGGATTTATTGGTTTCAAAAGCCAGCCCGATCACTGTTTCAGCATAAAGCCTCATTGTTCAAGGCAAACAGGTCTAAAGTAAAATACTGTAATGTCTGTTCTCATTGCAGAATTTTAACCCCTTCCTCGACGGGAGAGTCCACTATACAACCTGGGGAGGTCAACTCCCAGACTTTGTTGGTTTCTTCTTCCGTGGAGTCCAGTCTCAAAGGCACTGACCGATCAGACGAAGTGCTGACTGAGGACGGGGAAAACTGTAGAAAGCTGCTGACCAAAGGGCAATATGTGTGTCTGCTTTTGCTGACTTCATGGGTCAATGGGTTGGCCAATGGTGTCCTGCCATCTATACAGACGTATTCCTGTCTACCTTATGGCATCGATGTAAGTCCATGATTTTGTTGTTTTGTTTGATGATTTTTACGAACCCCTTACTCATTGCTGCCAAACGTCGTGATATTTATATTGTTTCATTTAAAGGTGGAACCATGACGGATGAGTTTTTGCAAGAAACGCGTTTAGAGATCACCAGAAAGACAGCAGCCTTTTCAAGGATCAGAACACTCACTTTGCTCTGGTTTCCTAGAAATCAAACTGTCAAAACGGTGATTCCTCCTTAGTGGAGGTGCCGGAGGAGAGAATCCATTTTGGATAGGGTGGGTGGGAGGCCAATCCCATTGTGGTATGCAGTACACAGTAAAAAAAAAAAATGGAGCTATTCTTTTGTTGTGAGGGCGAAAATCCTTTAGACTAAACTGTATAAAATGAAAAAAATATAAAAAGGTTTGTATTGCGAAAATTGTTGTGCAAACGATTTAGGTTTAAGTAAACGCAGGCGGCCATTAAAAAAAGAGACGGCACACACCTTCTCTTTCAGTGAAAGATTTTGACTTCAGCACCTCCGCCAAGGAGCGAATAGCTATGATTTGACGTTTGATTTCTAGAAACCAGAGCAAAGGGGGTGTTGTGATCTCTGTAAAGGATGTTTTACCCCCCCCCCCATGGGTGATCTCGACAATGTTTCTTACAAAAACACATCTGTCAGGGTGCCCCTTTAATACCAAGAAAGTGACACAGTAGCAAGTGCACTATCTCCTGTTGGGATAGGGTTGTCTCTTGATAACTTGGTGTTAACTGTTTCCTTTTTATGCACATGTCATGATAGCCGGTGACTATGTTGTTGTTGTTGACGTACCCTAGCTAAAAGACACCAGGGATCATCCCAGCCGCTGAAGCACTCAAACACTATGGTACAAAATGCACCAGCAAGGGATGAGAGCATTACATGTGTGACCGTTTTTGATTACCTCGCAACGTAGACAGCCACACTCCAACTTCAGAGGGTTTGGGACTGATGATGTTATGCTAGGAGCTTGCCTGCCATGGCTAAAGACAATCCCCGCATAACTATGCAGAACATAACAACATTTTGATGTAGCCTTGGTGTTCTAGCTTATGTTAATTGGTCTGACACATCCTTACGTCAAGGCGAGGGTGACTATGTTCCCCTACCACCTCTCCCCCTTCCCAATCTGTTTGTGTAGAATGTGCTTTATGAAAATAATGAATTGTACACAAAAAGAAAAAAAAACCACCACTTCATATTTAAGAGTTATGTTCTGTTGGCAATTGTTTGTGATTGGGTCATCAGTGAATATCATTACTTTAACAATTATCTTTTTTGTCCATATTTAGTTCATTCCTTACTTGTTTTTAAAATAAATGGACCAACGAATTGTTATAGAAACACTTTTTGTTTGTTGGCTCACTCGTGTCAATGACACAAAGTGAGTCTATGTTCTCATGTTTGTTCGGTTTTCCAGGTGTATGTGTGTGTCCGTGATAGCTTTAACTCACTCTTTACTGGCCGATTGCTTCCCTTTACAACCGTTCAATACTAATGTATGCTATAGTGTACATAGTGTTTAAACATTCACACTTCACAACTCCGCGAAGCTATGCAACCCAAACTGGTATAGAAGTGTTCCTCTACGGTCCCTTAATAGTTTTCAACCAATGAAATCACTTTCCGTCTATTTTTAGTACCGCAATGAATGAAAACGAGTCACTACCCCTGTCTTCGTCTTCTTTGTCATGCTTTTTAAAAAATCTGCTAATAATAAAAATTTTACTTTGGAATTATAACAAATGCTAGCTTTTATTATTATAAACAATACCGCAAATTTTCAAAACTGTGCGGTTAAGCATTATTTTTTAAAATATTTTTTATGTAATGATGCAAACCCGCCTAGTATGGAACGTTGGTACTTGTGTACGCTTGTCGGGTACGCTATGGCGTACGATAGTATAGAGTTATGTTCATATTCTGATCGCTTCTCGGCCTTTTGGCTAAGACAGTGATTCAGGAACATAAATTTTTGTTTATACCCTGGTTTGGTTTGTTCAGCCCGTCGTACATGGCGAAAGCCGATACGCGACGTTAATCTGAACTTCCATCCGATAGTATAGAGAGAGTTAATGTTGGCTTTTTCTCTGGAACTACAAGGCTTACATTGTTCACACTTTGCATAACACATAGATGTTTATGCAAGCTTTCAAGAAAGATGATTAGGAAAGGTGGCAATTGGTGAATAACAGAGCTGCCTTGACAGAGATCTATTCATTGTAAAAAATAATTGTGGTTTTGGTTATAGAGATATCTGTGGGGGAAATATCAATTTATAATACAGTGGATTCCTGCTAACTCAGAAACGGATACCTCAAAAAGACTGGATAATCACAATAGTTTTTTTGTCCCAGTTTAATCATTTTTATGCTCAAAAGTCTTTTTATCTAAAAATATTGGCTATCTCAAAATATAATTTATGATTTCCACTGTATTTTTATATACCTTACAATGTTGCAATAGAGTCTCAACTTTGTTTTATTAAAAACAACAATACGCAACAAACCAGAAAAAAATGTATTCTCTCATTGTCGCAATGGGGGGTCCGTTTCATTGCAGAAGTCTTGTGAAATTTTGTTTTACAATTTTTTTGTTTTGTTTCGTAAGTTGTATATTGAATGTCTGCATCTGTCTGCATCTGTAAACTTTAAACACTTGTAAATGAGGTAGAAGGGTATCTTTGTTCTAGCAAAATTTGTCTATTATATTTAGTCATGTAATTGGTATGTCGATGGTAGTATGATTTTATTTGCAGTATTTAAGCTTGATTGAGAAGGTGAATGTGGTCTATGTTTCTTCTTAGAATTTTCATATTGTAACTATTTTACACTTGTAAGATGTATAACTGTGTGTGTGTGTCGTGTGTGTTGTTTGCGTATGTGGTATGTTCGTGTGTGTGGTGTGTGTGTGGGGCCTGCGTGCAATTACTGCGTCCATGTTTGCGCGTATTAGGTGTGCGTGTTTTGAGAATATCCGCGCTTCGCTGTGACGAAGAAAGAGAACGTTTTCGCGGGCAATCATCGTGTTTATTTTTACTTTCTAATGATTAATTATTTGTTTGCCTTTAATGTTCTTGTTATCAATGTAAAGCGTACTGAGCTCATGTGAGAAAGAGCGCTATATAAATTCCTATTATTATTATTATATTATTTACACTATTTTTCAGTGTGTGTATGGTTTTCCCCATTCCACAGGCGTACCACCTGGCGGTGACCTTCTCCACCATAGCCAACCCGGTGGCCTGTTTTTCACTGTGTGTATGGTTTTCCCCATTCCACAGGCGGTGACCTCCACCATAGCCAACCCGGTGGCCTGCTTTTCACTGTGTGTATTATTTTCCCCATTCCACATGGGCGTACCACCTGGCGGTGACCTTCTCCACCATAGCCAACCCGGAGGCCTGTTTTTCAGTGTGTGTATGGTTTTCCCCATTCCACATGGGCGTACCACCTGGCGGTGACTTTCTCCACCATAGCCAACCCGGAGGCCCGTTTTTCAGTGTGTGTATGGTTTTCCCCATTCCACATGGGCGTACCACCTGGCGGTGACCTTCTCCACCATAGCCAACCCGGTGGCCTGTTTTTCAGTGTATGTATGGTTTTCCCCATTCCACAGGCGTACCACCTGGCGGTGACCTTCTCCACCATAGCCAACCCGGTGGCCCGTTTTTCACTGTGTGTATGGTTTTCCCCATTCTTCAGGCGTACCACCTGGCGGTGACCTTCTCCACCATAGCCAACCCGGTGGCCTGCTTTTCACTGTGTGTATGGTTTTCCCCATTCCACATGGGCGTACCACCTGGCGGTGACCTTCTCCACCATAGCCAACCCGGAGGCCTGCTTTTCACTGTGTGTATGGTTTTCCCCATTCCACAGGCAGTGACCTTCTCCACCATAGCCAACCCGGAGGCCTGTTTTTCAGTGTGTGTATGGTTTTCCCCATTCCACAGGCAGTGACCTTCTCCACCATAGCCAACCCGGTGGCCTGTTTTTCAGTGTATGTATGGTTTTCCCCATTCCACAGGCAGTGACCTGGCGGTGACCTTTCTCCACCATAGCCAACCCGGTGGCCCGTTTTTCACTGTGTATATGGTTTTCCCCATTCCACATGGGCGTACCACCTGGCAGTGACCTTCTCCACCATAGCCAACCCGGAGGCCTGTTTTTCAGTGTGTGTATGGTTTTCCCCATTCCACATGGGCGTACCACCTGGCGGTGACTTTCTCCACCATAGCCAACCCGGAGGCCTGTTTTTCAGTGTGTGTATGGTTTTCCCCATTCCACAGGCAGTGACCTTCTCCACCATAGCCAACCCGGAGGCCTGTTTTTCAGTGTGTGTATGGTTTTCCCCATTCCACAGGCAGTGACCTGGCGGTGACCTTCTCCACCATAGCCAACCCGGTGGCCAGTTTTTCAGTGTGTGTATGGTTTTCCCCATTCCACAGGCAGTGACCTGGCGGTGACCTTCTCCACCATAGCCAACCCGGTGCCCTGTTTTTCACTGTGTATATGGTTTTCCCCATTCCACATGGGCGTACCACCTGGCGGTGACCTTCTCCACCATAGCCAACCCGGAGGCCTGTTTTTCAGTGTGTGTATGGTTTTCCCCATTCCACAGGCAGTGACCTTCTCCACCATAGCCAACCCGGAGGCCTGTTTTTCAGTGTGTGTATGGTTTTCCCCATTCCACAGGCAGTGACCTGGCGGGGAACTTTCTCCACCATAGCCAACCGGGTTGGCTATGGTTGGAGAAACGTCACCGCCAGGTCACTGCCTGTGGAATGGGGAAAACCATACACACACTGAAAAACAGGCCTCCGGGTTGGCTATGGTGGAGAAGGTCACTGCCTGTGGAATGGGGAAAACCATACATACACTGAAAAACAGGCCACCGGGTTGGCTATGGTGGAGAAGGTCACTGCCTGTGGAATGGGGAAAACCATACATACACTGAAAAACAGGCCACCGGGTTGGCTATGGTGGAGAAAGTCACCGCCAGGTCACTGCCTGTGGAATGGGGAAAACCATACAAACACTGAAAAACAGGCCACCGGGTTGGCTATGGTGGAGAAAGTCACCGCCAGGTCACTGCCTGTGGAATGGGGAAAACCATACACACACTGAAAAACAGGCCTCCGGGTTGGCTATGGTGGAGAAGGTCACTGCCTGTGGAATGGGGAAAACCATACAAACACTGAAAAACAGGCCACCGGGTTGGCTATGGTGGAGAAGGTCACTGCCTGTGGAATGGGGAAAACCATACATACACTGAAAAACAGGCCACCGGGTTGGCTATGGTGGAGAAAGTCACCGCCAGGTGGTACGCCTGAAGAATGGGGAAAACCATACACACACTGAAAAACAGGCCACCGGGTTGGCTATGGTGGAGAAGGTCACCGCCAGGTCACTGCCTGTGGAATGGGGAAAACCATACATACACTGAAAAACAGGCCACCGGGTTGGCTATGGTGGAGAAAGTCACCGCCAGGTGCCTGTGGAATGGGGAAAACCATACATACACTGAAAAACAGGCCACCGGGTTGGCTATGGTGGAGAAGGTCACTGCCTGTGGAATGGGGAAAACCATACACACAGTGAAAAACAGGCCACCGGGTTGGCTATGGTGGAGAAAGTCACCGCCAGGTCACTGCCTGTGGAATGGGGAAAACCATACACACAGTGAAAAGCAGGCCACCGGGTTGGCTATGGTGGAGAAGGTCACCGCCAGGTGGTACGCCTGAAGAATGGGGAAAACCATACACACAGTGAAAAACGGGCCACCGGGTTGGCTATGGTGGAGAAAGTCACCGCCAGGTGGTACTGCCTGTGGAATGGGGAAAACCATACACACACTGAAAAACAGGCCACCGGGTTGGCTATGGTGGAGAAGGTCACCGCCAGGTGGTACGCCCATGTGGAATGGGGAAAACCATACACACACTGAAAAACAGGCCTCCGGGTTGGCTATGGTGGAGAAGGTCACCGCCAGGTGGTATGCCTGTGGAATGGGGAAAACCATACACACACTGAAAAACAGGCCACCGGGTTGGCTATGGTGGAGAAAGTCACCGCCAGGTGGTATGCCTGTGGAATGGGGAAAACCATACACACAGTGAAAAACAGGCCACCGGGTTGGCTATGGTGGAGGTCACCGCCTGTGGAATGGGGAAAACCATACACACAGTGAAAAACAGGCCACCGGGTTGGCTATGGTGGAGAAGGTCACCGCCAGGTGGTACGCCTGTGGAATGGGGAAAACCATACACACACTGAAAAATAGTGTAAATAATATAATAATAATAATAGGAATTTATATAGCGCTCTTTCTCACATGAGCTCAGTACGCTTTACATTGATAACAAGAACATTAAAGGCAAACAATTAATCATTAGAAAGTAAAATGAACACGATGATTGCCCGCAACGTTCTCTTTCTTCGTCACACACACACACACGAATACGCGCACATGCACGCAGTAATTGCACGCAGGCACCACACACACACAAACACACACATAGCGAACATACACACACGCACACACACACAGTTATAAATTTTACAAGAGTAAAATAGTTACAATATGAAAATTCTAAGAAGAAACATAGACCACAATCACCTTCTCAATCAAGCTTAAATACTGCAAATAAAATCATACTACCATCGACATACGAGTTACATGACTAATAATAATAGACAAATTTTGCTAGAACAAAGATACCCTTCTACCTCATTTACAAGTGTTTAAAGTTTACAGATGCAGACAGATGCAGACATTCAATATACAACTTACGAAACAAAACAAAAAAATTGTAAAACAAAATTTCACAAGACTTCTGCAATGAAACGGACCCCCCATTGCGACAATGAGAGAATACATTTGTTTCTGGTTTGTTGCGTATTGTTGTTTTTAATAAAACAAAGTTGAGACTCTATTGCAACATTGTAAGGTATATAAAAATACAGTGGAAATCATAAATTATATTTTGAGATAGCCAATATTTTGAGATAAAAAGCCTTTTGACATAAAAATGATTATATTGGGACAAAAAAACTATTGTGATTATCCAGTCTTTTTGAGGTATCCGTTTCTGAGTTAGCAGGAATCCACTGTATTATAAATTGATATTTCCCCCACAGATATCTCTATAACCAAAACCACAATTATTTTTTACAATGAATAGATCTCTGTCAAGGCAGCTCTGTTATTCACCAATTGCCACCTTTCCTAATCATCTTTTCTGTAAAGCTTGCATAAACATCTATGTGTATACATGCAAAGTTTGAACAATGTATGCCTTGTAGTTCCAGAGAAAAAGCCAACATTAACTCTCTCTATACTATCGGATGGAAAAGTTCAGATTAACGTCGCGTATCGGCTTTCGCCATGTACGACGGGCTGAACAAACCAACCAGGGTATATAAACAAAAAATTATGTTCCTGAATCACGGTGTCTTAGCCAAAAGGGCCGAGAAGCGATCAGAATCGGATCACCGAACGCATAAACTCATATACTACGTACGCAATAGCGTACCTGATGTACACAAGCGTTCCATACTAGGCGGGTTTGCATCATTACATAAAAATTATTTTTTAAAATAATGCTTAACCCCGCACAGTTTTGAAAATTTGCGGTATCTGTTGATAATAATAAAAGCTAGCATATGTTATAATTCCAAAGTAAAACTTTTATTATTAGCAGATTTTAAAAAAAAAGCATGACAAAGAAGACGAAGACAGGGGTAGTGACTCGTTTTCATTCATTGCGGTACTAAAAATAGACGGAAAGTGATTTCATTGGTTGAAAACTATTAAGGGACCGTAGAGGAACACTTCTATACCAGTTTGGATTGCCAGGCTTTGCGGAGTTGTGAATGGTTAAACGCTATGTACACTATAGCATACATTAGTATTGAACGGTTGTAAAGGGAAGCAATCGGCCAGTAAAGAGTGAGTTAAAGCTATCACGGACACACACATACACCTGGAAAACCGAACAAACATGAGAACATAGACTCACTTTGTGTCATTGACACGAGTGAGCCAACAAACAAAAAGTGTTTCTATAACAATTCGTTGGTCCATTTATTTTAAAAACAAGTAAGGAATGAACTAAATATGGACAAAAAAGATAATTGTTAAAGTAATGATATTCACTGATGACCCAATCACAAACAATTGCCAACAGAACATAACTCTTAAATATGAAGTGGTGGGTTTTTTTTCTTTTTGTGTACAATTCATTATTTTCATAAAGCACATTCTACACAAACAGATTGGGAAGGGGGAGAGGTGGTAGGGGAACATAGTCACCCTCGCCTTGACGTAAGGATGTGTCAGACCAATTAACATAAGCTAGAACACCAAGGCTACATCAAAATGTCGTTATGTTCTGCATAGTTATGCGGGGATTGTCTTTAGCCATGGCAAGCAAGGCCTAGCATAACATCATCAGTCCCAAAATCCTCTGAAGTCGGAGTGTGGCTGTCCACGTGGCGAGGTAATCAAAAACGGTCACACACGTAATGTTCTCATCCCTTGCTGGTGCATTTGTACCATAGTGTTCGAGTGCTTCAGCTGTTTGGGATGATCCCTGGTGTCTTTTAGCTAGGGTACGTCAACAACAACAACATAGTCACCGGCTATCATGACATGTGCATAAAAAGGAAACAGTTAACACCAAGTTATCAAGAGACAACCCTATCCCAACAGGAGATAGTGCACTTGCTACTGTGTCACTTTCTTGGTATTAAAGGGGCACCCTGACAGATGTGTTTTTGTAAGAAACATGTCGAGATCACCAGGAAAACATCCTTTACAGAGATCAACAACACCCACTTTGCTCTGGTTTCTTAGAAATCAAACCGTCTCAAATCGGCTATTCCTCCTTGGCGGAGGTGCTGGAAGTCAAAATCTTTCACTGAAAGAGAAGGTGTGTGACGTCTCTTTTTGTAATGGCCGCCCGAACTTAGAGACCAAATCGTTTGCACAAAAATTTTCGCAATACAAACCTTTTAATATTTTTTTCATTTTATACAGTTTATCTAAAGGATGTTTCGCTCACAACAAAGGAAATAGCTCAATTTTTTTTTTACTGCACTACAACCACAATGGGATTGGCCTCCACCCACCCTATCCAAAATGGATTCTCTCTCCGGCACCTCCACTAAGGAGGAATCACCGTTTTGACAGTTTTTGATTTCTAGGAAACCAGAGCAAAGTGAGTGTTCTGATCCTTGAAAAGGCTGTCTTTCTGGATGATCTCGACGTGTTTCTTGCAAAAAAAACCATCCGTCAGGGTCCACCTTTAAAAACAATATAAATATCACGACGTTTGGCAGCAATGAGTAAGGGGTTCGTAAAATATCAACAAACAACAAAATCATGGACTTACATCGATGCCATAAGGTAGACAGGAATACGTCTGTATAGATGGCAGGACACCATTGGCCAACCCATTGACCCATGAAGTCAGCAAAAGCAGACACACATATTGCCCTTTGGTCAGCAGCTTTCTACAGTTTTCCCCGTCCTCAGTCAGCACTTCGTCTGATCGGTCAGTGCCTTTGAGACTGGACTCCACGGAAGAAGAAACCAACAAAGTCTGGGAGTTGACCTCCCCAGGTTGTATAGTGGACTCTCCCGTCGAGGAAGGGGTTAAAATTCTGCAATGAGAACAGACATTACAGTATTTTACTTTAGACCTGTTTGCCTTGAACAATGAGGCTTTATGCTGAAACAGTGATCGGGCTGGCTTTTGAAACCAATAAATCCTGGGACTGATTGACCAAAAAATCA
Organism: Phymorhynchus buccinoides; assembly: GCA_017654935.2. Lineage (NCBI taxonomy): Eukaryota > Metazoa > Mollusca > Gastropoda > Neogastropoda > Raphitomidae > Phymorhynchus > Phymorhynchus buccinoides. Next base: position 14,320,603 of record CM065699.1, read on the forward strand.
ATCAGTCCTTTTGACAACCAATAAGTCCCATTTTTTTTCCTAATCACAATATCATCTTTGTACTTTTTCTCTAAAACCCCCCCAAACATTTGGCACAAAACAGAGGAAAACATCAAAAACATGGGTAGATAAGGGCCCAAAACGTTTATCGAATGTGTTTGTCACTCCACCGGAAGAAGTTTGACGACACATACTGTGGATCGGGAAATAACTCAGTCTCAGAGATCTCTCGCAATCGGGTTTTTCCGTATGCACTCGGAACACAGTTGTAAGTAACACGTTAGAAACGACTTCGATTCTGTTTCGTTCTTCCCCCCCCCACCCCACCCCCGAGTCATACGTCACTAGAAAGTTTGCGCCGACCTCTTGTTTGAATCGAAAACGGTGTCAGTGAAATTCTTTAATTCAGCTTGAAACAAAAACGACCAGTGACTGAACCGAGTGCCTGGAAAATCAATAAGTCCCCAGACCGGCTGGATAGTAAAACGATCGGTTCCACAGAAAATCAATGCGTAAAGGACCGAAAACCGATCAAGTTCCTGATCCCTGCTGAAAATGTTCAGCCTCTGTCTCATGCACTGGAACATGTGCGCCACCTTCATAAAATTATTGTTCTTGTACGTCACAAAGTAATTGAATACTACTGAAAACTCTCTGCCCCTGACTCGTCACTAGATGACTCAATCAATTCAGTCCTAAAATTATTTCCCTTGCGCATCACCAAGAAGCGGCATAAAGACCCACGGTCCATGAAAATGATAAGCATGCTTATTCAGTACCTTCTTCTTTAGAAGAAAAGATTCATCAGACAAAACCAAGACAGCAACAAGTGCAACGCTGAGCGGCTGCAAAGTCCCCTCGCAGCATCGCCGAGCTACTCCGAAATCGGAATGTGTCGGTTGTACACATACATAAGAACGCATCAAAAACAGCACGTAAGTACATAAAAACGCATAAAAACAGCACGTAACTGAATAGTTTTTATATATATAGCCTTGGGGTTCGGACCCGTGATTTGAGCCAGCGCGATCATGCGCACACGCGCGCACAGAAAAATTCATGACAACTGTGTTATAGACCATTCATCAAAAAATGTTGTGAAAAAAACTGCATTAAACTGCATTGAAATACATGCAAAACTTCGCGAGATATTAGCGATTATGTGTTTTGGGGGTTTGAACCCTGTAACTGGCGCGACCTTGACCATAATGTAAAACTAAATACATCAGTGGATAGCTTGCATCTTGGCAAACTAGTATACCAAATTTGATGATGATAGACTGAATAGTTTTTGAGAAAAACGGACGAATAGCCGGACGGACGGACGGACGGAGGCACGCCACCGCCGCGGACGGACGGACCAGACCAAAAACAATAGACTAATAAAACACATGTGGCCTAACAAGCTGCTTTATTTAGTACAACCTTTTCTTGTCTACAACCAGCTGATAACCAAGAGATGTTACTATGAATTCACACCAGTATTCAGGGATGGAGGGTGGGGCACACTAGGGCTGTGCCATTAAACAATCGGTTCACAATCCACAATCTAACTTTAGGTCAAGCATGTATTGTCATCTTTTCTAGATCAACAGAGTTTTTCTAAGTATAGATCCATCTTGGTTCATGTCTTACAAAAACGACAACAAGAACAACACAACGAGGCACTAGTAAATCCCAGAGACAAAGTCTAAGTTTTTAGCCTCAATCTCTACTTTCCTTTTCAATTGTCAAAAATAACACCACAACTCTTTGTGTATTCACTGCAATCATAATTTGAATTCTGATTTCTTGACACACAGAATAGTATCAGATTCACGCCAAAACAACTATTACACTCACTCTCAGATTACTGGAAAAAAATGAACATACACAAACTTATGATTTTCTAGAATTTTCACCTGATCTGGTTCCCATGGGAATCGAATTCACAGGAAACAGCCGAGGATGAGGCCTGAACAGGTCCTTGCTTCACTAGTCCGTGACTCCGCACCCAATCCAGGTTTATCTTCTCCTTCCTCACGTAGGGCCAGAAGTTGAGCAGCGAGAAAGAAACGCAACTAATCACCAGCATGCAGAACAGGAACCCAAAGAAAATCTCGATAGAAAATGTGGGCGTTTCGTACTGCGGATACACAACGAACGACGGCTCCAGCACAGACATTCCACCAACAACGGTAACATTCCGCATCGTCGTCTGATTCACACAGCGCATTTTCCCAGCGCCCTGAACCAAAGCAGCCAGGCTTGGCAGCAGACCGCTGAACCCTTCCCCGACGTAAAACGCCGGCAGATACTCGCGTCGGAACGACCCCATGAAAGGGAGGTAGGCCACGGACGAGGTGCAGTCGACGAGTGCCAGGAAGAACTGCAGAGAGAGCAGGCCGACGCTGTGAAGGTTTCCCCCGACGACGGCGGTGGCGTCCCAGAAAAAGATGAGCAGGAAGCAGGAGAAGGCTCCCACGCAGATTATGCTGTAGATGACGGGCGTCTCCACGCGCCACTGGGGGCGGGCCGCGCGCACTGCCGTGTAGACGAACGGGGCAATGTTGGCGATCTGAAAACAACAAAAGGAAAGGTACATATGATGGACAAACACAAAAAAGACGCCGATATGTACTAAACAGAGATCTTCGAAGGGATACCAGGGGATCTTTCAGTACAAATAGTTCCCCCACCTTCTGGAAGTTCTGTGCCAGCAACTTCCTCTAGCCTATCACTCTCTTTGACTCTTGCTTTCTCCTCTTCTGACTATCAGCAACTGTTTTCTGATTTATTGGCCCATTCTTCTGCATTGTTTTGTCTTTTATCTTCCAAATGATTTTCTCCTTTTGAGCTCCTCTGAAAATTGGAATGTGTCGGTTTAATGAATGCAGCATCATTATATTTGTGGTACACGTAATGATCTGATGAAATGTCTGTATTTTTGTATCAGACATTGTACTTGATATATATGTGTCTACTTGAGTACATAGAGCGAAAATAGACGAATTATTTTTAGACGGAAGCTTTCACATGAATCATGACTCACAAATACCGTCACAATCGAATCACATTGGGATCAAACCATATGCAGTGGGTCTGCTCCTTTACAAACATAACTTAGATTACCATATAAAGAGAATGAGCTTAACCCTTTCACCGCCAGCCATTTTTCAGCAAAAAACCCCCATTAAACTTACCTGGGTAGAGAAAAAAATCTGTCTGTAATATTGGGGATTCCTCTGTGACATATTAAAAGTAAGGCTTATCCTTACCTCCCAAAATTAAGAAAATAGGGTCTTTGGAAAACAGATCCTGATTTGATGCCTTTTAGTGACATGGGTGTTAAATCATTGTGGTGTAAAAATGCGACGTTGGCGGTGAAAGGGTTAAATCTTGTTCTGCCAGATTCATACCACTGTGGCTTTTATCTAACCTGGATAGTGACCGCCATGTAAGAAGGGAGGTTCCACCCTTCGGGGAGCTGTTGGGAACTAATCACCAGATTCATACCACTGTGACTTTTATCTAACCTGGATAGTGACTGCCATGTAAGAAGGGAGGTTCCACCCTTCGGGGAGCTGTTGGGAACTAATCACCAGATTCATACCACTGTGACTTTTATCTAACCTGGATAGTAACCGCCATGTAAGAAGGGAGGTTCCAGCCTTCGGGGAGCTGTTGGGTGAGGATGGGCAGCTCGACGAACATGCCGTTGATGTCGACCCACGACGATATGGCGAACAGCACCACCAGCAGCGCCACCACCACGTTGGTGCCCCGCACCCGACACAGGTCCTGACTCATTGTGACTCTGCGGTTTTCACCTGGTTGGGAGAGAAAAATAGTGACATACACAGAGGAAATCAGGGTGTTGTGTGGTTGCCATGCACATTTACGTGGGTAAAAGTGACAGAGTTTGAAAATAAGGAAAAGGCAGGGGGGGGGGGGGGGGGGAGGGGGTATAGGGGCAGTGACCTGCTTGGAGGGTATGAGGTCTGGTGAGAAGCTTACAAAAAATCAGGGCTCCCAGGGACCCCCATTTGAGGGTCTATGAAGTACTGAAATTCTAAAGGACCCTCTAAAAGAATGTGCAGGGGATCCCAGGGATGCACTAGAAAAATTATTTTTAGCGTTTGCAATGCACTGGGACCCTCTATCCCGCCTCTAGGACCCTCTATACTGTAAGTGAAGGAGTCCCTGGGACCCCTTGTTTTGCGGGACAATTGGGAGCCCTGAAAAATCTACAGATAAATGCCTATTTTGTGAGCTCTCCTGGGGTATTTCATTCATATTTAAGAAATGTTTTGAACTCCGAAATGCCATTTAAGTTGAAAGTTCTAAAGAGCAAACACACTTCCTGGCCTATGGTTGCCTCAAATACTTTTTTTTCTTGTTAAAATTAAGGAAATCTTTGCTGAGAAGGAAAAGTTTCCCCCATAAAATGTTATTGGCAATCTTGCTACTTTAGACCCCCCCCCCCCTCCAATCTTTGTTGTTGTCCCACATGTTCCTGTTTGAGTGAGCCTTGAAGGCTTTAATTGCCTCTTGTTCTCTTTCTTTTTATATTTGCTATATATGAGCACTTTGTTAACAAGATCAAAATCTAAAGAACCCGATTGACTTGAGAAAAAAAAGGAAAAGCAAGCACTGGGTCATTATGTTAATTAATTTGACCGTGTCATTACAACCAAGTTACTTTACAAAATTTAAAAACAAAATCAACATTCTAAAACTTTTCTCTCTGTGTTCTAAGAGGGGGAGGGGGGGAGAGGAGAGAGTGATGGATAGACAGGCAGGTAGGTAGGCAGGAAGAGAGATAAGACACATGATAGACAAACACTCAGAAAGTGAGCGAGCACACACGTGCAAGATAAGAGAGAGAGAGAGTGAGGGAGACACAGAGTAGAAATATATAATAGCAGAGGAGAGAGAGAGAGAGAGAGGAGAGAGAGAGAGAGAGAGAGAGAGAGAGAGTGAGAGAGGGAGAGAGAGAGAGAGACGAGAGAGAGGCAGACAAACAGACAATTAGCTTTGCTTCCTTATAACTAATGTAAACAGAGGTGTGTTTTTATAACCGCTGCTAAACCCACAGCCGGCATATATAAAGCGTTCATGCGAGGCGCGCGCCATCATTCTTCATCGCTGCTCGTGACAGAGACGGTTCAAACGTTCTTTTTTCCCTGTTGCCTGAGCCACTGCGAGGCAGAACTTCGCAGCGACTAGGCTAGCAGTCTATACCCGATCCCTGGGATCGGTATAGCTTTCCCTTTAAGCGGAGTGCACTATAAACAGACACACCACACACACACACACATCAATTTTCCCAATATTTTAGCCATCCTCAGTTTTCCTCAGTGAACTTAACCCTTTCACCGACAGCCATGTTTCAGCCAAAAATGTCCATTAAATTTACCTGGGTAGAGAACAAAAAAAAACATCTGCAGTATTGGGGATTCTTCTGTGCACATGAGTCGCCAAAGGTAAAGATGTGCCGCACGCCCCTAGTATCCAAAGACCCGATTGTCATAGTTCTGGGAAGTAAGGATAGACCCTTATTTTATTATATATGATGGGGTAAAGGTCAAGATGTGCCACCCCCCCTACATTTCTCGGTTAATTGTATTTTTCCGTTATTGCCTTTCTTACCATACATAAAGCTGTATTTTAGGAACATTTTTTTAGCTAATAACCTTTTTGGAATACTAACCCTATCCCTAACCCTAGCCCTAAAACCTAACCCTACCCCCCATTATGTACTGCAGTACACCGCGATTTGTCACAGTTGTGGTTCATTACGTTTTTCCGTACTTATAAAAACAAAAACAAAAAAACAACAACCCAGTAAAAAACAACAACAAAAAAACCCAGTAACATGCAGTCCAACCTTTAAAGTTTAAGTATGAAGGGAACATAACATGCGTGAGTGAAACGTTTACTCCTGCGCCTGGGCAGTTGTTTGTAATAGAACTTTATATAAAAGAAAAAAAAAAGAAGAAAAAAGCATACCACTATGATCATTAATTTGTCAACAGAATTTGAAGGACACGCCAGTAACAGCAGCAGAGAGCTCCGAGTCAACAATCATTTTCAAAGGTAATTATAATTAGTATCCACTTATCACTACGACATTTAACACCTGAAAATTAAATGTGAATGACAACTGAGTTTATGTGGAAAAATACAGTGGAACCTTCCTATTAAGACCTTCCATATTAAGACTCCCTCTAAGTGGTGACCCAATATAATTTTACAATTTTTTTCCCACTTCATATCCGGACTACTGCGTACCCACCTCCCTTAAAGACCTTTATTTGGCTGATTTTAGAAGTCTTAACCAGGGGGTTCCACTGTATTGAAGTGCAACTGGGGTTAAAATGGAAAAGATTTGATTTAGAATCTTCAACGTGAAGTTGGCTGCCTAAGGCGAAGAAGAAGAAGAAGAAGAAGAAGTATTACATTCTCTTTGTTTAAGTGTTTTAGTGAAATAGTAAAGAGGCGTTTATTTTTAAAGAGGTGTGTGTTATGTGTGTGTGTGTGAAGTTTTGACAATATTTGAACTGGGGAAGAGTTTAAACACACACACACACACACACACACACACACACACACACACACATACACACACACAAACACACACACACACAACAACAAAAACATACATTATTTGTACGGCGCTGAATCTTGATAGAAATCAAATCAAAGCGCACACACACGTTAGCATTCATAACAAAAATGCAGTACTTACAAAGCGAACACA
>CM065699.1:14332344-14356320 GCA_017654935.2 Phymorhynchus buccinoides
TGGCTACGCTAGGACTACTTCTAATGCGCATGCGCAGAGGTAAATATTTCATAGGACTACTTATTCATTATGACACCGGGGTTCAAACCCCAAAACACATAATCGCTAATATCTCGCGAAGTTTTGCATGTATTTCAATGCAGGTTTTTTTCACAATATTTCTTGTTTTGTATTTTATTTTTCTTGAGGCTTCGGACCATGTTTGGCGTTGTTAGTTTAGTTAAATAAAACCAAAATAAACAAAAGAAGAAGAAACACTTGTAGGGAAAAATTTGATGCACAATCAGTGCGGTGTAGCAGCTTGTCCTTCCACTGGGAACGCCCCCCTCTTCAAAACATGACCCCTTCATGAACTTACTAAAATGTCTGTGGATCCCCTCCGCATTCTCTCCACTCTCTCCTCTCTCCCTCTCGATCTATCTCGCGGCCTAGGGTTTTTTTCTCGTTGCACAGACACTGCCCCCAGAGTAACTTTGCTGCCCCCCCCCCCCCCCCCCACACCTCGCACGCGCACACGCAGCACCCCCCCCCCCACCCCACCCCCCCATCCACACACTGACACACACACACACACACACACACACACCAGAGGCGGATCCATTCATTTAGAGGTGGGGGGTCAAGTTTTTTCATAAAAAGTGAAAGGGGGATGGGTTCGGGAGGGGGGCTTGTCCCCCTCCCGAAAAAAAGCGGGTCCCCTGAAGCTGAAGCATTTTTCATATCTGAAGAACCAGTCGTCCTCTCCTGACATGATGACAAGAAAAGAGACCAAAGATACGAAAAGACACCGGAACACACCGAAAGATACCGAAAGACAGTGGTATTTTGAGCGTGCCTTTATCAATTTTTCCCGATTTTTTTTTCAAATGTTTTTTGTTTTTTTAACCGAGGGGGGGTGTCAAATGACCCCCCTTACCCCCCCCCCCTAGATCCGCCTCTGCGCACACCGACTATATGCCTATCATTCAACCACGGCCATGCATTTGGTAACCATACACTTATATGTTATTATATGTATGACTGTATTTTGCATGCTCTTTATTTTGCTTTATTTGGACCTTTAAAGGCCCATACGCTTCTCGTAAATAACGTGCAGAATGATGCAAAATCGATCTGGATTGTAAACTCTGACATTATTCAAAGTCACAGACAAGCATAAAACTGAACGCAATCATACTGTTAACTCAAAGTTAACAAAAATGCGCTGACCTTTTTTCTTCTGTGTACTCTGCTATCTTGAAATCTCGTCTAGGGGCAATTAGCTCAAATGACGCAGCTAAGGGTAGTCAGTCGGCCTAGTTTAGTAGTAGTCCAGGCGAAATTAAGCTTGACCTTGTTTTGTGATATATATTAGGTTTTTAAGTCGATCTAACATGATTTGAGGGTGCTGAATCTAAATCCGTTGGAGGCCAAGTTGTAAAAGTTGGGCATTTTGAGCTATGACGAAATATTCAAAATGGCCACTATGGGACTCTAAAGAACTGTTAAAACATGCACTTACTGTAATTATGGTGTATCTAATGCTTTTATTTGTAAGAAAAATAGTATAGTTTGCTGAAATGATTCAAACTATGTTAAATATATTTCCTATTTTTCTACTTATTAGCCCCCAGCCACTCTGTGGAGAGGGCTATCACGATTTTGTGTCCTTTCATTTGCCTGGCAATTATCTTAAGAACAATGTCACAGGATCACTTCAAATTTGTGTGCTACTATTTTAATGAAGCTGATGTGCCCCTCAGTATACCTTATTGACCTTGACATTTGACCTTGAGTATGTGATTTTAATGTATCCACTATACTTTTTCAACTTTTGCACTGCTGTGGTAAAATAAGCTATGTGGTTGTTTTTTCCTAAGCTAAAGTGTATAGAGACTATTGAATTCCTGATACCCATTTTATTAAACCTTTCATCTTAAATGCTTGACCTTGAATTTGCATTGAATATTTTAACTTTTTGTTTTTATATGTTTTAAATCTTTGCAGTAATGGTCTCATAATTGGTGCATTAACCAATTTATAGGTGGGTAAAAGTGCCGACGTGCAATGAAATGTTGGTCATTTACCCACCTATAAAATAAAATATAATATCGACACTGATCGCAGTGTTGTTCTGCTTGGCGCTTAACAACAAAGGCCAAGCGTTACGATGAAGGCTAGAGATGTCATCGGTACTTAGGTTAGCATCTATATAACCATAAGCTCATGTACCAATTATGAGACAGTTACTGCAATGATTTAAAATATATTAAAGCAAAAAGTTGAAATATTCAATGCTAATTCAAGGTCAAGCATTTAAGATGAAAGGTTTAGGCATAAAACAGGCATCCTCCACAAACCTTAGCTTAGAAACATTTTACGACAGCAGTGCAAAAGTTGAAAAAGTATAGTTGATACAATAAAATCACATTCTCAAGGCCAAAGGCCAAGGTCAACAAGGCATACTTAGGGGCACATCAGCTTCATTAAAATAGTAGCAGACACATTCGAAGTGATCCTGTGACATGGCTCTTAAGATAATTACCAGGCAAATGAAAGGACACGAAATATCGTGATAGCCCTTTCCGCAGTGGCTGGGGGCTAATAAGTACTAAAATAGGATATAGTTCACATAGTTTGAATCATTTCAGCAAATTATTCTATTTTTCTTACCCAAAAAAGCATTAGATACAAAATAATTACGTTAAAGTTCTCTAGAGTCCCATGTCGGCCATTTTGAATATTACGTCATAACTCAAAATGCCCAACACTTACAACTTAGCCTCGGACGGATTTTGATTAAGCACCCTCAAATCATGTTAGATCAACATAGAAACCTAATATATCACAAAACAAGGTAAACTTTATAATTTCGCCTGGACTAGAACAAGAAGAGAGGAACTTGAAGGTGTACAACTTAGCGTCATAATAATAATACGTATCCTCTGACAGCGTTACGTCATAAGCTAGGTCTGAAAGTGTCCCAACAAATTCTATTATTAAAAACGGGCCACAAACAGGTAAAATAATTTGTCTTCAAATAGTTCAACATCAGTCACAGGTGCCGTATTGATTTCCCCTAATCTACGTCACGCCAAATGGATTATCGCACAAATCCCATTTTTGGTGAGATTCAATGGCAGCTGGCAAATCTGCCACAGGAGACCGATTTTTTCGAAATAAAAGTGTGTGCGTTCACTTTATCTTGAAGAATGTGACATAAAAGGTAGGTTACATAGATACAGTTTGTATACTGTGTCTATGTGTAGTAGGAAATAATGCTGAAACGTTTTCCAGAACGTTTTTAGGTCCGAATGGAGATGCGTATGGTCCTTTAAACATTTTTTTTTAAAGAGGACTGGGTGTATGTATTATTTGCTTATTCGGTCTATTATACCCTCTATCAAATCAAATAAATGAATTAATTAATTCTCTCTCTCTCTCTCTCTCTCTCTCTCTCTCTCTCTCTCTCTCTCTCTCTCTCAAGATTCAAGATTCTGTAACCAGCCAATGCATCGTAATACAAAGGAAATCATTTTGGTTTTGCACAAGACACAATCCAACAACAACGAAAGAATGCACATCGAATGGACAACCAATATAAGAACATTATCGTGCATCAGTCTCTCTCTCTCAAATTCTTTCTTTCTCTCAGACGCACACCTACACATACACCAACACACATACACGTGCATACACATTTATGCCAACACATGTCCCACCTCCTCACACACGCACTCACACACACTCACACACAAGACCGCGAGCATGCAGGCACACCGATTAACACAAGTCTGAGCAAAATAGGATACAAAAACTACCCCTAGAGGGGTGAGCCTAATGAGTATTGATGGCTCTGACAGCAGAGGGGTAAAAGCTGTTCTTCAGGCGGTTAGATTTGCACTTAAAAGAGCAGAACCTTTTACCAGAAGGGAGTGATTGAAACAGATGGTTGGCTGGGTGTGTGCAATCAGATATGATGGATTTAGCTTTGCGTCTTATGTGCACACTATAGATGTTATCTAGGGATGGCAGTTTGTGACCTATGATTTTTGAGGATGTCTTGACGACTTGATGGAGTTTCCTTTTATCTTTAACTGAAGCTGATCCATACCAGACAGATATTGAAAAACTGAGTATGCTTTCGATGACAGATCGATAGAACTGCATGTGTCAAGACTGCTGTATTTACCCTAAATGTCTTGAGCTGTCTTAGAAAATATAGTCTCTGCTGTGCCTTTTTTGCAGGATGATGTGATGTTGACTTCCCAGAATGTATTTGAAATGTGCACACCTACGAATTTAAATGATTCTACTTGCTCAACTACCCGACCTTTAACAGATAATGCTGGGAGAGGAGTTTTCTTTTTCCTGAAATCAACTATAATTTCTTTAGTTTTGGAAACATCGAGCTCAAGATTGTTAGTGGCACACCAGTCAACCATCTTTTAAACTTCATCCATGTACCCTGCCTCATCGCCATTAGTAATGAGCACCTCCATAGTAGTGTCATCAGAAAACTTAATAACTGCAACAGATGGGTTTACAGAGCGAAAGTCATTGGTCTCTCTCTCTTTCTCTCTCTCTCTCTCTCTCTCAAGGCCAATAGTAAATATTAGCGGCTGTAGGGCCTACTCTAATGATATTATACAGTATTGGAATATAGGGGAAGACGGGGTAAAAAAGCGCATGGGCGGGTAAGAAGCCCACCCCAATTATCTCATGAAATAAAGCAAATTTCAGTCAAATTTGCCCATGAGACGAATGCTAGACATTAACGCTCGTCTCATGGGCAAAATGAGACTGAAATTTGCTTCATTTCATGAGATAATTGGGGTGGGCTTCTTACCCGCCCATTCGCTTTTTACCCCGTCTTCCCCTACTGGCACAACGGGCCCCGGCACACCTTGGTCTTTCGTGGAAGACCATGACTCTCAAACTAGGGGGCATTTGCACTGGCTCTAGCGCTGCAGCCAATAGGATTGGTTGGCCTTTGGGGACCTTCCCCAGCTCTAGTGGTGTATGAATGGCACAGAGGTAACGCGTTTACCTTGTGCACGATAAACCCAAGTTCGAACCTGGGTACAGGGCCGGGATTTATATGGTCTGAATGTGGAGTCTTTCGAATGAGACGATAAACTGAGGTCCCGTGTGCCCATGCACTTAGCACACGTTAAACCCAGTGACAACGAAAAAGCTAGTTGTCATTTGGTCAAAATTTACCAAACCCCCTTTTCCTTCTTCGTCAGTCACACAAAATTGCAAGTAAAAAAAAAAAAGAAAGAAAGCGGGTGGCGCGCCTCTATAGATCTGGCTGCGACGCGCTCTCAGTCCAGGTGGGAGCAACCCGAATTTCACAGAGACGTCTCTGTGACTATAAAGTACCAAATTAGCCAACTCTCGTCCACAAATCCCTTTGGCCGAGAAAGTGGGGATGTAACCTGGGAAAGGCTTCTCCACTATAAACACATTTTTGCCCAGCCGGCCAGACTATAGCAGCTGCCCCTCTACTATCTGGCAGTGTCATTGTGGGAAACGACGACAGACAGGCAACATATCATGTGCTCAGGTTATTGACTTGAATTTAAAGAATGACATATGATAACACGTGAAAAACGACCCCGAGACCAAAACGTAAAACAACCCTGACACCATGCTTGAACGGCCCCGCGGGTACTTTTGAAAGGGTAAGGCAAACGATTGTAGACACAACCGGAACCGGAAATGAAAAATTAACAAAGATAAACTCGAAAGAAACGCTGCTTGACTGACGCTTGTAGTTTTTGTAAGAAGAAAATGGGTAAAAAACACAAAAAGCACAAGAGTGACAAGAAATTTTCGGATGACCAAGACGGTAAGCTAAGCTATCAAGAACGATTATCATACTTAAAATGACCAAGCCTAGAATATAGAAGATTTAGAGGGGATCTTATATTCTCATTGAGTCATTCTAAACATTAAAACCTTTTGTTTTTGTAGAAACTCGGAGTCTAGTGTGAGGAAGAACTGATTAACTAAGTTAGGGTTGAATGAAAGCTGTAAGTGTGAACATGAGAGGGGTAGCGATCCTTCTACTATTTAGCACCTTACTTATGGAATTAGACTTGCCATCTTAAAATACAGAAGACTAACCAAGGGGAGATTTGATAAATGTTTACAAGATTTTTCAAGGCACTGACAATACTAACAAAGGCTTGTTTCACTTGTCTAACCAAATAAGAACCCGTAACAGTGAACTTAAAATCCTAACCAGGTACATCAGAACTAACATTAGAAAAAACTTTTGTTCTAACACTAGTAACAGTCACCCAATATTGGAACAACCTCCCTGCACATACTAAACTGGCCTCAGAAACAGATACTAACAAATTCAAAAACCTCCTAGACAGTGATCCAAAAATTGCCCTGTTAAAGTACGTTCATGATTAGTGCATCAATATGGATGCTAAAAACCGCCACAGCAAATGCCAAACACTAACCAAAAGGAAGGACGCATTGAGAGGGTGCAAGGCCTGGTCGTCCAAAATACCTGACCTGACCTGACCTGACCTGGAATTCCCTTCCACAACATGTCCGCTCATCTGACTCTAGTCTATCTCCGCCTTTCGCTCTGCCCTTAAAACTCACTTGTTTCAGACATATGATTAGTGTTTGTGTGTGACGTGAGGTGGGGGGTGTCGCATGAAAATAGGTAGCTCGTAAAAATAAGTAGCTCACTACCTATGACTGTGTGTATTTGCGACATTGAGCATGAACCACAAATTTCACTTTTAGGGATAGGGTTAGGGTTAGGGTTAGTTAAATGGTTAAAGTACAGAAAAAGTGAAATTTGTGGTTGTCGCAAATACAGACTCATAATAGCGAGCTATTTATTTTTACGAGCTACCTATTTTCATCAAATTCATGCGACAGTTCATTGCATCAATCTTGTAAAAAAAATGTATTTACATTTATTTTATAATGCGTATGTTGTATGTAGAATGTCTACGTCTTGTAAACTTTAAATGCTTGTAAATGAGGTAGAAGGGTATTTTTGTTTTTGCAAAATTTGTCTATTAATTATAATTAGTCAAGTAATTGGTTATGTTGATGGCAGTATGATTTTATAATTTATTTGATGTTGTAGTATTGTATTCAAACTTGATTGAGAATGTGAATGTGGTCTATGTTTCTTCTTAGAATTTCTAACTATTTTACTCTTGTAGACTTTGTATAATGTGTGTGTATGTGTGCGTGCGTGCGTTCATGTGTGTGTGTGTTTGTGCATGTATGTGTGTGTGTGCCTGCATGCATACAGGCGTGCGTACGTGCGTGTGTATGTATGTGTGCGCACACGTACGCGTTGTCGCAGCCAAAATAGTCGCTCATTCAAATAATTCGCCCGGCTACTATGAGAGTGTGTATTTGCGACATTTTGCGATATTGAGCATGAACCACAAATTTCACTTTTTTTCTAGGGATAGGGTTAGGGTTAGGTAAATGGTTCAACTTCAACTAGTTCAAGTAAAGAAAGAGTGAAATTTGTGGTTGTCGCAAATACACACTCTCATAGTAGCGGGCGAATTATTTGAACGAGCGACTATTTTGGCTGCGACACGCGCGTGTGTGTGTATGTGCGTGTGTGTGTGTGTGTGTGTGTGTGTGTGTGTGTGTGTGTGTGTGTGTGTGAGGAAGTAAGAGAATGTTGTGCGCAATCATGTTTATTTTACTTTTTAATGATTCATTATTTGTTTGCCTTTAATGTTCTTGTTATCAATGTAAAGCGCACTGAGCTCATGTGATAAAGAGCGCTATATAAATTCCCATTATTATTATTATTATTAAACGGTAAACCGCACCTTTGCAAAATTATTACTAGTGCTCTTGAGGTAAGACTTCTATTAGTATTACGCTTTTCTTTTACCTAATAATATAATTTCTCAAATCCTATGAATCAAATGCATTTTTGTTAAACAGATACTGAGATAGTATAAACTAGAACTTGGCAATTACACTGTGTGCAGAAATGAGCGGGGATGGCATTTCTTCAGGGAGTAACGTTGCAGACATGGGAGACAAACCCCTAAAACTGGTCCTGAAGGTGGGACTACAAGAGCCGTCGGAAACCTTCGGTGCTCAGCCGACGGAAGAAAGACCTGCCAGCAAGCACAAGCACAAGAAAAAGAAAAAGAAGAAGGAAAAGGATGAAGTGAGTGAAACTATAGCACTAAGCAGAAATTAGAAACTATAAATTAGAAAGTGTTGATTTTGACAATAAAAAACAAAAAAACACAATAAAGTAACAACTTTGTTTTAATACTGTAATAGTGTTGCAAAGAAAAATACTGAGCATCAAATTCAAATTCAAATTTCTTTATTCATTATTGTCTTCAAATGAAGAAAATCATTTTTTAGCGTGCATTTAACCCCTTGACTGCCACCAACGTATCACGTACTGATCTGATGACATCACTGATGATGTCATCAGGTGAAGAGGAATAACCCTGATATGCTGGCTTTTGCTCTAACACAATCAAGAGAGTAATATCCCCAGACCATTTTGCCAGATTGGCTCTATCAGTTGTCTTTTTCGTGGCATGATTTGCCCAATGATTTAAAAAAAAAAATCTCTGGCAGTCAAGGGGTTAAATCTAAAACTGATGAGACATTATATTATATCATAAACTAAGACATGCATAAAAGGACATGTTATTCACATAGACCAATTAAGTTTGTCACACACACACTCCCACCTACCCCCCCCCTCCCACAACACACACACACACACAAATTTATAAGTAAACAAAGTATGTAATAGTTCTCCTTTAGCTTAAAAAAACAACAACTCCCCATAACAATTGGGTTGTGGGTTTTTTCACCATTGAAGTTTTACACAATTAGTCTTTGAAAAGTCATCTTAGGGCCTCCTCCGATTTGAAAAGGTAAAACAACAGTGCAGAGTAGCATTCATCATAAGGTTTTATTAATCAGACTGACTGTTAACAGTTATTGTTAAGTGTTAACACTTTGATAACTTGAGTTGATGCAATTTGTGTGTGTGTAAAGGTTTGTAAACATTTAAAATACAAGGGTTTTCTAAAAATTGTCATCAGGTGTGGCTTTTATTTCAAATTTTAGCAACAAAAAAAATCATGTTTTTTTTTAGATGTGACTTGCGTATCGTGTATATTGTGTGTCTGTGTGTATGTTCATATATAATTTGCATGTGTTATGGGGTACATTTGATATACAGTGGAACCTTCCTGTTAAGACCTTCCCTATTAAGACTCCCTCTATTGGGCTCTAAATTGTGACCCAAAATTTTCAGATTTTTTCCCCCTTTCATAATCTGGACTACTGAGTGTCCACCCCGTCCTCCCTATTGACTAAGTAAGATCTTTGGGGGGCTCATTTTTTCCCCCTTTCATAATCTGGACTACTGAGTGTCCACCCCGTCCTCCCTATTGACTAAGTAAGATCTTTGGGGGGCTCATTTTTTCCCCCTTTCATAATCTGGACTACTGAGTGTCCACCCCGTCCTCCCTATTGACTAAGTAAGATCTTTGGGGGGCTCATTTTTTCCCCCTTTCATAATCTGGACTACTGAGTGTCCACCCCGTCCTCCCTATTGACTAAGTAAGATCTTTGGGGGGCTCATTTTTTCCCCCTTTCATAATCTGGACTACTGAGTGTCCACCCCGTCCTCCCTATTGACTAAGTAAGATCTTTGGGGGGCTCATTTTTTCCCCCTTTCATAATCTGGACTACTGAGTGTCCACCCCGTCCTCCCTATTGACTAAGTAAGATCTTTGGGGGGCTCATTTTTTCCCCCTTTCATAATCTGGACTACTGAGTGTCCACCCCGTCCTCCCTATTGACTAAGTAAGATCTTTGGGGGGCTCATTTTTTAACCCTTTCATAATCTGGACTACTGAGTGTCCACCCCGTCCTCCCTATTGACTAAGTAAGATCTTTGGGGGGCTCATTTTTTCCCCCTTTCATAATCTGGACTACTGAGTGTCCACCCCGTCCTCCCTATTGACTAAGTAAGATCTTTGGGGGGCTCATTTTTTCCCCCTTTCATAATCTGGACTACTGAGTGTCCACCCCGTCCTCCCTATTGACTAAGTAAGATCTTTGGGGGGCTCATTTTTTCCCCCTTTCATAATCTGGACTACTGAGTGTCCACCCCGTCCTCCCTATTGACTAAGTAAGATCTTTGGGGGGCTCATTTTTTCCCCCTTTCATAATCTGGACTACTGAGTGTCCACCCCGTCCTCCCTATTGACTAAGTAAGATCTTTGGGGGGCTCATTTTTTCCCCCTTTCATAATCTGGACTACTGAGTGTCCACCCCGTCCTCCCTATTGACTAAGTAAGATCTTTGGGGGGCTCATTTTTTCCCCCTTTCATAATCTGGACTACTGAGTGTCCACCCCGTCCTCCCTATTGACTAAGTAAGATCTTTGGGGGGTCATTTTTTAACCCTTTCACCGCCAATGTCGCATTTTTGCACCATGTCATTAGAACTCTTGAAATCAGGGTCTGTTATTCAATAATATTGTGTTCCTAAGGATTGACCCTATTCTAAACGTGTCACAGAGAAATCCCACAATATTGCAGACAAAATCTTTTTGTAGCCAAATAAGTTTAATGGACATTTTTGGCTCAAAGATGGCTGGCGGCAAAAGGGTTAAGGTCTTAATAGGGAGGTCCCATTGTACGCCATGATGTGAGCACTATAAAAGATTGTTTTTTGTTTTGTTTGTCCCCCCCCCCCTTTGCAAAAAAAAGGTTCTCTTCTTCCATAATGCATGTTACAACAAGACAATATTCTTTTAAGGAACTAAATAACACAATGATTAGCTCATTCATACTGAATAGCCATCATTATCAAATAAAACAAATCAGCATATACATTAGCAGCAATTGAAAATCAATCTCCTCTAAGGAATCCACTAGTTTATCCTAAAACCAGCTTCACAAAGGTTTTATCTATAATATAAGAACAAAGGAAAGAAAAGAAAAACAAAACAAAAAAAATAGAACATAAAGGGAACATAAAATTAAAAAGGGGCGTGTGTGGTTATGATCAACATGAACATTTCAAAATAGAATGACAAAGGTATGACAAAGGAAAGCAAATATCCCAATGTTAGTATTAATGCAGTGGACTAAGCACTATATATTATGCTAAATCATACACAGACATCAATAATAAAAATAATAAAAAACATTTTAAAAGATTTACTTCCAACACAGGAAACCATCGACTTGAAGCGAAGTCTGCCAGAAGATGAGCCATCGAACGGAAGCCTGTCACTGGGCGAACCGGCAGAAAAGAAGGTGTGCATGGAAGGGGAACTAAGCGGTCCTCTCGCTGAAGGGGAGACGATTGAAGAACGTGTGCGCCATTCTCCCAGATCCTGTGTGGTTCGCAGTGATGATGGCGCCATTCTTCGACAGTGCTTGGAATACTTGCATAAAATTCTTCAAATGTAAGCGACTTGTTTTAGTTGTTTTTAACCCTTTCACCGACAGTCACTTTACAGCCAAAAACATACTATTAATTTTAACTGGTTAGTGAATTTTTTTGTATCTGCAATATTGGGAATTCCTGTGTTGCATACAATACAACATTAGGCCTATCCTGACCTCCCAAAATTAAGAAAACAGGGTCTTTGGATAACAGGTCCTGATTTGATGCCTTTTAGTGACATGGGTGTTAAACCATTGTGGTGCATAAATGCGACATTGGCAGTGAAAAGGTTAATGTCACTCTTCAGCCACCAATGTTGCATTTTTGCATCACACTGATCTAACGCCCATGTCACTAAAAGGCATGAAATTAGGGCCTGTTATCCAATGACCCTACGTTGTTCATTTTGGGAGGTAAGAAAAGGCCTTATTTGATACTTATCATATGGTGGGGGGGGGGGGGGGTTGCAGCTCAAAGCCAACTTTTCTTTACCTAGGTAAGTTTAACAGAATATTTTGGCTAAAAAATGGCTGACCTGAAAGGGTTAAGTGTACACTATTCTAATGTTTTTGAATGAGTTATTCCTTCCAATTTGGAGCAAATGGCTGACGATGAAAGGGTTAAATGTACATTTTGTCCAGCAAAGAAGTTTCATGACTTGGTTCTGGAGAAAAAAGCTAGGAAAATTTAAAAAAGGAAAAAAATCGATGCTGAATGTGTGTGAAGATAGGTATAATTTGTTGTCTTTTAGCTTAATTTAACTTAACTCACTCCGGGCAAATGAGCCGGATCCGGCTCATGGCTCGCACAACCGTTTAGGACGAATGGCCCGGCTCCGGCTCATAAGAGTTTTCAAGAGGTTTTGATTTCTGGCAGGTAACCAGCTTTCCGGTGGGAAGTCATAACCTATTTTCAGTTTGCTTTGACCTTGCCTCTCTTGAAATCAACCAATCATTGCAGACTTTATTTTCAGCTTTGGTTGTAGAGGGGGGTCAAAGATCGGAATGTGAAATGTTCCTTCTTTCTATGTGTTAGCTGTTTTCGTCAATAGGAGACGAAGGTAAGGAATTTGATATTTTACGATCGTTTAGTGCATGGTGTTGCTAATCTTTTCTGAAAATATTGATGCCTAACTCTTCATAACTTGGTTTTGGTGATTATTTTACGAACCTAGTCGAATGCCCAGTCCCCACAGAACAAGAGGAAATAATTTGGCCAGTCCCGAGTGAGTTAATTTTTGTGTGTAGTGTGAGTTTCTGTATTTTTCAGTTATATGTTGTGGATAATTTTTAGTCTTTTTGAATAAAAAAAAAAAGAAGAAGAAAAAGTTTGCTTAATTTTTTAAATAATAAAAAAACAACCCACAATTAATATGTGAAATTCACAGGTATGGGTTATGAATACATTTCAGTCTTTTTGAAAAAAAAAAAACAAGTTTGCTTAGTTTTTTTTAATCTTAAGAAAAAATGTATTTGTGAAAAATATGAATAGATTTAGTAGTATTTTAAGCATTTGTTTCATAGTACATCTGTATTTTTAAAAATTGGGGACTTTCCTGGTGTTGCCTTGCCTCCGGGCATTGCCTCCAGGATCGTTCCCACCATCTTTATATCTACTAATGTCCCATATGTGTCTGTTCCAGACCGGAGGACGTTAAGCAGAATTTGTTAACTTCCCCCATTTTCTAAAGTTACATGAATTAAAGTTGAGTTCTATTTTGTGGGTTTTCAGGAAAGATGTGAATGGGTTTTTCGCCTACCCAGTGACAGACTCCATCGCCCCGGGCTACTCCAACATCATCCACCATCCCATGGACTTCAGTACCATGGAAACCAAAATCGAGAGAAACGAGTACTTTAATGTCATGGAGTATAAGGTAAGCCAAAATTGAGAAATGAGACTGTGCCGAAATGTCATGGAATATATACCCATTTCTTTGGTAATGTGCATTTTCGGCAATTATGTACTTTAGACACTCCCCTCAAACTCAGAGTCTGCTTCTTTCGGTTTTAAGAAACTAACGGTAGGCTGATCCTTACCCTATCCCTTTCCAAAGAATGCCAGAATGCAGCTTCTCTTTTGAAAAATTTCCTTGCAAAAATTTGAGGGGAGAGCGTGTGTAAAGTACAAGATAGCAGTATTTTATTTTTCTTGCATTCATTTTTGATAAGCAGTTTTAACTCTTTGCGCCCATTACTGTTTACCAGCCGTGAAGCGAAGCGGGTAATGTTTTCATTCGTGTCTGTCTGTTTCTTCCTGACTATGTGGCTGACTGACTATGTAACAATAAAATTAGAGGGGTAATTGCCTAAACGTGTTATCACAAGAGGAATAAAGAAGGGTGTTAACACATTTAGGCAATTACCCCTCGGACTATGTGGATATGTATGTTACCATGATTGATCTAGGACCCTCACATTTTGCATGCGGATAGGTAACTTAGGATATCTAGGCCAAGTTCGAAAATGAAGGTCTTTGGTCAAAGGTCCAGGTTACTGGAGCCGAAAATGCTGCCGCGCGACTGCTGATGTAGAATTTTCATGCTCTAGTCTACCTTTGAAACAACCTTCCAGACTGGGAGAGAAAGCCAGAGAGTATAGAATGTACGCTGATGGATATTATGGGTTGTTTGTTTTGCAGAAAGATTTTATGCTGATGTGCAATAATGCCATGGTGTATAATCGACCGGAAACCGTGTACTACAAAGAAGCCAAGCGCCTGATACATCTTGGGTCCAAGCAGCTCAGCAAGGTTAGTGTTTGAGTACGCTTGTGTGTGTGTCTGTGTCTGTGAAAGTGTGTGTGCATCATTAGTATGTAGGTAAAAAATGATCTTAATAATTATGAAAAAATGACACAATTCCATCTTTTGTGTTTCAAGCTTCATCAGTTCATGTTTAAGTTCAAACTTCATGTTAAAATTCTAGCTTAATGTTTTGATTAACTCATTCCGCCTTGCGTCCGACAATTTGTCAGGCGCCCTAGTTCAACTACCAGTGCCTGCACCCGACAAATTGTCGGGCAGCGACCTCCCTTTACTTTCCTTATCGATCTAGAAGCTATTAATGACTAAGATACGTTTATTCTGAAGCTATTTGCGTCAGAATGATTGCTAAACTCGTTGCACAATTGTAATTCATTTGCAAGCACTTCATTGTCGTATTTTTGTCTGTTTTGTAATAAAACTATCACCTCTCTCTCTCAGAACCTGCAGGCTGGGAGTGCAGCCCGCAGGGCAAATGGGCAGTGCGCAATCATCATGGGTTAAAGCTTTGTGATTGGATTCAAGCTCCATGGTTAGATTCAAGATCTATGGTTAGATTCAAGATCTATAGTTAGATTCAAGATCTATGGTTAAATTCAAGATCTATGGTTAGATTCAAGATCTATGGTTAGATTCAAGATCTATGGTTAGATTCAAGATCTATGGTTAAATTCAAGCTTCATGTTTTGGGTCAAGCTTTGTGCTTCGATTTAAGCTCCATGATTTGATTCAAGCTTCAAGGTTTAATTCAAGCTTCATGTTTGGGTCAAGCTTTGTAGAATATTTAACCCTTTCAGCGCTAGCCATTCCTCAGCCTAAAATTTACCATTAAACTTACCCAGGTAGAGAAAAGATTTTGTCTGCAATACTGGGGATTCCTCTGCTGCGTGCATAAAATAGGGCCTGTCCTTACCTCCCAAAATTAAGAAAAATAGGGTCTTTGGGTAACAGGCCCTGATTTGATGCCTTTTATTGACATGGGTGTTAAACCATTGTGGTGCTAAAATGCGACGTTGGCGGTGAAAGGGTTAAGCTTCATGATTTGATTCAAGCTCCAAGGTTAGATTCAAGCATCATGTTTTGCACATTTTGTAAGGCTTGCACCAAGGCTACATCAAAATGTTGTTATGCTCTGAATGGTTGTGCAGGGATTGTCTTAAGCCATGACAAGCTCCCGGCATAACATCATCAGTCTAAAATCCCCCGAAGACGGAGTGTGGCTGCCCACATGGCGGGGTAATCAAAAACGGTCACACACGTAATGTTCTCATCCCTAGCTGGTGCGCGCATTTGTACTGCATTGCTGAAGTGCTCTGGCTGTTGGGATGATCCCTGGAGTCGTTAAGCCAGGGAACAACAACAACAACAGGCTTGCCACATAGTTTTTGCCTACTCTTTCAGGACAGGCTGCTGACGCTGAAGAAGACGCAGAGCTGGCTGGCCAACCTCACCCTGGCGGACATCGGCATCGGCGAAAACGGCAAGGTGCTGGAAGAGAAACCACCGGTGGTGGAGGAGCCCAAACCCAAAGAGAAACCCAAAAGCAAGACTGCAAAGACCGTGTAAGCTGGAGATGGCTGCAGTGGTGCCTAGTTTTCTTCATATTTGCATGGATGCTCCTGCTTTCAGGATGTCCCGAAATGCAGGATAAAATAATGTTATTTTATGTATATTTGATTTGATTGTAGCGAGTCTTATTATGTATAATGTTAACTTATTTGTATTTTATTGTCTATGTAAAGCGCTTTGAGCTCCCTGCAAAGGGAGTAAAGCGCTATATAAATGTTCAGTATTATTATTATTATTTTTTTTTTTTTACTGCCTGGAGCCGGCGTTGCCGGATTATGATAATTTTAGAAGCAACGAATTTCCTATTTATAAACGTTTTGTCAGTTTCTCGCATGTCTAGAATATAAAATAAATGAATACAGATAACTATTTACATGCCTTCACCAGGAACTTTATATTTTTAGGATTAAGTCAAGTTGTTAACTAGGCGGACCCTGGACAGTTGCAGGATTTTTGAAATTTCCTTGGAGCACCCATGTATTTGATGGTCGTTTTTTCTCTGTTTCTTTCTTTCACCCTTGCCATCTTTTCTCTTTACTTCAGCTTGATGTCTCGAGTAAGTTTTTAAATCGATATTACTGTCACCAAAGTTCACAAATGTGTAGGCCAAGTCAAGTTATGAATACCATATTTTACGGACTATAAGGCGATACTTTTCCCCCCCAGACTGAGACCCCTGCGCCTTATAATGTGACTGATAATACAGTAAGAAAATAGAGAAACAAAATCTGAATTTTGTGTTAAATTTAGGGGGGTGCGCCTTATAATCAGGTGCGCTTTACAGTCCGTAAAATACGGTATATCTCTCTGAGACTGCACAAAGATTCTAAAAGGGTAAGATGGACTACTTAAGAGTTACGGCGAACCGGGCTGATAGAGTTATCGTTAGTGGGGTAGTTATACACCATTCACAGCAGCGGCTATCCAAAAACTCAGACTGGAATTTGAACGGAGAATTCAACTGGCCTATCGACGTGTAAATGTGTCACGTTTAAAAGGGACATAGCCAGTGTTTCTGTCCTTGCTACTCATATAGGGAAAAGAGATTGGATGCTTGTCTTCCCCTTTTCTGTCTTTGGACTGCATCAGACAGAACTTCAAGGTTGACAGAAAGAAAATGGCACAAAATGTGCATACAGAATTGTCAACATGAAAATTATGAAAGTGAAAGCACTGGAAATTTCAATATTGGAAGTTGAGCAAGTGTACGATATTCTTTTGACTATAAGGCACAACCCCCAAATTTTACCCAAATGTCAGACTTTGTTATTATAATAATGTCGATGGCTTGGATTCAAAACGGACTATATTTAGATATTCCATTGACATATTATTGAACTTATTACGAAAACTAATAAATTGTATAAAATAAAAGACTGCTGAAATATAAAAAGCAAAAAACCCTTTTTTATATTTCTGCAGTCATTGTTTGATACAAGTTATTAGTTTTTGTAATAAATCCAATAATACGTCAATGGACTATCTAAAGATAGTCCGTTTTGACTCCAAGCCATCGATATTGTCTCACTGTTTTATCAGTCATATTATAACTGAGTCTGGGGGAAAAGTTTCGCCTTATACTTATAGTCCTTCCTCCGAAGTCAAAGTGTGGCTGCTCATGTGGCGGGGTAATAAAAAACCGGTCGCGCACGTAATGTTCTCATCCCTAGTTGGTGCATTTTGTACCATAGTGTTCAAGTGCTTCAGCTGTTGGGATGATCCCTGGAGTCTTTAAGCCAGGGTATGACAACAACAACATAGTTCGAAAAATATGGTAGATATTACCATGAAAACAAATGAATTGTGGAGGAGCTGCATGTCAATTTGAACAGACCTCATGGCTGGGGATGTCACTTGGGCAAGGCACCCTCTGTATAAGCAAACTCTGGGCCAGTTTTTGAGAATAGCAGTCGCCTCATGTACTCTGGTGGTCATGTTCGAACGTGACTGACAAACGCAAGTCAAACTGAGCAGATAGGAGATGAAAGAAGTAATGAACTTTTGCGGAAGAGATAATGTTTGAAATGATTGTGTGTGTAAGAATGTGAAGGATATGGGTGGGTGGGGGGGGGGGGGGGGGGGGTGGGGGGGGGGTGGGGGGGGGTGGGGGGTATGTAAGGGGTTGTTTTTAACCCTTTCGCCGCCAATGTCGCATTTTTGCACCACAATGGTTTAACACCCATGTCACTAAAAAGCATCAATTCAGGGCCTGTTATCTGAAGACCCCATTTTCGTAATTTTGGGAGGTAAGGATAGGCCTAATGTTATACATGTCACAGAGAATTCCCAATATTGCAGATATTATTTTTTTCTCTACCCAGGTAAGTTTAATGGCATTTTTTGGCTTAAAACATGGCTGGCGGCGAAAGGGTTAATATGAATCATTTTAGTGCAATTAACTCTTCTACTACCGTACGAAGCATTTACTGTGGAAAAAGTGGCAGAATCTGAACTTAGGCAAAATTAATTTAAGAAATACTCGCTCGAATCATCACTAAATTTACCTGTGTCGATCTACTGGTGCAAACCCAAGATCGTTTCAACACTTTCTATGCTCTTTTTGATTTGCCTAAGTTCAGATTCTGCCACTTTTTCCACAGTAAAGCCAGCATATCAGGGTTATTCCTCTTCATCTGATGACATCATCAGTGATGTCATCAGGTCAGTACGTAATACGTTGGTGGCAGTCAAGGGGTTAAATAAATAAATGGGTGTTTGTATAGCTGCTTGATTGCTGTAATATGACTGTGGTGTGATGTGTCCGTGCACAGTGGGACCCCGTTTGAACCGTTCCCAGACAACCTGTCTCCGGAGGAGATCTTGGCTGAAGTGACGGAGGCTGCGAAAGTGGCCCGGCAAGAACTGACCGCCAGAAAGCCAGAGACTAACGTGAGTGCTCTTACCTTTTTGTCTTCATTTTCTTCTTCTTCTTCTTCGATCGCTCAGACAGTTTCCTGTCAATTATGAGCGCAGATGCGTCATGCTGCCGTTATGCGCCTAACTAAAGAAATAGTTAGGGCCCAGCAAGTCTGACTTCGGCTGGAGGAAATGTTTTTGAAAGTGTTTCGTGAAAAAAGGCAGGAGAATGGACCGGTAAGGCAGAAATATAGTAGATGACAGTAAGCAAATGGAAAAGGCAGAGTCAAAGAGAGTGACAGATGAGAGGAAGTTACAAGCACAGAACTTCCAGAAGGTGGGGGAACTATTTATGCAAATGATCCCCTGGTATCAGGAGGGGGGTGGGGAGGAATGTTTTTGAAAGTGTTTCGTGAAAAAAGGCTGGAGAATGGACCGGTAAGGCAGAAAGATAGTAGATGACAGTAAGCAAATGGAAAAGGCAGAGTCAAAGAGAGTGACAGATTAGAGGAAGTTACAAGCACATAACTTCCAGAAGGTGGAACTATGTACAAAAGACCCCCCCTAGTATCCCCAGGAGGGGGGGGGGGATCTTTGCTTTCATTTGGTACTATTTCTAGTCGCAGAGACTTGTCTGAGCTGTCTCTGCGAAGTTCGAGTTTTACCGTCAAAGTGTAAAGAAAGGGCCAGGCCGGGATTCCAAATTCAGTCACTTGCGCGTTGAATTGGCAGGTGAAGGTCTTAACTATCTTGTGACCTTCCTTCATGTACAGCTTTCCAAAATAGCAATTGCCTCCTCTTCTCTCTGGTAAATTTTCTTAGTTGTACAATCATGACTGACTGGTACTCGTGCACATATTGGTTGTTTTTTGTTGTTTGGGGGTGGGTGGGGTTAAGGCATTCAGTCATTCAATCATTTAAAAATGATTTATTGTCCCCATCTCATTAAAACAAGGAAATTTGTCTTGCAATCGATCAATACAAAAAACAAAACACAATAAAATGCAATAAATGCGTACACCCTAAGGTGTCTGTACATGTGAGCACCCCCACCACGGCAACAGAGCGACAGACCAGTCACAATATAACTTGCCCATCACTGTGTGAAAGAGTGAAAGATGCCCTCATGCACAGAGACCCCAACATATTAAACATCTTCACACACATGCACGCACGCACGCACTGTTTTTGCTTATACAATGTTCCCATCTGGAAATAAAATTTTGACTTGACTTGACTTGACTCACTCACTCACTCGCACACACTCACTCACACACTCACTCACTCACTCACACACTCACACACTCACACACACACACACACACACGCACGCACGCATGCACACACTACTCACTCACTCCACACACACACACTCTCTCTCTTCTCTGATATAAAGAAATGTTAGTCCTATCCAAGAATAGCAGCTGTGTCCTCTGTGGTACAGTGTGAACCTCCCTTATAAGACCTTCGAAAATCATCCAAAGTGAGGTCTTATAAGGGATCGGTCTTATAAGGGAGGTAATTTTATACTTACAAAGAAGGGCAATGTCTCACGGAAGTAGGTGCTATTTGGGAGGGAGTCTTATAATGGGAGGTCTTATAAGGGAGGTTCCACTGTATCAAGATCATAGTTGTACATGACTCACTAACTAACAAACAACACTTTTATTTATTTTTGCTAAATCATGTTACAGATTCTTTAACTGAAATTACGTTTAGATAGTTTGTGCATTTTTTTGTTTTGTTTTTAAATTTGTGTTTGAATTGTGCTTTAACTCTTTCTCTGCCAGACATTTTTCAGCAAAAAATGTCCATTAAACCTTACCTGGGTAGAGAAAAAAAAAAAAATGTCTGTAATATTGGGGATTCCTCTGTGACATATTTAAAGTAAGGCCTATCCTTACCTCCCAAATTAAGAGAATAGGGTCTTTGGATAACAGACCCTGATTTGATGCCTTTTAGTGACATGGGTGTTAAATCATTGTGGTGCAAAAATGCGACATTGGGGGCGAAAGGGTTAATTGGAATTATGTTTAGATAGTTTGTGCATTTTGTATTTTTTTAAAATTTGTGTTTGAACTGTGCTTTAAAATTGCAATAGACTTTCACTAGCATGTTGACTGCGACGGTATCTTTTGGTCACATTGCCTTAACCCTTTCATCACCACTGTCGCCTCTTGGCACCACAATGATTGAACACCCATGCCACTAAAAGGCATCAAATGAGGGTCTGGTATCCAGTGACCTTATGTTCTTAATTTTGGGAGGTAAGGATAGGCCCTATGTTATGCATGTCACAGAGGAATCCCCAATATTCCAGACGAAATCTTTTCTATGCCCAGGTAAGTTTAATGGTAAATTTTGGCTGAGGAATGGCTAGCGTTGAAAGGGTTAATATGTTTCTCTTTCGTTGTGTGAATGTTGCAGTTGTCCTTTTTTCGGCGAAACAAGAAGGGGGTCACCACCTTGAATATCCTGAATCCAGACAGTGATGGAATTGGTCAGTAATTTAAATGAGTGATGTTATATTGGAAAAGAAAATTTAGGAAACAAGTTTAATTTTAGTTTTGATCACATTTACTGAAATTGGAAAAGGAAATTTTGTCTTATCAAAAAATATTGAAGGAGAGTTATATGCTTTCTTTTGTTGAATTTTAATCAGTTTTTGATGTTGTAGATAATGGTGTGATGATGCTTTGAACATACAACTGTATTCCAACCAGCACTAACTGGTACGCTTGCAAATCTCTCTCACTCATTCTTGCCCATTTGCTTGTTCAATCTCTCTCTCTCTCTCTCTCTCTCTCTCTCTCTCTCTCTCTCTCTCTCTCTCTCTCTCTCTCTCTCTCTCTCTCTCTCTCTCTCTCTCTCTCTCTCTCTCTCTTGTCTGAAAAAAAAAAGAGATTGGTGTTTATTCAGTGTTGTGGCTCAGGCATGAATTAAGAGAGAAGTGAATGTTGAAAAACAAATATCAGAGGGGATTTTAAGCTCAGGGAGATGCTCTTTTCCCTGATTTTGAACAGTTTTATGTGTTTATCTTCAAGAGTAATAGCCCCTTGATCATTTTTTCTCTGAAAATATTTGGGGGATTCGGGAAATGTCTCTTGGTGTATTCAAGGGAGAAAAATGCTTTTCCTCCAGTAGCATGCGTGTGGCTTGGTGACTTGTTATTTATTAAAATGACAATGATTAATATGTGCATTGCAGTGAGCAATACAGAGAGGGTGGTGGACCTGGGGGAAATTGTGGGCAAGCTGTCCTCTGGCACTGGCTCTCTGCCCAGTTTTAAGGAAGACAAACGCAACAAAGTCACTCCCAGTAAGTGAATAACTAGCTTTGTTTTAGCTTAGTCACAGTGTGTGTCTGTGTGTGGGGGTAAGCATTGGTTCCTTGCCCAGCTTTAAGGAGGACAAACACAACAAAGTCACTCCCAGTTACTAAACGCAATCATATTTGTGTGTCTCAAGTCAGATGGGCCTGTACGTTTTCTTTTTTTCTCTCCCTCTCTTTGCCTCTGTGTGTGTGTGTGTGCAGTGATGTTCCGAGGCCCAAGTCATTGGACATTGACCTATTAAAATTGAAAATGTCCTATTGTGTTCTCCCCTGTCAGGACAAATGTCTGATTAAATTTTTAACACTGGCATGCTTTGTCTTATTGTGATTTCTGCAAGAGCCAGGACATTGTCCTATTTGATTTATCTTGTCTCAGGACAGTTTGTCCTATCACTTTTTGATCCTCAGTGCATCACTGTGTCTGTGCGTGTGTGTGCTCACGTGCACTGGGATCCCTGCATAGCTTTAGAAGGACAAATGAGCAAGGTAACCTATACCTAGTAAATGAACTGACAAACCTTTTGGTTCACAGTCAGTTGGGTTGTAAGAAGCAAGGCTTGTGTGTGTAAATGTGCTTGTGTGCGCATGTGTGTTCATCCGCGTGTGTGATCCCTCGTGCATGAATCTTTTGGTGTAAAGGTGAAATGGTGATTGTGGTTACAGTTCAGTACATAACGTACGGGCCATTCAGCAGCTTTGCCCCACAGTACGACTCCTCATTCGCCAACGTGAACAAGGAGGAATCAGACCTGCTGCTGGCCACCTATGGTGATGAAACTGGGGTGCAGTATGCCAAGAGGTCAGAACAGCTAATGGATCTTTCTTATATTTTGCAGCGATTTCAAATCTAAACTTTTTATGTTCTGTATTTTTCGGACTATGAGGCGCACCCCTCAAATTTTACACAAAATTCAGGTTTTGTTACTACATTTTCTTACTATTTTATTAGTCATATTATAAGGCACAGGGGTCTCGGTCTGGGGAAAAAAGTATCGCCTTATAGTCAGAAAAATACGCTATATATTGGTCGCTGGTCTTATTCTCAGTTTGCCTGCCTTTCACGTGATATTCAAAATGTCACTGTCATTGTTTTATTGCCAGTGGTAATGTTTATGTGACACGTAACATAAACAGTGTCAAAACATGCTGATCTTTCTCTCTGTGAAATCATGATAATGTGTCTTAATGCATTTGAAAGGATAAATTCCATATACCAATTGACAAGCAATTGCTTATGTTACTATGTTGTGAAATTATTGTAAAAACCTGCTGCAAACATGATATGATGAAAGGCTTCTAATTGTTTTCTTCATTTTTTTAATTTTTTTATATATATATAAAATAGAAATGTTGTTAGACATGTTAAATTGAGACTTTTTCAACCAAGTTGTAAGTACATAGGTTTTTTTTGTTTGTTCTTAATCAACAGAAAGATTTTGAGTGTGCATTCTTACTGAAACATGGTAAACTTTTCATGCGTGTTTAAACTTGGCAATTGCGTACAGCTCTGTCCAAGATAAAGCACTGTTGATGGGTTGTTTTAAAAGCTGTTCTGAGCTGGTGTTGTGGCGATCAGTGTGCAGAGTTTTGTGGACTCGGCTGGTGACTACGCAGTGAAGATGGTCAACAACTTACTGGACATGCTGACCAAAGGCCAGCACACCCGCACCAACCACGCCCTCGAACTGGTCAGCTCCCTTTATTGAGGATTTTTTAATTTTATTGCCAGGAATGGCACTTGCCTCCGCTTTGCTATTTGAAATTCATCATCTGACCCTAGTGACAGACATGCCCACAGGAATCTATTGATTCAATCTTGATTCATAACAACAGAAAATGTACATTTTAGGAACTTGAGTACAGTGGAACCTCCCTTATAAAAACTTCAAAACTCACCATAAATGAGGTCTTATAAGCAGGCATGGTAGAACTCCTGCGAATCGTGGAAAATTCCGGGTGAAACAGTTTTGAAA
Source organism: Phymorhynchus buccinoides (assembly GCA_017654935.2). Taxonomy (NCBI): domain Eukaryota; kingdom Metazoa; phylum Mollusca; class Gastropoda; order Neogastropoda; family Raphitomidae; genus Phymorhynchus; species Phymorhynchus buccinoides. The sequence goes on from CM065699.1 coordinate 14,356,275, forward strand.
CAAAGTTATAAAAAAATATGCATTGAAATTGTGCATCAAAAAAGTG
>CM065699.1:14356820-14409320 GCA_017654935.2 Phymorhynchus buccinoides
AGACTGACAATTCCCATGCCTGGTGTGTGTGATTCCTTTTGTTAGTTGTCATTTGTATTTATTGATTTGTATCATTATTTATGTACATTTAATTGGCAGGGATCTGGGAGAAAAAAAAAGTTTCTTTTCTTACACACCATTTTATCAATACACTTGTTGAATGGCAAGGTTCTGTACATATTATGTTTTCTCTGAATGCTAGTTCACGATTGTATTCATTCACTTGTTCATGGATGCTCCTGGGAAATTAACCCTTTCATTGCCAATGTCGCATTTATGCACCACCCATGTCACTAAAAGGCATCCAAATCAGGGCCTGTTATTTCAAGATCTTATTTTCTTAATTTTGGGAGATAAGATATAGGCCTAATGTTATACATGTCAGAGGAATTCCCAATATTGCAGATATTTTATTTGCTCTACCCCGTTAAGTTTAATTTGGCTGAAATGTCTGGCGGCGAAAGGGTTAAAAAAAACTCCTGCTAGGGTGCGGGGCCCCGGCGGAGTGCAGGAGCAGCGCACACACACACATTTACTGCTCTTTTTTCACCCCTCTAGACTAGTACAAGAGCTACATTCCTTTGAATATAGCAAATGCTTATTTAGGCCCTTTTATTGTACAAGTTTGTGTGTGTGTAAGAAAATCGTCATTTCTCAAATTGTTAAAATCCGGCGACGCCGGCTCTAGGCAATTTGAAACTCCTGCCATTCAGGACATCCTGCAAGAAGGAGCATCCATGCTTGTTTCATCTAGTCATTGCAACCACTGTATCAGTTCTGATTGGCCTTTTGTGGTCAGTTAGGACACACCCACACCTGCCACTTGCCCCGATTTCGTCGGAGCAGCTCCGCTATTTTGAGCTGTGCTCTGAGCTCCGATCGCGACATCCTGGTAATATTCACATTTCTTCCCGTCAAGAACAATAATTTTTAACAGAAAAGAACAGATTCGCTCCTCTTGGACTGCTGGTCTCGGATTCTGCGACCTGAACGTGTGGAGGTGTGGCTGCGAATTGGGACTCGGAATGAGCGGTGTGGGAGCAACGCCACTGCACGGCCCAGAAGATGGGACAGCAAAAAAAAGAAAAAAAAGAACATATTGCTTGCTTTTTCAGTCAACAGATTATCGTTCTTGACGGGAAGCTGCGATATTTTGACAGCAAACATTTTCTATCCCCTTTTTACGATGAAGATACAGCACCGCATTCACAGTTAGGCCTAGGCAGACAGTTTTCCACAGTGCGGAGCTATAAGCTAGGCCCATCATGGGCTGAATGACCAAATTGTTGCCGTTTTTTGATTGGTCGATAGTTCTTCCTTCAAAATGGCGTCTAGAATCGTGTTGACATGATGATTATACACAATTCATGCGTTTGTTTTCCAAGTGTATGCCACTGTGTATTATCGCTGTTTGTTTTTGAGTCATTTTATTCCGTAATCAGTTATTGACAGTACTGTGCCACTGAATAGATTTGCAAAAAGCTTCGTTTTCTTTTTTGTCAGCATTTGATTTGCCACCTGTCCAAATCTCAGCTGAAGTAAACGAGCCCGTCTCTTTCCATATTATTATCTCCTTGACCTTTCCCGGGTTGAATCAGGAAGTCATTCGCTGCTAAGTAGACCCTTTCGGAGTTTCCCATCACCATTCTTTGCTAGGTAGAGAGAGAAATTGGCGTTTGAAGCTCGACTTGGAAACCATTTTTTTCTCTTTTGTTTTGGAGAATCATTCTCAATTAAAAAATGTTAAATGTTAAATGTTGTTGTTGTTGTTGTACCCTGGCTTAACAACTCCAGGGATCATCCCAACAGCCGAAAAACTTGAACACTATGGTACAAATGCACCAGCTAGGATGTGAGTCTGACCGTTTTGGGGGACAGCCACACTCCGACTTTGGAGGAAAAAATTATAAATAAAAATCATCTATAGTGATTCTTTTAGACGCTGGGGGGGGGAGGTAGGGGAGGTAACACAAGTTGTGATTATCGTAACTTGACTTGTTTCGTAAACATTACAGCAAAATTGTAAATGGAAACAGGTCTGCACAACCATTCCAAGCAAGCATTTTATTTGAAGCGCAGTAAACACATGAAGCAAAGTTTGCTTAAGACTGCCATTTTCTTGTATTTAATCATGCTGTGTGCTGGAGCTTGGAATTTCATTAGATGTTTTCTTCTACAGCATACAATGAAGACACCCAAACACCCACTTTAAAACCGTAAATCTTTCTTATTTTATTAATTCTTTGTCGTATACACCCAACCACGGACTGAACTATGTTTTCTTCTGCATGCAGTAACCTAATTTAGAGTACTGATGAGTCTGCGCGTTGGTTGGGTCAGTGCGCACCCTCTCCCCCTGAAATTTTAGAGATTGTAAAGAAATCATGTCATCCTTGCGTCATTTTTTCCAATGACGTTTATTTCTTCCGGATACCATTTTTTAACCAAAAGAGACCAACTTTCATGGAGTTGGAAGGTAAGATCTGAATCTACTCATTTTACTAATGGTCTCCTTTACGCACTTGATGTGGGGTGAAAGTTGCTATGGTTACATATGTGTACATACATAAAAATGCAACACCCGTATGTAGGGTGCGCACTGACCCGAGCCAGTACGCAATGACCAATTTGTCCTAGTCTTCAGAAATCTGTTTGCTTCTAGAAAACGCGGTGTTTCAGTTACAAACCAGAGCGTTGATACAGTGGAAGCAGAAACATTTTAACAGACGCTGGTGATCTAAATCTTTTCCAATATCGAACTGGAGATTCACAAATTGACGTCATATTACGATAATGCCTTAAGGGGTACGCAACCCCCTTCAGTACTCTATGAAGAGACTCTTGATACTCTTAATGAGCTGGAATCCTTCATCTCCATCCATGAAAAGTAAAATTGCAGAGACTAGTAAGACCAGCAGCAAATTATCTATTGACAAAAACCCCCGTTTGAAGTGCTTTTCCTATGAACATCATGTTGTGCCATCTTTATTCTGTTGTTTACTATTTTTTTTTAAACGATTTTTATCCCTTTCCATCTGGTTTTATTGTGTGTGTCCTGATGTAACAATATAATTTTCTTTTCCGTTTCTGTCTGCAAGAAGATAGAAAAAAATGTTCTTCCACTTTTCCGATCAGGAAGATCAATTTTGACTGCATGTCTTTGAAAACAGAAACTTTTCAAATGCACTGAGTATTGGATGTTTGCACCAAATGTATTCAGTAGTAAGAAAATTATGTTTTTCTTTGTTTTTCAGAACCAGTAATTGTGATTTGTTTTCACTTTGTGTTGTTGTGGTGGTGGTGGTGGTGGTGGTGGTTGTTATTGTTTTGTTTTTAAAGTCAGGCATTTTACACACAGAAGGTGTGAGTATATCAACGTGCCATCTTATTTTATTTCGAGTGTCATGCATTTCTGTAGAATTGGGGCTCTGTGTACATGACATGCGAAAACCCATGCCCGCAATCCACAAATAAGTAAAAGAAAGTAAGAAATAAATAAGCGCATGGCTTTCCGCTTAGGCTTATCCCATCCGCTTATGTCTTTTACTTATCTGCAGATGCACGCATGGGATTCCATGAGTAATGTACACAAGCCCCAGGGCTCCCAATCGTCCCGCAAAACAAGGGGTCCCAGGGACTCCTTCACTTACAGTATAGAGGGTCCTAGAGGTGGCATAGAGGGTCTCAGTGGCATAACGAATGCCAAAAAGAATTTTTCTAGTGCATCCCTGGGACCCCCTGCACATTCTTTTAGAGGATCCTGTAGAATTTTAGTGCTTCATAGACCCCCAAATGGGGGTCCCTGGGAGCCCGGAGCCCTATACCTGTCCCATTTGCTCCTTCTGTGCATTTGATTACCCAGTAAATTGACGATGGTGGGAGCTGAGTGGACCTTTTTTATTTCTGTGTCATATCTCCATCTCCTCCTCTCCTAGCTTTACTGTCTCTCCGTTCACAATGGAAGTTTGGTGAAAATTAGCTGCTGAGTGCTTCGTATTATTATTATTATTTAAATAGACTTGGTTTGAATACAAAGGAAAAAAACCACCAACATAACTACCAGTCACTTGTATTATAATTTATTGTGCATTTGTTTTATTTATCATTAAAGATGCAAGAAGTGGCTTTTTGGTGTGTTTTTAGTCTGTAAACAGTGTGTGTGTGTGTTTTAATAGCTTTTTGTTTGTGGCTCAAGCCACAAACCTATAAGTATAACTCACTTTGTCGGTCGGTCGGTCTGTCGGTCCAAAATTGTCGCACATTTTGACAAAATTGTCGCACTTCAAATCGAGGCTACACTTCTGGCCGCTCTTTAAAATGATGGATTTTAAAAGCGTACAAAATAATAAACATACGTAATACAGACACTACAACAGACACGACGAGTATGCGGTGCTTCTTTTGATGAGTATAAGTAGGATAAATAGTTTTAAATGTTTTCCAAAAGAGATAAAAAGTTACGAAATGGTGCAGAGATAACATTCTGGTTTACAGATTAAAATTATTGAAAAGCCAGGGGAGGTAACTCATGATTGGAGTGGTAAAAATAGACCGCGTGCCACAAACTATTGCGATTTCGCGCTTGTTTTGTCATAGATAAATCTGTGATAGTTCACAGAGCTCCTGTGTACAAAATATTGTGTTTGGAAACGTGAAAAAAATTGTAATAAAAACAAAGATTTTATAATGATAAATTTCATTATTTTCAAGGTGCAGTCATTTGGTTTTGTCATGACAAGGATATACCTTATTATTGTAACTAATACTGATGAGACAGTTTATTCTTATGGCTTAAAAATGCAACAACAATTTACAAAATTAAGCATAGTTTCATGCAATCCTAGGTTTTAAACAACCTATTTTCACACACATGCTCATAATAAAATTTTAAAAAAACCACACTTGATATTTCATTTATTCAAATTGAAAGTGTTCACATCTACAAACAAAATCAATTCTCGCATTGCACATTAAAAACCAAAACAACAACGGTACAATCTCCATGCATGAATGATAAAACAGTTGGCTTTGAAGAAAGATTGGAAACAAAAATTGAAGTCTAAAAATGTTTTCAACTTTTGACTTTTGCAGTAAAACAGCTACCATTGCTAGTTTCCCAATAAATATAGAAATATGGAATCATATGTTTTTAATTTTACTTTAAATATGACTTTAACTATTGAACTGATTTATCATTTAACTCTTCTAGCACCATAGGCATAGGCGAATACATTCACCCAGTACATCGCTCTACACTCCCACCAAATGCAAAGACATTCACTGCCAAGCACCCTGTCATGTGTTTGTCTACTTTCAGAGCTCGTGTCAGTGATTTTTCTGTCAAAGCAATGCATGCACACTTGAAAAACGTTTTGCCGGTTGAGAACAGCAGATGATCAAGAACATGAAAAATGTCATGGTGCTAGTAGAAGATTGAAGATGTGTGAAGCATGTCAAAGGAATTTATAACAATCAGCCTCCATCATGAAGACACGATCCTCTTGACTGTCTTAACTCTTCTAGAGCCATGTATTGTTGTTGATGTTCATGGCTGTCCGTTTGCATCTCAACCGACAAGAGGGATCGAACTATTCTTTTGAGTGCATGTGCATTGCTTTAACGGCAGAAACTGATACAAGTTCTAAAAACAGAAAAACACATGACAGGGTGCTTGACAGTGAATGTTTACTTCTTCTTCTTCTTCTGCGTTCCCAGTGGCCACGTTTAAATGAATGTCTTTACATTTAGTGGGAGTGTAGAGATGTCTTGGGTGAATATATCCACCCGTGGTACTAGAAGAGTTCAAGTAAAAAAAAAACTATATATCAGTGCTTCTGATGACATCATCAATGACATCATCAGGCATGTATGTTGGTCAAGGGGTTAAAAAGCAAACAAAGACGCATGCTTGTTATCAATAAATATCCTAAGCATAATCTGAAACAGACCTTAACGTTCATGTGTACCATATAATACCCCTTCTTCCTGCCCCCCCTCCTGACATTCACACCTTAGAAATGCACTAACATCAGTTAGACTGATCTTTCCCTAAGGGGGAAAAACACAACAGCACCAAACAGCAGGTTTTGTAAGCATAAAATAGGATGTATGATTTCAGAACGGGTCTAACAAACTGAGTTCTAAAGCATGAACTCAAAGCATTGAAACGTTTTCAACGTAATATCAATTCACAACACCTGACGATCACTACAGACATCTACAAATCATTTAATACAATATTTACATCTGATAATACAAAGTTGTATGAACCACTGCTCAATGAGTACTCAAAGGCAAGAAGAATCATGACAGAAAAGCCTTTTGTTCATGTTTGATAATAAAATCAAGTTTCAGCTTCCAAAGCCAAGGCCACTTCAAAGCTATTTCAATATTGATCGAACGTCCCAAAGTCCAGTCAAACTAGATAAAATCAAGTTTTAACCAACCACAGTTAAGACTATTTCAAAGCTATTTCAAAACTGATCAAACATCCCATGTCCAGTCAAACTAGTCAAAATCCAGTTTTAGCTAAAGTCAAACCCCACCCTATAACGGGCACCTCAGTATTGTGGACAGCACGGTAATCCGGACAGTTTTACTCAGTTTCTTCTCTTATTCATCACTAACAGTCTCCAGTATAGCGACCACCTCGCAATTACGGACAGCTTTGGCCATTCTGTAGGGTGGTCGTAGTACTGAAGTTCAACTACATTTCAATACAGTAAGACTCCCTCCCATATAGACCTACTTCTCCGAGATATTGCCCTTATAATCTTTGTAAGAATTAAAATTGCATCCCTTATAAGACCTCATTTTGGATGATTTTTGCAGGTCTTATAAGGAAGGTTCCACTGTATTTATTAACCGAACATCCCAAAGCCTGGTCAAACTAAGCCAGTCATCAAATGCACCATGGTACTTCGGTAGCAAACTCATTGAATTAGTAAAAAGCGATCAACCATCCAATGCTTCTAGTTCTACTCATCAAAGTCCCCCATCAAAGCCCCCCATGCCAGTCTCCATCAAGCTGGTCATCAATTCCAAAAAGTGATAAACGATCAGTTCTTTCTGCCCATCAAAATACCCTATTATAAGCTGACCCCATCCATGCTGGTCTCCATAATGCAGATCACCAATACGAATTTAATTAGTAATAAAAAGAGATAAATGATCCAGTCCTTCCACTCATCAAAATACCCTATAAGCTGTTGAAGTGTTCCCATCCATGCTGACAGTCTCCATCATGCTAGTCACCAATACCATTTGAATTAGCAAAAAGCGATAAACTGTCCACTCCTTCCACTCATCAAAAGTTCCCCATCAACTGTGCTCATCCATGCTGCCAGTCTCCATCATGCTTGTCACCAATACCAATAGAATTAGCAAAAAGTGATAAACCATCAATTCCTTCCGCTCATCAAGGTCCCCATCAGCTGTCCCCACCCATGCTGGTCTCCACCTGCGGGGAAGGGCTGGGGAACAACTCGCTCAGATCGGCGGGGTCCTGAGACACAGACACCCCTTCCTCCGCAATGGACTCGTCCAGAATCTCTTCGTGCTCCTCGCTCATCAAGCTACTCTCCCCTACCACCCCCATCTCCTCGTCGTCGTCGTCATCGTCGTCATCATCATCATCCTCATCATCGTCCTCCTCCGTAGCGTGTGAGGCGGTGACGCTTCCCGAAGCTGTGCCGGCAGAAGGCAGGTTCTCCAGGGGTTCCAAGGCTTCGTCCACGTGAACCACCTCAGCGTTGGTGTCTAGGTCAGGGCCGGAGTCCCCACTGTCAAAGAAAAAGAAAAAAAACCTTTGTAAAGAAAGGTGGTGGCAGAGGTTCCAAGGCTTCGTCGACGTGAACCACCTCAGACATTCGCCTGCCAAGTTCAATGCATGACTGCTGCGTGAGTGACCCCGGCTTCAAATCCCGGCCTCGCCCTTTCTTTCTCTAGTTCGACAGGAAAATCGAACTGAACGTCGAGTCCTTTGGACAGGGACCTAAAGATGGTCTGACCTGTACGCTTTTTTGCACGTAAAAATCCCATGTCGATAAGAGTAGGGAGAAATCCTGCTGCCTGGTATGATCAAATTGATAGCTAGGTTTCCCAAGTCCGTCCCTGCCCCCTTACCTTGCCTTCCCCCCTCCCCCTCCCCCCAAAAAAGGGTAGGCATAGTGATGTCCCGAGGCCCCGGTCATAGGCCATTGACCTATTAACATTGAAAATATCCTATTGTGTTCTCCCCAGTCAGGACAAATGTCTGATTAGATTTTTAAAACTGCCACGCTTTTGTCTTACTGATATTTGCAAGAGCCAGGACATTGTCCTGTTGATTTCTCTTGTCTCAGGACAGTTTGGCGTATCACTTTTCGATCCTTAGTACATCACTGTCTAAGGCACTGCGCTTGCAGCAACGTGCTCTCCAAGGGAGAGCAGCCCGGATTTGACAAAGACAAGTCTGTGTGACTCGAATATACCAAATACAGACCTGGTTACCTCCTACCACAAGTATTGAGTAGTCTGGAAAGCTGAATTGAGTAGTTTTGGTGCAAAATGTGTAGTCCTATTCATGAAACCATCAAACATTGTTCACTGAAAATTAGTAGCAATCAAGAACTAAAGAGCATTATCATCAATTTTGAAGAGTAGTAGAGGTCCAAATTGAGTAGAATACTACTCGAAAAGAGTAGAGTAAACAGGTCTGCTGAAATACCTGTCGGCCACGCAGGGTTCAGTGAAGGGCTGTGGGGGGGGTGAGGGGGGTGGCGGCGGCTGGGAGATGATGCCCATGGCGTTGCGCACGCTGCCAATGCTGACCAGGTCGCCCGGGGTGGCCGTTCTGGACAGACTGGCCAGGCCCTCCGTCACCTTGGAAGCTGTGGGAGAAACAGTGAGGATTGTGTTGAAATTATGGGGGGTCATTTCGAATCCAGCGCCTCCCCATGGGGATACCGGGGGGTCTTTCATAAAAATAGGCCCTCCGTCACCTTGGAAGCTGTGGGAGAAACAAGTGTGGGTTGTGTTGAAATTATGGGGGGGTTCATTTCGAATCTAGCGCCTCCCCATGGGGATACCCCCAGAGGGTCTTTCGTAAAAATAGTTCCCCCACCTTCTGGAAATTCTGTGCTTGTAACTTCCTCTAATCTGTTACTCTCTTTGACTCTGCCTTTCCACTTTGCTTTCTGTCATTTATTATCTTTCTGACTTATTGGCCCATTCCCCTGCCTTTTGGAAAAAAAAATCTTTCAAATAACTTTTCTCCTTTGAGCTCCTCTGAAATCGGCATGTCGGCTGTACGCAGCGAGGAGACCAGTGAAAACTGACAACGGACTGACACCTTACCTATTATGGCCTTTAGGTCTGGGAACGCAGAAGAAGAAAAATCTAGCAAAAATTTCCTTCAACATAGATGCATAACATATCTGAAATGCTGAACACTTTTTTTTCTTCTACAAATAGCACAGAATATGTACGCACACAACTTAATAGTGTCAATTTAATAGTAACAGTAATGAATAATAGTTTTAGTAGTACCAATATTAATAATAATATTAATAATAATAAAGAAAACTTATATAGCGAACATTCCAGGCTAGCTGCTCATGGCGTTTTACCAAAAAAAATACATTTAACCAAATCACATCAATACCCATGCTCGCACGCACACAAGCACACACACTGACGAACATAGCAAAACATTTACATGCGCATGCACACATGCACACAGTACATGCATACACACACACGTACGTACGTTCGTACATACATACAGACACACAGACACAAACACACATCCCCACACACCTGCCTACCTCTCTGATCTCGTTCACCTGTACTCACCCTCCAGGTCTCTCCGTTCCTCTTCTGACAAACTTATCCTTTCTATTCCTCATACTAACACTAAGACAAATGCTAAATCTTTCCAGTCTTTCAAAACTGCTCTTAAAACTCACCTCTTCCGGCAATACCTCTGATTTCTTCCTTGTCCTGTTTCCTGCCTTAAAATGATGTCCCCCACATTGTGGGTGGGTGGGTGTGCGCGCGTATGTGGGTGTGGGCGTGTGCGTGCGTGCGTGTTGTGGCTGTGTGAATGTTTGTGATAGTTGATATTGTAGTAGCTTATTTATGATTTATGTATTTATTTAATCAATGGTGAAGCGCCGTGAGCTCAAGAGAGAAAGGGCGCTCTATAAATGTTATTTATTATTATTATTATTATTACATGCATAAGCACATGCCAGCGCGCGTATGCACACACACACTTTCTGTCTCCCACCTTTCCCATGCCATTCCTCATCCGCACACGCTTTCATTCTCACAATCCGATCATGGTGGACAATAGTGGACAATTAATGGTATTAATACAATAATAGAATAGTAATATCAATAATATCCTCATCATCTTCATTTTCATCTTTGCAAATGAGACTTGAGAGCTACAATAATGCATAGACATATCCAAATACTGTTAAAAAGAAGAAATTAGTCAGCACAGAAGTATTACCATATTTTTGTAAGGCATATTTTATTATAAGTCGCATTCCCAACGTTTTACACACAAATCTGATTCTGTTATTACAGTTTCTTACTATATCACATTAGTCATTATTATAAAGGTGCAGGGTTCTCAGTCTGGGGGAAATTATCGCCTTATAATCCATAAAATATGGTGCATACTAAATACTGTTTTAGAAAAATAATTTAAATATGATTTCAAGTTGGTTTTGAATCCTATCCGAGAGATAAACGCAATTTATTCCTTGCAACTAGGGCTTGAAAAGCAAACAAATCTTCATGAGTGCTCCTGGGAAAATTCAAAATCCCGGCGGAGTGCAGGGACCAGTGCCCCTCCTGGGGGTTCCGGGGGGCAATGCCCCCTGAAAGCTGAAGAGAAACAACAGTTTCCAATGTAACTGACAGGCTCTTATTGCACTTTCACTTCTGGTTAAAACTTCATGACCTCCATAACGAGCAAAATGCATCTTCTCAAATTCTCATAATCCGTCGATGCCGGCTCCAGGCAATAAAACAAAATCCTGAACTGCAGGACATCCTGAAAGCAGGAGCATCCATGAATCTTTGACTAAAAAGATGCGTACATGATGAAGGAGATCAAGCAAATACTTTGGGCCCAAACCAAAGATATGAACAGTGGTCACTCACCGAGGTCCATCTCTCGGTCGGAGGGTCCCGTAGTGTGTGTGAGGTGAGCAGGGGTGGTCTGACTGAGGCGGGCGTTCTGTGCCTGGTGCAGGTCCCCGATCATATCCGCCGTTCTGTTCAGCTGCCTCTGGATGGGGTCCGCCTCTCCGCCTTCTACAACATTGCAAGAAAAACAACAGCTGTAGCAGTCAAAGGAAAAAGAAAAGGAGATCAGTTCCCCCAAACTGAAGAAAAAACGTCATATGTACCAGCATTTTACAGGGACACAACATACAGAATATCACCGTATTTTTCTGATCATTAGGCGCTGCTGTGTATAAGGCGAATAGGGCAATTTTCAAGAAAAATCTGACAAAATCCAAGTAAAAGGCGCCCTCGTTTATAAGGCAATACGCACCTTGCAAAAGAAAGTCAAACTTTGAAGCCTGTACGCGTCCTGTAAACGCTTACTGCCTGCCATTACTGCTGTCATAACGAGAGTTGGCTCCCTTCTCAAATGATCAAACTTCCGTTTGTGTTGCTTCCTGTTAATGTGTTTGGACAATTGTTTGCGAAAACTGATAGAATTATGGCATTTTAACTCACTCGGGACGAATGAGCCGGATCCGGCTCATGGCTCGCACAACCGTTTAGGACGAATGAGCCGGCTCTGGCTCATAAGAGTTTTCAAGAGGTTTTGATTTCTGGTGTGTAACCAGCTTTTCGGTAGGAAGTCATAACCTATTTTTTAAGTTTGCTTTGACCTTGCCTCTCTTGAAATCAACCAATCATTGTAGACTTTATTTTCAGCTTTGGTTGTAGAGGGGGGTCAAAGATCGGAATGTGAGATTTTCCTTCTTTCTATGTGTTAGCTGTTTTTGTCAATACAGACAAACCCCTATTTTACGACCCTCTGTTAAGCGACCACCTCTCATCTGAGACCGGATTTGTTGGCACGGATGCATTTTACTATGACTGACTGTAAACGACCTCTCTTAAATGACTTCCTCTAAAACGCGACTTACGACCGCCAATTTGTTGGTTTTTACGACCGTTGTTGTCGTCTGCATAGACTTCGAGCAAAGGGAAACAACCACGGTCAAGGGCCTGAAAGCGGAGTCGCTTCCCTTGTTGTAGAAAAGATGGCGGAAAGCGTAGGAAAAGCACGAAAACCACTGACTTTGAAAAAGAAAACTACTGACTTTGGACGAGAGTGGAGGTGATTAACAGAAGTCGGCGAAGTGAAACTGTAATACATTGATTGCACAATCCTATGGAGTTGGAAAGACCCAAATCCAGTTTTAATATGTCATTGTATGTGTGCATGAAGAAGAGAGTATGAACTGTGCTGAACTTTTTCTTTCTACGGCTGCCAATGAAAACCTCCGTCATACAACCCCTCCAATTTACGACCGATTTTTCTGGACATTTTGGAAGTCTTAAAATAGAGGGTTGTCTGTAGGAGACAAACGACGAAGGTAAGGAATCTAATATTTTACGATCGCTTAGCCTTAGTGCATGGTGTTAGTAATCTTATCTGAAAATATCAGTCCATAACTTTTAATAATTTTTTTGTGGTGATGGGTTTTCGAACCAAGTCAAATGGCCCGTCCTAAACGATTGTAAGGGGAAGGAACTGGCCAGTGCCGAGTGAGTTAAGCTCTACGATGCTTTTTACATCCAATGAAGGGTTATGGCATCTGTTTGACGGTATCTCAGACAATAATAGGGATTTTGAAGCATTTTAAAGTGAGTATTCGTCGTAACGGCGACTCAAGACCACTTTCGATGTCTGACTCACAGTAGACTGTACTGAGTACGGCAATCGTTGCCTCTCTTCTCACGATTTTGTTCACTAATAGGGCGCCCTCATTTATTAGGCACATAGGTCAAAATTGGAGGAAAAAATATCACCTTATAGTCCGAAAATTACGGTAAGTGTATGGGATTTCCTTATGGAACTTGCGGATTGCAGATCTAATGTGCACAGACCCTTATAATAATTATTTTTATTATAATCAGTTCTTCGGCTTAACCATCCCCCCTTGGAGTGTAGATTGCAGCTCTGTGTGCGTTTTTACCAAATGTCTTTTTTTTTTCATTTTCTTATTTGATGGCTGAGGAAATGTTAAGACCAACAGCAGACATTAAAAGTCTAATCCATTTTCTTTGCCAACACTCCCATGAACAAACACACACACACTGGTGATTTACACAGGATACACTTCTAATCCGCATTTTCCAGAAAAATTATGACAGACCTACCGTATGTTTCGGACTATAAGGCGAATCTTTTTTCAAAGACTCAGACCCCTGCGCCTTATAATGTGACTGATGAATTAGTAAGAAAATATAGTAACAAAATCTAAAATTTGGGGGGTGCGCCTTATACAAAGGTGCTGCCTTATAGTCCGAAAAATACGGTAGTTTGATTCAAACATTGAAGAAAAATGTAACCTAATTTCTTTGTAAATGGTTGATTGGAACAAAATCTTCATTACTTTATTATTCCTTTTTTTGGGGGGAAGAACTATGACCATGACCATGTTTTTAAAACAGAAACAATTTCCAAGACCTGAATTAATTCAGCAGAACTTAAAGCTTAAACATTCACATGCACACAAGCGTGTGTGCGTGTACACACACGGAATAAGTACAACACATACAAGGAACGACAGGAATGTAAGTATAACAAACCTGTGGCTGAAGCGTCATTTTGAGGAGACTGCATCCTCTGAAACAAAAATAAAATAAAATGCCTGTCTATTCCCTTTGTCTTTTATTTCATCTTGTTGAACGTTCTAATACATGGTTACCTCTACACATCCATAACACAGCCAATCAAATTAATATTGTCTTCAAATCGGCTCATACCACACCGATGACCAAATGGATGTTAACCCTTTCACCGCCAATGTCGCATTTTAGCACCACAATGGTTTAACACCCATGTCACGAAAGGGCATCCAATCCAGGACCTGTTATCCAAAGACCCTATTTTCTTCATTTTGGGAGGTAAGGATAGGCCTAATGCTATATATGTTACCGAGGAATTCACAATATTGCAGGAATATTTTTTTCTCTACCCAGTTAAGTTTAATGGTATTTTTTGGATGAAAAATGCTGTCAGCGAAAGGGTTAACCCTAGTAGCGCTGAATAAGCCCAGAGTAAGAGTTGTTTCAGTACACCCAGTGGGGATTCCGGGAGTCTTTCATAAAAGTAGTTCCCCCACCTTCTTGAAGTTGAAGTTCTGTGCTTGTAACTTCATCTAATCTGCCACTCTTTTTGACTCTGCCTTTTCCCTTTGCTTTCTATCCTCTACTATCTTTCTGACTTTTTGGCCCATTCTCCTGCTTTTTTTCAAAAATATCTTCCAAATAATTTTTCTCCTTTGAGCTCCTCCGAAATCAGAATGTGTCGGCTGTATGCAGCGGGGAGACCAGTGAAAATTGAAAACCGGACACGTATGTACCTTATCCATTATGGCCATATGGCCTGGGAACGCAGAAGAAGAAGTTTCAGTACCAGTGCTTCTGGCTGAATAAACTTTAGGAACTGCATTTGGGGAGTAGGGTGGTGTCAAAGAACCCTTCTTTTTTCTTACGGGAACAGCACTAGTAGGGTTAATTGGAATTGTTCGGAAATAATTAGGGGGAGTAATTTCATGGTGTGTGGGAGTGATCTTGCCTAATTCAATCAGTCAAACAGGGGAAGCTACTCTACCATCAGGTAAATGCCCAGCTCTCGCCTCGTGTGTTTGAGTAGACTTACATCACTTAGAACACTGTGCATCATTCTAAAATTGATGTCATTTATATTTTTAAGTCACATTTTGCAAGTTTAATCAGTTTGTGGATACTGGCCGCCCCTCATTTTTCTAAAAAAAAAATGTTTGCAAGTCGCTGACTCGCATCCAGCGGTTTCAAGCTTTGATGCCAATGAGTTAAAATTTGCATGACAAACGCAGATGTACTCACAGAGTTCACCACCAGGACACACATTGACACAAGTCCCTCCCCGTGGGACAAACAGTTCCCCCACCTTCTGGAAGTTCTGTGCTAGCAACTTCCCTCTAATCTGTCATCATCTTTGACTCTGCCTTATCCCTTTGCTTTCTGTCATCTACTACCTTTCTGACATAATGGTCCATTCGCCTGCCTTTAAAATAAAAAAATCTTCCCAATAATTTTATTCTTTTGAGCTCCACAGAAATCGGAATGTGTCAGCTGTATGCAGCGGGGAGACCATGGCCATATGACCTAGCAACGCAGAAGAAGAAGAAGTAACAAGTCCACCCACCCGAGCGGATGCCGCAGACGACTGTGCAGCATTCTCAGCCTCTTCAGCCGCCTCTCGCTCCCTCTCCAGCTTGCGTTGCTGATCGCAAACACACAGAATAGCAGCATTTGTACAATGGTTGTTAGTGCCTGACAAAGAGAGGGCACTTTTTTCTTACCATCATCTGTTCTACAAGCACAGCTGCCAACTTTTCCCAAATAAAATCCTGGAGGGGAGGGTTCGGGGGGTTCGGAAGGGGGGAGCTGAGAAACTTTACTTTTGGCCCTTACTACAGGCTAATGCCAACCAGTGATAAAAGGCCAACCTTACTATATTAGTAGTCGTATTATAAGGCACATTTAGTCTCCGCTCTAGGAAAAAAGTATCGACTTATAGTTGAAAAACTTATGGTAACCAATGGGCAGCTTAGGACGATAAATTGACCGCCAGAGGGCAGTCCAACCGTTAGGAGCTTATCATGCACTATTCTTAGTTGGGCGTAGTGAGAGAGAGAGAGAGGGAGAGAGGGAGAGGAGTCCCACCCTCTCTCTCTCTCTCTCTCACTATGTACAAATAGAATAGCGCGTGATAAGCCCCTAACGGTTGAACTGCCCTCTGGTGGTCAATTTATCTGTATTAAGTTGCCCATTAGGGTAGTTAAAAATAGTGACTGCCAGGTCTAGTCAATATACTGAAGAAGAAAAAAAGGAAGAGGAAGTTTGGGCTTGACCCCATGTCTATTCCCTCATGTCAGAATCTCCACTTCATTTTTTTTAATTTAAACAAGTTGCTCACAGCTTACAGTAAGTTATTTTAATTGTCTTCCAAGCAAAATGCACATGTTCTGTTGTCATGTTCCTAAAATGCAC
Source organism: Phymorhynchus buccinoides (assembly GCA_017654935.2). Taxonomy (NCBI): domain Eukaryota; kingdom Metazoa; phylum Mollusca; class Gastropoda; order Neogastropoda; family Raphitomidae; genus Phymorhynchus; species Phymorhynchus buccinoides. The sequence goes on from CM065699.1 coordinate 14,373,105, forward strand.
ATGTTCTGTTGTCATGTTCCCAAAATGCACATGTTCTGTTGTCATGTTCCTAAAATGCACATTTTCTGTTAATGTTACGGAGTGGGATTCTACTACATTGGAACCTCCCTTATAAGACCTCCCATTATAAGACTACCTCCCACATAAGACCTACTTCTCTGAGACATTGCCCTTCTTTGTAAGTATTAAAATCACCTCCCTTATACAGGCATGGTAGTGGGGGCAAAGTGGTTTTCAAGGAAAATGGCCGGGGGTCCAGAGGGCCGAAGAAAATTCAATAAATGAGTGAAATTTTCACTTTTTTATGCCATTTCAATGCATTTTTTTTATAACTTTGTTTCAAACTGTTTCACGGATTTTCCATGATTCGCGGAGTTCTACCATGCCTGCTTATAAGACCTCATTTAGGATTATTTTTTAAGGTCTTATAAGGGAGGTTCCACTGTACTCAAGTTCCTAAAATGTACATGTCTGTCACTAAGTAAGGTCAGATGATGAATTTCAAATAGCAAAGCAGAGGCAACTGCCATTCCTGGCAATAAAATTAAAAAATCCTCAATAAAGGGAGCTGACCAGTTCGAGGGCGTGGTTGGTGCGGGTGTGCTGGCCTTTGGTCAGCATGTCCAGTAAGTTGTTGACCATCTTCACTGCGTAGTCACCAGCCGAGTCCACAAAACTCTGCACACTGATCGCCACAACACCAGCTCAGAACAGCTTTTAAAACAACCCATCAACAGTGCTTTATCTTGGACAGAGCTGTACGCAATTGGTGGATTTTTATTAATCCCTACTATCTATTTAACTTAATACTTACCAACACCTGAAACAATTGCATTAGCGTTAAGCGACCTGGAGCTATACCATAGCATATAGAAAAACGAAAGTAGGCATCTGGCCTTGACCCCTAGCCGGATGTGGGGCGGGAGTGATCCCCCCTTACTGGTCTAGCAGTGGCTAGGCCAATGAGCGCCTACTTCCGCCATTACGCAATTTTACAGGAAGCATCTTTATTAGTGAGGGAGGATACAAGGGAGGGTACCTCGTTTGTTTCAGGTGTTGGTAAGTATTAAGTTAAATAGATAGTAGGGATTAATAAAAATCCACCAATCTACTTTAACCATACTGTACCAACACCTGAAACAATTGCAGATTACCAAAGTGGAGGAGGGTAGATGCTTCAATACCCCCAAACCACAGAGTGAGAGCAAGAACCTGGGAGCTTTTTTCCCACGAACACTCTTCTGAAAAACAGAACCCCTGTACTCCCTTTTTTTCCTCTTAGACAACTAGGTAATCCTAGGCCAAAGAGTTCGGGAAAAAGGGGGGGTGGGGTGTGTGTGCCCCAATATTGCCCCAAAACATCATTGCAATGATATACCCACTAAAAAACAACATAGGGGGTGGCTGATGGGAGCTTGTCCCCGTACTCACTGGTTTTAGAGGGAGACGGAGGTCTGGGCGACAACTACCTTCTTGATCGTGAAGGAGTCGTCGTCGTGCTGCGTGGAGATGTCCCGCAGGTAGAAGCTGAGGAAGGTGTTGAGCGACCTCCAGTAAGCGGATGACATTATTTTAACCATGGGCACCCCCTTAACCAGAGCGAGCGAGGCGCTGATTGCGCGGAGCTCGTGGACCCTGACAGAGCCAGATGGCAGGCTAACTGGAGACTGAGAATAGGAAAGCTTGATACAGTCTAGCAACCATCTAGCAACCGTGTTCTTTGAAACGTCCTTAGTGTACTTAGGGTTGATAGAGAGAAACAGTCTCCTTCTAGAACCCCTAAAACCCTTGGTTCTGGAGAGATAGGACCTGAGGGCGCGGACCGGACAAAGGAAGCGGTCGGCGTCATCCGGACAGAGGATAGTCCTAAGACTGGGGATGGAGAGGAGAGGTGACTCGACATCGCCGGGTTGATTTTTGGCCCTGAACTCAGGCAGAAAGCAAAGAGAAACCGACAAAAAATCCCCGGCGAACTCCACGTCCCTGGGGAGTCCGCTAAGGGCGTGGAGGCCACTGACCCGTCTGGTCGATGCCAAAGCAATCAAGAAAACCGTCTTGAGAGTGAGGACTTTGAGGGAAAGGGAAGAGAGAGGTTCACAACGATCCCTTAAATAATTCAACACAAGAAACACGTCCCACTGAGGGACCCGGACAGTCCTCGCCGGGGCCCGTAAACGCACCGCGTCCAGGAAGTGGGAAACCTGCGGAGCGGAAAGCTTAGAGGTTCGGTCAAAACCCAAAGCTAACGAAATGGTGTTGATGAGAGAGGCCCTGTAGCCAGAAAGGGTCTGAGCAGAGAGGCCCTTAGTTCTGTGCAGATGTGACAAGAACTCCACAAACTGGACTGTGGAAGGGCGCAGCGCGTCAAATTTCTTGCGCGCGCAGAAAGAGAACCATGCCTTCCAGCGCAAATCGTACAAGGCATTGGTGGATTGGCGCCGAGAGGTCAGCAGAAGTTCCACGGTTCTCGAAGAGAAGCCCTGTCGCCGGAAACCGAGTTTTATAGTTTCCATGCGGCCAGGTTTAGCCTGAAAGGGTTTGGATGGCCTAGACCGCTCCTTGGCTGGAGGAGGGTCTTGGGTGTGAGCCCCAGCATGAGGGGGCCGTCCCTGGCCAGAGCCAGCAGTTCTGGAAACCAGTGTTGAGTCGGCCAATGGGGCGCGACGAGGATCATGTCTGGTCTTTCCAGGAGGCACTTGGCCAAGACTTTCGTGAGCAACGCAGTCGGGGGGTAGGCGTAAACCGACATCCCCGACCAAGACATCGCAAAGGCGTTGCGGGCCAAGGCCTGAGGGTCCCTGACTGGGGACACGTACAGAGGTAGACGATTGCTGTACCTCGTGGCAAAGAGATCCACCATGGGCTTGCCCCAGCGTCTCCAGACTGGGGTCAAGGCCCGATGCGCAATCGTCCACTCCGTTTGAAGCACCTGATGAGAGCGGCTGAGTTGGTCCGCCAGAACATTGAGTTTTCCCGGGACAAACTCCACTGACAGGGAGATCCCGTGGCTGTCGGCCCAAACCAGAGTGTCCTCCGCCGTCAGAGACAGGGAGGCTGAGCGGGTGCCCCCCTGACGACGGAGGTACGCCAAGCTGGTCGAGTTGTCTCCGCAGACCGTGACCTCCTTTCCCCGAATCGCGGGGAGAAAGTGGATCAGGGCCAGCCGGATGGCTTCCAACTCGAGCCAGTTGATATGGAGACGTGTTTGTGGCTCTGTCCACACGCCCGAGGTTTCTTCCGTCTCCATATGGGCTCCCCACCCGCTTAGGGAGGCATCCGTGTGGATGAACAGCTGGGAACCCAAACGACTGATTGGGACCATGCTGTTCATCCAACACGGGTCGGTCCAAGCCATGACCGCCTTCCGAAACCAATCCCCCAACGCGACCTGCTGGTCGAAGTGGGATGGGTCCAGGATGCGCGCCGTCAACTCCCGTTGCAGTGGCCTTTTGCGCACTCTGCCCAACGGGAGGAGCTCCGCTACCGACTCCATGAGGCCCAAAAGGCTGAGGAGTCGGCGAAACGTGGCCGACTTCGCCTCTGAGAGGTCGGCCACGAGACTGACAATGGCTGAAAGCCTGCCCTCGGACGCCGTGACCGTAAAGTTCACGGTGTTGAAGCACATGCCGAGATAGGTGAAGGTCTGAGAGGGGGTCAGATCTGACTTCTTGGAGTTGATGCGGAACCCCAGCCGAAGCGAGAGGTCCGCAAGAACTCGGGTGTGGTCGAGCGAGAGAGCGCGAGAGGATGCGAGTAAAAGCCAGTCGTCGAGAAAGACCTTTAACCGCAGCCCCTGCGAGCGGGCCAGAGCGGCCAGCTCTCTGGTCACGTTGGTGAAGATCCAGGGGGCCAGAGAGAGACCGAACGGTAGGGCGTTGAATTGGAAAGTTTCTCCCTTCCAGACGAAGCGGAGAAACTTTCTGCGGGAAGGGTGGATGGACAGATGGAAGTAAGCGTCTTGCAAGTCCACTGAGGTTGCCCAGTCCCCTGGACGTATGAACGAACGGACCGTGGACGGAGTTTCCATCTTGAACCTGGTTTTGTGAAGAAACTTGTTCAGCGGAGACAGATCCAGAACAGGGCGGTAACCGCCCGACTTCTTCGTGACCGTGAAGAGACGCGAGTAGAAACCGGGTCCTGGAAGAGGGACCCGGGAGACTGCGCCCTTGACGACCAGAGAGTCGACTTCCTGTTGCAGTATCGCCAACCGTACTGGGTCTGCCGGGGGGGAGAAAGCGATCGGTTTTGCCGAGAGTGGCGGTTCTAGCTCGAAGGGGAACCGATACCCTTCCCGCACGACGCCGAGAATCCAGGCGTTGTCGACAAGCGAGCGCCAAGCGGGATACGCCTGAGACAGGGCATCCACGCTGGACGCCACGACGCCTGCCGGTTCCCGGCAGCGCGCGGGCTCTACCGAAAAGACTGTTGCGGCTTCCCGCCGGCCGGTCGGGAAGAGCCCCTCGTAGAGGGGTTGCGAGGGCGGTAAGGACGGTGACCTCCCGTGTGCCTAGCCACGTACTGAGAGGACTTGGAGTCCTGAGTCCTCGGGAAGATTGAGCGCTTTCTGCGCTCCAGGGACCGACCCCCTGGCCTGAACCGAGCAGAGTGCGATTCCGAGCTCTGCCTGGCCTGCTTGACGAGCAGAGCCAACATGGCCTCGTGGCCGTCCTGAGCCTTACGCTCCGAAGACAGCTTGATCACCGAGCCGAGAGCTTCCTCCCCGAAGAGGCCCGAAAGGGGAAGAGGAAGGGAACGGAGTTGCTCTTTCTCCCTTGCCGAGAGGGTTTTTGCCTTCGCGAGAAAGCTGTCCCTTGCGATCGCGGAGGTTTGGACCTTGAGGGAGGCGAGGACATCCGTAAGACTCTGGAGAGCCTCACCGAGCGCGGCGAGAGAGACTCCCACAGCCGGTTCGTCGACTTGCTCGAACAAGCGAAAGTCCATCGGGGACCGAGAGGGAGCAGAGCTCCCCAAGGAGTCCGAAGCGGTTTGAGCGAGAGAACTCGCGACCCCGCAGCCTTTGAGAGCGTCCGAAAGAGCTACTTCGAGGGTCCTGAAGGAGGAGGCCTTGAGGGTGAAAGAGTGACATCCTTCCGAACACTTGAGTCTGTCACTCTCTACCCCCGAGGGTTTTGAGAAACGGGCGAAAGGGAGATAGTCGTCATGGAGACCCAGAACCGTCCGGAACTGGGGAACCAAGAAAGAGCCGGAGGACGAAGACTCTTCGCGACTGCGCACAGAGTGGCCTTGAGCGAAGCGCCTGTCGTCCATCAGCCTTCCTGTACGCAACGATTCCTCCGCCCGGAGAATAGACTCCTGGAGGCAGGAGGGAGGCTGAAGGAAAAGATGGTCTTTCCCTTGCTGGAAAGAGCCAGCCGACTGGCCTGTGACCGAGGCCGAGACGGGAGCGGAGAGGCGGACCACATCCGGGCACGCCCCGCCGATCACGTCCAGGAGGGCCTGGTTGGAAGAGTCCCGCACAACTGGAGGGTCGACGGGTGAAGCTGGAGGAGGAAGATTGCGAAAAGATTCCCTGATGGCTTTGAGAAGACGTTCGTCAAATGCCGGAGGAGAACGTGTCGGAGACAAAGAAGCCTCCGAGGATCCGTGGTTCATGGGTGAACCCGGCCGAGAGAGGCCTAGATCTGGTTCCCCAACGGAAGACTGTGGGGAGAGGGCTCCATCCTGCCCGCGGCCCGGGGAGCCAGGGAGGCCGAGGCCTCCACGGTGACCCGCCGGGGGAGGCCCATCCTGTCCGCGGCCTGGAGTGCCGGGGAGGCCGCGGCCTACTAGGCCACGGCCCCCGAGGCCTCCTACCGAGGGAGGCCCGGGCCTGAGGGAGGCCCGGTGGGGGAGGCCCGAGGGAGACGGAGAGGCCGAGCGGGGCCGCTTGCCACCACGGTCGGCCGACCGGGGGCTACGGTGGCCCGAACGGCGGTAGGCTGCACTGGCGGGGAGGCCTTCGTCCACCGGCTCCGGGTCCATCCGGAGCCGAGGTGTAGGGCCTCCAGGCCTGGAATAGACTCGACCGGTGTCCCCACCGTTGGGGGGATCACCGGGAGAACCTCTCGGACAGAGGCCCGCGGCCAGGGCGAAGCGTCCATGAGAGGCACCCTTCACGCCGTCGGAGACTTTCCGACGACGAGGGGGTGTTAGCCGGTAGGCCTCGGGCTCCCCGGCCGGGGAGGTGTCGAGAGGCCTACGGCCTTCCGGGCTCGAGTTCCCTTCGAGACACCGGGATGTCTGCCCGAGGCCCCAGTCGTAAGACCTCGACCTATGGTCGGAAGGGGACCTCCTTCGCCCTCCCTCGAAAGGGGTGGGGAGACTAGGCGGGCCCCCGAGTGCAAACTTGCCACTCGGGGCGACAGACATGCGCGGCTGCGACTTATCCCACGAAGTTGAAGTCGAAGACCGGGTAGAGGTGGTGGCCTTGGTGGAGAGAGGCCTCCTGTCTGAACAGAAAGGCACAACCGGACCTAAAGACGAATCTGGCCGAGAGGCCTTACACTTCGGTGGTGAGAATGTGAAACCCGACAACACTGGGACCGAAGAGGGCCTAGGAGGCCCACACGGTGAAGACTGAGAATGAGAGCGCTGAGACTTCGAGTGCTTGGACCTCGATTTGTGAGAAACTGAACGGATGGATTTATCCGAAGATTCCTTAGAACGGAAACGGCCTGATTCGTCCCTAGGAAGAGGAGAATGGACCACGGGGTCAACCTGAACTTTAGGAGAAACATTCGAGTTTGAGCCAGAAGTGGCCATATCGTGTGCGTGCGCGCGTGCACTGGAGCACGGCGAGTGAGCGACGCGACAAAGAAAATTATATCTCAAGTTCTAGAGAGAACTATCAAAACTGAGTCAATCGAGACTCAGATACACCCTATGTCCGATGATAGGAGGAAATGGAACAAACCCACCTAGTTAGAGTGCAATAGAAGAAAAAAGTCAGAGTGCTGGTAGCCCAGGTCTTGCCATGAACGCTGGAAAATAGTAATGGCGGAAGTAGGCGCTCATTGGCCTAGCCACTGCTAGACCGGTAAGGGGGGATCACTCCCGCCCCACATCCGGCTAGGGGTCAAGGCCAGATGCCTACTTTCGTTTTTCTATATGCTATGGTATAGCTCCAGGTCGCTTAACGCTAATGCAATTGTTTCAGGTGTTGGTACAGTATGGTTAAAGTAGATTGCCAAGTTTAAACACGCATGAAAAGTTTACCATGTTTCAGTAAGAATGCACACTCAAAATCTTTCTGTTGATTAAGAACAAAAACAAAAAAACTATGTACTTACAACTTGGTTGAAAAAGTCTCAATTTAACATGTCATTTCTATTTTATATATATATAAAAAAAAATTAAAAATGAAGAAAACAATTAGAAGCCTTTTATCATATCATGTTTGCAGCAGGTTTTTACAATAATTTCACAACATAGTAGCATAAGCAATTGCTTGTCAATTGGTATATGGAATTTATCCTTTCAAATGCATTAAGACACATTATCATGATTTCACAGAGAGAAAGATCAGCATGTTTTGACACTGTTTATGTTACGTGTAATATAAACATTACCACTGGCAATAAAACAATGACAGTGACATTTTGAATATCACGTGAAAGGCAGGCAAACTGAGAATAAGACCAGCGACCAATATATAGCGTATTTTTCTGACTATAAGGCGATACTTTTTTCCCCAGACCGAGACCCCTGTGCCTTACAATATGACTAATAAAATAGTAAGAACATGTAGTAACAAAAACCTGAATTTTGTGTAGAATTTGAAGGGTGCGCCTCATAGTCCGAATAATACAGAACATAAAAAGTTTAGATTTGAAATCGCTGCAAAATATAAGAAAGATCCATTAGCTGTTCTGACCTCTTGGCATACTGCACCCCAGTTTCATCACCATAGGTGGCCAGCAGCAGGTCTGATTCCTCCTTGTTCACGTTGGCGAATGAGGAGTCGTACTGTGGGGCAAAGCTGCTGAATGGCCCGTATGTTATGTACTGAACTGTAACCACAATCACCATTTCACCTTTACACCAAAAGATTCATGCACGAGGATCACACACGCGGATGAACACACATGCGCACACAAGCACATTTACACACACAAGCCTTGCTTCTTACAACCCAACTGACTGTGAACCAAAAGGCTTGTCAGTTCATTTACTAGGTATAGGTTACCTTGCTCATTTGTCCTTCTAAAGCTATGCAGGGATCCCAGTGCACGTGAGCACACACACGCACAGACACAGTGATGCACTGAGGATCAAAAAGTGATAGGACAAACTGTCCTGAGACGAGATAAATCAATAGGATAATGTCCCGGCTCTTGCAGAAATCAATAAGACAAAGCATGCCAGTGTTAAATATTTAATCAGACATTTGTACTGACAGGGGAGAACACAATAGGACATTTTCAATTTTAATAGGTCAATGTCCAATGACTTGGGCCTCGGAACATCACTGCACACACACACACACACAGAGGCAAAGAGAGGGAGAGAAAAAAAGAAAACGTACAGGCCCATCTGACTTGAGACACACAAATATGATTGCGTTTAGTAACTGGGAGTGACTTTGTTGCGTTTGTCCTCCTTAAAGCTGGGCAGAGAACCAATGCTTACCCCCTCCCACAGACACACACTGTGACTAAGCTAAAACAAAGCTAGTTATTCACTTACTGGGAGTGACTTTGTTGCGTTTGTCCTTAAAACTGGGCAGAGAACCAATGCTTACCCCCTCCCACACACACACGGTGACTAAGCTAAAACAAAGCTAGTTATTCACTTACTGGGAGTGACTTTGTTGCGTTTGTCCTCCTTAAAGCTGGGCAGAGAACCAATGCTTACCCCCTCCCACACACACACGGTGACTAAGCTAAAACAAAGCTAGTTATTCACTTACTGGGAGTGACTTTGTTGCGTTTGTCCTTAAAACTGGGCAGAGAACCAATGCTTACCCCCAACACACAGACACACACTGTGACTAAGCTAAAACAAAGCTAGTTATTCACTTACTGGGAGTGACTTTGTTGCGTTTGTCCTCCTTAAAGCTGGGCAGAGAACCAATGCTTACCCCCTCCCACACACACACGGTGACTAAGCTAAAACAAAGCTAGTTATTCACTTACTGGGAGTGACTTTGTTGCGTTTGTCCTTAAAACTGGGCAGAGAACCAATGCTTACCCCCAACACACAGACACACACTGTGACTAAGCTAAAACAAAGCTAGTTATTCACTTACTGGAGTGACTTTGTTGTGTTTGTCCTCCTTAAAGCTGGGCAAGGAACCAATGCTTACCCCCCACACACAGACACACACTGTGACTAAGCTCAAACAAAGCTAGTTATTCACTTACTGGGAGTGACTTTGTTGCGTTTGTCCTCCTTAAAACTGGGCAGAGAGCCAGTGCCAGAGGACAGCTTGCCCACAATTTCCCCCAGGTCCACCACCCTCTCTGTATTGCTCACTGCAATGCACATATTAATCATTGTCGTTTTAATAAATAACAAGTCACCAAGCCACATGCATGCTACTGGAGGAAAAGCATTTTTCTCCCTTGAATACACCAAGAGACATTTCCCGAATCCCCAAAATATTTTCAGAGAAAAAATGATCAAGGGGCTTTTACTCTTGAAGATAAACACATAAAACTGTTCAAAATCAGGGAAAAGAGCATCTCCCTGAGCTTAAAATCCCCTCTGATATTTGTTTTTGAACATTCACTTTTCTCTTAATTCATGCCTGAGCCATAACACTGAATAAACACCAATCTCTTTTTTTTCAGACAAGAGAGAGAGAGAGAGATTGAACAAGCAAATGGGCAAAAAAGAGATAGATTTGCAAGAGTACCAGTTAGTGCTGGTTGGAATAAAGTTGTACCTGTTCAAAGCATCATCACACCATCATCTACAACATCAAAAACTGATTAAAATTCAACGAAAGAAAGCATAAATAAAAATAAACTTTCCTTCAATATCAAATTTTCGGTTCAAAAAAGGGAAAAGTTTCCAGGCATCAGAATAGTCTGAAGTCCAATCCTCTGAAACCCGCAGTAAAAAGGCCATCAAGGCCCCAGACTGTAGAGGGACAGCACTGAAATCAGTTCTGAACACCACCAAAAAGGCTTAATATAGTGATAAATCGCTTTAAAATGCTATTTAACACAAAGGATAACACTCAATAAAATAAAAAAAAAGGCAAAACCTCTGACAAGAGAAGCCAATCCTCTGTCAGAAATTCTTAATCCCCTGAAATTCTCTGATCCTCTGACAATTCTGATGCCTGGTTTCTTTTGATAAGACAAAATTTCCTTTTCCAATTTAACTCTTCTAGCACCATATATTTGTTGACATTCTTCGTTGCCTGTGTCATCTCAACTGACAAGAGGGGAGTAACTATTTGTTCAAGTGCACATGCGGCTTTAACAGAAAAATCACTGACATGAGCTCTAAGAATAAACAAACACATGGCAAGGTGCTTGGCAGTGAATGTCTTTGCATTTGGTGGGAGTGTAGATTGATGTCTTGGGCAATTGTATTCGCCCATGGTGCTAGGAGAGTTAAGTAAATGTGATCAAAACTAAAATTATATTTAGTTTCCTAAATTTTCTTTTCCAACATTATCACTCATTACTGACCAATTCCATCACTGTCTGGATTCAGGATATTCAAGGTGGTGACCCCCTTCTTGTTTCGCCGAAAAAAGGACAACTGCAACATTCACACAACGAAAGAGAAACATATTGAGGCAATGTGACCAAAAGATACCGTCGCAGTCAACATGCTAGTGAAAGTCTATTGCAATTTTAAAGCACAGTTCAAACACAAATTTTAAAAAAATACAAAATGCACAAACTATCTAAACATAATTCCAATTAACCCTTTCGGCGCCAATGTCGCATTTTTGCACCACAATGATTTAACACCCATGTCACTAAAAGGCATCAAATCAGGGTCTGTTATCCAAAGACCCTATTCTCTTAATTTGGGAGGTGGGGATAGGCCTTACTTTAAATATATCGCAGAGGAATCCCCAATATTACAGACAGAGTTTTGTCTCTACCCAGGTAAGTTTAATGGACATTTTTTGCTGAAAAATGTCTGGCAGAGACAGAGTTAAAGCACAATTCAAACACAAATTTAAAAACAAAACAAAAAAATGCACAAACTATCTAAACGTAATTTCAGTTAAAGAATCTGTAACATGATTTAGCAAAAATAAATAAAAGTGTTGTTTGTTAGTTAGTGAGTCATGTCCAACAATGATCTTGATACAGTGGAACCTCCCTTATAAGACCTCCCATTATAAGACTCCCTCCCACATAAGACCTACTTCCGTGAGACATTGTCCTTCTTTGTATTAAAACTATGTACCTCCCTTATAAGACCGATCCCTTATAAGACCTCACTTTGGATGATTTTCGAAGGTCTTATAAGGGAGGTTCCACTGTACCACAGAGGACACAGCTGCTATTCTTGGATAGGACTAAAATTTCTTTATATCAGAGGAGTGTGTGTGTGTGTGTGTGTGTGTGTGTGTGTGTGTGTGTGTGTGTGTGTGTGTGTGTGTGAGTGAGTGAGTGAGTGAGTGAGTGAGTAGTGTGTGCATGCGTGCGTGTGTGTGTGTGTGTGTGTGTGTGAGTGAGTGAGTGAGTGAGTGAGTGAGTAGTGTGTGCATGCGTGCGTGTGTGCGAGTGAGTGAGTGAGTCAAGTCAAGTCAAGTCAAAATTTTATTTCCAGATGGGAACATTGTATAAGCAAAACAGTGCGTGCGTGCGTGCATGTGTGTGAAGATGTTTAATATGTTGGGGTCTCTGTGCATGAGGGCATCTTTCACTCTTTCACACAGTGATGGGCAAGTTATATTGTGACTGGTCTGTCGCTCTGTTGCCGTGGTGGGGGTGCTCACATGTACAGACACCTTAGGGTGTACGCATTTATTGCATTTTATTGTGTTTTATATTTGTATTGATCGATTGCAAGACAAAGTTCCTTGTTTTAATGAGATGGGGACAATAAATCATTTTTAAATGATTGAATGACTGAATGCCTTAACCCCACCCACCCCCAAACAACAAAAAACAACCAATATGTGCACGAGTACCAGTCAGTCATGATTGTACAACTAAGAAAATTTACCAGAGAGAAGAGGAGGCAATTGCTATTTTGGAAAGCTGTACATGAAGGAAGGTCACAAGATAGTTAAGACCTTCACCTGCCAATTCAACGCGCAAGTGACTGAATTTGGAATCCCGGCCTGGCCCTTTCTTTACACTTTGACGGTAAAACTCGAACTTCGCAGACAGCTGCGACTAGAAATAGTACCAAATGAAAGCAAAGATCCCCCCCCCCCTCCTGGGGATACTAGGGGGGGTCTTTTGTACATAGTTCCACCTTCTGGAAGTTATGTGCTTATAACTTCCTCTAATCTGTCACTCTCTTTGACTCTGCCTTTTCCATTTGCTTACTGTAATCTACTATTTTTCGGCGTTACCGGTCCATTCTCCAGCCTTTTTTCACGAAACACTTTCAAAAACATTCCTCCCCACCCCCCTCCTGATACCAGGGGATCATTTGCATAAATAGTTCCCCCACCTTCTGGAAGTTCTGTGCTTGTAACTTCCTCTCATCTGTCACTCTCTTTGACTCTGCCTTTTCCATTTGCTTACTGTCATCTACTATATTTCTGCCTTACCGGTCCATTCTCCTGCCTTTTTTCACGAAACACTTTCAAAAACATTTCCTCCAGGCGAAGTCAGACTTGCTGGGCCTAACTATTTCTTTGTTAGGCGCAAAAGGGCAGCATGACGCATCTGCGCTCATAATAGACAGGAAACTGTCTGAGCGATCGAAGAAGAAGAAGAAGAAAATGAAGACAAAAAGGTAAGAGCACTCACGTTAGTCTCTGGCTTTCTGGCGGTCAGTTCTTGCCGGGCCACTTTCGCAGCCTCCGTCACTTCAGCCAAGATCTCCTCCGGAGACAGGTTGTCTGGGAACGGTTCAAACGGGGTCCCACTGTGCACGGACACATCACACCACAGTCATATTACAGCAATCAAGCAGCTATACAAACACCCATTTATTTATTTAACCCCTTGACTGCCACCAACGTATTACGTACTGACCTGATGACATCACTGATGATGTCATTAGAAGAGGAATAACCCTGATATGCTGGCTTTACTGTGGAAAAAGTGGCAGAATCTGAACTTAGGCAAATCAAAAAGAGCATAGAAAGTGTTGAAACGATCTTGGGTTTGCACCAGTAGATCGACACAGGTAAATTTAGTGATGATTCGAGCGAGTATTTCTTAAATTAATTTTGCCTAAGTTCAGATTCTGCCACTTTTTCCACAGTAAATGCTTCGTACGGTAGTAGAAGAGTTAATTGCACTAAAATGATTCATATTAACCCTTTCGCCGCCAGCCATGTTTTAAGCCAAAAAATGCCATTAAACTTACCTGGGTAGAGAAAAAAATAATATCTGCAATATTGGGAATTCCTGTGACATATATAGCATTAGGCCTATCCTTGCCTCACAAAATTACGAAAATGGGGTCTTCAGATAACAGGCCCTGAATTGATGCTTTTTAGTGACATGGGTGTTGAACCATTGTGGTGCAAAAATGTGACATTGGCGGCGAAAGAGTTAAAAACAACCCCTTACATACCCCCCCCCCCCCCCCCCCCCCCCCCCCCCCACCCACCCCCCCACCCCCCCCCCCCACCCCCACCCCCCATATCCTTCACATTCTTACACACACAATCATTTCAAACATTATCTCTTCCGCAAAAGTTCATTACTTCTTTCATCTCCTATCTGCTCAGTTTGACTTGCGTTTGTCAGTCACGTTCGAACATGACCACCAGAGTACATGAGGCGACTGCTATTCTCAAAAACTGGCCCAGAGTTTGCTTATACAGAGGGTGCCTTGCCCAAGTGACATCCCCAGCCATGAGGTCTGTTCAAATTGACATGCAGCTCCTCCACAATTCATTTGTTTTCATGGTAATATCTACCATATTTTTCGAACTATGTTGTTGTTGTCATACCCTGGCTTAAAGACTCCAGGGATCATCCCAACAGCTGAAGCACTTGAACCCTATGGTAAAAATACACCAACTAGGGATGAGAACATTATGTGCGCGACTGTTTTTTTATTACCCCGCCACATGAGCAGCCACACTTTGACTTCGGAGGAAGGACTATAAGTATAAGGCGAAACTTTTCCCCCAGACTCAGTTATAATATGACTGATAAAACAGTGAGACAATATCGATGGCTTGGAGTCAAAACGGACTATCTTTAGATAGTCCATTGACGTATTATTGGATTTATTACAAAAACTAATAACTTGTATCAAACAATGACTGCAGAAATATAAAAAGGGTTTTTTGCTTTTTATATTTCAGCAGTCTTTTATTTTATACAATTTATTAGTTTTCGTAATAAGTTCAATAATATGTTAAAGGAATATCTAAATATAGTCCGTTTTGAATCCAAGCCATCGACATTATTATAATAACAAAGTCTGACATTTGGGTAAAATTTGGGGGTTGTGCCTTATAGTCAAAAGAATATCGTACACTTGCTCAACTTCCAATATTGAAATTTCCAGTGCTTTCACTTTCATAATTTTCATGTTGACAATTCTGTATGCACATTTTGTGCCATTTTCTTTCTGTCAACCTTGAAGTTCTGTCTGATGCAGTCCAAAGACAGAAAAGGGGAAGACAAGCATCCAATCTCTTTTCCCTATATGAGTAGCAAGGACAGAAACACTGGCTATGTCCCTTTTAAACGTGACACATTTACACGTCGATAGGCCAGTTGAATTCTCCGTTCAAATTCCAGTCTGAGTTTTTGGATAGCCGCTGCTGTGAATGGTGTATAACTACCCCACTAACGATAACTCTATCAGCCCGGTTCGCTGTAACTCTTAAGTAGTCCATCTTACCCTTTTAGAATCTTTGTGCAGTCTCAGAGAGATATACCGTATTTTACGGACTGTAAAGCGCACCTGATTATAAGGCGCACCCCCCTAAATTAACACAAAATTCAGATTTTGTTTCTCTATTTTCTTACTGTATTATCAGTCACATTATAAGGCGCAGGGGTCTCATCCTGGGGGAAAAGTATCGCCTTATAGTCCGTAAAATATGGTATTCATAACTTGACTTGGCCTACACATTTGTGAACTTTGGTGACAGTAATATCGATTTAAAAACTTACTCGAGACATCAAGCTGAAGTAAAGAGAAAAGATGGCAAGGGTGAAAGAAAGAAACAGAGAAAAAACGACCATCAAATACATGGGTGCTCCAAGGAAATTTCAAAAATCCTGCAACTGTCCAGGGTCCGCCTAGTTAACAACTTGACTTAATCCTAAAAATATAAAGTTCCTGGTGAAGGCATGTAAATAGTTATCTGTATTCATTTATTTTATATTCTAGACATGCGAGAAACTGACAAAACGTGCATAAATAGGAAATTCGTTGCTTCTAAAATTATCATAATCCGGCAACGCCGGCTCCAGGCAGTAAAAAAAAAAAATTATAATAATAATACTGAACATTTATATAGCGCTTTACTCCCTTTGCGGGGAGCTCAAAGCGCTTTACATAGACAATAAAATACAAATAAGTTAACATTATACATAATAAGACTCGCTACAATCAAATCAAATATACATAAAATAACATTATTTTATCCTGCATTTCGGGACATCCTGAAAGCAGGAGCATCCATGCAAATATGAAGAAAACTAGGCACCACTGCAGCCATCTCCAGCTTACACGGTCTTTGCAGTCTTGCTTTTGGGTTTCTCTTTGGGTTTGGGCTCCTCCACCACCGGTGGTTTCTCTTCCAGCACCTTGCCGTTTTCGCCGATGCCGATGTCCGCCAGGGTGAGGTTGGCCAGCCAGCTCTGCGTCTTCTTCAGCGTCAGCAGCCTGTCCTGAAAGAGTAGGCAAAAACTATGTGGCAAGCCTGTTGTTGTTGTTGTTCCCTGGCTTAACGACTCCAGGGATCATCCCAACAGCCAGAGCACTTCAGCAATGCAGTACAAATGCGCGCACCAGCTAGGGATGAGAACATTACGTGTGTGACCGTTTTTGATTACCCCGCCATGTGGGCAGCCACACTCCGTCTTCGGGGGATTTTAGACTGATGATGTTATGCCGGGAGCTTGTCATGGCTTAAGACAATCCCTGCACAACCATTCAGAGCATAACAACATTTTGATGTAGCCTTGGTGCAAGCCTTACAAAATGTGCAAAACATGATGCTTGAATCTAACCTTGGAGCTTGAATCAAATCATGAAGCTTAACCCTTTCACCGCCAACGTCGCATTTTAGCACCACAATGGTTTAACACCCATGTCAATAAAAGGCATCAAATCAGGGCCTGTTACCCAAAGACCCTATTTTCTTAATTTTGGGAGGTAAGGACAGGCCCTATTTTATGCACGCAGCAGAGGAATCCCCAGTATTGCAGACAAAATCTTTTCTCTACCTGGGTAAGTTTAATGGTAAATTTTGGCTGAGGAATGGCTAGCGCTGAAAGGGTTAAATATTCTACAAAGCTTGACCCAAACATGAAGCTTGAATTAAACCTTGAAGCTTGAATCAAATCATGGAGCTTAAATCGAAGCACAAAGCTTGACCCAAAACATGAAGCTTGAATTTAACCATAGATCTTGAATCTAACCATAGATCTTGAATCTAACCATAGATCTTGAATCTAACCATAGATCTTGAATTTAACCATAGATCTTGAATCTAACTATAGATCTTGAATCTAACCATAGATCTTGAATCTAACCATGGAGCTTGAATCCAATCACAAAGCTTTAACCCATGATGATTGCGCACTGCCCATTTGCCCTGCGGGCTGCACTCCCAGCCTGCAGGTTCTGAGAGAGAGAGGTGATAGTTTTATTACAAAACAGACAAAAATACGACAATGAAGTGCTTGCAAATGAATTACAATTGTGCAACGAGTTTAGCAATCATTCTGACGCAAATAGCTTCAGAATAAACGTATTTTAGTCATTAATAGTTTCTAGATTGATAAGGAAAGTAAATGGAGGTCTCTGCCCGACAATTTGTCGGGTGCAGGCACTGGTAGTTGAACTAGGGCGCCTGACAAATTGTCGGACGCAAGGCGGAATGAGTTAATCAAAACATTAAGCTAGAATTTTAACATGAAGTTTGAACTTAAACATGAACTGATGAAGCTTGAAACACAAAAGATGGAATTGTGTCATTTTTTCATAATTATTAAGATCATTTTTTACCTACATACTAATGATGCACACACACTTTCACAGACACAGACACACACACAAGCGTACTCAAACACTAACCTTGCTGAGCTGCTTGGACCCAAGATGTATCAGGCGCTTGGCTTCTTTGTAGTACACGGTTTCCGGTCGATTATACACCATGGCATTATTGCACATCAGCATAAAATCTTTCTGCAAAACAAACAACCCATAATATCCATCAGCGTACATTCTATACTCTCTGGCTTTCTCTCCCAGTCTGGAAGGTTGTTTCAAAGGTAGACTAGAGCATGAAAATTCTACATCAGCAGTCGCGCGGCAGCATTTTCGGCTCCAGTAACCTGGACCTTTGACCAAAGACCTTCAATTTCGAACTTGGCCTAGATATCCTAAGTTACTATCCGCATGCAAAATGTGAGGGTCCTAGATCAATCATGGTAACATACATATCCACATAGTCCGAGGGGTAATTGCCTAAATGTGTTAACACCCTTCTTTATTCCTCTTGTGATAACACGTTTAGGCAATTACCCCTCTAATTTTATTGTTACATAGTCAGTCAGCCACATAGTCAGGAAGAAACAGACAGACACCAATAAAAACATTACCCGCTTCGCTTCACGGCTGATAAACAGTAATGGGCGCAAAGAGTTAAAACTGCTTATCAAAAATGAATGCAAGAAAAATAAAATACTGCTATCTTGTACTTTACACACGCTCTCCCCTCAAATTTTTGCAAGGAAATTTTTCAAAAGAGAAGCTGCATTCTGGCATTCTTTGGAAAGGGATAGGGAAAGGATCAGCCTACCGTTAGTTTCTTAAAACCGAAAGAAGCAGACTCTGAGTTTGAGGGGAGTGTCTAAAGTACATAATTGCCGAAAATGCACATTACCAAAGAAATGGGTATATATTCCATGACATTTCGGCACAGTCTCATTTCTCAATTTTGGCTTACCTTATACTCCATGACATTAAAGTACTCGTTTCTCTCGATTTTGGTTTCCATGGTACTGAAGTCCATGGGATGGTGGATGATGTTGGAGTAGCCCGGGGCGATGGAGTCTGTCACTGGGTAGGCGAAAAACCCATTCACATCTTTCCTGAAAACCCACAAAATAGAACTCAACTTTAATTCATGTAACTTTAGAAAATGGGGGAAGTTAACAAATTATGCTTAACGGAAATTCTGCTTAACGTCCTCCGGTCTGGAACAGACACATATGGGACATTAGTAGATATAAAGATGGTGGGAACGATCCTGGAGGCAATGCCCGGAGGCAAGTGCAACACCAGGAAAGTCCCCAATTTTTAAAAATACAGATGTACTATGAAACAAATGCTTAAAATACTACTAAATCTATTCATATTTTTCACAAATACATTTTTTCTTAAGATTAAAAAAAACTAAGCAAACTTGTTTTGTTTTTTTCAAAAAGACTAAAATGTATTCATAACCCATACCTGTGAATTTCACATATCAATTGTGGGTTTTTTTATTATTTAAAAAATTAAGCAAACTTTTTCTTCTTTTTTTTTATATTCAAAAAGACTAAAAATTATCCACAACATATTATAACTGAAAAATACAGAAACTCACACTACACACAAAAATTAACTCACTCGGGACTGGCCAAATTATTTCCTCTTGTTCTGTGGGGACTGGGCATTCGACTAGGTTCGTAAAATAATCACCAAAACCAAGTTATGAAGAGTTAGGCATCAATATTTTCAGAAAAGATTAGCAACACCATGCACTAAACGATCGTAAAATATCAAATTCCTTACCTTCGTCTCCTATTGACGAAAACAGCTAACACATAGAAAGAAGGAACATTTCACATTCCGATCTTTGACCCCCCTCTACAACCAAAGCTGAAAATAAAGTCTGCAATGATTGGTTGATTTCAAGAGAGGCAAGGTCAAAGCAAACTGAAAATAGGTTATGACTTCCCACCGGAAAGCTGGTTACCTGCCAGAAATCAAAACCTCTTGAAAACTCTTATGAGCCGGAGCCGGGCCATTCGTCCTAAACGGTTGTGCGAGCCATGAGCCGGATCCGGCTCATTTGCCCGGAGTGAGTTAAGTTAAATTAAGCTAAAAGACAACAAATTATACCTATCTTCACACACATTCAGCATCGATTTTTTTCCTTTTTTAAATTTTCCTAGCTTTTTTCTCCAGAACCAAGTCATGAAACTTCTTTGCTGGACAAAATGTACATTTAACCCTTTCATCATCAGCCATTTTTTAGCCAAAAAATTATGTTAAACTTACCTAGGTAAAGAAAAGTTGGCTTTGAGCTGCATGATACCCCTCCCCCCCCCCCCCCCCCCCCATATGATAGTATCAAATAAGGCCTTTTCTTACCTCCCAAAATGAACAACGTAAGGTCATTGGATAACAGGCCCTAATTTCATGCCTTTTAGTGACATGGGCGTTAGATCAGTGTGATGCAAAAATGCGACATTGGTGGCTGAAGAGTGACATTAACCTTTCCACTGCCAATGTCGCATTTATGCACCACAATGGTTTAACACCCATGTCACTAAAAGGCATCAAATCAGGACCTGTTATCCAAAGACCCTGTTTTCTGAATTTTGGGAGGTCAGGATAGGCCTAATGTTGTATTGTATGCAACACAGGAATTCCCAATATTGCAGATAACAAAACATTCATTAACCAGTTAAAATTAATAGTATGTTTTTGGCTGTAAAGTGACTGTCGGTTAAAGGGTTAAAAACAACTAAAACAAGTCGCTTACATTTGAAGAATTTTATGCAAGTATTCCAAGCACTGTCGAAGAATGGCGCCATCATCACTGCGAACGACACAGGATCTGGGAGAATGGCGCACACGTTCTTCAATCGTCTCCCCTTCAGCGAGAGGACCGCTTAGTTCCCCTTCCATGCACACCTTCTTTTCTGCCGGTTCGCCCAGTGACAGGCTTCCGTTCGATGGCTCATCTTCTGGCAGACTTCGCTTCAAGTCGATGGTTTCCTGTGTTGGAAGTAAATCTTTTAAAATGGTTTTTATTATTTTTATTATTGATGTCTGTGTATGATTTAGCATAATATATAGTGCTTAGTCCACTGCATTAATACTAACATTGGGATATTTGCTTTCCTTTGTCATACCTTTGTCATTCTAGTTTTGAAATGTTCATGTTGATCATAACCACACACGCCCCTTTTTAATTTTATGTTCCCTTTATGTTCTATTTTTTGTTTTGTTTTTCTTTTATTTCCTTTGTTCTTATATTATAGATAAAACCTTTGTGAAGCTGGTTTTAGGATAAACTAGTGGATTCCTTAGAGGAGATTGATTTTCAATTGCTGCTAATGTATATGCTGATTTGTTTTATTTGATAATGATGGCTATTCAGTATGAATGAGCTAATCATTGTGTTATTTAGTTCCTTAAAAGAGTATTGTCTTGTTGTAACATGCATTATGGAAGAAGAGAACCTTTTTTTTGCAAGGGGGGGGGGGGGGAACAAACAAAAACAAACAATCTTTTAAAATAGTGCTCAATGGGACCTCCCTATTAAGACCTTAACCCTTTCGCCGCCAGCCATTTTTTAGCCCCAAAAATGCCATTAAACTTAACTGGGTAGAGAAAAATAAAATATCTGCAATATTGCAAATTCCTCTCTGACATAATTATATAACATTAGGCCTATCCTTACCTCCCCAAATTAAGAAAATAGGGTCTTTGGATAACAGGCCCTGACTTGATGCCTTTTAGTGACATGTGTGTTAAACCATTGTGGTGCTAAAATGCGACATTGGCGGCGAAAGGGTTAAACTTATTTGGCTACAAAAAAGATTTTGTCTGCAATATTGTGGGATTTCTCTGTGACACGTTTAGAATAGGGTCAATCCTTAGGAACACAATATCATTGTATAACAGACCCTGATTTCAAGAGTTTTAATGACATGGGTGTTAAATCATCGTGGTGCAAAAATGCGACATTGGCGGTGAAAGGGTTAAAAAATGAGCCCCCCAAAGATCTTACTTAGTCAATAGGGAGGACGGGGTGGACACTCAGTAGTCCAGATTATGAAAGGGGGAAAAAATGAGCCCCCCAAAGATCTTACTTAGTCAATAGGGAGGGCGGGGTGGACACTCAGTAGTCCAGATTATGAAAGGGGGAAAAAATGAGCCCCCCAAAGATCTTACTTAGTCAATAGGGAGGACGGGGTGGACACTCAGTAGTCCAGATTATGAAAGGGGGAAAAAATGAGCCCCCCAAAGATCTTACTTAGTCAATAGGGAGGACGGGGTGGACACTCAGTAGTCCAGATTATGAAAGGGGGAAAAAATGAGCCCCCCAAAGATCTTACTTAGTCAATAGGGAGGACGGGGTGGACACTCAGTAGTCCAGATTATGAAAGGGGGAAAAAATGAGCCCCCCAAAGATCTTACTTAGTCAATAGGGAGGACGGGGTGGACACTCAGTAGTCCAGATTATGAAAGGGGGAAAAAATGAGCCCCCCAAAGATCTTACTTAGTCAATAGGGAGGGCGGGGTGGACACTCAGTAGTCCAGATTATGAAAGGGGGAAAAAATGAGCCCCCCAAAGATCTTACTTAGTCAATAGGGAGGACGGGGTGGACACTCAGTAGTCCAGATTATGAAAGGGGGAAAAAATGAGCCCCCCAAAGATCTTACTTAGTCAATAGGGAGGACGGGGTGGACACTCAGTAGTCCAGATTATGAAAGGGGGAAAAAATGAGCCCCCCAAAGATCTTACTTAGTCAATAGGGAGGACGGGGTGGACACTCAGTAGTCCAGATTATGAAAGGGGGAAAAAATGAGCCCCCCAAAGATCTTACTTAGTCAATAGGGAGGACGGGGTGGACACTCAGTAGTCCAGATTATGAAAGGGGGAAAAAATGAGCCCCCCAAAGATCTTACTTAGTCAATAGGGAGGACGGGGTGGACACTCAGTAGTCCAGATTATGAAAGGGGGAAAAAATGAGCCCCCCAAAGATCTTACTTAGTCAATAGGGAGGACGGGGTGGACACTCAGTAGTCCAGATTATGAAAGGGGGAAAAAATGAGCCCCCCAAAGATCTTACTTAGTCAATAGGGAGGACGGGGTGGACACTCAGTAGTCCAGATTATGAAAGGGGGAAAAAATGAGCCCCCCAAAGATCTTACTTAGTCAATAGGGAGGACGGGGTGGACACTCAGTAGTCCAGATTATGAAAGGGTTAAAAAATGAGCCCCCCAAAGATCTTACTTAGTCAATAGGGAGGGCGGGGTGGACACTCAGTAGTCCAGATTATGAAAGGGGGAAAAAATGAGCCCCCCAAAGATCTTACTTAGTCAATAGGGAGGACGGGGTGGACACTCAGTAGTCCAGATTATGAAAGGGGGAAAAAATGAGCCCCCCAAAGATCTTACTTAGTCAATAGGGAGGACGGGGTGGACACTCAGTAGTCCAGATTATGAAAGGGGGAAAAAATGAGCCCCCCAAAGATCTTACTTAGTCAATAGGGAGGACGGGGTGGACACTCAGTAGTCCAGATTATGAAAGGGGGAAAAAATGAGCCCCCCAAAGATCTTACTTAGTCAATAGGGAGGACGGGGTGGACACTCAGTAGTCCAGATTATGAAAGGGTTAAAAAATGAGCCCCCCAAAGATCTTACTTAGTCAATAGGGAGGACGGGGTGGACACTCAGTAGTCCAGATTATGAAAGGGAGAAAAAATGAGCCCCCCAAAGATCTTACTTAGTCAATAGGGAGGACGGGGTGGACACTCAGTAGTCCAGATTATGAAAGGGGGAAAAAATGAGCCCCCCAAAGATCTTACTTAGTCAATAGGGAGGACGGGGTGGACACTCAGTAGTCCAGATTATGAAAGGGTTAAAAAATGAGCCCCCCAAAGATCTTACTTAGTCAATAGGGAGGACGGGGTGGACACTCAGTAGTCCAGATTATGAAAGGGTTAAAAAATGAGCCCCCCAAAGATCTTACTTAGTCAATAGGGAGGACGGGGTGGACACTCAGTAGTCCAGATTATGAAAGGGTTAAAAAATGAGCCCCCCAAAGATCTTACTTAGTCAATAGGGAGGACGGGGTGGACACTCAGTAGTCCAGATTATGAAAGGGTTAAAAAATGAGCCCCCCAAAGATCTTACTTAGTCAATAGGGAGGACGGGGTGGACACTCAGTAGTCCAGATTATGAAAGGGGGAAAAAATGAGCCCCCCAAAGATCTTACTTAGTCAATAGGGAGGACGGGGTGGACACTCAGTAGTCCAGATTATGAAAGGGGGAAAAAATGAGCCCCCCAAAGATCTTACTTAGTCAATAGGGAGGACGGGGTGGACACTCAGTAGTCCAGATTATGAAAGGGGGAAAAAATGAGCCCCCCAAAGATCTTACTTAGTCAATAGGGAGGACGGGGTGGACACTCAGTAGTCCAGATTATGAAAGGGTTAAAAAATGAGCCCCCCAAAGATCTTACTTAGTCAATAGGGAGGACGGGGTGGACACTCAGTAGTCCAGATTATGAAAGGGGGAAAAAATGAGCCCCCCAAAGATCTTACTTAGTCAATAGGGAGGACGGGGTGGACACTCAGTAGTCCAGATTATGAAAGGGGGAAAAAATGAGCCCCCCAAAGATCTTACTTAGTCAATAGGGAGGACGGGGTGGACACTCAGTAGTCCAGATTATGAAAGGGGGAAAAAATGAGCCCCCCAAAGATCTTACTTAGTCAATAGGGAGGACGGGGTGGACACTCAGTAGTCCAGATTATGAAAGGGTTAAAAAATGAGCCCCCCAAAGATCTTACTTAGTCAATAGGGAGGACGGGGTGGACACTCAGTAGTCCAGATTATGAAAGGGGGAAAAAATGAGCCCCCCAAAGATCTTACTTAGTCAATAGGGAGGACGGGGTGGACACTCAGTAGTCCAGATTATGAAAGGGGGAAAAAATGAGCCCCCCAAAGATCTTACTTAGTCAATAGGGAGGACGGGGTGGACACTCAGTAGTCCAGATTATGAAAGGGGGAAAAAATGAGCCCCCCAAAGATCTTACTTAGTCAATAGGGAGGACGGGGTGGACACTCAGTAGTCCAGATTATGAAAGGGTTAAAAAATGAGCCCCCCAAAGATCTTACTTAGTCAATAGGGAGGACGGGGTGGACACTCAGTAGTCCAGATTATGAAAGGGGGAAAAAATGAGCCCCCCAAAGATCTTACTTAGTCAATAGGGAGGACGGGGTGGACACTCAGTAGTCCAGATTATGAAAGGGGGAAAAAATGAGCCCCCCAAAGATCTTACTTAGTCAATAGGGAGGACGGGGTGGACACTCAGTAGTCCAGATTATGAAAGGGAGAAAAAATGAGCCCCCCAAAGATCTTACTTAGTCAATAGGGAGGACGGGGTGGACACTCAGTAGTCCAGATTATGAAAGGGGGAAAAAATGAGCCCCCCAAAGATCTTACTTAGTCAATAGGGAGGACGGGGTGGACACTCAGTAGTCCAGATTATGAAAGGGAGAAAAAATGAGCCCCCCAAAGATCTTACTTAGTCAATAGGGAGGACGGGGTGGACACTCTACTTAGTCAATAGGGAGGACGGGGTGGACACTCAGTAGTCCAGATTATGAAAGGGGGAAAAAATGAGCCCCCCAAAGATCTTACTTAGTCAATAGGGAGGACGGGGTGGACACTCAGTAGTCCAGATTATGAAAGGGGGAAAAAATGAGCCCCCCAAAGATCTTACTTAGTCAATAGGGAGGACGGGGTGGACACTCAGTAGTCCAGATTATGAAAGGGGGAAAAAATGAGCCCCCCAAAGATCTTACTTAGTCAATAGGGAGGACGGGGTGGACACTCAGTAGTCCAGATTATGAAAGGGGGAAAAAATGAGCCCCCCAAAGATCTTACTTAGTCAATAGGGAGGACGGGGTGGACACTCAGTAGTCCAGATTATGAAAGGGGGAAAAAATGAGCCCCCCAAAGATCTTACTTAGTCAATAGGGAGGACGGGGTGGACACTCAGTAGTCCAGATTATGAAAGGGGGAAAAAATGAGCCCCCCAAAGATCTTACTTAGTCAATAGGGAGGACGGGGTGGACACTCAGTAGTCCAGATTATGAAAGGGGGAAAAAATGAGCCCCCCAAAGATCTTACTTAGTCAATAGGGAGGACGGGGTGGACACTCAGTAGTCCAGATTATGAAAGGGGGAAAAAATGAGCCCCCCAAAGATCTTACTTAGTCAATAGGGAGGACGGGGTGGACACTCAGTAGTCCAGATTATGAAAGGGGGAAAAAATGAGCCCCCCAAAGATCTTACTTAGTCAATAGGGAGGACGGGGTGGACACTCAGTAGTCCAGATTATGAAAGGGGGAAAAAATGAGCCCCCCAAAGATCTTACTTAGTCAATAGGGAGGACGGGGTGGACACTCAGTAGTCCAGATTATGAAAGGGGGAAAAAATGAGCCCCCCAAAGATCTTACTTAGTCAATAGGGAGGACGGGGTGGACACTCAGTAGTCCAGATTATGAAAGGGGGAAAAAATCTGAAAATTTTGGGTCACAATTTAGAGCCCAATAGAGGGAGTCTTAATAGGGAAGGTCTTAACAGGAAGGTTCCACTGTATATCAAATGTACCCCATAACACATGCAAATTATATATGAACATACACACAGACACACAATATACACGATACGCAAGTCACATCTAAAAAAAAACATGATTTTTTTTGTTGCTAAAATTTGAAATAAAAGCCACACCTGATGACAATTTTTAGAAAACCCTTGTATTTTAAATGTTTACAAACCTTGACACACACACAAATTGCATCAACTCAAGTTATCAAAGTGTTAACACTTAACAATAACTGTTAACAGTCAGTCTGATTAATAAAACCTTATGATGAATGCTACTCTGCACTGTTGTTTTACCTTTTCAAATCGGAGGAGGCCCTAAGATGACTTTTCAAAGACTAATTGTGTAAAACTTCAATGGTGAAAAAAACCACAACCCAATTGTTATGGGGAGTTGTTGGTTTTTTAAGCTAAAGGAGAACTATTACATACTTTGTTTACTTACTTGTGTGTGTGTGGAGGGGGGGGGGGGGGGGGGGGGGGGGGGGGGTAGGTGGGAGTGTGTGTGTGACAAACTTAATTGGTCTATGTGAATAACATGTGCTTTTATGCATGTCTTAGTTTATGATATAATATGATGTCTCATCAGTTTTAGATTTAACCCCTTGACTGCCAGAGAAATTTTTAAAAAAATAATTGGGCAAATCATGCCACGAAAAAGACAACTGATAGAGCCAATCTGGCAAAATCGTCTGGGGATATTACTCTCTTGATTGTGTTAAAGCAAAAGCCAGCATATCAGGGTTATTCCTCTTCACCTGATGACGTCATCAGTGATGTCATCAGATCAGTACATGGTACGTTGGTGGCAGTCAAGGGGTTAAATGCACGCTGAAAAATGATTTTCTTCATTTGAAGACAATAAAGAAATTTGAATTTGAATTTGATGCTCAGTATTTTTCTTTGCAACACAATTACAGTATTAAAACAAAGTTGTTACTTTATTGTGTTTTTTTGTTTTTTATTGTCAAAATCAACACTTTCTAATTTCTAGTTTCTAATTTCTGCTTAGTGCTATAGTTTCACTCACTTCATCCTTTTCCTTCTTCTTTTTCTTTTTCTTGTGCTTGTGCTTGCTGGCAGGTCTTTCTTCCGTCGGCTGAGCACCGAAGGTTTCCGACGGCTCTTGTAGTCCCACCTTCAGGACCAGTTTTAGGGGTTTGTCTCCCATGTCTGCAACGTTACTCCCTGAAGAAATGCCATCCCCGCTCATTTCTGCACATAGTGCAATTGCCAAGTTCTAGTTTATACTATCTCAGTATCTGTTTAATAAAAATGCATTTGATTCATAGGATTTGAGAAATTATATTATTAGGTAAAAGAAAAGCGTAATACTAATAGAAGTCTTACCTCAAGAGCACTAGTAATAATTTTGCAAAGGCGCGGTTTACCGTTTAATAATAATAATAATAATACTATTAATAGGAATTTATATATATAGCGCTCTTTATTATCACATGAGCTCAGTGCGCTTTACATTGATAACAAGAACATTAAAGGCAAACAAATAATGAATCATTAGAAAGTAAAATAAACATGACGATTGCACACAACGTTCTCTTACTTCCTCACACACACACACACACACACACACACACACACACACACACACACACACACACACGCACATACACACACACGCAGCGCGTGTCGCAGCCAAAATAGTCGCTCGTTCAAATAATTCGCCCGCTACTATGAGAGTGTGTATTTGCGACAACCACAAATTTCACTCTTTCTTTACTTGAACTAGTTGAAGTTGAACCATTTACCTAACCCTAACCCTATCCCTAGAAAAAAGTGAAATTTGTGGTTCATGCTCAATATCGCAAAATGTCGCAAATACACACTCTCATAGTAGCCGGGCGAATTATTTGAATGAGCGACTATTTTGGTTGCGACAACGCGTACGTGTGCGCACACATACATACACACGCACGTACGCACGCCTGTATGCATGCATGCAGGCACACACACACATACATGCACAAACACACACACACATGAACGCACGCACGCACACATACACACACATTATACAAAGTCTACAAGAGTAAAATAGTTAGAAATTCTAAGAAGAAACATAGACCACATTCACATTCTCAATCAAGTTTGAATACAATACTACAACATCAAATAAATTATAAAATCATACTGCCATCAACATACCAATTACATGACTAATTATAATTATAATAGACAAATTTTGCAAAAACAAAAATACCCTTCTACCTCATTTACAAGCATTTAAAGTTTACAAGACGTAGACATTCTACATACAACATACGCATTATAAAATAATTGTAAATACATTTTTTTTACAAGATTGATGCAAGGAACTGTCGCATGAATTTGATGAAAATAGGTAGCTCGTAAAAATAAATAGCTCGCTATTATGAGAGTGTATTTGCGACAACCACAAATTTCACTTTTTCTGTACTTTAACCATTTAACTAACCCTAACCCTAACCCTATCCCTAAAAGTGAAATTTGTGGTTCATGCTCAATGTCGCAAATACACACTGTCATAGGTAGCGAGCTACTTATTTTTACGAGCTACCTATTTTCATGCGACACCCCCCACCTCACACACAAACACTAATCATATGTCTGAAACAAGTGAGTTTTAAGGGCAGAGCGAAAGGCGGAGATAGACTAGAGTCAGATGAGCGGACATGTTGTGGAAGGGAATTCCAGGTCAGGTCAGGTATTTTGGACGACCAGGCCTTGCACCCTCTCAATGCGTCCTTCCTTTTGGTTAGTGTTTGGCATTTGCTGTGGCGGTTTTTAGCATCCATATTGATGCACTAATCATGAATGTACTTTAACAGGGCAATTTTTGGATCACTGTCTAGGAGGTTTTTGAATTTGTTAGTATCTGTTTCTGAGGCCAGTTTAGTATGTGCAGGGAGGTTGTTCCAATATTGGGTGACTGTTAGAAAAAAAGTGTTTTCTAATGTTAGTTCTGATGTACCTGGTTAGGATTTTAAGTTCACTGTTACGGGTTCTTATTTGGTTAGACAAGTGAAACAAGCCTTGTTAGTATTGTCAGTGCCTTGAAAAATCTTGTAAACATTTATCAAATCTCCCCTTGGTTAGTCTTCTGTATTTTAAGATGGCAAGTCTAATTCCATAAGTAAGGTGCTAAATAGTAGAAGGATCGCTACCCCTCTCATGTTCACACTTACAGCTTTCATTCAACCCTAACTTAGTTAATCAGTTCTTCCTCACACTAGACTCTGAGTTTCTACAAAAACAAAATGTTTTAATGTTTAGAATGACTCAATGAGAATATAAGATCCCCTCTAAATCTTCTATATTCTAGGCTTGGTCATTTTAAGTATGATAATCGTTCTTGATAGCTTAGCTTACCGTCTTGGTCATCCGAAAATTTCTTGTCACTCTTGTGCTTTTTGTGTTTTTTACCCATTTTCTTCTTACAAAAACTACAAGCGTCAGTCAAGCAGCGTTTCTTTCGAGTTTATCTTTGTTAATTTTTCATTTCCGGTTCCGGTTGTGTCTACAATCGTTTGCCTTACCCTTTCAAAAGTACCCGCGGGGCCGTTCAAGCATAACTCCATAATGGTGTCAGGGTTGTTTTACGTTTTGGTCTCGGGGTCGTTTTTCACGTGTATGTCATTCTTTAAATTCAAGTCAATAACCTGAGCACATGATATGTTGCCTGTCTGTCGTCGTTTCCCACAATGACACTGCCAGATAGTAGAGGGGCAGCTGCTATAGTCTGGCCGGCTGGGCAAAAATGTGTTTATAGTGGAGAAGCCTTTCCCAGGTTACATCCCCACTTTCTCGGCCAAAGGGATTTGTGGACGAGAGTTGGCTACTTTGGTACTTTATAGTCACAGAGACGTCTCTGTGAAATTCGGGCTGCTCCCACCTGGACTGAGAGCGCGTCGCAGCCAGATCTATAGAGGCGCGCCACCCTTTTCTTTCTTTTTTTTTACTTGCAATTTTGTGTGACTGACGAAGAAGGAAAAGGGGGTTTGGTAAATTTTGACCAAATGACAACTAGCTTTTTCGTTGTCACTGGGTTTAACGTGTGCTAAGTGCATGGGCACACGGGACCTCAGTTTATCGTCTCATTCGACTCAAAGACTCCACATTCAGACCATATAAATCCCGGCCCTGTACCCAGGTTCGAACTTGGGTTTATCGTGCACAAGGTAAACGCGTTACCTCTGTGCCATTCATACACCACTAGAGCTGGGGAAGGTCCCCAAAGGCCAACCAATCCTATTGGCTGCATCGCTAGAGCCAGTGCAAATGCCCCCTAGTTTGAGAGTCATGGTCTTCCACGAAAGACCAAGGTGTGCCGGGGCCCGTTGTGCCAGTAGGGGAAGACGGGGTAAAAAGCGCATGGGCGGGTAAGAAGCCCACCCCAATTATCTCATGAAATGAAGCAAATTTCAGTCTCATTTTGCCCATGAGACGAGCGTTAATGTCTAGCATTCGTCTCATGGGCAAATTTGACTGAAATTTGCTTTATTTCATGAGATAATTGGGGTGGGCTTCTTACCCGCCCATGCGCTTTTTACCCCGTCTTCCCCTATATTCCAATACTGTATAATATCATTAGGGTAGGCCCTACAGCCGCTAATATTTACTATTGGCCTTGAGAGAGAGAGAGAGAAAGAGAGAGAGACCAATGACTCGCTCTGTAAACCCATCTGTTGCAGTTATTAAGTTTTCTGATGACACTACTATGGAGGGGCTCATTACTAATGGCGATGAGGCAGGGTACATGGATGAAGTTGAAAAGATGGTTGACTGGTGTGCCACTAACAATCTTGAGCTCAATGTTTCCAAAACTAAAGAAATTATAGTTGATTTCAGGAAAAAGAAAACTCCTCTCCCAGCGTTATCTGTTAAAGTTCAGGTAGTTGAGCAAGTAGAATCATTTAAATTCGTAGGTGTGCATATTTCAATCTGGGAAGTCAACATCACATCATCCTGCAAACAGGCACAACAGAGACTATATTTTCTAAGACAGCTCAAGAAATTTAGGGTAAATACAGCAGTCTTGACACAATTCTATCGATCTGTCATCGAAAGCATACTCAGTTTTTCAATATCTGTGTCTGGTATGGATCAGCTTCAGTTAAAGATAAAAGGAAACTCCATCAAGTCGTCAAGACATCCTCAAAAATCATAGGTCACAAACTGCCATCCCTAGATAACATCTATAGTGTGCACATAAGACGCAAAGCTAAATCCATCATATCTGATTGCACACACCCAGCCAACCATCTGTTTCAATCACTCCCTTCTGGTAAAAGGTTCTGCTCTTTTAAGTACAAATCTAACCGCCTGAAGAACAGCTTTTACCCCTCTGCTGTCAGAGCCATCAATACTCATTAGGCTCACCCCCCTAGGGGTAGTTTTTGTATCCTATTTTTACTCAGACTTGTGTTAATCGGTGTGCCTGCATGCTCGCGGTCTTGTGAGTGCGTGTGTGAGGAGGTGGGACATGTGTTGGCATAAATGTGTATGCACGTGTATGTGTGTGTGTGTGTGTGTGTGTGTGTGTGTGTGTTGGTGTATGTGTAGGTGTGCGTCTGAGAGAAAGAAAGAATTTGAGAGAGAGAGAGACTGATGCACGATAATGTTCTTATATTGGTTGTCCATTCGATGTGCATTCTTTCGTTGTTGTTGGATTGTGTCTTGTGCAAAACCAAAATGATTTCCTTTGTATTACGATGCATTGGCTGGTTACGGAATCTTGAATCTTGAGAGAGAGAGAGAGAGAGAGAGAGAGAGAGAGAGAGAGAGAGAGAGAGAGAGAGAGAGAGAGAGAGAGAGAGAGAGAGAATGAATTAATTCATTTATTTGATTTGATAGAGGGTATAATAGACCGAATAAGCAAATAATACATACACCCAGTCCTCTTTAAAAAAAACAATGTTTAAAGGTCCAAATAAAGCAAAATAAAGAGCATGCAAAATACAGTAATACATATAATAACATATAAGTGTATGGTTACCAAATGCATGGCCGTGGTTGAATGATAGGCATATAGTCGGTGTGCGCAGAGGCGGATCTAGGGGGGGGGGGGGTAAGGGGGGTCATTTGGCACCTCCCCCTCGGTTAAAAAAACAAAAAAACATTTGAACAAAAAATCGGGAAAAATTGATAAAGGCACGCTCAAAATACCACTGTCTTTCGGTATCTTTCGGTGTGTTCCGGTGTCTTTTCGTATCTTTGGTCTCTTTTCTTGTCATCATGTCAGGAGAGGACGACTGGTTCTTCACTGAGATATGAAAAATGCTTCAGCTTCAGGGGACCCGCTTTTTTTCGGGAGGGGGACAAGCCCCCCTCCCGAACCCATCCCCCTTTCACTTTTTATGAAAAAACTTGACCCCCCACCTCTAAATGAATTGATCCGCCCCTGGTGTGTGTGTGTGTGGATGGGTGGGTGGGGGGGTGTGGGGGTGCTGCGCGTGCGAGGGGGGGGGGGGGGGGTCAGCAAAGTTACTCTGGGGGCAGTGTCTGTGCAACGAGAAAAAAACCCTAGGCCGCGAGATAGATCGAGAGGGAGAGAGGAGAGAGTGGAGAGAATGCGGAGGGGGTTCACAGACATTTTAGTAAGTTCATGAAGGGGTCATGTTTTGAAGAGGGGGGCGTTCCCAGTGGAAGGACAAGCTGCTACACCGCACTGATTGTGCATCAAATTTTTCCATTCATTTCCATACATGTGTTTCTTCTTCTTTTGTTTATTTTGGTTTTATTTAAACTCTAAACTAACAACGCCAAACATGGTCCGAAGCCTCAAGAAAAATAAAATACAAAACAAGAAATATTGTGGAAAAAAACCTGCATTGAAATACATGCAAAACT
This sequence comes from Phymorhynchus buccinoides, assembly GCA_017654935.2. Classification (NCBI taxonomy): domain Eukaryota; kingdom Metazoa; phylum Mollusca; class Gastropoda; order Neogastropoda; family Raphitomidae; genus Phymorhynchus; species Phymorhynchus buccinoides. Next base: position 14,405,874 of record CM065699.1, read on the forward strand.
AAATACATTAGTGGATAGCTTGCATCTTGGCAAACTAGTATACCAAATTTGATGATAGACTGAATAGTTTTTGAGAAAAACGGACGAATAGCCGGACGGACGGACGGACGGAGGCACGCCGGAGGCACGGACGGATCAGACAGAAACAATAGCTCCCCAAAGGGGACTAATTATGTTCCCCGTCCCTTTCTTTTTCAAGCCAATCCGACATTTATTTTTGTAGTCTAAAAACAATCTTTGACCTCGACTGCATACTACCGGCACGTGATGATGCAAGTGTCGCCTTATGAGTTATGTGTCCGACCTCGGTAGATCAGCTGTGATAAAGAAAACGTGTCTGTCAACACCCTGATATTGGAACACATGGTTTACTGGCATTGATTGTGTTCACTCAACGTGTAACACATCGTGTTGACTGAGTCAAACTGAAACTGGAGATTTTTGTATGCTGCTGGCAAGGAAACTAAGTCAGGCTTTCCCGATTTTTGGACCAAGTTATGTTGGTTAGACTATGCGTCGACCACTGTCTTTAGCAAGCATATGTCTGTGTTTGTTGTACAATGCACAGTTATTGTCTTCCCCTTTCAGCAGTGTGTAAGCAGTGTGTAAGCATTTCATTCTAATTCTGCTTAGACCTAGTTGAATTCTACTAAGTACATATATCTGAAGGTAAGCTCTCTCTCTCTCTCTCTCTCTCTCTCTCTCTCTGTGTGTGTGTTGCATCTAGATATTTTTTTTGTCTTCTTTCACAATAAATGTTGGTACAGTGTGTGTCTTTCATTTAGGCCGTGATAGTCTAGTGGTTAGGACCTCGTGTTGTGGTGTGTGTGTGCGCGCGTGTGTGTGTGCTTGTATGTGAGTGTGTGTGTGTGTAGCTGTTGTGTGTATCATGTATGTGTGGCTGTGTGGATAATTGGTACAAATATTTGTCATTCATGTAAAATATTGATCTGGTGGGTTTTTTTCGTCTAATATTTAATTTCTTCTTTGTTGTTGGTGAGATGTAAACAAGCATATATTGTGCTTATTCTTTTCCAACATTAACCATTTCACCGCCAAAGTCGCATTTTAGCACCACAGTAATTTAACACATGTATGCCACTAAAAGACATCAAATTGGGGTCCATTATCCAAAGACCCTATTGTCTTAGTTTTGGGAAGTAAGGATATAGACCTTATTTTATATCTGTCACAGAAGAATCCCCAATACTGCGGATGGATTTTGTTCACTACCCAGGTAAATTTAATGGACATTTTTGGCTGAAATATGGCTGGCGGTGAAAGGGTTTAAAAAAGATTTGTTCGTTCTCTCTCTCTCTCTCTCTCTCTCTCTCTCTCTCTCTCTCTCTCTCTCTCTCTCTCTCTCTCTCTCTCTCTCTCTCTCAGTCTCTTTCTCGTTTCATTCGTTCTCTGAATATCTCTCTCTCTCTCTCTCCTCTCTCTCTTTGCGTCTCTCTCTCTCTCTCTCTCTCTCTCTCTCTGAATCTCTTTCTCTCTCCCTAGTCTCTCTCTCTTTCTCTCTCTCTCTAATTTGTTCGTTCTCTCTCTCTCTCTCTCTCTCTCTCTCTCTCTCTCTCGCTCTCTCTCTCTCTCTCTCTCTCTCTCTCTTTCTCGTTTCATTCATTCTCTGAATCTCTCTCTCACTCTCTCTTTTGGTGTTCCCCAAGGTTCAGTCCTTGGCCCCATCTTATTTTCAATATACATTAATGATCTGCCTCTTTTTCTTACAACTCCCACTGAAATGTTTGCAGATGATACGACTATGCATACTAGTGATAGTAAAGTAGATAAGGTTTTTGCTTGTTTACCACTATGTTGATAAACTAATTGAATGGTCTGAAATTAACCATATGAAACTACATCCAAAAAAATCTAAATACTTACTAATCATTACTAGACAAAAACGTCAAAATCTCTGCCTTGGTTCTCATTCGCTCTATATGAATGGTGAAATCATCGAAGAAGTTGACCATCACAAGATACTCGGAGTTATTGTTGATAACAATCTCTCGTGGTCCTACCAAGTATCTATGCTTTGCAAGCAAATATCTAAAAAAGTCTATCAGCTTTCCAGAATTAAACATTTTCTTGATTTCGACAGCTGTAAATTGTTTTTCAATTCTTATATCCGATCACATATTAACTATGCCTCTACACTATGGGATTCAGCTAGTGGAAAGAATCTAAAACCTTTATTTAGTTTGTACAGGCGTGGTCTTAAGTTGATCCTTCTGAAATCATCGTCCATTACTCATACGGACTATCAGCACCTAGGAATACTGCCTCTACAATGGAAACTTGAATATAACAAAGCCATTTTCATGTTTAAAATAATGTCTGATCGCGCTCCTCCTGCTTTAAAACAAAAATTTGATTTAAACCTCGTCCGCAATGTTCTTAAAATCAAAGTACCTCTTCCAAGAGTTGATCTCTTCAAGACTAGTCTGTTGTATTCGGGCGGTTGTTTGTGGAATACGATTTTAGCTTCTTTTAATGTTAATTCAAGTCTCAATGTTTTCAAGAAAAACTACCATAAGCACCTTATGATCAAACATATAAACAACATCACATATTAATCTCTTATGTAGCTTCTGTTTTAAACGTTTATTCATGACATGGTTAATTTGTACATAAATCTTGTTTCTAAACATGAGGTTTTTTTTTGTTGTTTGGTTTTTGTTCACTTTAAGGGGGGGGGGGGGGAGAAGGAGGAAGGAGGAGTAGAGTTTCCTTGTGTTTTGATGTCATACTCATAATACATTTGTTTAGATTGATTTTTTTTCTTCTTTTTTTTCTTCCTCTACAATGTATTTCCTGATTCTTGTGAATTCAATTTATATTAGTTCATATGATTACTGTGCTGTGTGCGAGGTTGGTGGTGGGTGGGGGGAGGGTGGATGGGTGCATGAATGTGTAGTTGTTGGGTTTTTGGGGTTTTTTTGTTGTGTGTGTGTGCTTGTTTTTTTCCATTGTTGCTTTTGTTCATTAATTGAAGTTTTAATTATGCTTTTCTTCTTTTGTTTCGAGGGCAAGATGTAAACAAGCCCATTGTGTGCTTATTCTTTTCCCTCAATAAACAAATGTTTCAAATGTTTCTCTCTTTCTCTATCTCCCTTGACTGGCTTGAGTCTCTCTCTCTCTCTCTCTCTCTCTCTCTCTCTCTCTCTCTCTCTCTCTCTCTCTCCTCTCTCTCTCTCTCTCTCTCTCTCTCTCTCTCTCTCTCTCTCTCTCTCTGTTTCTCTCTCTTTCTCTCTCTAGTCTCTCTCTCTCTCTCTCTCTCTCTCTCTCTCTCTCTCTCTCGCTCTCTCTCTCTAGTCTCTCTCTCTCTCATCTCTCTCATCTCTCTCTCTCTCTCTCTCTCATGTGATTGTGGGGATGGGATCTCTCTTCTCTCTCTCTATGGGATGTCACCTCCATCACTTAAACAAATTTCACCCTACTTTTCTT
>CM065699.1:14411820-14451820 GCA_017654935.2 Phymorhynchus buccinoides
CCAAATAACTTTTGTCCCTCCAATTTCAGTACAGTACATGTAGTAGTTTTATATGTTACACTGTCTGTCTCTCTCTTGCATGCTTTCTGTCTCTGTTCTGTTCCCCCCCCCCCCCCCCCCCCCCCCCCCCCCCTCATCTCTGTTTCTGGTTTCTGTGTGTGCGTGCTGTGTGTGTGTGCATGCATGTGTGTGTGTGTTTGTGCGTGTGTGATTTGTTTCAAGTCCTCTATGCCCCAAAAGAGGTCAAAGGATTATTGTGGTGTGTGTGTGTGTGTTCGCTTTGTACTGCATTTTTGTTATGAATGCTAATGTGTGTGTGTACACTTTGATTTGATTTCTATCAAGATTCAGCGCCATGCAAATTAATGTATGTTGGTGGTGGTGGTAGTGGTGGTGGTGGTGGTGGTGTGTGTGTGTGTGTGTGTGTGTGTGTGTGTGTGTGTTTAAACTCTTCCCCAGTTCAAATATTGTCAAAAATTCACACACACACACACATACACACCTTTAAAAATAAACGCCTTTTTACTATTTCACTAAAACACTTAAACAAAGAGAATTTAATACTTCTTCTTCTTCTTCGCCTTAGGCAGCCAACTTCATCACGTTGAAGATTCTAAATCAAATCTTTTCCATTTTAACCCCAGTTGCACTTCAATACAGTGGAACCCCCTGGTTAAGACTTCTAAAATCAGCCAAATAAAGGTCTTAATAGGGAGGTGGGTACGCAGTAGTCCGGATATGAAGTGGGGAAAAAATGGTAAAAATATTTTGGGTCACCACTTAGAGGGAGTCTTATATGGAAGGTCTTAATAGGGAGGTTCCACTGTATTTTTCCACATAAACTCAGTTGTCATTCACATTTAATTTTCAGGTGTTAAATGTCGTAGTGATAAGTGGATACTAATTATAATTACCTTTGTAAATGATTGTTGACTCGGAGCTCTCTGCTGCTGTTACTGGCGTGTCCTTCAAATTCTGTTGACAAATTAATGATCATAGTGGTATGCTTTTTTCTTCTTTTTTTTTGCTTTTATATAAAGTTCTATTACAAACAACTGCCCAGGCGCAGGAGTAAACGTTTCACTCACGCATGTTATGTTCCCTTCATACTTAAACTTTAAAGGTTGGACTGCATGTTACTGGGGGTTTTTTTTGTTTTTTTTTACTGGGTTGTTGTTTTTTTGTTTTTGTTTTTATAAGATGGAAAAAAGTAATGAACCACAACTGTGACAAATCGCAGTGTACTGCAGTACATAATGGGGGGTAGGGTTAGGTTTAGGGCTAGGGTTAGGGATAGGGTTAGTATTCCAAAAAGGTTATTAGCTAAAAATGTTCCTAAAATACAGCTTTATGTATGGTAAGAAAGGCAAAAACGGAACAATACAATTAACCGAGAAATGTAGGGGGGGTAGCACATCTTGACCTTTACCCCATCATTATATAAAATAAGGTCTATCCTTACTTCCCAGAACTATGACAATCGGGTCTTTGAATACTAGGGGGGGTGGCACATCTTTACCTTTGGCGATCATGGCACAGAAGAATCCCCAATACTGCAGATGGATTTTGTTCTCTACCCAGGTAAATTTAATGGACATTTTTTGGCTGAAATATGGCTGGCGGTGAAAGGGTTAAGTTCACTGAGGAAAACTGAGGATGGCTAAAATATTGGGAAAATTGATGTGTGTGTGTGTGTGTGTGTGTGTGTCTGTTTACAGTGCACTCCGCTTAAAGGGAAAGCTACCGATCCCAGGGATCGGGTATAGACTGCTAGCCTAGCTAGTCGCTGCGAAGTTCTGCCTCGCAGTGGCTCAGGCAACAGGGAAAAAAGAACGGTTGAACCGTCTCTGTCGCGAGCAGCGATGAGAATGATGGCGCGCGCCTCGCATGAACGCTTTATATATGCCGGCTGTGGGTTTAGCAGCGGTTATAAAAACACACCTCTGTTTACATTAGTTATAAGGAAGCAAAGCTAATTGTCTGTTTGTCTGCCTCTCTCTCTCTCTCTCTCTCTCTCTCTCTCTCTCTCTCTCTCTCTCTCTCTCTCTCTCTCTCTCTCTCTCTCTCTCTCTCTCTCTCCATGCTATTATATTTCTCTCTGTGTCTCCCTCACTCTCTCTCTCTCTTATCTTGCACGTGTGTGCTCGCTCACTTTCTGAGTGTTTGTCTATCATGTGTCTTATCTCTCTTCCTGCCTACCTACCTGCCTGTCTATCCATCACTCTCTCCTCTCCCCCCCTCCCCCTCTTAGAACACAGAGAGAAAAGTTTTAGAATGTTGATTTTGTTTTTAAATTTTGTAAAGTAACTTGGTTGTAATGACACGGTCAAATTAATTAACATAATGACCCAGTGCTTGCTTTTCCTTTTTTTTCTCAAGTCAATCGGGTTCTTTAGATTTTGATCTTGTTAACAAAGTGCTCATATATAGCAAATATAAAAAGAAAGAGAACAAGAGGCAATTAAAGCCTTCAAGGCTCACTCAAACAGGAACATGTGGGACAACAACAAAGATTGAGGGGGGGGGGGGGGTCTAAAGTACAAGATTGCCAATAACATTTTATGGGGGAAACTTTTCCTTCTCAGCAAAGATTTCCTTAATTTTAGCAAGAAAAAAAAAGTATTTGAGCAACCATAGGCCAGGAAGTGTGTTTGCTCTTTAGAACTTTCAACTTAAATGGCATTTCGGAGTTCAAAACATTTCTTAAATATGAATGAAATACCCCAGGAGAGCTCACAAAATAGGCATTTATCTGTAGATTTTTCAGGGCTCCCAATCGTCCCGCAAAACAAGGGGTCCCAGGGACTCCTTCACTTACAGTATAGAGGGTCCTAGAGGCGGGATAGAGGGTCCCAGTGGCATTGCGAATGCTAAAAATAATTTTCTAGTGCATCCCTGGGATCCCCTGCACATTCTTTTAGAGGGTCCTTTAGAATTTTAGTACTTCATAGACCCTCAAATGGGGGTCCCTGGGAGCCCTGATTTTTGTAAGCTTCTCACCAGACCTCATACCCTCCAAGCAGGTCACTGCCCCTATATACCCCCCCCCCCCCCCCCCCCCCCCCCCTTTTCCCTTATTTTCAAACTCTGTCACTTTTACCCACGTAAATGTGCATGGCAACCACACAACACCCTGATTTCCTCTGTGTATGTCACTATTTTTCTCTCCCAACCAGGTGAAAACCGCAGAGTCACAATGAGTCAGGACCTGTGTCGGGTGCGGGGCACCAACGTGGTGGTGGCGCTGCTGGTGGTGCTGTTCGCCATATCGTCGTGGGTCGACATCAACGGCATGTTCGTCGAGCTGCCCATCCTCACCCAACAGCTCCCCGAAGGCTGGAACCTCCCTTCTTACATGGCGGTTACTATCCAGGTTAGATAAAAGTCACAGTGGTATGAATCTGGTGATTAGTTCCCAACAGCTCCCCGAAGGGTGGAACCTCCCTTCTTACATGGCAGTCACTATCCAGGTTAGATAAAAGTCACAGTGGTATGAATCTGGTGATTAGTTCCCAACAGCTCCCCGAAGGGTGGAACCTCCCTTCTTACATGGCGGTCACTATCCAGGTTAGATAAAAGCCACAGTGGTATGAATCTGGCAGAACAAGATTTAACCCTTTCACATCACCGCCAACGTCGCATTTTTACACCACAATGATTTAACACCCATGTCACTAAAAGGCATCAAATCAGGATCTGTTTTCCAAAGACCCTATTTTCTTAATTTTGGGAGGTAAGGATAAGCCTTACTTTTAATATGTCACAGAGGAATCCCCAATATTACAGACAGATTTTTTTCTCTACCCAGGTAAGTTTAATGGGGGGGTTTTTGCTGAAAAATGGCTGGCGGTGAAAGGGTTAAGCTCATTCTCTTTATATGGTAATCTAAGTTATGTTTGTAAAGGAGCAGACCCACTGCATATGGTTTGATCCCAATGTGATTCGATTGTGACGGTATTTGTGAGTCATGATTCATGTGAAAGCTTCCGTCTAAAAATAATTCGTCTATTTTCGCTCTATGTACTCAAGTAGACACATATATATCAAGTACAATGTCTGATACAAAAATACAGACTTTTCATCAGATCATTTGTGTACCACAAATATAATGATGCTGCATTCATTAAACCAACACATTCCAATTTCAGAGGAGCTCAAAAGGAGAAAATCATTTGGAAGATAAAAAACAAAACAATGCAGAAGAATGGGCCAATAAATCAGAAAACAGTTGATGATAGTCAGAAGAGGAGAAAGCAAGAGTCAAAGAGAGTGATAGGCTAGAGGAAGTTGCTGGCACAGAACTTCCAGAAGGTGGGGGAACTATTTGTACTGAAAGATCCCCTGGTATCCCTTCGAAGATCTCTGTTTAGTACATATCGGCGTCTTTTTTGTGTTTGTCCATCATATGTACCTTTCCTTTTGTTGTTTTCAGATCGCCAACATTGCCCCGTTCGTCTACACGGCAGTGCGCGCGGCCCGCCCCCAGTGGCGCGTGGAGACGCCCGTCATCTACAGCATAATCTGCGTGGGAGCCTTCTCCTGCTTCCTGCTCATCTTTTTCTGGGACGCCACCGCCGTCGTCGGGGGAAACCTTCACAGCGTCGGCCTGCTCTCTCTGCAGTTCTTCCTGGCACTCGTCGACTGCACCTCGTCCGTGGCCTACCTCCCTTTCATGGGGTCGTTCCGACGCGAGTATCTGCCGGCGTTTTACGTCGGGGAAGGGTTCAGCGGTCTGCTGCCAAGCCTGGCTGCTTTGGTTCAGGGCGCTGGGAAAATGCGCTGTGTGAATCAGACGACGATGCGGAATGTTACCGTTGTTGGTGGAATGTCTGTGCTGGAGCCGTCGTTCGTTGTGTATCCGCAGTACGAAACGCCCACATTTTCTATCGAGATTTTCTTTGGGTTCCTGTTCTGCATGCTGGTGATTAGTTGCGTTTCTTTCTCGCTGCTCAACTTCTGGCCCTACGTGAGGAAGGAGAAGATAAACCTGGATTGGGTGCGGAGTCACGGACTAGTGAAGCAAGGACCTGTTCAGGCCTCATCCTCGGCTGTTTCCTGTGAATTCGATTCCCATGGGAACCAGATCAGGTGAAAATTCTAGAAAATCATAAGTTTGTGTATGTTCATTTTTTTCCAGTAATCTGAGAGTGAGTGTAATAGTTGTTTTGGCGTGAATCTGATACTATTCTGTGTGTCAAGAAATCAGAATTCAAATTATGATTGCAGTGAATACACAAAGAGTTGTGGTGTTATTTTTGACAATTGAAAAGGAAAGTAGAGATTGAGGCTAAAAACTTAGACTTTGTCTCTGGGATTTACTAGTGCCTCGTTGTGTTGTTCTTGTTGTCGTTTTTGTAAGACATGAACCAAGATGGATCTATACTTAGAAAAACTCTGTTGATCTAGAAAAGATGACAATACATGCTTGACCTAAAGTTAGATTGTGGATTGTGAACCGATTGTTTAATGGCACAGCCCTAGTGTGCCCCACCCTCCATCCCTGAATACTGGTGTGAATTCATAGTAACATCTCTTGGTTATCAGCTGGTTGTAGACAAGAAAAGGTTGTACTAAATAAAGCAGCTTGTTAGGCCACATGTGTTTTATTAGTCTATTGTTTTTGGTCTGGTCCGTCCGGCGGCGGTGGCGTGCCTCCGTCCGTCCGTCCGGCCGGCTATTCGTCCGTTTTTCTCAAAAACTATTCAGTCTATCATCATCAAATTTGGTATACTAGTTTGCCAAGATGCAAGCTATCCACTGATGTATTTAGTTTTACATTATGGTCAAGGTCGCGCCAGTTACAGGGTTCAACCCCCAAAACACATAATCGCTAATATCTCGCAAAGTTTTGCATATATTTCAATGCAGTTTAAAACTGTTTTTTTCACAACATTTCTTGATTAATGGTCTATAACACAGTTGTCATGAATTTTTCTGTGCGCGCGTGTGCGCATGATCAAGCATGCTCAAATCACGGGTCCGAACCCCAAGGCTTTGTATATAAAACTATTCAGTTACGTGCTGTTTTTATGCGTTTTTATGTACTTACGTGCTGTTTTGATGCGTTCTTATGTATGTGTACAACCGACACATTCCGATTTCGGAGTAGCTCGGCGATGCTGCGAGGGGACTTTGCAGCCGCTCAGCGTTGCACTTGTTGCTGTCTTGGTTTTGTCTGATGAATCTTTTCTTCTAAAGAAGAAGGTACTGAATAAGCATGCTTATCATTTTCATGGACCGTGGGTCTTTATGCCGCTTCTTGGTGATGCGCAAGGGAAATAATTTTAGGACTGAATTGATTGAGTCATCTAGTGACGAGTCAGGGGCAGAGAGTTTTCAGTAGTATTCAATTACTTTGTGACGTACAAGAACAATAATTTTATGAAGGTGGCGCACATGTTCCAGTGCATGAGACAGAGGCTGAACATTTTCAGCAGGGATCAGGAACTTGATCGGTTTTCGGTCCTTTACGCATTGATTTTCTGGGGAACCGATCGTCTTACTATCCAGCCGGTCTGGGGACTTATTGATTTTCCAGGCACTCGGTTCAGTCACTGGTCGTTTTTGTTTCAAGCTGAATTAAAGAATTTCACTGACACCGTTTTCGATTCAAACAAGAGGTCGGCACAAACTTTCTAGTGACGTATGACTCGGGGGTGGGGGGGGGAGAACGAAACAGAATCGAAGTCGTTTCTAACGTGTTACTTACAACTGTGTTCCGAGTGCATACGGAAAAACCCGATTGCGAGAGATCTCCGAGACTGAGTTATTTCCCGATCCACAGTATGTGTCGTCAAACTTCTTCCGGTGGAGTGACAAACACATTCGATAAACGTTTTGGGCCCTTATCTACCCATGTTTTGATGTTTTCCTCTGTTTTGTGCCAAATGTTTGGGGGGGTTTTAGAGAAAAAGTACAAAGATGATATTATGATTAGGAAAAAAAATGGGACTTATTGGTTGTCAAAAGGACTGATTGATTTTTTGGTCAATCAGTCCCAGGACTTATTGGTTTCAAAAGCCAGCCCGATCACTGTTTCAGCATAAAGCCTCATTGTTCAAGGCAAACAGGTCTAAAGTAAAATACTGTAATGTCTGTTCTCATTGCAGAATTTTAACCCCTTCCTCGACGGGAGAGTCCACTATACAACCTGGGGAGGTCAACTCCCAGACTTTGTTGGTTTCTTCTTCCGTGGAGTCCAGTCTCAAAGGCACTGACCGATCAGACGAAGTGCTGACTGAGGGCGGGGAAAACTGTAGAAAGCTGCTGACCAAAGGGCAATATGTGTGTCTGCTTTTGCTGACTTCATGGGTCAATGGGTTGGCCAATGGTGTCCTGCCATCTATACAGACGTATTCCTGTCTACCTTATGGCATCGATGTAAGTCCATGATTTTGTTGTTTGTTGATATTTTACGAACCCCTTACTCATTGCTGCCAAACGTCGTGATATTTATATTGTTTTTAAAGGTGGACCCTGACGGATGAGTTTTTGCAAGAAACGCGTAGAGATCACCAGAAAGACAGCCTTTTCAAGGATCAGAACACTCACTTTGCTCTAGTTTCTTAGAAATCAAACTGTCAAAACGGTGATTCCTCCTTAGTGGAGGTGCCGGAGAGAGAATCCATTTTGGATAGGGTGGGTGGAGGCCAATCCCATTGTGGTTGCAGTACAGTAAAAAAAAAAATGGAGCTATTTCCTTTGTTGTGAGCGAAACTCCTTTAGATAAACTGTATAAAATGAAAAAAATTAAAAGGTTTGTATTGCGAAAATTTTGTGCAAACGATTTGGTCTAAGTTCGGGCGGCCATTACAAAAGAGACGTCACACACCTTCTCTTTCAGTGAAAGATTTTGACTTCCAGCACCTCCGCCAAGGAGGAATAGCTGATTTGACGGTTTGATTTCTAAGAAACCAGAGCAAAGTGGGTGTTGTGATCTCTGTAAAGGATGTTTTCCTGGTGATCTCGACATGTTTCTTACAAAAACACATCTGTCAGGGTGCCCCTTTAATACCAAGAAAGTGACACAGTAGCAAGTGCACTATCTCCTGTTGGGATAGGGTTGTCTCTTGATAACTTGGTGTTAACTGTTTCCTTTTTATGCACATGTCATGATAGCCGGTGACTATGTTGTTGTTGTTGACGTACCCTAGCTAAAAGACACCAGGGATCATCCCAGCCGCTGAAGCACTCAAACACTATGGTACAAATGCACCAGCAAGGGATGAGAGCATTACATGTGTGACCGTTTTTGATTACCTCGCAACGTAGACAGCCACACTCCAACTTCAGAGGGTTTGGGACTGATGATGTTATGCTAGGAGCTTGCCTGCCATGGCTAAAGACAATCCCCGCATAACTATGCAGAACATAACGACATTTTGATGTAGCCTTGGTGTTCTAGCTTATGTTAATTGGTCTGACACATCCTTACGTCAAGGCGAGGGTGACTATGTTCCCCTACCACCTCTCCCCCTTCCCAATCTGTTTGTGTAGAATGTGCTTTATGAAAATAATGAATTGTACACAAAAAGAAAAAAAACCCACCACTTCATATTTAAGAGTTATGTTCTGTTGGCAATTGTTTGTGATTGGGTCATCAGTGAATATCATTACTTTAACAATTATCTTTTTTGTCCATATTTAGTTCATTCCTTACTTGTTTTTAAAATAAATGGACCAACGAATTGTTATAGAAACACTTTTTGTTTGTTGGCTCACTCGTGTCAATGACACAAAGTGAGTCTATGTTCTCATGTTTGTTCGGTTTTCCAGGTGTATGTGTGTGTCCGTGATAGCTTTAACTCACTCTTTACTGGCCGATTGCTTCCCTTTACAACCGTTCAATACTAATGTATGCTATAGTGTACATAGCGTTTAACCATTCACAACTCCGCAAAGCCTGGCAATCCAAACTGGTATAGAAGTGTTCCTCTACGGTCCCTTAATAGTTTTCAACCAATGAAATCACTTTCCGTCTATTTTTAGTACCGCAATGAATGAAAACGAGTCACTACCCCTGTCTTCGTCTTCTTTGTCATGCTTTTTTAAAAATCTGCTAATAATAAAAATTTTACTTTGGAATTATAACAAATGCTAGCTTTTATTATTATAAACAATACCGCAAATTTTCAAAACTGTGCGGTTAAGCATTATTTTTTAAATATTTTTTATGTAATGATGCAAACCCGCCTAGTATGGAACGCTTGTGTACGTCAGGTACGCTATGGCGTACGATAGTATAGAGTTATGTTCATATTCTGATCGCTTCTCGGCCTTTTGGCTAAGACAGTGATTCAGGAACATAAATTTTTGTTTATACCCTGGTTGGTTTGTTCAGCCCGTCGTACATGGCGAAAGCCGATACGCGACGTTAATCTGAACTTCCATCCGATAGTATAGAGAGAGTTAATGTTGGCTTTTTCTCTGGAACTACAAGGCATACATTGTTCACACTTTGCATACACATAGATGTTTATGCAAGCTTTCAAGAAAGATGATTAGGAAAGGTGGCAATTGGTGAATAACAGAGCTGCCTTGACAGAGATCTATTCATTGTAAAAAATAATTGTGGTTTTGGTTATAGAGATATCTGTGGGGGAAATATCAATTTATAATACAGTGGATTCCTGCTAACTCAGAAACGGATACCTCAAAAAGACTGGATAATCACAATAGTTTTTTTGTCCCAATATAATCATTTTTATGTCAAAAGGCTTTTTATCTCAAAATATTGGCTATCTCAAAATATAATTTATGATTTCCACTGTATTTTTATATACCTTACAATGTTGCAATAGAGTCTCAACTTTGTTTTATTAAAAACAACAATACGCAACAAACCAGAAAAAAATGTATTCTCTCATTGTCGCAATGGGGGGTCCGTTTCATTGCAGAAGTCTTGTGAAATTTTGTTTTACAATTTTTTTGTTTTGTTTCGTAAGTTGTATATTGAATGTCTGCATCTGTCTGCATCTGTCTGCATCTGTAAACTTTAAACACTTGTAAATGAGGTAGAAGGGTATCTTTGTTCTAGCAAAATTTGTCTATTATTATTAGTCATGTAACTGGTATGTCGATGGTAGTATGATTTTATTTGCAGTATTTATCTAAGCTTGATTGAGAAGGTGATTGTGGTCTATGTTTCTTCTTAGAATTTTCATATTGTAACTATTTTACACTTGTAAGATGTATAACTGTGTGTGTGTGCGTGTGTGTATGTTCGCTTATGTGTGTGTTTGTGTGTGTGTGTGCCTGCGTGCAATTACTGCGTGCATGTGCGCGTATGCGTGTGTGTGTGTGTGACGAAGAAAGAGAACGTTGCGGGCAATCATCGTGTTCATTTTACTTTCTAATGATTATTATTTGTTTGCCTTTAATGTTCTTGTTATCAATGTAAAGCGTACTGAGCTCATGTGAGAAAGAGCGCTATATAAATTCCTATTATTATTATTATTATATTATTTACACTATTTTTCAGTGTGTGTATGGTTTTCCCCATTCCACATGGGCGTACCACCTGGCGGTGACCTTCTCCACCATAGCCAACCCGGTGGCCTGTTTTTCACTGTGTGTATGGTTTTCCCCATTCCACAGGCGGTGACCTTCTCCACCATAGCCAACCCGGTGGCCTGTTTTTCAGTGTGTGTATGGTTTTCCCCATTCCACAGGCATACCACCTGGCGGTGACTTTCTCCACCATAGCCAACCCGGTGGCCTGTTTTTCAGTGTGTGTATGGTTTTCCCCATTCCACAGGCATACCACCTGGCGGTGACTTTCTCCACCATAGCCAACCCGGTGGCCTGTTTTTCACTGTGTGTATGGTTTTCCCCATTCCACATGGGCGTACCACCTGGCGGTGACCTTCTCCACCATAGCCAACCCGGTGGCCTGTTTTTCAGTGTGTGTATGGTTTTCCCCATTCCACAGGCGTACCACCTGGCGGTGACCTTCTCCACCATAGCCAACCCGGTGGCCTGTTTTTCACTGTGTGTATGGTTTTCCCCATTCCACAGGCGTACCACCTGGCGGTGACCTTCTCCACCATAGCCAACCCGGTGGCCTGTTTTTCAGTGTGTGTATGGTTTTCCCCATTCCACATGGCGTACCACCTGGCGGTGACCTTCTCCACCATAGCCAACCCGGTGGCCTGTTTTTCAGTGTGTGTATGGTTTTCCCCATTCCACAGGCAGTGACCTTCTCCACCATAGCCAACCCGGTGGCCTGTTTTTCAGTGTGTGTATGGTTTTCCCCATTCCACAGGCAGTGACCTTCTCCACCATAGCCAACCCGGTGGCCTGTTTTTCAGTGTATGTATGGTTTTCCCCATTCCACAGGCAGTGACCTGGCGGTGACTTTCTCCACCATAGCCAACCCGGTGGCCTGTTTTTCAGTGTGTGTATGGTTTTCCCCATTCCACAGGCGTACCACCTGGCGGTGACTTTCTCCACCATAGCCAACCCGGTGGCCTGTTTTTCAGTGTATGTATGGTTTTCCCCATTCCACAGGCAGTGACCTTCTCCACCATAGCCAACCCGGTGGCCTGTTTTTCAGTGTATGTATGGTTTTCCCCATTCCACAGGCAGTGACCTTTTAGCCAACCCGGAGGCCTGTTTTTCAGTGTGTGTATGGTTTTCCCCATTCCACAGGCAGTGACCTGGCGGTGACTTTCTCCACCATAGCCAACCCGGTGGCCTGTTTTTCAGTGTGTGTATGGTTTTCCCCATTCCACAGGCAGTGACCTGGCGGTGACCTTCTCCACCATAGCCAACCCGGTGGCCTGTTTTTCAGTGTGTGTATGGTTTTCCCCATTCCACAGGCAGTGACCTGGCGGTGACTCTCCACCATAGCCAACCCGGTGGCCTGTTTTTCAGTGTATGTATGGTTTTCCCCATTCCACAGGCAGTGACCTTCTCCACCATAGCCAACCCGGAGGCCTGTTTTTCAGTGTGTGTATGGTTTTCCCCATTCCACAGGCAGTGACCTGGCGGTGACTTTCTCCACCATAGCCAACCCGGTGGCCTGTTTTTCAGTGTGTGTATGGTTTTCCCCATTCCACAGGCAGTGACCTGGCGGTGACCTTCTCCACCATAGCCAACCCGGTGGCCTGTTTTTCAGTGTGTGTATGGTTTTCCCCATTCCACAGGCAGTGACCTTCTCCACCATAGCCAACCCGGTGGCCTGTTTTTCAGTGTGTGTATGGTTTTCCCCATTCCACAGGCAGTGACCTTCTCCACCATAGCCAACCCGGTGGCCTGTTTTTCAGTGTGTGTATGGTTTTCCCCATTCCACAGGCAGTGACCTTCTCCACCATAGCCAACCCGGTGGCCTGTTTTTCAGTGTGTGTATGGTTTTCCCCATTCCACAGGCAGTGACCTGGCGGTGACTTTCTCCACCATAGCCAACCCGGTGGCCTGTTTTTCAGTGTGTGTATGGTTTTCCCCATTCCACAGGCAGTGACCTGGCGGTGACCTTCTCCACCATAGCCAACCCGGTGCCCTGTTTTTCAGTGTGTGTATGGTTTTCCCCATTCCACAGGCATACCACCTGGCGGTGACTTTCTCCACCATAGCCAACCCGGTGGCCTGTTGCTGTCTGTTCTTCGTCCAGGCCAAGGCTGTGCGCTCTGTGTCTGCCCTGTCGGTTCTGGGCACGCTGCTGGCATCCTATGTGTTGTTCACTGCATCTTCCAGCCCCTCCCCGCCTCTCGTCCGCCATGCTTCGGGCTCCGCCACTGTGGTAAGCAGCAGACCTGTCTATACTATGGTTTGACCATAGGTGTAGAGCGGCACAGTAGTAGCGCGTTCGCTTCGTGTCAAGTAAACCCGAGCTCGAACCTGGTACAGGGGATTTTTCCTCTCACTTTGCACTAGGGCCTTACGGTCTGAACGTGGAGTCTTTTGGATGAGACGATAAACCGAGGTTCTGTGTGCCCATGCACTTAGCACACGCTCAACCCAGTGGCAACGAAAAAGTTGTCATTTGGTCAAAATTTACCCCCCACCCCACCATCAATCACACAAAAATCGCATGCCAAAAAAAAGAGAGAGAAAAAAGGGTGGCGCGCCTCTGTCTGCGACACGCTCTCTAGGTGGGAGCAACCCGAATTTCACAGACGCCTCTGTGACTATAAAGTACCTAATACCTATTGCCATACAAAACTACTCAACCGCAACAAAAAGCCTGAGTATACAGAGTTTGCAGTCCGCAGCTGACTGAACCAGGTTTTTTATGCTCCCACTTACACTACAGGTGTGGATCATTGTGAACTCACTCATTGCCTCTGTTACCTTACTTAACACTTCCTTCCTTCCACCTTTTCACCTTCCAGGTGGGAAGTGAGAAAATTGGCTTCATTCTTTGGAAGGTTTGTAGGCTGTGAAGATATCACTGTTTGTGACATTTAGGCTTTTTGACTACACATTTTTGAGTGTGACTATGCATTTTGGAGTGTTCTGACTACTCATTTAATTTTAACTGAAGGGAAACAACAGTTTCCAATGCAAATGACAGGCTCTCGTTGCACTTTCACTTCTGGTTAAACTTCACGACTTCTATAACCAGCACAAAATGCATCTTCTCAAATTCTCATAAACCGGCGACTCCGGCTCCAGGCAATACAAAAATCCGGAACTTCAGGACATCCTGAAAGCAGGAGCACCTATGGTATTGTCTTTAAATTTCCCTTCTTTTTTCCCCCTTCCTACAGGTGACAGCCTGGGTGCTGGTGGTGTTTTTCCTGACCTACACGAAGATCTCCATTGCCTCCATCCTGCGCGAGGAAGGCAAGCGGGCGTTGCTGTGGTGTGGAGCCTTCACCCAGGTGGGCTCTCTGATCGGGGCTGTGGTGGCCTTTGTCCTCGTCAGCGTCTATGGAGTCTTTCAGCAGGCTAACCTGTGTGCTTGATTTATCAGAGTTTGGGTTTTTTAGGGGGGAAAGAAGCAGACCAGGGTCGAGTTTCTTTAGATAACGGTTGCCGCGCGAATAACGCTTACGGCAAACAGGGCCTAAGAAACACTTTAGAAAACGTTTGCGGAAGAATATTACAAGCTCTTGTTTGACTGGTCCCAAAAAAATATTAGTTTAAGCAAACTTTAATGGACCAATCGACAACAAGAAATGTATTCACTCCATGCTAGTCTCGTGATAGTTCGCCACAAGATACTTTGGGAGTAGCCACAAAACGATTTGGGCAAACGTCGGTGAAAGAGGTGTTTCTTAGTACCGTTTTTGCCGATTTGCGCTCACGCTACGTAACGTTAGCCCTTGTGAAACAGCCCCCTGTTTACCCCCTACACAAGTCTTGAGTAGTCTGAATAGCTGAAATGAGTAGTTTTGGTGCAAAAGGTGTAGTTTATTCATGAAACCATCAAACAAGTCACTGAAAATGAGTAGTAATCAAGAATTAAAGAGCATTAACGTCCGTTTTGAAGAGTAGTAGAGAGCCAAATTGAGTAGAATGCTATTTGAAAAGAGTAGAGTAAACAGGTCTGAAGAAGGGTGCATGATTGTGTGTTAACCCCTTGACCGTCATCATGTTTTCAGTGACTCCAACTGTGAAAAAGTATCCAGAATGGTACGGAAGTAAATCAGTTGTTAATTCTTGAAGTGAGGGTTGAAAGAGTACATACGTTTCAGAGTGCAGAAGGCGAAAGACATTAGTAAGTTAAAGATCGCTGCTTTTTCGACGACGCGTTCTGCTACGGGAATGTGTGCCTTATGCATCTTTGTAAGGGACCCAGTCTCCCTAGCAGTACACGTCGTGGAAAAAATCAGCAGTTGTGATGGTGCATGGGAAAAATCTACATAAGTCGTTCAGAATGTTTTTGAGCAAAAGCCAAAAACAGTCAACAACCCTCCAAAATATCAATTTTCTATTTAGGTCAAATTTATGTTTTTTTATCTATTCTATCAAAATCCACAGCATGAAAGACAATTTTGAATGATTTCTTTGGGGGGGGGTTTCTCACTGTTTTCTCAATAAAATCAATAGGCAAAATTATATCTTATGTCCGATTTCTGAAAATGATCTATCTTGCATGCAAAAATTCAAGTAATTATCAAATAAAAACTAGACAAGATAACACAATTCTGTTTTCTGTGTATTAACAAGGAATCTTTGCTCCACCATGAAAAATTAAAATCTCAGTTTATGCCATTATTCCATTATGTCTGTTTTTCCCATGCAATGTCACAATTTTGAACTCATTAATTTTAGATCCAAGACTTATAGATAATGATGTCATTTTTGTGATGTAAAAAAGAAAAGGTCATTTTTATTCAGAATTCAAAAACCTCTACTTATTGGGGTCTGCAACGAACACCTTTTGCAAGAGTGAATGCCCTTGGAGGGTGGGGGGAAGATGGTTCAGTACTGACCAGACAGGGGGATAACTCTCGCCAATAACCCCTATTTGATGCCACTAAATGGCTGCCTTTCGCAAGAGTGAATACCCTTGTTAGTACTGACCAACAAAAGCAATTACTCTCACTGTCAAGGGCGTTAATAACCCTTGTTGCAAAGGCCTATAGTGATAGTAACTGGCCTTCCATCTCTCTCTGTCTCTCTACTTGAGTGAGCTGTTATGGCACTTCACCATTGTTTTATGCATATATTCAGTTATGATTAAACACAAACGCACACACACATTTCATCAATAACGAATAATAGTGTTTTACGTATTTCATCAATAACGAAAATGTACAGTCTCTTTTGAATGCTAGGCAGATTAATCAGAAATCAGTTTGAAATTTGTACATATCAATTTTTTCCCTGTTTTTGTTGTGATCTGTTTTCGTATCTGAGCAAAACATTTCCTTTTTACATATCTGACAGTATGTTTAGATCTCCACGTTTTCTATTGATTAGGTATTTACCATTCCTTGTATTGGATTGGATATACTTACAGAATGTAAGCAGCAGATGAAGTTGGGTGTTTTTGCTGTGAAAAGCAAAATAACTTTAGTTGAGTACCATTAAAAACATAAAACATTTTCTCTTTTAAGAAAAAAACATTATGATGTACCGTATTTTCCGGATCATTAGGCGATGTTGTGTATAAGGCAAATAAGGCAATTTCAAAAAAAATCTGACAAAAATAAGGTAAAAGAAAGTCAAACTTGGAAGCCTGTACGTGTCCTGTAAACGTTTTTCGACCGCCATTACTGCTGTCATAAACGAAAGTTGGCTCCCCTTTCAAATAATCGAACTTCCGTTTGAGCTGCTTCCTGTTGTTGTGTTTGGACAATTCTTCGCGAAAACTGATTGAGTTATGGCATTTAAAGCTCTACAACGATGCTTTTTACATCCAATGAAGGGTTCTGGCATCTGTTGGACAGTATATCGGATGATAACAGGGATTTTGAAGCATTTTATCGTGAGTATTTGTCGTATCGGCGACTCGTGACCACTTCCGATGTCTGACTCACGGTAGACTGTACTGAACGCAGCAATCGTTGCCTCTCTTCTCACGACTTTGTTCACTAATAGGACGCCCTTGTTTATTAGGCGCATAGGACAAAATAGGAGAGAAAAATATCGCCTTATAACCCAAAAATTACGGTAATTACGATAAAGCCAAAAATAAAGATTTTGTTATCGCCATATATTATTTATGAATGAATCTAATATGTTATAGCAGACAAGCACATTTATTTTATTTTAATTTTACCATATATTTATTGTTTTTGTCATAATTTATGAATGTTTGAATCTTTTGAGTTTATAGCGAATGAATCAAAGAGAGAAAAACAATTGTGGTGTACATATGTGATGAGTAATTTAATTTGTGACAAACGTTCAATGATCAAGTGCAACCGACTATCAGTTTATAGTGCGTTAACTGTTTTAATGTACAGAAAAAGTAAAACGAGTTAACCTCTTCAGGACTTCACTGCCTTAGGTAAACTTGATTACTGGCCTGGAGCTGCCTAGAAAAAAAATAATAACAAATAAGAAGCACAACAACAGTAAACTCACACTATCAATGATTCAGTTTTGACAACATTACTGGTTGATCCAAGTTTATTTTTCGCTTTGAAATTGTGGTTACTTACATTAAAATCGGAATCATTAGTCTCCTTATTACTATCACTGTTACTTAAAACATATTGGAGTATTTTCTGAGGCTTGTCTAGGGCTGATTTTTTGGGACATTTTTCACATTTAAACTTGAGATAGAAGTGCCAAACATATGTGAAACAAACGCTGGACCAGTGATGGAGAGAATTAACTCGTAAAACGTGGTTTGGATGGAAAAAAACACATGTATTTAGATAAGTTTTAGACTAAAACAAATCGCTGTTCCGAGAATACTTGGAATTAGGCCATGACTGGCATTCTCCTGTTCCAAGTATACTTCAAATTCTTCCGGAATGAGTTGAGAAGTATGTGGGTTGTTCATTAGTTTGGCAACGGGTCAATAAAACAGGACCAAAGGAGTTCACAGTCTTCGTTTTCGGGACTTTCCTAGAGTTGCACTGCCGCCAGGATCGTTCCTACCATCTTTATATCTACTAATGTCCCATATGTGTCTGTTTCAGACCGGAGGACATTAAACGGATTTTCATTTATTCAGATTTCAAACATTTGCATTCCTCTTTGTATGCAAAGTTCCAGCCCTCTACGCCAGGTTTGAAGTGCATAACACATAAATCATCACTTCACATTAATAATAATGAGAAGAATTTATACAGCACCCATCCTTCGATGTAGGCTACTGGGCGCTTTACACAGAATTGAAATGGAATAAAAACATGAAACCCAAATCCAATAACATGAGCAGACAAAATACCAGTCAGACTTCATTTGGCCGGTAAACATGCACATAACAATCGGCAACAACAACTGCTGTGACTACTACTACTATCACCACTACTACTTCTACTACTTATAGTAGGCCTAATACATGTATGCATTGTCACACAATTCGCAAGCATGAAATAACAGCATATATTCACAACAACATACACACACAAACAACACACACACACACACACACCACCACACACACACACATACACACCATGCACTATCACTGCAACAAGTACATAACACAGAAATCATCACTTCACATTACTTTACTCTCTCATTACTAAAATACATAACACATAAATCATCACTTCACATTACTTTACTCTCTCACTACAAAAATACACAACACAGAAATCATCACTTCACATCACTTTACTCTCTCATTACTAAAATACATCACAAAAATCATCACTTTACTCTCTCATTACTAAAATACATAACACAGAAATCATCACTTCACATTACTTTACTCTCTCAATACAAAAATACATAACACAGAAATCATCACTTCACATCACTTTACTCTCTCAATACTAAAATACATAACACAGAAATCATCACTTCACATTACTTTACTCTCTCATTACAAAAATACATCACACAGAAATATTCACTTCACATAAACATACAGCCAGCCGACAAATAAAAATATTCTGTTGCAATATTATTCGAAGTAGGTCATGATACACACACACACGCACACACGCACACACACACACACACAACCAACAGACAAATGGTAACACTCGATTACGGCCATGCATGAAATAAACCAACAAAACATTTTTCAAACATAATAAACAGTAACGAATTAACTTGAGCAGAATCTTGATACATTCACTTCTACAATCAACCAAGAAATCATAATTATTAAATAATTATATTATTTAAGTGAAAGTGGGTAAATTATATGAGAGTTCCCTCATACCTCGCCAAATTATGGCCATAAGACCTGGGAACGCCTGGGACCTGGGAACGCCTGAGAAGAAATGAACAATATGCAATTAAAAGCAAGTCCAATTTTTACTTCACACACACACACACACACACACACACACACACACACAGGCTTGCTGTATTGGCGCTTACAATAATACAGTATATGTTTCAAAATCAGAATTTAATGTTGATGTTTATAGTCTGAGAAATAAAAAAATATATTTGAAGTAAAATAAAAGATACTAGCGCAACGCCTAGTACTGGCAAGGCACTGTACTGGTAACGCCTAGTAACGGTAACAGCAAGTACTGGTAACGCTGAGTACAGCAAATTTGAAGCGATTCGGTTAAGAAACGGCAGAGTTAAGGCCCCGTTTCCCGTTGGTGCTGCCCTGAGAGTGACGCGCTCTCCCGATTCTTCAAATTTGCTGCCAGGCTTTGCCCGGGCCATAGCAAGCCTGACAGCAAATTTGAGGCGATTCGGTTAAGAAACGGCGGAGTTATTTAAGTGAAAAGGTGAAGCGGCATATAGCGCGCACGTTTCTGAACCAATTTGCTTCCGGAATGGTACACGGATAGTCACCGTCCCCGGTCATCTTGCTGCCAAATTTGAAGGCAATCGATCCAGAAACACCGGAGATACGGGCGCCGAGAGGCCGGCAGATGCGCGTTTCGTGCATTTGCCGAACCACGCAAATGACACGGTTGCCGTTGCCATTGCCCCGTTAGGGCTCACAGCAAATTTGAAGCGATTCGGTCGAAAAACGGCAGAGTTATAAGGCCCGTTTTGTGTTTCAGACAGACACACACACACACACACACACTTGGCTTTTTACTATATGATGATGCTAACACATTCCAGAAAAAAATATCGATACATTTAAAAAGAATTATATTTGAAAAAAAAATGTTATCCAATTCTTACGGCCATTATATCTTCATTGGAATTGGAAACAAAGCTGCGTTTTACATATGTGGACTAACTGTGGTCGGATGGAAGTTCAGTTTAACGTCGCGTATCGGCTTTCGCCATGTACGACGGGCTGAACAAACCAACCAGGGTATAAACAAAAATTTATGTTCCTGAATCACTGTCTTAGCCAAAAAGCTGAGAAGTGATCAGAATCATATAAACTGTGATCTTAATCCACTTAAACAAATGTATAAGGTGTGTTGGTATACATGTTTGATTTGGGTTGTAAATACTGAATATTTTAATGTTATGGATCTATTTTTTGGAAGAAAATAAGTTGGCTTGCCATGATGGGATTGAAAATGGGTGTGCAGTTTGTTGCGTTGAACCGGTTTTATATGAAGGAAGATTAATGTTTTGATATGTTAAAGGAGGACTGAACTCTCTTTGCCTTGTTAATGTTATTAACTTTTATCACATATGTTACAATCAACATAACTTGAAGAGTTCCATTCTGGTGGGTGTTTTATTATTTTTCATGTACTGTGATGATAACAGTATGTGCTTGACTTGAATCAATCATTCATGTACCATTGACATTTTTTATGATCTCAGTTATGCTGTTTACAGATCATAACGTGTGCATGTCATTAGATGGAATTATTGTAATTTCTAAGCCCAAAGGCGATATTGTGTGGTCAGTCCGTGCCACTCAGTTGCTATGGCTTACTGAATGAAAGATGAATAATGAGTCTGTGTCGTTAAATGTGTGTGTGTGTAGTGCTTTGTATATGCATTGTTGCTGGTTTGTGTCATTCTTAAACACTATTTTTGTTTACTACTTGTTTATGAATATTCAATTGTAAAGCGCTTTGGGCTCATTTGAGGTAAAGCACTATTATAATGTACTATTATTATTTTTGCAAAGTATTTACTATGGTATTTCGTAACTATGGTATTATAAATTCATAAGTATCTGTTATATCCTTGGTGATTATGTCCACCCTGTACACACGACATGTGTTAACTTTGTTTTTCATTGTTTCACAGGGTCTAACAACTTTTACCATTCCTATAAAGCTGCTCTTATAAAATAACACTAGTGAAACTATCAGCATTAATCTAACAAAACTGTGGCCATTTTGAGCTTGGAGTAACCGTTTATCGATATATTTATATATTTGTACACATCGTTTTATTGATGGTCGTTATCCACAATCGCATATTATTGATCACTCAATCGGTCTGCTCCTCGATCATAAACTGGTACCAAGTTTCTTTTATTTGTGTGAAAACTTTTGGCCCTAATTTTATTTCTTGTCAAGAATGAACCGGAAGCGACATTTGCATTACCATTATTTAGAAAGGGAAGAAAAAAATCTTTCTTCATATTTTTTCTATAAAGTAAAACGTTTGCCTATCTAGAAGTAGAAATACCTTTTACTCCACAATTGGTCATCTGGAGAAATGCATGTTGACTTCACTGGTTCAATGGATGATGAATGTGATCATTGAAAAAAGTGAAAGATCTTTCTTTTTATTATGAGAAGCTGCATCAGTCATGGGAACAAAATTACTGTGGTGTTTATAATTACAATTTTTAATCCAATGCTTACTGTGTGGTCAATGGGAAATCATATTGGATAAAAAGCTATAACAATAGTATGCATATTTTTTACTTAGACCAAGTGATACAAAGTTGAATATAACATTTTTGGCAAAGGTCAAGATGTGCCACCCCCCCCTACATTTCTCGGTTAATTGTATTTTTCCATTATTGCCTTTCTTACCATACATAAAGCTGTATTTTAGGAACATTTTTAGCTAATAACCTTTTTGGAATACTAACCCTATCCCTAACCCTACCCCCCACCCTATAAGAAGAAAAAACGCAACGAACCACAACTGTGACAAATCGCGGTGTACTGCAGTACATAGTGGGGGGTAGGGTTAAGTTTAGGGATAGGGTTAGTATTCCAAAAAGGTTATTAGCTAAAAATGTTCCTAAAATACAGCTTTATGTATGGTAAGAAAGGCAAAAACGGAAAAATAGAATTAACCGAGAAATGCAGGGGGGGGGGGGGGGGGGGGGGATATCTTGACTTTTACCACATTTTTAATTAGTTTGATTTTAAAATAATTATACCAAAGTGATCTGTTTGTGTGTGATATGAAATATGAAGACCAAGGAGGATATGGTCGTTTAAAAAAAAATCAAAAGAATGTTATCATTTTGTGAGATGTTTTGAAAATAGAATGTATACTTTAGTGAAACAATACAATGGGAGACTTAGTGCGATTATTTTCACGCCAGAGGGCATGACGCTCGTGTGGGGCTAATCATCTCTATGTTCTGCGTGCAGGGTTCGTACGCCCCTTGAGAACCCTTGAGATTTCAACTTGCCAAAATGATTCTTGAAAACCCTTGAAAAATGGCATTTTGGCCCCTATCCCTTGAAAAATTGAAAATCACGCTTCCAAAGTCATTTCTGCGCAAAATCATCAGAACTGACGAGTTTGAAAGCTGAGAACAACATCGCGAAGAAATTTAGATTTTCGTTCTCGAAGATTCGCTTCGTTGTCTGCTACAACCAAAGGGAGACAATTTTTGTCGGAGTCAGTTATGGTTCTTGTTTGGGCATGCGCAAACCGAATATCCGCCTGTGAAAACAAGCGCGTTTTCGTGGAAAGAAGTCGTCATGCCGAATGGAAAATGTATTTTTTGCCCACTGTGGCTAGATAAGGAGGAGTATAAGGCTTGGATCGCCGAGTGCAAGGACAACAAGTATGCATGTTTCTGCAAATTGTGCAAGAAGATCGTCGATGTTCGTGGGATGGGTGAAGCTGCACTTCAAAGCCACGCTAAAGGAAAGAAACATGTGGAATTACAAAAAGCAAGCAAACCGGTTGCAACGCTCACAGATTTCATGCGTGCTGGTAGCAGTTCGTCAACAACACCGGCTGGAAAAAGTATTGGCCAGACACTTGCAGCAAATGGCAATTTCCTAACCAAAGCTGCCCCTTGAGAAATTAGAAAATCCCCTTGAAAAACCCTTGAATTTTTCCTCTGTTTGAGAGTATGAACCCTGTGCGTGCGTACGTTGTGTGTGAGGTGTTTGTGTATGTGTATTGGTGTATGTGGTCAGTCCATGCGGCTCGGTTGCTGTGGCTTACCGAATGGGGTATGAACGAGTTGGCGTCAATAATTGTGTGTGTTTATGTGTGTGTGTGTGTGTGTGTTTAGAGAGAGAGAGAGTTGCTTTGTGTATGCACTGTTGCTGGTTGGTGTCACTCTTGAATGTTGTTTTTGTTGTCTGTTGATGAATACTTGATTGTAAAGCGCTTTGGGCTCATCTGAGGTAAAACGCTATATAAATGTACTATTATTATTATTATTCTTAGTTGGGGATAAAGAAAATGGGAGAGAGAGTGAGTAGTCCTACCATCTCTCTCTCTTACTACGCCCAAGTAAGAAAATCGCGTGATAAGCCGCTAGTGCATTGACTGCCCTCTGGCGTGACAAATATTGGCATAGGTCGACCATTGTCTGAGAATAATATCTTACTAAAGATGGTGTTATAACTGGAAACAAAAGTTTGAGCAATTCTATTATCTTTGTTTTTATGAATATTGTGTGGACGGTTGATATTAAGTGTGTTTTTTGATCTGGTGCATCTCGGATTTTGAATAAAAGGAAACGCATGTTTTGAATGTTGGTCTTTATTTGTTTCGCTTGCTTTTTAACAGCCTTCCTTGGAAAGAGCGGTCAGTTCAAAAGCAAAGTGAAGGAAACACGCATGCTGGGAATATCGGTACACACACTCACACGCACAAGCATGCACACATCAGTGTTTTGCACTTAGGGGGATACTTTAACGTCAACAAAAACACTTCCAAATAAGGTTTGTTTTTTTCCCTTAACTGACGCTCTCTTCTCTAGGCAAGATTGTGCATCTTGCTGCCACTGTCTATCAACAGCTGCCAGGTCTGTCTGCCACTCTCCACCGACTTCAACTCTCAGTGTGTGTGTATCATGTGTGTGTGTATGAGAGAGAGAGAGAGTCTCAGAGAGAGAGAAAGAGAGAGAGAGTAAAAGTGCGCTCGAGTCTAACAAGTCATAATAAACAGGCTTACACAGTTACAGCCCATCTCGGATACACTCGTGGGAATTAACTATGTATAATATATGCACCCCAATAAGCAATACACACACACGCCTTACGGTACAATGGACAGCAAACCAACGACCATCTACAAATTCACCGTCACAAAACACGTGTCGATCCCTGACTTTCAGCATGAATGTAGCCTCTCACAGGCGCTTTGTGGTTATATTAACGTCCATGCGATGGACAGGAAGTAAAAAAACGCCGTACATATGAAAACCGAAACCGGGCGAAAACCCGGTGAGAGTGTGTGTGTGTATATGGAATGCCAGTCAACTCAGCCTTTTACCAGCACACACACACACACACACACACACACACACACAAACCGATCGCAATACCTCAGCCTCTTGCCGGGTAACAATACACATAGCCTATCAATCAGCAACATGACAACTGCTGTGACTACTACTACTACTACTACTACTACTACTAGGCCTAATACACCGTATTGTGACACAATTCACAAGCATGAAACAAGGGGATCGCCAAGCGGCAGCAACGCATTGTGACAATGAAAACCGCTGGCCAGAGTTATGTCCTCTCCCCCCCCACCCCCCAATAAACACACCACTTTCCACCCTTACAGAACGCATAAAATACATAGCCCAAAATTTGAAGCGATTCTGTTCAGTAGTTCACGAGATACAGCTGAACTATAATTTATGCAAACATCCTTGCACCATGTCCTCTCCCCCCCCCCCCCCCCCCCCCAATAAACACACCACTTTCCACCCTTACAGAACGCATAAAATACATAGCCCAAAATTTGAAGCGATTTTGTTCAGTAGTTCACGAGATACAGCTGAACTTTTATACAAACTTCCTTGCACCATGGTACACCACCACACACAATTTGAAGCGATTCTGTTCACCACGTTCTGGGGGGAATTACATAGCCCAAAGGTTTCAAGGTCAGCACGAAGGTCACGGTCAGCACGGTGTTGATTAACGAAAGGAAGCTTCCTTTTCAAGCTGTCTACCCCTCTGCCAATTTTAATCAAAATCCAAACAGTAGTTTTTAAGATAATCAATACACAGACACTTTGAAGCGATTCTGTTCAGTAGTTCACGAGATACAGCTGAACTATAATGTATACAAACTTCCTTGCACCATGTCCCCCCCCCCCCCCCCCCCCCATAAACACACCACTTTCCACCCTTACAGAACGCATAAAATACATAGCCCAAAATTTGAAGCGATTCTGTTCAGTAGGGTTAGGGTTAGGGCTAGGTTAGTACCATGGTACACCACCACACAAAATTTGAAGCGATTCTGTTCACCAGTTCACGAGATACAGCTGGGGGAATATTACATAGCCCAAAGAAGGAAATGTCGGTTTTCAAGGTCAAACTTGAAGGTCAAGGTCAGGACGGTGAACGGAAACTTCCTTTTCAAGCTGTCTACCCCTCTGCCAATTTTAATCAAAATCCAAACAGTAGTTTTTAAGATAATCGATACACAGATACACAGACACACAAACCGATTGCAATACCTCGGCCTCTTGCCGTATCAATCAGCAACAACAACTGCTGTGACTACTACTACTACTACTAGGAGAGAGAGAGAGAGAGAGAGAGAGAGAGAGAGAGAGAGAGAGAGAGAGAGAGAGAGAGAGAGAGACAGACAGACAGACAGACAGACAGACAGAGAAACAGACAGAGAGACAGACAGACAGACAAACACGCACATAAGCCGCAGACACACACACACACACACACACACACACACTCTGTCTCTCTCTGTCTCTCTCTCTCTGCTCGGTTTCACTACGTTTCGGCTTTTACGCCCGGTTTCGGTTTTCAGACATACCGGCGTTTGTTTATACTTCCTGTCACGTGGAAGTGCGGTTCAAATTCTGATCGCTTCTCGGCCTTTTGGCTAAGACAGTGATTCAGGAACATAAATTTTTGTTTATACCCTGGTTGGTTTGTTCAGACATGGCGACCGATACGTTTGTTAAACTGAACTTCCATCCAAGTGAACCACAAAGAGCGCCTGTTATGTCCATGCTGACAGTCAGGGATTCGACACGTGTTTTGTGAAGACGGTGAATTTGGAGATGGTCGTTGGTTTTCTGTCCATCAATTGATTGTACGCTAAGGTGTGTTGGGGTGCATACATGGTTAATTCCCACGAGCGTATCCGTTCTTCTTCTTCATCCATTTACTGATTTAGTATCAACACTTTAGGATTAGGGACTCAAAACATAGCCGTAAGGCTTTCCTGTCCCATCTTTCATTTTGTATAATTGTTTGTCTCGGTCTGTCGCACACTCAGTTTTTTGTTAATATTATTTGTAGTAATCGTACATAACTGCCTTGTTATAGTCATTCCATTTGTCGAAAAGGTTTTTAAAAATGTTAGTATTTTGTGCTCTTTTCATGTTAGGTGGTAATTTATTCCACACAGGCGCAACTCTGTTAGTAAAATAAAATGTTCTATTAGTATAGTATAGTATAGTATAGTATAGTGTGGGACTGGCTCAAGCCTAAGCCTCGCGGCTTATAAACGTCCCTTCATTGACACTGTTTTGTTTGCATAAGCATGCCTTTTAAAATTATGATTGTAATTCAATCATCATGTTTACAAAATAGTTGTCAAGGAGATTTTTGAAGGTATTTAGTGTTGGTGCTCTTTTTAGGTTAGGTGTTAGTAAATTCCAGAGGTTAGCAACTCGATTACTAAAACAATGTTTACGCCTGTTAGTATTACAACGCTGTATATGTAATTTTCCCTCTTGATTTCTAGTGCTGTTATAAATGGATAGTGTAAAAAGAGAATCAATGCTAATGTCATCTAAGTTGTTAAAAATTTTGTACATCTGTATAAGGTCTCCCCTAACACGTCTTCCTTTTAATGAATGAAGGTTTAAAATTTTTAATCTATCTTGGTAATTAAAATCTTTACAACTTTTAACCATTTTGGTTGCTCTCCTCTGTACCCTTTCAATAGAAGCTGACTGACGTTTTAAATACGGGTACCAGATGATATTACCATACTCTAAATGTGAACGTACCAATGATTTGTATAGTAACAAAAATGTTTCCTTATCTAAACGAATAAATGTTCTTTTAATTATTCCCAACATCTGATTTGCCTTATTTATCCCTTTATGGATATGTGTATCAAAAGTAAGATTATTGTCAAATACGACTCCAAGGTCTTTTTCCTCAGTACATGCATTTATCTTTTGCTCTTCTTGATCAATTTTCATAACATAATCATATTCTGGATTCTTTTTGCCTACATGCATAACTTTGCATTTTGACACATTAAAATATAGGTTCCAGTCGTCCGTCCACTTCTGGAGGTTATTCAAGTCACTTTGTATAGTATTGTTTTCTGTTGTATTGTTATAAATCTTTGTGTCGTCTGCAAATATTTTGCATGTGCTTTGTATAAAATTTGGTAAATCATTGATAAAAATTGTAAATAAGACTGGTCCGAGGATACTGCCCTGGGGGATACCACTTAAAACATCATTTTTTTCAGAGTATTCTGAACCAACTCGAACACTTTGTTTTCGTCCACTTAAAAATGATCGAACCCACTGAAATATATTATCGCAGATACCATATGCATTCATTTTTAGAAGAAGTCTTTCGTGTGGTACTGTATCGAAGGCCTTTTTGAAATCAAGATAAATAACATCAAGTGTAGATCCGTTATCCAAAACACTGGTAAAATCATCCATAACTTCTAGTAGTTGAGTGACGCAAGATCTTTTTCTTCTAAAGCCGTGTTGACATTTCGTATATAATTCATTTTCTGTCATGTGGGAAACTATTTCATCCCTAATTAATGACTCAAAACTTTGCTAGCTATACATGTTAGACTAACTGGTCTATAATTCCCCGGGTCTGATCTAGTTCCTTTTTTAAAAATCGCTGTTACATATGCAGTTTTCCAATCCTCAGGAATATCACCGGACTCTAAAGACATATTAAAAAGTGTACTTAATGGTTGCGCAAGTTCATCACATAATTCTTTTAACACCCTAGGTGGAATACCATCTGGTCCTTGAGCTTTATAAGGGTCTAAATTTTTTTAATTATTTTTTTACAGACTCTGGTGTAATTTCAATATTGGAAATACTATGACCATTTGAATAACAACACTTATCTAATTTAGGCAAGTTTTGTGTGTTTTCCCTTGTAAAAACACTTGTAAAAAAGGTATTTAGAGTTTCAGCTTTATGGGAGTCTGTTTCTGCAAAATGTCCCTTATCATCAATCAATGTACTTACCCCCGAATTAGTTTTAGTTCTCTCCTGCACATACCTCCAGAATTGTTTTGGATTTTTCTTGCAACCATAAGCAATCTTTTTCTCAAAATTCTTTTTGGATTTTTTAATTATTCTATTACATTTATTTCTAATTTTAATATAATAAAAATATCTGTAACCTCTCTATTATTAGTCCTGCAATATTGAATAAATATTTTGTCGGTACTGTTCCTTGTTTTGTCATAATCTGATATTGTGAATAAGTCATGTACATTTAGGTCATCTACACTATTAAATATTTTTTAAGTTTGAATTAGGTTGCCTCTAATTCTCCTTGCCTTTAATGTAGGTAAATTTAGTTCTTTCGACCTGTCTGAATAAGAGACATTATGAAGACCTTGTACTAACTTAGTTGCTTGTCTCTGTACTGTTTCTATCAAAGCTGACTGTCTCTTTAAACCTGGATACCAAATACAATTTTCATATTCTAAATGAGGTCTTACTAAACCTTTGTACAAGCATAAAAAAGTGTCCTTGTCCAAGAAAGAAAACGTTCGTTTAATTATACCAATTTTCTGATTTGCTTTACTTACAGCACTGTGAATGTGTTCATCAAATTTCAGTTTATCATCAAATATTACTCCCAAGTCTTTTTCCTCAGAGCATTTCATAATGACGCTTTCTACACCATTATTATGCAATTTGTAGTCTTTGCATGGATTACTTTTTCCCAAATGCATGCTTTTACATTTTGAAGCATTAAAAAACAGACTCCATGTTTCTGACCACCTAACCAATGAATCTAAGTCTTTTTGTAATACATCGTGATTTTTCGTTACATTATACATTTTCGTATCATTGCAAACATTTTACAATATGTCAATAGCTTTTCATTTCTTCAGGTAAGTCATTTATTAAAAAAATTGTAAAGAGAACTGGGCCAAGAATGCTCCCTTGAAGTATTCCACTTAACACATTTGTTTTTTGAGAGTATACATTTCCCACCCTTACTGTTTGTTGTCTTTCTTTTAAAAAAATCTTCAATCCATGCTAAAACTTTACCTGTTATTCCGTAATATTGTAATTTAATGATTAATCTTTTATGCGGTACAGTATCAAATACTTTATTGAAAAATCCAAGTAAATTGCATCAATTTGATTTTTTGATACTGTTTGGTCGAGGTCCGAAGGTCGCACACAGAACAAAAACAAATTTAAAAAAAACAACTCAACCCTAATCTACTGTGACTCAGCCAGCCAAGACCCGTGCACTTAAAATTTTTGATAATAGTGAGAGGCTACGCAAACTTGATTTACCATCCTTGAATGAAATACAGAAGGCTTGGTGGTGACCTAATCAATCATTCAATGTTTATAAAATTCTTAATGGTCCTGACAATACTAACAAAAGCTTGTTCCAGATTTTGAATTGTTCAAAGACTAGAAATCATGAATTAAATACTAACACAGTAGTCAGTATAACTAACATCAGGAGACACTTTTGCAGTAATAGAGTGACTAACTATTGGAACCCACTTCCTGCTCAGGCAAGACTAGCACCTGATACTAACAAATTCAAAAACCTCCAGGACAAAGACCCAAATCTTAGTAAATTAAAATACCAGTAACCAGTATGACTGATACTGTGTGATAGTCTATGAAAACCGTCACAGCTGTGCCAACTGAATTTAAAAAATGAAAAGACGCTTGAGAGGCCGCGAGGCTTAGTCGTCTTACTTGACCTGACCTGACCTGACCTATTATCTAATGATAAATCTTTGATTTTTAATTTGACGAAAATTAAAAACTAGAAAGGGTCCAACTCCAAGACGAGCAACAAAATTACTTAAAGGCGTTAGTCACCTTGATATAAGTTGATTACAAACACAGACTAAAGAACTTGAAATTACCATATCTGAAAATGAAATGTAGAAGATTTCGTGGGGATCTGATATTTTTCACAGTGATAACACTGAATTTTTGTTATGAATCTTTATATTAAAAGCCAAGTGTGTGTGTGTGTGTGTGTCTGTGTGTGTGAAACACAAAATGGGCCTCATAACTCCGCCGGTTTTCAGCCGAATCGCTTCAAATTTGCTGTGAGCCCTAACAGGGCGATGGCAACAGCAACCGAGGTGGTGTGTCATTTGCGCGGTTTGGCAAATGCACAAAACGCGTATCCGCCGGCCTCTCGGCGCCCGTATCTCCAGTATTTCTGGACCGAGTGCCTTCCAATTTGGCAGGTAGATGACCGGTGACGGTGACTATTGATGTGCCAAACCGGAAGCGAATCGATTAAGAAACGCGTGCGATATAACTTATTATAAGCCACTTCACCTTTTCACAAATAACTCTGGTGTTTCTCAACCGAATAAGAAAATAAGAATTCCAAATTTTCCCAATCTCGGGACAATTCGGAATTTTCCTTGATTCCAAACTTTCCTGTGACATCTAATATATATATATATATATATTTCTTCTTCTTCTTCTTCATGAAACTGAAACAAACTTTGAGGTTAGGATTGATAAACATGAGGGCCAATGTACTCCCATTCTGTAAGCTCCTGATTGTAAATAATATCAAGTTTTCTCCCTTGCATTTCATCATGCAAGATGTTCTGGTGAAATTCAGGGGAGTTAACTTTGGATTATAGGATAATTGTTTTTGGTGATGTATACATTTCCTGTATCATAAGCATTAGATGTACTTATAAATTAGATATTTTACAACAAAATATTATTAGGCAACACCTTTTCATTTTACCTACTGTGGTTTAAATCTATCCATTATCTTTGAAAGAATCTGTGTTTATTTAATATTCAAAATGTCCTCAAGGATTACATCGATATGGCTTGCCATTCTGTTAATCTGACATTGCGTGCAGCAAGTTCTCGCATACTAAGTTACTACTTGGCATACCATATGTCATATTGTGGCGGTACCATAACCGATTAGGTTTATTCGAGGCGTGGTTACCGCTATACCTATCTGTATTATTAAAAAATCGGGACTTTACTGGAGTTGCACGGACATATATATATTTCCTGTATCGGAAGCAGTAGATGTACTTATAAATTATATATTTTACAACAAAATATTATTAGGCAACACCTTTTCATTTTACCTACTGTGGTTTAAATCTATCCATTATCTTTGAAAGAATCTGTGTTTATATATTCAAAATGTCCTCAAGGATTACGTCGATATGGCTTGCCATTCTGTTAATCTCACATTGCGAGCAGCAAGTTCTCGCATACTAAGTTACTACTTGGCATACCATATGTCATATTGTGCCGGTACCATAGCCGATGAGGTTTAACCAAGGCATGGTTACCGCTACACCTACCTGTAAAGTTAAAAAATCGGGACTTTACTGGAGTTGCACTGCCTCCGGGCATTGCCTCCAGTATTGTACCCACCATCTTTGTATCTACAAATGTCCCATATGTGTCTGTTCCAGACCAAGAGGATGTCAAATTAAAAAAATTCTTCTTTCTTCTTTCACCAAAAAAAGTATGTAAAATGCAAGACAACACAATTCAATTCATATAAAAGGACTTAGGCAGTAGGCCCCTATGTAAGGCAAAATTGACAAAAATGAAATCACATCAGTTGAGAGAGAGAGAGAGTGAAACTGAAAGAGAGATTTTGTGGGAATATTGGTACCTAGGACTAGTATCATGGGTGCTAAATTACAGAGTGGGACCAGAGCGGCAGCCTTTTTCCGGCACAGGTCTTTAGATTAGCTGTTGACACAATAGCACTTCAAAATAATGTATCTCCTACTGTACTCCATGTTTGCGGAGCCCCCTCGGCTCTCACTCTCACTTCAAAATGTTGTTCCACCACATTTCCCTGTTAATGCTGATCACAAATATAATTATATGGTTATTGTAGTGGTATTGCCAACGGTTTTGAAATTATGAGCATTTGTTTTCAGAGTCCCCTCAGCTCTCACTCACTGTGGTATTGGCCCCTTCAAAATGTCTTCAAACTGCCTCTTCAAACTGTCTTCCACTGAGCATTCTGTTAATCCTGATTGTGGTTGTAGTGGTCAAACGCCAACAGTTTTGAAACTATGAGCACTTGTTTTCAGAGCCTCCTCAGCTCTCATTCTCTCTCTCTCACTGTGCTATTGGCCTCTTCAAAATGTATTGAACTGCATTTCCCTGTTAATGCTGATCACAAATATATGGTTGTAGTGGTCTAACTCCAATGGTTTTGAAACTATGAGGACTTGTTTTCGGAGCCCCCTCAGCTCTCACTCTCACTGTGCTCTTGGCCCCTTCAAAAAGTCTTCCACTGGGTTTCCACTGTGATGATGATCATGAATATATATGGTTCTAAAGCAACAGTTTTGAAATGATGGGCACTTTTATCTGGATAGACCGTAATTATATAACAGTTTCAAGGTCAAGGTCAAGTGGATTTTAAATGTCTCCAACTGCATTCCTTAGATCATGATGATCAAGAATATATATGGTTTCATGGGTGTAAACCTAATGGTGTCCAAGCCAAAGATACTGTATAGTCTTTGTCCAAGCTGCAGCTGCATGTAAAAAATAGTTCAAAAGTCTAGGTCACCATCATTATGATAATCAATACTTTGCACCACACATGACCTTGAGGTAGTCTGCCAACTTTGAAGCCTGTAGCTAAAAGTAAAACATGTCAAATATATGGTCAAAACACCAAGTTGACACCTCCAAGGCCTGTGTCCTTGATCTTCATCGCTTCCCAATATTCCAAATCATTAGTCAATCCACCCCTGTCCCAATTTTAAACATTGTTAAGTCCATCAATATGAAAGAAATGGTCTCCAAAACAAGTTTCGGGTTTCAAGGTCAATGTCAGCACGTTTAGGTGTTTGTTTATGGGGCCATTCCTGCACTGTGATACACCACCATACACAATTTAAAGCCATTCTGTCCATTGGTTCATGAGGTACAGCTTGGATATAAAATATATGACGCAAAGAAGGAATTTTTTTTTTTTAAAGTTTACCGTTGTGGGGGTTTGCACTGAAAGTGCAACATTCAGGATCTGAACTGGTTGCATAATGATGATCAAGAATATATAGTTATAGCGGTCTACGGCATGCAGTTTGGGCACAATCGCCAGGACACACAAACACACAAACAATCCGTTTATACTAGAAGTGAATGGACAGGTCAGTCTTAGGCCATTTCTATACCAACTTTGTGTTTTTCCGATCCAAAACGTCTCTAATCTCTTAAATTGTCTTTTTTTAATGTGATAGCCATGGTGTCACAAGGTTGAAATTAAGTGACATTTAGCTCGTATACACATTGCATTTTGTAAAATCGCTTAAATCAAACATGATAATTATGTACTCTGTGTCTGTGTGTGTGTAGCAGGTATGGAGCAGTCTACTCCTGAGGTTGTGGAGGTCATGACGGCCCAAACCAGACTCACGCACAGCAGGATATTTGAGTACATGCCCCTGCAGCAGCGTCTTCAGAGACTGTTAGAGACTGATAGGGTCATGTTCGAAAAGAAAATGTTCTGTGGGATGTGGCTTCCGTTTCTCCAAAGTGCACCCGAAATCCACTACACTCTGCGAGAGACCTTCTTACAGAAGCGCTGCTACACCTGCGCATTGTCACTCGGCTTTCGTTGCTCTGGTGGCACATTGGAGTATGTTGTGAAAAGGCTACCAGATCTTAAGCAGGAATTTTGGGACAAATGGTTACCATATCTTGCCAATTATAAAAAATGGGATGCTCTCCAGATTATCCTTACTAAATTTACGAGGCGCAATTATACAAGCTTGCTTCGTCATAACTTTGTGAAGTCGTTTGTTCTTCGATGTCCAGAACAGCTGATGAAGAAGAATACAGCAGCGCGAACAATACTGTGTCGCAGTACAGAGGCAGATGTTGAAGAGTTAAGGAGAATGATATCAAAGGTGATAGATAGACATGAGTATTGCATGCTTGACTTGTTGCTATATTTTGACAACCCATACGTGCAACTTACCATTCAGTCAGAATTGATGTCAATTTCTGTACAGTTTGCTATCAGCATGTTTTTGCCCCATAGCGACTCATTTCAATGGTCCCGAATACGATGCAACTTTCTGTATGCAGCTTGTAAGGCCGGGCTTTCCACAGTGGCCTCCATTCGTTTCTCAGAAACAGATTTCCACCAACTGTCAACCAAGGCGGTGGAAAGCAGCGAGATAGTCTTTGTGCAAGTCCTTTATGATGTCGGCCTCATGAACAACCACGAGGTGTTTGAGCTGAGCAGGACGCAGACCAGCCGCGTGGAGGAAGAAGAGAAGAAAGTCAAGGAGTTAGAGGACAGCCCCGCCACTCGTTCTCGAGTTGAGGAGTTGAAGCGTACCAGGGGGAGATGGCAGTCTTCCTAAGCAGCAAGGCCTCGGAGCCACGGTCCCTGCAGAGCCTGTGCTTCCTGGAAATCTACAGGCACCTGGGCTGGGGCCTGACCCGGGAACGCAATGTGGACACCCTGCCTCTGCCCACTGTGGTCAAAGGCAAGCTGAAGAACGGATTTGTGGGAGACATCCCGCAAATGCCTGCGGACGGTCTTGATTCATGAGAGGGAATCTGATCATTTGTTAATGCCATTATATTGGACCTTTGCCTATAGATACATAACATGGCAAGCTTAAGTTTGATGTTCCAAGGGGGGAAATGTCCTATTTTCATCATGATTGACTTTGTTGAGTTAATACAGTGGAACCTCCCTTATAAGACCTCCCATTATAAGACTCCCTCCCACATAAGACCTACTTCTCTTAGACATTGCCCTTCTTTGTAAGTATTAAAATTACCTCTCTTTAAGACCCCTCTCTTATAAGACCTCAATTTGGATGATTTTTGAAGGTCTTATAAGGGAGGTTCCACTGTAATTTAGGCTGGCTTGTTAGACTCGGGCACACTTTTACGCTTCCTCTCTCTCTCTCTCTCTCTCTCTCTCTCTCTCTCTCTCTCTCTCTCTCTCTCTCTCTCTCTCTCTCTCTCTCTCTCTCTCTCTCTCTCTCTCTCTCTCTCTCTCTCTCTCTCTCTTTATCTGTCTCTCTTTCTCACACACAGACACACACACATGATGCACACAAACTGAGAGTTGAAGTCGGTGGAGAGTGGCAGACAGACCTGGCAGCTGTTGATAGACAGTGGCAGCAAGATGCACAATCTTGCCTAGAGAAGAGAGCGTCAGTTAAGGGAAAAAAACAAACCTTATTTGGATGTGTTTTTGTTGTTGTTAAAGTAGCCCCCTAAGTGCAAAACACACATGCTTGTGCGTGTGAGTGTGTGTACCGATATTCCCAGCATGCATGTTTCCTTCACTTTGCTTTTGAACTGACCGCTCTTTCCAAAGAAGGCTTTTAAAAAGCAAGCGAAACAAACAAAGACCAACATTCAAAACATGCGTTTCCTTTTATTCAAAATCCGAGATGCTCCAGATCAAAAACACACTTAATATCAACCATCCAAACACTATTTATAGAAACAATAAGATAATAGAATTGTTCAAGCTGTAATAAGGTGAAATAGAAACACCCGGAGGTGCTAATGGGACCCAGAGATGCACCAGCCACGCCCGCCCCATCAACGCAAGAGCAGCCCTGCTCCAGCCTAGGAAGTCCGTGTTGTGTTACCGGGGAGCAGGCACAGTAATAAGATATTATTGGATTAAAAAAATTGTAATTACCATTATAAATACCACAGTAATTTTGTTCCCATGACTGATACAGCTTCTCATAATAAAAAGAAAGATCCTTCAATTTTTTTCATTGATCTAGTGAAGTTAACTTGTATTTCTCCAGATGACCAATTGTGGAGTAAGAGTTGTTTCTACTTCTAAATACGCAAACCTTTTACTTTCTAGAAAAAAATATGAAGAAAGATTTTTTCTTTTTCCTCATATTTTTTAAATAATGCAAATGTCGCTTCCGTTTCATTCTTGACGAGAAATAAAATTAGGGCCAAAAGTTTTCACACAAATAAAAAAAACTTGGTACCAGTTTATGATCGAGGAGCAGACCGATTCAGTGATCAATAATATGCGATTGTGGATAATGACCATCAATAAAACGATGTGTGCAAATATACAAATATATCAATAAAAGGGCATGCCAAGCTCAAAATGGCCACAGTTTTGTTAGATTAATGCCGATAGTTTCGCTAGTGTTATTTTATAAGAGCAGCTTTATATGAATGGTAAAAGTTGTTAGACCCTGTGAAACAATGAAAACAAAAGTTAACACACATTGTGTGTACAAGGTGGACATAATCACCAAGCATATAACAGATGCTTATGAATTCATAATAGCATAGTTACGAAATACCATAGTAAATACTTTGCAAAAATAATAATAGTACATTTCTATAGCGCTTTACCTCAAAATTAGTCAAATGAGCCCAAAGCGCTTCACAATTGAATATTCATAAACACGTAGACAACAAAAAAAGTGTTTAAGAATGACACAAACCAGCAACAATGCATATATACAATACAAAGCAACTCACACACACACACACACACACACACACACACACACACACACACACACACACACACACATACACACACACACACACACACACATTTAACGACACAGACTCATTATTCATCTTTCATTCGGTAAGCCATAGCAACTGAGTGGCACGGACTGACCACACAATATCGCCTTTGGGCTTAAAAATTACAATCATTCCATCTAATGACATGCACACGTTATGATCTGTAAACAGCATAGCTGAGATCATAAAAAATGTCAATGGGACATGAATGAATGATTCAAGTCAAGGACATACTGTTATCATCACAGTACATGAAACAAATAAGACACCCACCACATAATAATTATTATTTAATGGAACTCTTCAAGTTATGTTGATTGTAACATATGTAATAAAAGTTAATAACAAGGCAAAGAGAATTCAGTCCTTTAACATATCAGAACAGTAATCTTCCTTCATATAATATAAAACCGGTTCAACGCAACAAACTGCACACCCATTTTCAATCCCATCATCATGGCAAGGCAACTTATTTTCATTAAAAAAAATAGATCCATAACATTAAAATGTTCAATATTTACAACCCAAATCACACAGACATTTAAAAAAAAAAGTTAAGTGGATTAAGACCAGTTAGTCCACATTTGTAAAACGCAGCTTTGTTTCCAATTCCAGTAAAGATATAATGGCCGTAAGAATGGGATAACTAATTTTTTTTTCCAAATATAATTCTTTTTAGATGTATGGATACTTTTTTCTGGAATGTGTTAGCATATCTTTTATTTTACTTAAAATATATGTTTTTATTTCTTAGACTATAAACATCAACATTAAATTATGATTTTGAAACATACACTGTATTATTGTAAGTGCCTATATAGATACAGCAAGCTTGTGTGTGTGAGAGAGAGAGAGTGAGAAGTAAAAAATGGACTTGCTTTTAATTGCATATCGTTCATTTCTTTTTAGGCATTCCTAGGCCTTATGGCCATAATTTGGTGAGGTAAAATTTGAGCACCCTAAGTCCATCCGTTCAAACGCTAGAGAGGATAATACAAACATACATACACTACATAGTCCGCCTCAGACACGAGTGAAAACATTACCAATCCGCTCTCTACGATCGCGGTTGGTAATGACAAAACTTTTCTAATTCGATCCAGCTGCATTTTTGTATTTCTTAGCATTTGGGTGTGTTTAATAGTTTGTGTATGTGTGTCTGTGCATTTTAGGTTTGTATTGATTTAATTTTAGGCCTTCTCCCTTTCTAGTCCCAGGGAACGTCTCTGTGAAATTTAAGCTGTTCCTAACTGGAGCATGCTCCAACACTTGTGCGGCGCCCTATTTTATTTGGGTAGGTACCGATTGGTCCTATCCCGTTACGTCCTATTACGATTTTTCCCTGTGTTTGACGTAATCGCGCCGACGCTAAGCCCAGTGCCGTTTTGTCCTAGCTCCAGTTTCGATTCGTCATATTCGCCAGCTGTGCGTGCCTTTTCGTCCTTTCCTGAACGTCGCATAAACTTCGCAGGATTATACGCTTCTCTTTCCGAGTTTGACGAGTCCACGAAACAGTAAGCTATCTGCAGTATCGACTCCATCTACTTGCAATTTAATTGGATAACGGCAACGTCAAGCGTGGCCATGTTGGCCATGTTGTCTTGACTTTTTAAATTTCTAACCCTAACCCCAACCCTAATCCTAACCCTATCCATTTCCCGGGCGTTCTATCCTAACCCTATCCCTATCTAACCTTACCTGTTGTACACGTGTTCGTGCCTTTTCGAGTGAACGCCATGTGTATTATGTTTGAATACAAGAAAAGGACGAAACGGCACTGTCTGAAGGCATAGGACGAAACGGGAAAAGACCAAACGGGAAAGGACCAAACGGGAAAGGACGAAAAGGCACGCACCCTTTTATTTCCCCCTTTTTTTGCATGGATATTTTCTCTGTGTAACCGAAGAAGAAGAAGAGGGGTGGGTTACATTTCGACCACTTATTAACTCCTCTGTTGCCACTGGGTTCTTTAACGGGTTGCATTTCGACCAGTTGGGTTCTCTAAAATGGGATACCAAAAATGGGACTTGGTGGACAAAAATAAAAATGCTTAAAATGCACAACCCTCTCCGGTACCCCATTTTAGAGAACAACCCAGTTAACAACCCCTCTGTTGCCACTGGGTTCATTAACGGGTTACACTTCGACCAGTTAACAACCCCTCTGTTGCCACTGGGTTCATTAACGGGTTACACTTCGACCAGTTACTATTAAATAACTCCTCTGTTGCCACTGGGTTCTTTAACGGGTTACACTTCGACCAGTTACTATTAAATAACTCCTCTGTTGCCACTGGGTTCATTAACGGGTTACATTTCGACCAGTTACTATTAAATAACTCCTCTGTTGCCACTGGGTTCTTTAACGGGTTACATTTCGACCAGTTACTATTAAATAACTCCTCTGTTGCCACTGGGTTCTTTAACGGGTTACATTTCGACCAGTTACTATTAAATAACTCCTCTGTTGCCACTGGGTTCTTTAACGGGTTACACCTCAACCAGTTACTATTAAATAACTCCTCTGTTGCCACTGGGTTCTTTAACGGGTTACACCTCAACCAGTTACTATGAAATAACTCCTCTGTTGCCACTGGGTTCGTTAACGGGAACGATGGGCATGAGCACACTGGACCTCAGTATTTGTCGTCTCATCCGAAAGACTTTGCTACCATTTAGGCAATAGGGGAAGACGGGGTAAAAAGCGCATGGGCGGGTAAGAAGCCCACCCCAATTATCTCATGAAATAAAGAAAATTTCAGTCAAATTTGCCCATGAGACGAATGCTAGACATTAACGCTCGTCTCATGGGCAAAATGAGACTGAAAATTTGCTTCATTTCATGAGATAATTGGGGTGGGCTTCTTACCCGCCTATGCGCTTTTTACCCCGTCTTCCCCTAGGTTCTAATGGAGACTGGCCAGAAATGGTTTTTTTGCTAGGGCCAGGAATGAACCTGGCATTTACATGGATCTACTAGTCATCTTCCGTGTGTGTGTGTGTGTGTGTGTGTGTGTTGCTTTTTTGGGGAGTCGGTATATATGTGTGAACATTTTTAAAAATGAATGTGGTCCATGAATACATGGGTGCAACTCTTCCTGGTATTCAAGGATTTCCTGGTTTTTAATTTTCCAACAAAGTGAAGTTCCTTTGAAACAAATAAATTCAAACAAGATCTTTGTGTGTCTACTGTATTTTTCAAACGCTTTAGAATAAGCATTTGTATAAATTGTGGAAAAAGCAAACTAAAATACCTTCATAAATCAATTTTTGCTTCAGCTGCAGGGGGACATTACCCCTGGACCCCGGCCTTTCAGTTGTTGTTTTTCAGTTTGTGTAGTTGCACCCGTGTAGACGTAATTAATTGTGA
>CM065699.1:14461820-14504320 GCA_017654935.2 Phymorhynchus buccinoides
TTTGTTTTCGATCGCGTGCGCGCTTGCTTATTTGCGGGCACTTTTTTTCCCCCCAGCATAAGCAATTTGTCACACTGAATTCTTTGTTGTTGTCTTGTGTTGAGTTTAATTGTTTCGATGTTGCCTGGATAAGAGATTTTATAATAGGACTGTGTACACATAATATCTCTGCTAGGATCCATTTCAGTTTCTTCATTATGAGATCATGCTATTGTTATAGAGATGAAATAATTGGACTTAGTTTTAAACGAATGGATTTTCCCACAGACCTAGCTATCAAAGTAAAGTTGATGCTACTAAAACACAACACAGACTTTTGTCGCCATTGCTAATATTAGAGTACATCTAATCTTATTAGTTGACCAGGCCTAGATAAAGTCATTTCGATGTATAAATGTATAACACTCGCGAAGCCAACTATATACTTAGTTTGTTGTCAATATCGAAAGCTCAAAGAAAAGATAACTCTAAAGCGTAGGTGAAGTCTTGCAATAAAAGAGGCGCATTCATCCAAAAACAAATCGAATAGCATGCTCTTTAGATAAATAATCAACGCTGTGTTTTCTAGTGTTTAGTTGTTGCAGTTGTAAGACCTCTAAGCTATATATTATTTGATTGGCTTCGGGATAATACTTTAGACACTACGTTCGGTTCTTATACTATAAGTTATAGTCTATATATAACTTCTTGTTGAGATAGGCCTATGTCTGAAGACGAGAACACAAATCCAAGACTCAATAAAGAAAAAAAGACTATCCCAGTGTGGTGTTATGATAAATAAGTACCTGTCATTAAATATCTACCTCTCGCATGAGAACTGTACCCATCTAACCCTAACCCTATCCCTAACCCTAACCCTAACCCTATCCCTAACCACGGAAAGAACCAAAAAATAGAGCAGGAGGGTGTAAATCTACATATTTGCCGATAAATCGATGTACAAGTCCATAAATCCATAATCCGTAAAATTCACAATGGCGGACAAACAAACGATTCTGATTGGCTACGCTAGGACTACTTCTAATGCGCATGCGCAGAGGTAAATATTTCATAGGACTACTTATTCATTATGACAGTGGCGGTGTATTTTTACCTCTATGAGATAAGTAGTCCTAGCCGGAAGTAGTCCTAGCGTAGCCAATCAGAATCGTTTGTTTGTCCGCCATTGTGAATTTTACGGATTATGGATTTATGGACTTGTACATCGATTTATCGGCAAATATGTAGATTTACACCCTCCTGCTGTATTTTTTGGTTCTTTCCGTGGTTAGGGATAGGGTTAGGGTTAGGGATAGGGTTAGGGTTAGATGGGTACAGTTCTCATGCGAGAGGTAGATATTTAATGACAGGTACTTATTTATCATAACACCAGATCTAAAATTAAACCAAACTAGTCTAGGCCTTGGCCTATTGCTAAGCCTAGTGTGAACCTGTCACTGTACTGTCAGTATCAGAGTCCGTCTAGATAAAATG
This sequence comes from Phymorhynchus buccinoides, assembly GCA_017654935.2. Taxonomy (NCBI): domain Eukaryota; kingdom Metazoa; phylum Mollusca; class Gastropoda; order Neogastropoda; family Raphitomidae; genus Phymorhynchus; species Phymorhynchus buccinoides. Next base: position 14,463,294 of record CM065699.1, read on the forward strand.
CCATTTGGCTTTACGTATCTTCTTCCTTATACTGAACTGGGCCTTCCGGCGCCCGGTAAGTAACATCAGTTTCGTAAGACTAACAAGATTGAAAGAAGAAAAAGTAGAAGAAGACGACGACGAAATGTTTTAGCCTTTTATTTGGAATCCATATATAATAATAACAATCTGAAGAAAACAAACCTGATGTCCCATTTCGTGGTGCTGGGTTACATGTGTAGGATTATGCTTATTGTAGGCTTAATAAACTAGTTTAACCAGCCCAGTGCAGATCTATTGGTAAAATAAAACATTTCCCCTGTTTTTTTTATCTCTGTTTCTCTCCCCCCCCCCCCCCCCCTTTCATCTCCCGCTCACCCCCCCCCCCCCCCTCTCCTCCTCCCCCTCCTTCCTTCCCCCCTCTCTCCTTCTCTCTCTGCCTTTCTCGTAATATCGTTTTACATCCATATTATTGTTTGTGAGCTCGTATGATCCTCCCCCCCCCCCCCCCCCCCCCCCCCCCCCCCCCCCCCCGATAATAAATTGTGAATGCGAAAATGGCGTGCTTGTGGAAAAGGTGAGGTTGGTGGGGGGGGGGGGGGGGGGGGGGGTCTGTTTGTCCATGCCTTGATTCCCCCCCCCCCCTCCCCGGATGCTATGTTATGAGTGTTCGTGAGTGTGTATGTGAAGAAAAGGGAAGGTGGGTGGGGGTTGTGAAAGACCGGCTGGATTATTTTGATTTCTACTTTAAATTAGGTTAAATAATTATTTTTTTATGCTTCTTAATTTTTTTTAAAACGGTGTCTATAGTGAAAAAGGGTGGTGGGTGGGGATGAACGGCGTGAGCATTTTTTATTTTATTTTTGTAAATTATTTCTTTTTATATACTTCTTCATATTGTTTTGTAATAATGTTTTTGTTCTTGGTTGTTTTCTCTCGTAGTATTTGTAAAGCTGCTCTGAGGATGATGTTTTTTTGTGTGTTTTTTTTATTATCGAAGAGCGCTATTTATTATTATTTTTTATTATTTATTGTTTTAGAAGACAAAGAGGGGAGAGAGGAGGAGTCTTCTGTGGGTCCAGAGCCATGAGGGCGATTGTGCCGTGTGTGGTGTTGGCCCTTGTGGCCTCAGTGGTCACTTCAGTCCAGCTACACGAGCCAGACGAGCACCAAGAGGAGGACCCAGAGGACCAGCAGATCACCCTTAGTCACACTGACCCGTTTGGTCAGTCCCTTTGGTTCTGTCGTGGTTGGAGAGAGAGAGAGAGAGAGAGAGAGAGAGAGAGAGAGAGAGAGAGAGAGAGAGAGAGAGAGAGAGAGAGAGAGAGAGAGAGAGAGAGAGAGACGAGCACCAAGAGGAGGACCCAGAGGACCAGCAGATCACTCTTAGCCACACTGGCCCGTTTAGTCAGTCCCTTTGGTTCTGTTATGGTTGGAGAGAGAGAGAGAGAGAGAGAGAGAGAGAGAGAGAGAGAGAGAGAGAGAGAGAGAGAGAGAGAGAGAGAGAGAGAGACAGACAGACAGACAGACAGACAGAGAGAGAGAGAGGGAGAGAAAGAGAGAGAGAGAGAGAGTGTGTCTGCGTGCGCTCGCATGTGTGCGTGTGTGTGCCTGCGTGTGTGTGTGGTGGGGGTGGGGGTGTTAATTTAAATTTTAAAATTGTTTGCTCTTCATTCTAAATTACGATCACTCACACAGCGTTACTGGCTTCTGTGGATCACTTTGGTTGTGTCCATTTTTGTGTCCATTTCTTTTGTATTACTATAGGTCCTATATCTATTTGTTAAAAGAAAAGTGAATGCAGAAAAACGAATGTCAGAAGGGGTTTTAAACTTGAGATGATACTCTTTCTCCAATTTTGGACAGTTTTATGAATTCATCTTCAAGAGGCATTGCCCCCTGATCACCATGAAGGGCTTCAATCCATTGGTTACACCAAGAGACAACATCTCCCGAAACCCTGAAATATTAACAGAGAAAAATGCTTTTCCTCCAGTTGCCATGTCTGAATATGGAGGTTCCAATGTTAACCCTTTCACCGCCAAAGTCGGATTTTAGCACCACAGTGATTTAACACCCATGTCACTAAAAGGCATCAAATTGGGGTCTATTATCCAAAGACCCTATTGTCTTAGTTTTGGGAAGTAAGGATAGACCTTATTTTATATATGTCACAGAAGAAATCCCCAATATTGCAGATAGATTTCGTTCTCTACCCAAGTACATTTAATGGACATTTTTGGCTGAAATATGGGTGGCGGTGAAAGGGTTAAACAGACCTGTTTACTCTACTCTTTTCGAGTAGCATTCTACTCAATTGGGACCTCTACTACTCTTCAAAATTGGTGATAATGCTCTTTAATTCTTGATTGCTACTCATTTTCAGTGAACAGTGTTTGTTGGTTTAATGCATAGGACTACACATTTCGCACCAAAACTACTCATGTCAGCTATCCAGACTACTCAAGACTAGTGTAGGGGGTATTAAACAGGTCTGACTGTATGAACAACAACAAAATCACTTCTATTATTTTTTTATATATTTTTTTCGCTGTCCCATCTTCTGGGCCGTACAATAGCGTTGTTCCCACGCCGCTCGTTCCGAATCCCAATTCGCAGCTACACCCCGGTTTGTTCAAGTCGCAGAATCCGAGACCAGCAGTCCAAGGGGAGCGAATCTATATTAGGCCGTCAGGAGGCAACCAACCGAGGAGACACTACACTTCTGCTGAGTCACTTCGGTGGAATCACTTCTATTATTGGTTACAGGCAACAGACTGTCTCCAGCCATCATTAGTAGATTCCTGGTCTCTCCCTACAACGCTACTGCTGGCTCCAGCAGCAGGGGACGTGAGCGCAGAGCGACGACCGGTGGCTCCAAGATGTACAACAATCGGGACGTGACCGACTTCAGCGAGGAGGAGAGACGGATCATCGTGCAGGCCCACAACGACTACAGGGAACAGCAGGGAGCCAAGGACATGATGTACATGGTGAGATAGCAAGCTTATCTTCTAGAAGATTAAGGGGAGATTTGATAAATGTTTATAAAAATATTAACAACCCTGACAAAACTAAGAAACATTTGTTTCAATGATCTAACGATTTGAGAACCCGTAACAGCGAACTAAAAATACTAACCCAATACAGTAGAACTAACATGAGGAAAAACTTATTTTCTAACAGTCACTCAGTACTGGAACAATCTCCCTGCACAAACTAAAGTTCCTTCCAACATCAACCATTTCAAAAACCTCCTAGATAGTGATCCCAAAATTGATGTATTGAAATACAATTATGATTAAGACAACCATGATTACTCCCAAATCGTCACAGCTATGCCAATCTAATTGCTAAACAAAATCACTAAAACAAGCAATCACAAGAAAGGGCACATCAAGAGGCCGCGAGGCCTGGCTGCCCTGAAGATTGACCTGACCTGACCTGACCTAATCTCCTTCTTCTTCTGTGTTCCCACGCCATGAGGCCATAACGGGTAAGGTACGTACTATGTATGTGTCCGGTTTTTGGTTTTTCACTGGTCTCCCCGCTGCCTACAAGAGTCAACACATTATGATTTCTGGAAGAGCTCAAAGAAGAACATATTTATTTGGAAGATTTTGTTTTTTGGAAAAAAAAAGGGCAGGAGAATGGGTCAATAAGTCAGAAAGATAGTAGATGACAGAAAGAGAAAAGGGAAAAGGCAGAGTCAAAGAGAGTGGCAGATTAGAGGAAGTCACAAGGACAGAACACGTGTGTGTGTGTGTGTGTGTGTGTGTGTGTGTGCGTGCGTGCGTGCGTGCGTGTGCGTGTGCGTGCGCACTCAAGCATGCATGTGCGTGCGCTTGCATGCATGTACGTGCATGCATGCGTGATTATGAGTGTGGACGTATGTGTGCACGTGCGTGCGCTTACATGCATGATTATGTCTGTGTCAGTGTGTATGTGTGGCGTGCGCGCACGCTTACATGCGTGATTATGTCTGTGTCAGTGTTTTGTGTGTGTCAGTGTGTGTGTGTGGCGTGCGCGCACGCTTACATGCGTGATTATGTCTGTGTCAGTGTTTTGTGTGTGTATGTGTGGCGTGCGCGCACGCTTACATGCGTGATTATGTCTGTGTCAGTGTTTTGTGTGTGTCAGTGTGTGTGTGTGGCGTGCGCGCACGCTTACATGCGTGATTATGTCTGTGTCAGTGTTTTGTGTGTGTCAGTGTGTATGTGTGGCGTGCGCGCACGCTTACATGCGTGATTATGTCTGTGTCAGTGTTTTGTGTGTGTATGTGTGGCGTGCGCGCACGCTTACATGCGTGATTATGTCTGTGTCAGTGGTGTGTGTCCGTGTGCGTGCGCTTACATGCATGATTATGTGTGTGTCAGTGTTGTGTGTGCGTATGTGTGTTTGTGTGCTTACATGCGTGTTTATGTGTGTGTGTGTGTGTGTGTGTGTGTGTGTGTGTGAGCGCGTGTGCTTTTACATGCATGATTATGTGTGTTTGTATGTGTGCGTGTGCGCGCACGCGCTTTCATACATGATCGTATGTGTGTGTTTGTGTGTGTGTGTATGTGCTTGCGCGCGTGTGCATGTGTGTGTGTATGTGCTTATGTGGGTGTGCATGTGTGTGTGTGTGTGTGTGTGTGTGAAGTCAAGTCAAAATCATCTTTATTGTGTGTGTGTGTGTGCGTGTGCGTGTTTGTGTGCATGTGTGTGTGTGTGCGTGCGCGTGTGCGTGCATGTGTATATAGGGGCACGGAGCTGGCTATTCACTGAGATTTTTCTTTCATACTATATATATATATATGTGTGTGTGTGTGTGTGTGTGTGTGTGTGTGCGTGTGCGTGCGCGTGTGCGTGCGTGTGCGTGTGTGTGTGCGTGCGCGTGTGCGTGCGTGCGTGTGCGTGTGCGTGCGTGTAGTACTGGGACGATAAACTGGCCGACATAGCCAAGACGTGGGTAGGAGGATGTTCCTGGGAACACAGCCCCAAATCCATGCGAAGGAACATCGAACCTTACTTCTACGTGGGAGAGAATCTGTATGCCAGCACAGGTCAGCTTATTCATGGATTCCTTTACTGATCCCTACAATCATCTCTGTGTTGATTCATCCGTTGATAGTTCCATCCAACTACCGTATTTTTCGGACTATAAGGCGATACTTTTTTTTTGCTTCCCAGACTGAAACCCCTGCACCTTATAATATGACTACTAAAATAGTAAGAAAATATAATAACAGAATTTGAATGTTGTTTAAGATTTGGGGGATGCGCCTTATAATCAGGGGGTGCGCCTTATAAGCAGGTGCGCCTTATAGTCCGAAACATACAGTATTCATCGATTAATCTATTGATAAATCGATCATTCCACCAGTCCATTTATATTTGTCCGTTCATACTTTCACCCATCCATCCATCCAACCACCCACTCACCCATTTATCCGTCCATCCATCCACCAACCTATCCATCCAAACCTGTTCATTTATCTCTCTGTGTGTGTGTATGTGTGTGTGTGTGTGTGTGTGCGTGCGCGTGTGCGTGTGTGTGCGTGCGTGTGTGAGAGAGCACTCTAGCACACGTGCTCATACAAGTGCTGGTGCGTGCATGTATGTACGTGCGCGCTTATGAAAGTGCGTGCATGCATACGTGTATGCATACGTGTGTATGCGTGTGTATATGTGTGTACGCATACATGCGTGTGTTTGTGTGTGTGTGTGTGTGAGTGTCTCTGTAAACGCTTGCGCGCGCATGTATATACACAATCTTGTGTTTATGTGTATCACTGTGTGTGTGTGTGTGTGCGTGCGCGTGCGTGCGCGCGCGCGCGCGCGCGCGCGCGTGTGTGTGTGTGTGTGTGTGTGTGTGTGTGTGGGGGGGGGGGGGTAAACGCTTGCGCACGCTTGTATATGTTACGTCCAATCCGTGAAATTGCCTATTTCATGAAATGGGCAGAATGCTTTGCTCAATTCATGAAATGGACAATGTATATCACATTTTTCAATTCCCATTAACACAAGTATTGATTAAGTTTGAATAAACATAGCACAGTTTTCTACATTGTATTTTCACCCCCATCCTACCAGATGCTACTCTGGGGCATGCCTGAGCCACATGTAGTATCAAACGTTTTATCAAATTAAATCTGAATAAAAGAATGTTAAACTCATCTATGGTGCGATTTCTCGTTCATTTGAGCAAATTCTTGATCTGAACGAAAACTATGATATTGCGTTTCTAAATAGCAAGTTGTAAATAGGCTATTTCACGAACTGGGCAAGTGATTTTGCCCATTTCATGAAATGGGCGATTTCATGCAATGGGCGTAACATATTCACATATACGTTAGTGTGAGCCTGCGTATATGTATACGACTTGCATGTATATACGTTTGCAATACGAGAGAAAATGGAGTTTTACGTCCTCTTGGTCTGAATCAGACACATATGGGACATTTGTAAATACAAATATGGTGGGAACAATACTGGAGGCAATGCCCAGAGGCAGTACGAAACCAGTAAAGTCCCGATTTTATATTCGACTATTATATATCGTTTGTAATACGTTTGTATATGAAGTATTTACAAGGTTCCTCTATAGGGAGGGGGGGTGGGGGGGGGGGGGGGGGGGGGGGGGTTGGGGGTCAATAATCAATATACCCTGTCTTCCCCTACGTATGAAAAGACGTCGACGCATTCTTTATTCTTACGTTTATGCCAGGTACCTACAACCCTGCCGAGGCAATCAAAAATTGGTACAACGAGATCAAGTTCTATGACCTGAACACCAACTTTTGTAGGCCTAAGGAAATCTGTGGCCATTATACGCAGGTGAGGCGGTGGGGGGGAGGTGGGGTTATAAACTCTGTCTCATCATTGCATGGGTGCAACTTTTCCTGGTATACAAGGATATCCTGCTTTTGAATTTTACCATAAAAAGTCATTTCCTTTTTTTTTTGAATTTATCAAACAAGATCTTTGTGTGTCTACTGTATATCTCAAACACTTTAAAACGGCGTTTGTATAAATTGTGGAAAAAGCAAACTAAAATACCTTCAGAAATCAATTTTTTTTTCAGCTGCAGGGGGACATTACCCCTAGACCCGACCTTTCAGGGTTTTTTCATGTTGTATTTAGGTATTAGGTACTTTATAGTCACAGAGGCGTCTCTGTGAAATTCGGGTTGCTCCCACCTGGAGAGCGCGTCGCAGCCAGAGGCGCGCCACCCAATTTGTTTACTCTTTTTTTTTTGGCATGCGATTTTTGTCACTGATGAGGGGGGGGGGGGGGGGTAATTTTTTTTACCAAATAACAACTTTTTCGTTGCCACTGGGTTTAACGTATGCTAAGTGCATGGGCACACGGGACCTCGGTTTATCGTCTCATCCGAAAGACTCCACGTTCAGACCGTTAAGGCCTAGTGCAGAATGAGAGGAAAAAATCCCCTGTACCCAGGTTCGAACTCGGGTTTACTTGACACGAAGCGAACGCGATACCACTGTGCCACTCTACACTGTTGCACCCATGTTATTGTCTGTCATGTTTTGCTTGTCTGTTTCTGCTTTACCTCCCTTTGCTGTTTGCCGGAGAAAAAAATCGTCATAAAACAGTGCAGTGCGCAAGTGAATGTTTGCGGACTTGACGGATTTAGGTTATGTTTTTTGTCCTTCAAGAACAATTCAGATGTTCTCGTCTTCCTTTAACTCATTCCCATCGCAATGATTTTGAATTATTAATAATGACACTCACATATCTCTCCAAACAAACCGGACATAAACAAAAAAGAGAAATGAAAGAAGATTACGGGTTTTTACTTCAGGGAAGTAGGGAAGTAGTAGATCAGACTTTTGTATATATATCATTTTATCATTGTCCTTGACAAAGAGGAGTAAAACCTCGAAAATTTGGGAAAACTTTTATTTTGCCTGTTTGTGTTTTTTTAGTGTGAACGTTTTATATATATATATATATATATATATATATATATATATATATATATATACTATATATATATATATATATATATATATAAAAAAACGTACAAGAATTGAAGATTAAAAAACAACCACACCATTAAACTTTCCTCTTATATATATAGTTTCCTTGGGTCTCTTTTTTGTGTCCAACATTTAAGTTTGTGAGCCAGTAGAAAGAAACTGAATAACTTTAATTTTAACTTTACAATTTATTCTGTGTTCTGAAAAGAATCCCTAAAATAATGTGCTGATTTACTTTTTCTCCCAATGGGGGGTAGATAGACAATGCCTATGCAAAGACAGCTGTTTCAGTCTTTTTGCCCATGAGACGAGCTTCAGTCTGCATATCGGCCTCAAAGGCAAATCCACACTGAACATTCAAATTTCTGAGCTAATTGGGGTTTCTTACAAGAGAATGCGTTGTTACCTCTTTTCACCAGATTGAAAGTCCAAAATAAAAGCAAACCAGCACTTAATTCAAAAGAATTTATATATATATATATATATATATATATATATTCCCTATACAAAACATTCAAACAGCTGACAAAAAAAGCAAGTTTGGCTTAATCTTTCCGCGACATTACTTTCGTCTTGGTTGACTGGGGGAAGGGGTCTCTTTATTCTGAACAAGTTGTGGCCAGTACAAATAACCCTATTTGAGGCCACTATATGGCTAGACTTTCGCAAGAGTGAAAAAGTCCCTACCAGCAAGGGCTTCACTCTCACTGTCAGAGGGGTTAATAACCCTATGGGCAGGGTAAGAAGCCCAACGACTCGAATGATAGCGAACTGATAAATCCGTCGTGTCATCTCATTTTGCCCATGACTCGAAAAGGGTAAATGTCTTAGCAGTTACGTCGAGCCGGGCTGATAGATTTCGACTGAAATTTTCTTACATTATCGACGTGAGATAATTGGGGTGTGCTTCTTACCCGCCCATGGGCTTTAACCAGTGTTTCTGTCCTCACTACTTATATAGGGAAAAGGAACCGGATGTTAGTCTTTTCTTTTCAGTGTCTTTGATTACACCGTGCACAGGTGGTGTGGGCCTCATCCTACGCGGTGGGCTGTGCCGTGAAGTACTGCAACCCCCTGAGGAAGGTCAACTTTCGCCGAGGTTTCTACGTGTCCTGCAACTACGGACCAGGGTCAGTTCACATGACCGTTCTGTCCTGCCAAGGTTTATGTTTTACGTCCTCTCGGTTACGAAGAACCATGTGGGACAGTACTTTAAATAGAGTTGCTGTCCTGTTATGTCTGCTGCTTAAAAAAAGGTCGCTCTGTGTGTGTGCATGGGTGTAACTTTTCCTGGTATACAAGGATTTCCTGTTTTTGAATTTCACCAGAAAAGGAATTTCCTGTTTTTTTGAAAACGTGTCTATCAAGATCTGTGTGTGTCTATTGTATTTTTCAAACACTTTAAAATAAGCATTTGTATAAATTGTGGAAAAAGCAAACTAAAATACCTTCATTAATCAATTTTTTCTTCAGCTGCAGGGGGGGGGGGGGGGGGGGGGGGGAGACATTACCCCTGGACCCCGGCCTTTCAGGTTTTTTAATTTTGTGTAGTTGCACCCATGTGTGTGAAGTGTGTGTGTGTGTGTGCAGGGTGTGCACCAAATGATTCGCAAGGGGGGTGGGGGGGGGGGGGGGGGGGTCCACCCGGGGTCCAGGGAGATGCATAGATTCCGGGTTAAGGGGAGTGGTCTTTTGGGGGGGGGCCCAGGGGGCGAAGCTCCAGAAAATGTATGCAATCTAGTGATTATTGAGGCAAAACTCGAATAATTTTCTTACTTGTCATCCTTGTTTACCCCCCGTGGGGATACCGGGGGCTCCTTCGTACAAATAGTTCCCCCACCTTCTGGAAGTTCTGTGCTTGTAACCTCCTCTAATCTGTCACCCTCTTTGACTCTTGCCTTTCCCCTTTGCTTACTGTCATCTGCTATCTTTCTATCTTACTGGTCCATTCTCCTGCCTTTCCCCTTTTGCTTACTGTCATCTGCTATCTTTCTATCTTACTAGTCCATTCTCCTGCCATTCCCCTGGGCCTAACTGTCATCTGCTATCTTTCTATCTTACTAGCAGCATTCTCCTGCATCTACCCTCATGCTTACTGTCATCTGTCTATCTTTCTAGAAGACTGAAGATCCTCCTGCCTTTCCCCTTTGCTTACTGTCATCTGGTATCTTTCTATCTTACTGGTCCATTCTCCTGCCTTTCCCCTTTGCTTACTGTCATGGTGCTATGTTTCTGTGTTACTGGTCCATTCTCCTGCCTTGTGTGCGTGCTTACTGTCATCTGCTATCTTTCTGTGTGTGTGGGTCCATTCTCCTGCCTTTGCCCTTTGCTTACTGTCATCTGCTATGTGTGTGTCTTACTGTGTCCATTCTCCTGCCTTTCCCCTTTGCTTACTGTCATCTGCTATCTTGCGTATCTTACTGTCCATTCTCCTGCCTTTGTGTTTGCTTACTGTCATGTGCTATGCTTTCTATCTTACTGGTGCATGCGTGTGCCTTTGTGTGTGCTTACTGTCATCTGCTGTCTTTCTGTCTTACTGGTCCATTCTCCTGGGCATTCCCCTTCTTACTGTCATCTGCTATCTTTCTGTCTTCAGGACCGACCTCCTGGACCAAACTTCCTCTGCTTACTCCATCTAAATCTTTCTATCTCACTGTCCTCCCATTCTCCTTGTCTTTCCCCTTTGCTTACTGTGTCATCTGCTATCTTTCTATTTCACTGGTCCATTCTCCTGCCTGTGCCCTGTGCTTACTGTGTCTGCTATCTTTCTATCTCACTGGTCCATCCATTCTCCTTGCCTTTGTTTGCTTACTGTCATCTGCTATCTTTCTATCTCACGTGTGCGTTCTCTTGCCTTTTTTTCTATGAATTCGTAAAAAAAATCTGTCTGTTTGAAGTCGGACATGCTGGGCCTAACTATTTCTTAGTTAGCGCATAACGGCAGCATGACGCATCTACGCATCACATGACAGGAAACTGAGCGAACGGAGAAGACATTCGAATAGTTTAAGGTACATCTTGGGGTAGAGGGTGTGTGTCTGGAAACCCAGGACCCCCCCCCCCCCTCAGATCCGCCCTGGTGTGTGTGTGAGTGTGTGTGTGTGTGTGTGTGTGTGCGTGTGTGCGTGTGTGTGTGTGTGTGTGTGTGTGTGTGTGTGTGTGTGTGTGTGTGTGTGTGTGTGTGTGTGTGTGTGTGTGTGTGGCAACATCATCGGCAGAAAGCCATTCGTGAGTGTGTGTGTGCACCTGTGTAGTGTGTGTGTGTGTGTGTGTGTGTGTGTGTGTGTTTGTGTGTAAGTCTGGGCATATGCCTTCAATCATTGGTCAGCGCGCTTTTGCTGTTTGCAGGACCGACCTCCTGGAACAAACTTCCTCTTTCCCACCATCATAAATGTTTCTCCAGCAGCTCCCACGAAGCTATCTGTCTCTGTTTCTCTGCCGGTCTTTCTGTTTCTTAGGGCGTGCGTGCGTGTGCATGTGCCACCGTGTCAGTGTGTGAAAACCGAGTGTGTGTCTGATGTGTGTGTGTGTGTGTGTGTGTGTGTGTGTGTGTGTCTAATCCGCGTGTGCGTGTACGTGTGTGTGTTTACGTGCGTGGATGCGTGCACCCGTGTCTGTTTGATATCACACATTTGATGACACCTTATTCATGCGCACGGATGCATGCATATACGCACATGCATTTATGTAGACCTATTCATGACATTCGCATAGTGATCTAAATGTGTGTGTGTGTGTGTGTTTGTGTGGTAGTGTGTAGTGTAGTGTGTTTATGTGTATGTCTGTGTGTGCGCGTGAGCGTGCGTGCGTGTTTTTACTGTCTTTTAATGTGTGTGAATGTGTGTGTGTGTGTGTGTGTGTGTGTGTATAAAAGGTAACATCACTCGGCAAAAAGAACATTCGTGAATAAAGGGAATGAAGGCCCAGCACCTCCTGTGATTAGAGGACGCCCCTTACTGATTGCAGAACATGTGCGGTAAGTCTGTTCATCATCATCATCATCAGCAGCAGACAAAAGCAGGAAGCAGCAGCATCGTCATCATCATCATCATCATCATTATCATCACCACCATCAGTATCCGCAGCAGCAGTAACACAAGCAGCAGATATAATCATCAACATCATCATCATCACCATTTTCAGCAGCAAACTCCAAAACATTCAAAAACCGAATCCAGTCCAATCCAACCCAATCCAATCCAGTCCAATCCAATACCAACCCAGAAGCAACCCAATCTAATCCAATCCAATCCAGTCCAATCCAACACAATCCAACCAATACCATCAGGACCCTGTGGTTTATTAACATCTAATTCATACAATTTTGTCTCAATAGCTTTTGACTATGTCTACGACTGTCTTACCACCAGATCAGCCAGCAGGAGGTAAATTATCTAAATCTTCCTTTGTAAATACACTAGAAAAGAACTTTTTTAGGGTGTCTGCTTTTTCCGTATCTGTTTGAGCAACGCCACCATCTTCTTTAAATAAAGGGCTTCGCACACTAGCGTCAAGATCTCGAGATCGCGGCGATTTTTTGCTGCAAGGCGCAGTTTGATGCGCCGCTTGCGTGTGAGAGATTCGCGGCGCGGCAGGATTTTTGATGCGTAGCTGCGCGATTTTGTGTTGCTCGAGAATAGAAGCGGCTCTAATTTTGATGCTCAAGATCGCAGAGATCGTGAAACTAGCCAATCACAACGGACGGAAGGACCATAACTCAGATTGAAGAAAAAAAATACTGTTGTTTCTAAGAGGAGGTTTGACGCTAGAGTAATCTTTCCTTGCTTTCCAAATAAGGAAGTTCGAGCGACAAGAGGCGAAGCGACAAGAGTCGTGTGTGAGAACACCACTGCCTCGCTACAATGTGTGCTGTGATGCAGGCGTCAACGCGTCAAGGCGTTGCTCTGAGAAACAATTGACGCCTGATGCTAGTGTGCGAAGCCCTTAAGGGACTTATACATGACTTACATTTAGTTTTAGTTCGTACATACTTCCAAAATCTTTTAGGTTTTAGCTTGCAGTCTTTTGCTATATTCTCTTCATATTCCTTTTAGCAGCTTTAATTTGTTTATTAGTCCCCGAGCCGAACTATTGTTTCTGTCTGGTCCGTCCGGCGTCCGTCCGTCCGGCGTGCCTCCGTCCGGGCGTGCCTCCGTCCGTCCGGCTATTCGTCCGTTTTTCTCAAAAACTATTCAGTCTATCATCATCAAATTTGGTATACTAGTTTGCCAAGATGCAAGCTATCCACTGATGTATTTAGTTTTACATTAAGGTCAAGGTCGCGCCAGTTACGGGGTTCAAACCCCAAAACACATAATCGCTAATATCTCGCGAAGTTTTGCATGTATTTCAATGCAGTTTTTTTTCACAACATTTCTTGATGAATGGTCTATAACACAGTTGTCATGAATTTTTCTGTGCGCTCGCGTGCGCATGATCGCGCGCGCTCAAATCACGGGGCGATGCTGCGATGGGACTTTTGCAGCCGCCCGGAGTTGCACTTGTTACATTTGTTTCTCTCTTGAATATAAAGGGGATAAACATTGCCTTCTTTGGTGCTCAAAAAGCGTAATATTTCTTCTTTATTATTCTAAGCATTTTATTATTCATCCAAAGAGGCTTAACATGTTTGTTTGTACCTTAGGTATATTTTGTTCCATACTATTTAACACTTTTTCCTTTATTATTTCCCAAGCTTGATCTAGCTCCAATTCTGTCAAGACTGACCAGTCTTCGCTACTCAGTTTCTCTCTCATTTTAGTGTAGTTTCCTCTTTTGAAGTCGTATTTATAAAATTCATCTTTTGTACCTTGTTCTGTTTTCACATAAAAATCAAATATCAAAACGTCATGATCACTTTCCCCTAAAGGACAGTGGTGCTCAATACCAGAGATTAGAGAGTTGTCATTAACAAGTACCAAGTCTAAACTATTGGATTTCTGCCCTTCTCTTCGTCTTGTGGGGTGTTTTACCATTTGAACCAAATAAGTGTTGTTTAAACTTTCTGTAAATGTGTGTTCTTTGGAACCAGTCCATGTAGGGGAAGACGGGGTAAAAAGCGCATGGGCGGGTAAGAAGCCCACCCCAATTATCTCATGAAATAAAGAAAATTTCAGTCACATTTGCCCATGAGACGAATGCTAGATATTAACGCTCGTCTCATGGGCAAAATGAGACTGAAATTTGCTTCATTTCAAGAGATAATTGGGGTGGGCTTCTTACCCGCCCATGCGCTTTTTACCCCGTCTTCCCCTACCATCCCACTCAATATTAGGGAAATTAAAGTGGCCTACAACGCATACTTTGTCAAAAGAAGATATATGATTATCATTTAATAATGTGAAAAGTTCCTCTTCATTTTCTTCTGCTGAATTGGGGCTTTTGCAGATACATCCAACAAGAGTAGTAATTTGTTCGTTATTTGAGAACTTTATCCAAATGCTTTCTTGAAATTTTGTCTTATTTAATTTGAAGCATTCTTGGGCAATTAAGCATGTCTTCACATATGTTACTACGCCTCTTTTCGGTTTTTCATTTTTAACCTTACTTTAACCTGGAATAGCGAATTCTGATATATTTACCTCCGCACAATTTTTAGGTAAATATTCTGAAATAGCAATAATGTCTGGTTTCTGATCATTTATTAACACTTTCAGTTCTTCTGTTTTACTTATAAGTCCATCTGCATTTGTATAGATTACTTTACAATTAACAGGTACATCATTTGTATTACAAGAATAACTAGAACTATGTACATTATTTACATCTTCTTGGCATTTATTTCTTTGCGTCTGTCAATGCTGCCCCGAGGAGCCCGAAGTGGACTCCGGAGGCGGCTTGACAGTGACTATCTTGTCTCCCCTTATCTTCAGATCTTTCTCTCCTGCGTCCCTCTCCTGCGTCCCTTGAACACCCTACTACTTGTGGCGGTGCCATAGCCGATGAGGTTTAACCGAGGCGTGGTCACCGCTACAGCTATCTGTATTAATTTAAAAAATCGGGACTTTATTGGTTTCGTACTGCCTCCGGGCATTGCCTCCAGTATTGTTCCAACCATATTTGTATTTACAAATGTCCCATATGTGTCTGATTCAGACCAAGAGGACGTAAAACTCGATTTTCTCTCTGCGTCCCTTCTACGCTTCAGCTCTGCCCTTAGTTCTTTTTGCTGGGCCCTCTCTGCAGGGGTGTAATCGGGGTTCTTCTTCTTCTGGCAGTAGACAACCGCCATCATCTTTTTGATGGCTCTGTTATGTGTGAAAACTGGGGACTTCGGTCATGTAGATAAGATATCTGTACACAGTAATAATTTCCTTGGCCGCCCAGATGATCGGACTGAATGGCTGGAGGGAAAGATGGGACAAGTTGGAAGTAGGATTGGGGAATACTGGAGGGAAATGAGTGGGGCAGGGTCAAAGAGGGAGGGAGGGGGATTGGGGGGTGGAGGAGGGGGGGGAGGGAGGAGGGGCGCTGTTTAGATGCGGGACTTGAAGCTCTCCACCGAGGCCGATGAGGCAGGTGGGAGGGAGTTCCACTCAGAGATGGTCCGTGGAAAAAATAGAAAACTTTCTGTAGTTGGTTTTGCAAGAGGGGAGGAGGTATGTTGCTTGGTGGGACTTGATGTGCATCCTATCTGTTTGTTCTTTCACATCCTTGTTGACCTTGTAATGCACTCATCAAAATATATTTATTGGCTTTTGCTGATCTTACCTTGACTCCCTCTTGAGAGAGAGAGGGAGAGACCTTGACTACTGATGCTGCTGTACTCCTTTTTTGGGGACACGTTTTTGTGTGTGCACGTAAACCTTAATGTGTGGACTACTACTTCAACCAGCACTTAGCAGTTGAAGGGCGCAACTCAGGGCACGGCACCCAGCGGCACGTCGTCTGTCCTCTGTTCTTTTATGTGATTTTGTGTAGGTTTTAGGTAGGCTAGGCCTAGTTGACGACTGATTTAAACAAAAAATATTGATTCAGTTTAAACTCATTCTAATTTATGATATTATATATTGATCTGTGTGGATATGCTTTTGTATTTTACTTATTTATTTTAAAATCATTTTCATCTTATATTAGTCATATGCTCAATTTTAATGTGTGTGTCAAGTCAAGTCAAGTCAAGTCAAAATCATCTTTATTGAGGGTTAAAGAATAAGCGGACAAAGCTTTTTTTTTATCCTGTGTGTGTGTGTGTGTGTGTGTGTGTGTGTGTGTGTGTGTGTGTGTGTGTGTGTGTGTGTGTGAAGGGGGTAGGGTGGGGGGTGGGTGGGGGTATTTCAGTGTGCAGGGGGAAAAGTGGTTAATGATTTTATACATAATGTTTTCTTATATTTTTGTCTTTAGCTTTTCTGCTTTGTTTTATGCTGATAAATGTATTGATGACACACACACCACACACACACACACACACACACACACACACACACACACACACACACACACACACACACACAGGGTGGATATGAGGGGGGTGGGTTCCTGGGGTTCCAAACACACACACCCTCTACCCCAAGATGTACCTTAGTCTAACTAATTTTTCATTCTGTTATCTTTTATTAGGCATGTGTACGTATAATTTTATTCATTTTAGCTCATTGGTTTGTCCCCTGCTTCCAAGGGAGCAGGGGGAGGGGGGAGGGGAAGGGGAGGGGGGGGGGGGCAAACAAGGAATGGAGTGGGAAAGGGTGTGGTGGTGGTGGGGGGGGGGGGGACAGATAGGAATTGGAGGGGGAAAAGGGAGGAGGGATGGGATATGGACAAGAAGAGAGGGCGAAAGGGAGGTGTGAGGGGAGAGGGTTAGGGGTAAGGAGGGGGAAGAGTGAAGGTAATCAGGGTGAGGGGGCAGTTAATATTTCTTTGTGAGACTTCATTTCAACTGTTAGTTAGGGATCAATGTCATTCTTTCATGCGCGCGTGTGTGTCTGTGTGGGTGTGTGTGAGTGTAATGGACGTGGGTGTGTTTCTGTGTTATCTTGTTCAATATTATAAGTCATTATTATCATTATTATCATTTTTGCTGTTATGATTGATGTTATTATTGATGTAATTATTATCAGAAATAGGCCTATTGTCCTGCATGATGGTTCTACTGATGCGTTGTTATATCATCACCATCATGATCATGATCATGATCATCATCAACATCATTATCATCAGCGTCATCATCATCATCATCATTCATCATCATCACAATCATCATCATCATCATCATTTCTGTTTTTCTTATTATTACTACTAATATTAGTATTGGTAGTGGTGGTGGTTCCCATTTTACTTATGAAGGAAAAAAGAAAAGAAAGGGTTAAATATGAAGGCGGAAGTGGTGGTGGGTTGCATGATGAGTGAGCAAGATAGCGGAGAGCGGATGAATGATTGGGTGTGGTGTGAGAGTTACATATTTGTTAATGTAAATTTATGTTTCATATTTTTATTTCATATTTTTATTTTACACGGTGGAAGACAAGTTTCCATGTGCGTTGCACAATGCCAATGGACAATAAAGAAACTTATGACTTATGACTTATTGCAAAAGAGAAGGGTGGGTTTGGAGAGAGGGGGTAGATGGTGGGAGAGGGTGAGGGGGAGACGGGGGGAAGGTATGGAGAGAAAAGAGGAGAGGGAAGGGAGGAGGGAGGGACAGGAGAATGGAGAGGGGGAGAGAGTCATAGAGAGAGAGGGAGAGAGAGAGAGAGAGAGAGAGAGAGAGAGAGAGATGTTTTGGTTTGATTGTTCAAATAGGGTCTATAATGTTTTATTGCCAAAGCCCTGTGATGAGGTGGGATGTTGGTGGGAAGGGTGGAGGGTTGTATGAAAGTGAGCGCGCAAGCGTGCGTGCAGTTGTTAAAGTGAGCGGGGCGTGTGAAGTGTGAAAGAATACTTTCAAAGCGTGTAATTACAATTTTTTTTATTTTTTAAATGGTTTGGTTTCTTGTGTGTATATTTGACGTGTCCGCAAGAAAATTATCCTTGTTTTTATGAGGACAAAATAAAAGGTGAGTTGAGTTGAGTTGAGTTATGTATCTACAACTGCATGTTTGTGCTTGTGATGATGAAAATGATGTTTTACGTCCTCTCGGTCATAGACACATATGGGACATTTGTAAATACAAAGATAGTGGGAACAACACTGGCTGCAATGCCCGGAGGCAGTGCAACACCAATAAAGTCCCGAGTTTTTAACAATATAGATATGTGTAGCGGTAACCACGCCTCGGTTAAACCTAATCGGCTATGGTACCGCCACATTGTCTGATTTGCTTCATGTTTGTGCTTGTGTTTGCGCGTGCAGCTAAATATCCGGTGGTTAGCTCAGGAGCCTTGTCACGTGATTTACCGAGTCTCATCGTGATTGGCTGTTCCATTATGACGTCATTGGCGGTGATCCTCTGGCCCCATACGTCAGCCGTTTGGCCGTGATGTCCCCCAAGGACTCCCTTAGATCAAAACTGTCTAATGTTGCTGCCTTAAACTTCTTGCCAATGTTTAGTTGTAATGCGTGTACTGTGTGTCAAGTCAAGTCAAGTTAAAATTGTATTTAAAGATGGACATTGAATAAGCAAACATACATGCTTTTTTTTCCTCACCAAGCCATCTATAAACATAAACATAAACCAAACATACATGCACGAAATTACATCAAATGCTTTTTCAAAATCTATGAAAAGAACTCCAGTAAATGTATTTTCATTTATGCCATCTAAAAGACTGTCCATGAGCTGTATAAGTGCTGTATTTTCACGGAAACCAGATTGATCTTCATGGAGCAAACTGTTCTTGGTAAGGTATGAATAAAAATGTTTTTTTAAGATGTTTTTTTAAGGGTTTTAACAAAATTGATAGGATACAAATAGGTTTGATGGATTTGAAGTATCGCCAGATTAATGTAGAGGGATGACTTTAGCTTCTTTGAATTTTAGGGGGAAAGACTGTTTGTCTATGCACAGATTGTAGAGATATGTTAGAGAGTCTATAATAGTAGGGATTGCACATTTAAGTGTTTTTGAATCTA
Organism: Phymorhynchus buccinoides; assembly: GCA_017654935.2. NCBI lineage: Eukaryota > Metazoa > Mollusca > Gastropoda > Neogastropoda > Raphitomidae > Phymorhynchus > Phymorhynchus buccinoides. Next base: position 14,482,266 of record CM065699.1, read on the forward strand.
AACCATCTAAATGGCGAGTACCCGAGGGCTTTAAGAGCGATATACTTTTACTGACATCTACCAGGGTCACTGGTTCCATATGGAAAGGAAATTTAATATCTTTAGACTTTATAGATTTTTGCAAAAGGGAAATGTTGTTTTCTTCTGAACTGTCTTTTGATATCACTTTGTCTGCTATGTTTGCAAAATGATGATTCAACTGATTTGGAGTAACATCTGTAATAATTTGTTGGCTTTTAGATACTTTTTTATTCGTTAAAATATTGATAGCTTTCCATATTTGTCTGGAATCCTTTGTAGACGTTAACATATTGCGAAAATAGTATTGCTTAGATTTCCGTTTAATTGAATTTACCTTATTTCTCTGTTTATTAAATTCTGCCCATGTTCCAGTGTTACTTAACTGTGCTCTTTTATTTCTTTCCTTGTCAATTTCTGTTGTTATCCATGGTGGCTTTGTTTCTTGTTTTACTCTTTTTTTTTTTAATGAAAGGGGCATGTTTATCATAAACAGAAAAAAATGTATTAATCCAAAATGTGGCAGCTTGATCAGAATCTCTTATTTGATAAAATAATGTGTTCTAAATGTGGCTGAGCTAGGTCTGCAAGGAAATCTTTAAATTTTCTGAAAGATCTGTAATGAATTGTTTTATGTCCAACTTTGGGAATTTTTATTTGACTTTTATGACCAAGTTAAGCCAATGGGATTGTGGTCGCTACAACCACAAGGCGGAGAGCATACTTCAATAATAATGTGTGTGTGTCTGTGTGTGTGTGTGTGTGTGTGTGTGTGTGTGTGTGTGTGTGTGTGTGAAGTCAAGTCAAGTCAAAATGATCTTTATTGACGATAGAGGAATAAGCTAAACAAAGCTTTTTTTTATCATGTCGTCATGAATTAACAAGAAACACAACTGAAGCAGATAAGATAAACAACGAAAACTGGAGGAGAAAAAAAATCAAATCGCCATCAATAAATATGGGAATAATACACATATGTCACACAAGCACAGTATAATAATTATATACAAAACATAGACAAATGTAATCATAAGAGGAGAAGATGGAGTTGGAAGAAAATAATGATTGATACAAAGAGACAGATAGACCAACAGAGACACCGAAAAGAATAAAACAGAGAGAGAGAGAGAGAGAGAGAGAGAGAGAGAGAGAGTGTGTATGTGCGTGTGTGTGTGTATGTGCACACGCGTGTGTGTGTGCGTGCGTGTGTGTGTGTGTGTGCGTGCGCGCGTGTGTGTGTGTGTGAGAGAGAGAGAGAGAGGGGGGGGGGGGGTAGAGACAGAGAGATAGAAAATAATTGAGTTCATACAAAAATGGTGTGTGTGTGATGATAATTTATTACGTCTGCCTCTAGACGACACTCTTGTTATTTTTTAATCTATATTTATTTATAACTTCCATATTGTACATTCCTGGTAAAACTAATTCCACGACAAAGACATATCTCTTGATAAGTATAGGTAATTTAACCTCCATTTGCGAGAGTGCGAGCATATATATGTGTGTACTTCTGTGTGTGTGTGTGTGTGTGTGTTTGCGCATGCGCGTAAGCATTTATGGGGGTATGCGTGGATATGCTTCTATATGTGTAGTATGTATTCGTTTACTCGCGTGCATGTGTATTTAAGTGCGGGTGTACATTTGTAACTTATTATGTGTGCAATTATAATATTACAAAAAATTGCGATTATATTCATATTTGAGTTGAAAGAGGGCATTAGATGAACTAGAAAGAAAGACAAGAGGACAACCCTTAAAGGTGGACCCTGACGGATGAGTGTTTGCAAGAAACACGTCGAGATCACCATGAAAACACCCTTTACAGAGATCCGTTTTGCTCTGGTTTCCTTGAAATCTAACCGTCAAATCGTCTATTCCTCCTTGGCGGAGGTGCTGGAATTCAAATTCTTTCACTGAAAGAGAAGGCGTGTGCTGTCTCTTTTCTAATGGCCGCCTGAGTTTAGACCAAATTGTTTTGCACGAAATTTTTCGCAATAGAAGCCTTTTTCTTCTTCTTTTGAAAATTTTAGAGTTTATCTAAAGGAGTTTCGCTCACAACAAATGAAATAGCTTCATTTTGTTTTTTACTGCACTACAAGAAAGGAAAAAGCTTCAACCACAATGAGCGTCCTCCACCCACCCCGTCCAAAATGGCTTCTCTCTCCGGCATCTCCGCCAAGGAGGAATCGCCGTTTTGACGGTTTGATTTCTAGGAAACCAGAGCAAATTGAGTGCTCCGATCCTTGAAAAGGCTGTCTTTCTGGTGATCTCGACGTGCTCCTTGCAAAAACGCATCCGTCAGGGTCCAATTTAAAACATGAACATGCATTTCCATCTGCAAGTAAATCCATGTATATTTTGTTATGTAACTATGCATATTGAAATTGTTAAACATCTTTGCTTTCTTCTGGGTCAATGTAAAATAATGTAACGATTTGTGGACTATTTTGTAGAAACTGTGCTTTTTTGATAAATAATAAAACTGGAAAGTGAAACATCGCATACAGACTGTCTGTGTGAATGGCAGATACTCAGGACCTTCCGACCTCTCCTTTGGTGTTCCCCAGGGCTCTGTCTTGGGGCCCATTCTTTTTGTACTGTATGCTGCTCCTGTTTCTGATGTCGTTAGTAAGCATGCATTGTCCCACGAGAGTTTTGCTGACGATACTCAGATCAATCAGTCAGCCTCTCTTGCCGAAGTTGATGGGCTAGTATCAAGGACACAGAACTGTATAGCAGATATCAAAACATGGATGACTGTTAATAAACTGCAGTTGAACGAAGACAAGACTGAACTTATGTTAGCCTGTCCAAAGAGATTACTTGGCCATCCATCTCTTCCAGATTCTGTTACAATCAACAACACTCCTGTCTCTCTGTCCCCCTCTGTTCGCAGTCTCGGAGTCACGTTAGATCAGACCCTCTCTCTCCAACAACATGTCTCAAATGTTTGTCGATCTGCATACCTTCAGCTCCGAAAAATAAGTTCTGTTCGCCACTATCTATCTACTGACGCCACGAAAACTTTGGTCTGTGCTTTTGTTTTGTCTAAAATCGATTACTGCAACTCTCTCCTTGCTGGCCTCCCAAAGTATCTTCTCAGTCGCCTCCAAAGAATTCAAAACAATGCTGCCCGATTAGTCCTTAAGTCTTCTAAGTATGAACATGTCACGCCACTTCTGCACTCTCTGCACTGGTTAAAAATCTCTGATAGGATTGACTATAAAGTCTCCACTCTTTCCTTCACTGTCATCTCTGGTTCTGCCCCTGATTACCTGTCTGACCTACTTCACCTCTACACACCTTCTCGTGTCCTCCGCTCTTCCTCTGACACTCGCCTCCTGCAACCAGCCACTGTCAAAACCAAAACCTATGGTGAAAGGTCCTTTTCGTTCCAGGCTCCATCTGTGTGGAACAACTTACCCCTGTCTCTCAGACACTCCGACTCTCTGGACGCGTTCAAGGCCGGTCTAAAAACTCATCTCTTTTCTAAGTTGTAGCTGACATGCATAGGTTGATTGTGCAGTGTGGACTTTCAGTGGTGTGTGTGTGTGCGTGTGCGCGTGCGTGTGCGTGTGCGTGTGCGCGTGCGTGTGCGTGCAATGTGTGTGTGTGTGTGTGTGTGTGTGTGTGTGTGTGTGTGTGTGTGTGCACGTGCAGTGTGTGTGTGTGATTGTGCCGTATGGAAATTGAGTGGTGTGTGTTTGTTTGTGTGTGTGTGTGCGTGCGTGCGTGCGCGCGTGTGTGTGTATGTGTGTGTGTGCATGTAGCGTGTATGTGTGTGTGACGCCCCCCCCCCCCCCGCGTCACCCCCCTTCCCCACCCTCTCCCCTTCATCGTCTTCTTTGTGTGTGTGTGTGTGTGTGAATGTTTATAGTTTTATTTCTTTGTAAAGCGCCGTGAATAGAATTTTCTAGATATGTGCGCTATATAAGTGCCAATTATTATTATTATTATTATATTGGACTGTTTGATTTATTGTGTTTTTCTCTTTTCTTTTGGAGCCTTTAGAGTTTTGGATGATTTGTACACAAGTAGATGGAACACACACACACACACACACACACACACACACACACACACACACACACACACACACACACACACACACACACACACACACACACACACACACACACACACACACACACACACACACACACACACACACACACACACACACACACATACACACACACACACACACACACACATACACACACACATTTACGATAGATGTTTTTCTTCCATTTTATGCAGCGCAGATAAACTCTACAGAAATTTTAAACAATAAAAGTATAAAACACAATACACTGTAACAGTAAACTAGTAAACTAGCTTTGGTTTTATATTTTACCAACAGCACCCGTTCCTGTCTCCTCTAAAATAAAACATGAACGCTAAAGCTTTAAATTGTGATAACCACAACTGCTTGTAAATAGTATTTAAAAAAATGCACCAGTTTATTTCTTGAATAATAATTTTTGTGTGTGGAAAATGAAACGGTATTTAACAATAACAATATTGATATCAATGATTGTAGGTGCAATTCGATTCAATTCAATTCAAATAACTTTATTACTCCACAAGGAAATTAAAACGCAAAATCACAGGCTTCATAAACTACATAAAAATGCACTGTATGTGTGTGTGGAAAATGAAACGGTATTTAACAATAACAATATTGATATCAATGATTGTAGGTGCAATTCGATTCAGTTCAATTCAAATAACTTTATTACTCCACAAAGAAATTAAAACGCAAAATCACAGACTTCATAAACTACATAAAAATGCACTGTATGTGTGTGTGGAAAATGAAACGGTATTTAACAATAACAATATTGATATCAATGATTGTAGGTGCAATTCGATTCAATTCAATTCAAATAACTTTATTACTCCACAAGGAAATTAAAACGCAAAATCACAGGCTTCATAAACTACATAAAAATGCACTGTATATAAATACATTCGGAATTACAGAAAGAGTAACAAACGTATAACACCATCAAGCAATTGAAAAAGAAAGAAGGAAATAAATGTAAGTGTAAAACATAAAGTTCACTCACCCAACCCCATCAAGCACGCCCCATTCAGATAGAACGGTGTTATCATGTGTTTTCTATTAGTAAAGGGTGATAGAGCGGTGTTATCATGTGTTTTGTATTAGTATAGAGCGGTGAAAAAAAAGTGAAAAAAAGCACGCCCCATTCTGTTCAAACTCGATCACAGTAAAACCAGTTTACACTGGGGGGAAACAAAAGAAGATCACAGATCAAGTCAGCGATTCACTGTAAAGACGTGGCTTAATTATACACCATAGAATGAATGAAATTTTGGGCTTTACGTCCTCTCGACCTGGGAAGGCACATATGGGACATTTGTATTGGGTTAGTATGAGGAACTAAAAATAAAACAAACACAAGACACAAAAGACGAAACAAGCCAAGGACGTGGACGGAACATAAAGGGGGAGTTCTTAAAAGCGCAAGTTTATTTATTACATTGAAAGGATTTAAAATTTATAAAATATCGTATTTTGTGTCACGTGACACTTAATAAATGACTATAGTGATGTAAAATAGATTAATAAAATTCTTTTGTTTGTCTGGCCATAATACAACCCTCCCTGTTGTATTAAAATTCAAGGGCTACAAGGTTAAAATTTCAAAAAATTATTTTATTCATAAAAAGCCAAATTTGGCCCTTATTTATTATTAAAAGGGAATATGTACATATATTTATTTCATATTTACAAAAAATATATATATTCTTATGGCTATTTTTTTTTTTTATATCTAACTAAACATTAATATTGTATTGTCCTACCAGGGGAAGGAGTTTTCTTCCCCCGGGACTTCCCTATCTATATGATAGGGGTAATAATTTACATCACATTATACACCATAGAGAATTCTGATCACATTTTAAACAAAAATACGTAAAAGAATGTCACGATAATTCACTACTTAATTAACATCAACAACTTTAAAACAAAAGTCGTGATGGCTTTCAGAAAAAGTCTTTTTGGAAAAATCCAAGCACTGATTTTTGTGATCATATCCAGCTAGAAGTTATTTGGGTTATGGTTTTACCATAAGAAAGGCAGAGATCCCTTGGCTGTAAAGGGCAAGAACGTTGTGTTTTTTGTTTGTTTTATGTTAAACAACCTTCAGGCTTCACCCCGAGCCATTGTTTTCTCCTTTAAAAAAAAAAGAAAAGAAACAAAATCCATTTTGTACCACGTTTTCTTTAAAGCAGGGTAAAATTGAAACACCCCTCAGTCCCCATTCTGTGCTACCTCCTCCAGTTCCGTGGCATTCCCCGATGCTATTCTGTGCCATTTCATCCCCCCCCCCCCTAAAGCAGGATCAAATCGAAACAGCCTTCTTGTGCCACTTTGTGCCATATTATTTCCCCCTAAAGTAGGGTCAAATTTAAGCAGCCTTCAGTCCTCATCCTATGCCATTTGGTGCCATTTCATTTCCCCATCAAGCAGGGTCAAATCGAAACAGCCTTCTTGTGCCACTTTGTGCCATATTATTTCCCCCTAAAGTAGGGTCAAATTTAAGCAGCCTTCAGTCCTCATCCTATGCCATTTGGTGCCATTTCATTTCCCTATCAAGCAGGGTCAAATCGAAACAGCCTTCAGCCCCTATACTGTGCCATTTCATGTATTTTCCCCATAAGCAGGGTCAAATCGAAACAGCCTTCAGCCCCTATACTGTGCCATTTCATGTATTTTCCCCATCAAGCAGGGTCAAATCGAAACAGCCTTCAGCCCCCATACTGTGCCATTTCATGTATTTTCCCCATAAGCAGGGTCAAATCACAGCTGCCTTCAGCTCCCATCCTGTGCCATTTTCTCCGCTCTGTACTGTTCCAATGAACCAGGATTCAGCCCCTGCGGAACATGTGGCGCTCATCTGTGCCATTATGTGCCATTCTGTACATTTGTGTGCCATTTCATTTGCACTAAAGCATGGTCAAATCGAAGCAGCCTTCAGCCCCCACCCTGTGCCATTTTATGCCATTTCATTTTCACCTAGAGCAGGGTCAAATCGAAGCACCCTTCAGCCCCCATCCTGTGTCGTTCCAATGCACCAGGACCCAGCCTTTGCCGAACATGTGGCACTCTTTTGTGCCATTTCGTTTTCACCATTTTCACCTAGAGCAGGGTAAAATCGAAGCAACCCTCAGCCCCATTCCTGTGCCATTTTGTGCCATTTCGTTTTCACCATTTTCACCTATAGCAGGGTAAAATCGAAGCAACCCTCAGCCCCCATCCTGTGCCATTTTGTGCCATTTCATTTTCACTATTTCACCTAGATCAGGGTCAAATCAAAGCAACCCTCAGCCCCCATCCTGTGCCATTTCATTTTCACCTAGAGCAGGATCACATCGAAACAACCCTCAGCCCCCGTCCTGTGCCATTTTGTGCCATTTCGTTTTTACCATTTTCACCTAGAGTAGGGTCAAATCGAAGCAACCCTCAGCCCCCATCCGGTGCCATTTCGTTTTCACCATTTTCATCTAGAGCAGGGTCTAAATCGAAGCAACCCTCAGCCACCATCCTGTGCCATTTTGTGCCATTTCGTTTTCACCATTGTCACCTAGAGCAGGGTCAAATCGAAGCAGCCTTCAGCCCCAATCCGGTGCCATCTCCTCCGTCCGGTGTCGTTCCAGTGAACCAGGACCCATCCCTTGCCGAACATGTGGCATTCCCCGGTACCTTTCTTCATCACATGACCCACCCTGCCTGCCCCTCCGTCCTGCGACACAGCATCATCGGCATCATCATCATCGTTGTCATCGTTCTTGTTGTTAGCATTGTCGTCGTCGTCATCATTATTATCATCTCTTCATTGTCGTCGTCGTCACCGTCCTCATTGTCGTCGTCGTCGACATCATCATCATTGTTGTCATCGTCGTCGTCGTTATCATCATCATCATCATCATCATCATCAACAACAACGTTCTCGTCATCATTATTCTCATCATCATCGTCTTCGTCATCATAGCTATCCTCTTCTTCCTCATCGTGATGATATGATCATCATTATCGTTGTCTTCTTCATCACCAATATCATCACCATCATCGTCTGATCAAGTACCTTACCAAGTAAAGTGTTTTTTGTTACATTTGCACAAACTTAAATGCCAGGGCCTGTATTCACGTTGAGATAGCATGAGACTTAGCATGATGCTAACTTAGAAGCTCTTCCAATGTCCTATAGGATTTAATAGGACTTTTGGAAGAGCTTCTAAGTTAGCATGATGCTAAGTCTCATGCTATCTCAACGTGAATACAGGCCCTGGCCCTGTTAAAAAATACATACATGCATAAAAAAGGGAACAAGAGGCAAAGCCTGCAAGGCTCACGTCTGATTTTTATTACTATAGCAGGCATGGGAATTCCCATGACAATTCCCATGCCTGTATAGAGAGAATACTGTTATGTAGACACTTGTGCATCTGAAAACAGAATTAATTTTTATTTTACTGTGTAAATTAAAATTATTTCTATGCATTAAATTACCCCTACCCCTTTCTTTAAAATTTAATTATATGTATGCGCATGTAACATAGTGGAGCCCTATTTTTATTTTTGGCAAACAAGTAAAATTGAAAAGCATATTGACCAAGCTTTCAGAAAAAAACATAGTGACCAATCCCCCCCCCCCCCGCCGGGGTAAGGGGGGTCTACGGACACCTGTAGTAGGCCTACAGTCTTTGCCTGTGGGTCTAAGCCTCTTACTCTTAGAAAATTAATAATTGAAGTTGCGTGATTCGTAAGGCCATACTCCTGATCTGTTACTGTTTTAAACTGATTGTTCATGCGATGAAAACTTGTTCCACATCATCTACATTTCTGTAAGATATTTTATATTAGTCCTAATATTTTATTTTCGTTTCGTTAATCCCCCCCCCCCCTCTGCCACAAAGCAAAGGTCAAGGTCACAGCCAGCAAGCTCATCCATGTTTATCTTCCCCTGTACAGTCTTTGCACATGGTGATCAATCGTCTAGGCCTAACAAAGGATTCGTACGTCGAAGGCAGTGAAATCGACGAACCCTGGATTTTCCGTATATTTTTTTTTTCAAGACTGAAATGAATGTGGGCTAAATGTTAAGTACGTCGTCTTGATTATGAGGTAAGGCATGCAGATCTCTTATTCTCTAGGCCTAGGCCTTGTTGCCGGAAGTGCGGTAGGCTAAGTTATGCGCAGAGATGATGTGCGAATGAACACGAACAACCGTTACTCAAAGGCGCAAATAAAGCTAAACAACCGGGCCGTCAACGCACACACTCGGTACATCCATTTGTTACAGAAAATATAAGTTGACGACGTTAAAATGTACCTATTTGTACACACCTGAAGTCTTGTGTTTCTTTTTAAAGAGCGTTTTTGTATATCTAATGGAGAGTCTTCTTTCCAGTATGTATCTCCTACTCGGTACAACACAACAGTTCAGTACAGTAATCTCTGCAACAAATGATTTTCTTTCTTTTGTTCCTTACCGATGTATCTGACTGCTTTGATCGCCATGACTTGAAGGCTCACGTCAAAATCAAGTATCCTGCTAACTTTAACCCTCTAACATGTTAATTGTTTTGGAGAAAATGACAACGTTAAAGTTTCAGTGGAGAGTGAGAGTCTTCTTTAGTTTGAAGAGTGTGACTGAGTCAAGGTTAAAGGTTGCACAACAGTAATCTCTGCAACAAATGATTATCTTTATTTTGTTCTTTATCAATGTATCTGACTGCTTTGATCGTCGTGACTTGAAGGCTCACGTCAAAATCAAGTATCCTGCTAACTTTAACCCTCTAATGCCTTATATGTTCAGAGAAAATGACAATGTTAAGGTTTGAGTTAAGGTTAAAGGTCGGGGCCACGGACGCAACACACACACACACACACACACACACACACACACACACACACACACACACACACACACACAGACACACAACCGAACATGTACGATACTATAGACTCACTTTGTTTTAAAAAACGACGTGAGCCAAAAATCAACAACAAATAAAGCAAAACATCTACAGTAAACTTCCAACTTCCAGGCGTGGACAGCATTCATTTTGCAATTAAAGTAATGCCAATTTCTGCGTCAGTTAAAATGTCATTGGTAGCTTATTATTATAGGCCTACTTTTGAAAAAAGTCCATATTGAAAATTCGGTAGTTAGAGAGGTAGTTATTGGACATTCTACTAGTAAATGATGAATTGATGAGTGTAAAGACAATTAGTTTCTATGTATTTAGTTTTCCATAAATGTAGTCGTATATTGTACACTAAACGAACTATGGTTATGCTGTACATCACAATATTAGGTCTACGGTCAGATGAATTGGTACAAATGGATATTTTACGATTAGTAGTAGAAGTAATAGTAGGGGGAAACGGGGTAAAAGGCCCATGGGCGGGTAAGAAGCCCATGCCAATTATCTCATGAAATAAAGAAAATTTCAGTCACATTTTGCCCATGAGACGAATGCTAAGCAGAACACTCGTCTCATCGGCAAAATGTGACTGAAATTTGCTTTGAACATTTCATGAGATAATTGGCATGGGCTTCTTGGGCTGCAGCCCCCACCCTCTTTCCTACATTTAAAAAAAACAATTATGTCGCCGAGCGGCAGCTAAATTTCCTCGCGGGCTATACCTAGCACTCATCAGCACCACCAGTTGATAGGTACTTAATGGTTCAAAACATGTTTCAAAAGGGGTATGAACAGTAATGACATTAGTCCTTTATTTCATGCCCAGATGCACTATTTTGCTTATCGGATTTAATAATTTTCCGGGGGAGCATGCCACCGGACCCCCCTAGGGGTCTTGGTGCTTCGCACCTTCGACGAATAAGCCCCCACCCCTTAAAAACTTAGGTCCGGCCCTGCCCGCCCATGGCCTTTTTACCCCGTCTTCCCCTAGTAATGTGTGCTCACCACATCGCCATGAAAGATGCTCCAGTCTTTCCCTCTCATGACTCGTGAGCCCACCTCCACCAGCTGTTCCGCGTGCGACGATAACGCTGCGAAACCTGCACGGCAACGAAACGAAACGGAGTCCGAGTGAAAGAAGTGAAAAAGCTGCTGATGGGGACCCAGAGCTGCAGCAGCCACGCCTGCCCTATCAACTCGAGAGCAGCCCTGGAAGTGCGTGTTGTGTCACAGGGGAGCAGGCACACACGCAACATTGCGAGTTAGAATATAGGCCTATTATTAACGGTGAAAAGGGTCTACACAGTTTTTTTTTTTTAAAGGAAGGTGGTAGGATAGCTAAGGCGTTCGCCTGCCAATTCATTGCACGAGTGAACCGGGCCGGGTTCGAATAACGATCCAGGCCTCGTCCTTTTCTTTCCAGTTCGACGAGAAAATTGAATTGAACGGAGTGTCCATCGGAGTTGGACTTAAAGACACACTGACGCACCACGATTAAGTCCCTTGGTTTTTTTCTGGGTAGCTGTGACCCACATACAAATTCCCCCAATTTCAATTTGAGGCTGTTCTTTAAAATGATGTTTCGTTTTGAATTTGGGGGCATTTGCATGGGAGTCAAACCTGGACAAAACAAGATTCCTTACCAGTTATAAGAGGGAAAACACGTGAAACCCGTGATTTTGACACGTGATCTGGTGGGTCTTTAAAGCACGCCTGACCCGTACCGTGCGCTTTATGCACGTAAGCTTAAAACTCCCAAGGCAGCTCTAAAGTCGGGAAGAGCAGGGAGGAATCCAGCTGCCTGGTATGTACCAAATTGATAGTTAGGTTTCCTGAGTCCACATCTCCCCTACCCCCACCCTCAATAAAAGATGGGTGGCGCTGCACTGCGGCGACGCGCTCTCCAGGTGGGATCAGCCTGAATTTCGCAGAGACGTATCTCTGTGATTATAAACAATACACAATAGAAATACAAACTTTGAATAGAATACAAACCTTGATGAAGACAATAAGAGGGAGAGAGAGAGAGAGAGAGAGAGAGAGAGAGAGAGAGAGAGAGAGAGAGAGAGAGAGAGAGAGAGAGAGAGAGAGAGAGAGAGAGAGAGAGAGAGAGAGAGAGAGAGAGAGAGAGAGAGAGAGAGAGAGAGAGAGAGAGAGAGAGAAAACGAAATTTTATTTAGCCAGGGAAACATGAGATAAGCAATACAATGCTTTTTTTTCACCCAGCCCTGGGTTACTGATTGATGTTGTTTATAGCCCCGTCGACTGCTATGGCCATGTCAGGGCTGTCACCACGTCAAAAAGCCCTGGGGTAAATAGAACATTCAATAACAAAGATAACTAACGCGTGCATAAATGTGAAAAGGCAAATGGGTTACACAAAAAGAGAGAGAGCGAGAGAGAGAGAGAGAGAGAGAGAGAGAGAGAGAGAGAGAGAGAGAGAGAGAGAGAGAGAGAGAGAGAGAGAGAGAGAGAGAGAGAGAGAGAGAGAGAGAGAGAGAGAGAGAGAGAGAGAGAGAGAGAGAGAGAGAGAGAGAGAGAGAGAGAGAGAGAGAGAGAGAGAGAGAGATTGCGTCGAAGAGAACTGATAAAGTTTTCAAAGTTCAGTCGCAATAATCTGCACAGATGACTTGGTTTGGTTTCAGATAACATTTACAGGGTATTGTCATTATCGAACAACGAACTTCACCTGACTACTAATAGCTACAAATAGCCGTGATACTATTATATCGACAGCGAAAGAACGTCACGACTGTCAGATGAACGGCTTTCAGAATCCTTTATATCTTTTGCGGCGTATCCGAATTCCGTATCAGTTACTTCATCAAGAAAAGATTCTCTCTCTCTCTCTCTCTCTCTCTCTCTCTCTCTCTCTCTCTCTCTCTCTCTCTCTCTCTCTCTCTCTCTCTCTCTCTTCATGTCTGCCTGTCTTCCAAAATTCTGACAACTATTCTTCTGACAGCCTTTCATGTGACAGCCGTTCATCTGAGAGTCGTGATGCTCCGAAAGCAAAATGTTCAGTTCTTACCTGTGTTGACTAGCGCCACACCATCGGCTTCAATATCCACCATCTGGGAAAACACACACACATCACATCATCGGTCATCGCTATCGTCAGTATCACACACACACACACACACACACACACACACACACACACTCACACACACTCACACGCACGCACGCACGCACGCACGCACGCACGCACACACGCACACACGCACGCACGCACGCACGCACGCACGCACACACGCACGCACGCACGCAAACGCACACACACACACACACACACACACAAGGGTAAAAAACCAACAACCAACTAGCCAGCCAACCAACCAGCCAGCCAGCCAGCCAGCCAGCCAGCCAACCAACCAACCAAACAACTAACCAAACAACTGACCACCCAGCCACCTGTATGTATGTCATTCTGTCGTTTTCGACTATGACTTCCAAATAGCAAAGGAGGGGCTGCTAGTCTGGAGGGCTAGGGCAAGATTTGCTTATAGTGGAGATGACTTGCCTACGGTACATCCCCACTCTCTCAATTAAAATACTTTTGGACGGCTGGTGTCGGGGAAGGTCCAAAAGGACAACTAGTCTCTTGGAACTGCAGCCCTAAGCTACTATTATGCCAATGGCTCCTAGTTTTAGAGGCATACCCTTTCACAAAAGACAAAACTATACCATGATTTTACATCAGTCTAAAAATCGTTTACTACCCCAACCAACACATTAACCAACCAACTAACTATCCAATCAACCAACCAACTAACTAGCCTATCAACCAACCAACCAGCCAGCCAATCAACCAACTAACCAGCCAATCAACCAATCAACCAACCAACTAACTAGCCAATCAACCAACCAACTAACCAGCCAATCAACCAATCAGCCAATCAACCAACCAACCAATCAGCCAATCAACCAACCAGCTAACCAGCCAATCAACCAACCAACTAACCAGCCAATCAACCAACCAGCTAACTAGCCAATCAACCAACCAACTAACCAGCCAATCAACCAACCAACTAACTAGCCAATCAACCAACCAACTAACTAGCCAATCAACCAACCAACTAACCACCGAATCAACCAACCAACTAACCACCCAATCAACCAACCAACTAACTAGCCAATCAACCAACCAACTAACCACCGAATCAACCAACCAACTAACCACCCAATCAACCAACCAACTAACTAGCCAATCAACCAACCAACTAACCACCCAATCAACCAACCAACTAACCACCCAATCAACCAACCAACTAACTAGCCAATCAACCAACCACCCAGTCAACAAACCAATTAACTAGCCAATCAACCTACCAGCTAACTAGCCAATCAACCAACCACCCAATCAACCAACCAGCTAACCACCCAATCAACCAACCAACTAACCACCCAATCAACCAACCAACTAACTAGCCAATCAACTAGCCACCCAATCAACCAACCAACTAACTACCCAATCAACCAACCAACTAACCAGCCAATCCAACTAACCACCCAATCAACCAACCAACTAACTAGCCAATCAACCAACCAACTAACTAGCCAATCAACCAACCAACTAACTACCCAATCAATCAACCAACTAACTAGCCAATCAACCAACCACCCAATCAACCAACCAACTAACTAGCCAATCAACCAACCACCAAAGCAACCAACCAACTAACTTGCCAATCAACCAACCAACTAACCACCCAATCAACCAACCAACTAACTACCCAAATCAACCAACCAACTAACTAGCCAATCAATCAACCAACCAACCAGCCAATCAACCAACCAACTAACCACCCAATCAACCAACCACCTAACTACCCAATCAACCAACCAACTAACCAGCCAATCAACCAACCAACTAACTAGCCAATCAACCAACTAACTAGCCAATTAACCAACCAACTGTCCACCCAATCAACCAACCAACCAACTAGCCAATCAACCAACCAACCAACCAACCAACCTTACCTGTACATACGGGAGATCCACATATGTTGATGATACTTCAGGGGATGAATGACTGCGAGGTCTGACCCGCACGTGCGGCTCGCCCTGCAGATGGTGGTTCATCCAGTTGTCCCTGCAAGCCTCAAACGACCACTCCAGTCTTTGTCTATTTTCCCTACTTCTATTCCATAGACGATGGGTGAGTTGGGCTCTCGATGAATTCTCAGGATCCAACAGCTCCATATTCCCTTCGTTGTCGGAAGAAGAAGACTCGGAGATTTCCCTTTCTTTTAACGGTGAAGCCATGTCCCTGAAGTGAGCTGGCGTTGGCGAAGAACCGCATGTATCACCTACAGTTTCGGACGTTGGTTTATTTATGTTTTCAGCTTTTTCTTGGCAATCAGAAACGGATGGCTGCTGTTTAGAAATAGGGTCTGACTTTTTTGCACGATCGAAGTGCTTGGTGACGATGGACGAGATAAAACTGGAAACTGCCGACAAACGTTTACGTTTGCCTGCTGAGTCTGATGACGCAATGACGATATCATCCAAAGTCACGTTGGCGTCTGTTGAAGCAGGAACAGAGTCGCCAGTATTAGAAATTGAAGGCAAGGAGGAAAACTCTGGTTGAGCGGAGGTACCGTCTGTTATTGTTTTGACATTGTCTTTATCGAGGGAGGTGGAGAGAGCTGTTTTGTTATGAGCTGGGGTGTTCCTGTTTGGCTTGTGTTCGCTCACTGTTCCATCCTCAGCTGGCAGGAAGCGATCTTCGCTAATGGTCAAAGCATCCTGTGTCAACATGGCAGGTGTCTTTATGGTGCCAGACGTGTCGTGAATGAAGCTTCGGTCGACCATTTCTCTTCCACTAATCGGAAAACAGACATCAGAAATGATTGCATCAGTCTGTTGATTAGAGATTCTAGGTTTGAAGCCGATACCTTCAATATCCCGTTTCAACGTGTCGAGTATTTCACCGTCCAGGAACAAATCAGCAGCGAAACGTTTCTGTCTGTCTGTGCTCCGGGGATTCTGGTCCTCGGCATCAGCCAGCCTGGCCTCACATGGTTTCGTAGAAGATGCACCAGCATCACTGCAAGCACAAGCCCGCGAGCAAGCTCCTGAGCAGAAGTTACCGCTCCCCGAATGTCCATCACTAACATCTGTCAACTTGAAGTCACTTGTTGCAAAGGGTTGCTGCATTGAACGCGCACGTGGCCGTAACCTTGTTCCTACACAGGCCTGATTATCCTTCATGCTTTCATCAGCGGTATCTGCCAGTTTGTGAACAATCGTTGAGGACGGTTTCTGCATAGTACATGACAGTGAGCTCGTTCCTGTACATTCTGGATTGTTCTCTGTGTGTCCACGTTCACCACACACAATGGCTGTATCAGTCTCCGCAAACACAGGCTTTCTTTCCCGGCACTTTTTCTCCAGATCGTCAAGACGAGGCCTCAACTTGACCAGCATGGTCAAGAGGTTGGCAGCTGGCGTGCACGAGACAAGACGCTCTGCGAGCTGCCCGTGCGCTGTGACAACAGGGTTGAGGGTCTTCAAAGGAGCCAGTTGAGAGGTGACCTCTGCCAGGAACCTTTCCCTGTGCCCGTGGACCTGGTCCATCAGAAGCCGTTCCTGTCGTTCCAGGGCTTGGTGAAGCTGGCTGAACTGCTGTTTGAGGGTCAGGGAAGCTTGGGTGAACTCCTGTTTACCTTGGTCAAGCTTCTGCTCTAGATGGTTGACCTGAAAACAAATTTAAGGACACGTATATGACACCATACAAACGAAATACACAACAAGCGTACAGTAACGTTATTCATTCACGAACGACACAGCAAAACAACTTGCAATACTTCGGCAGATATGCCTTAGTCAAACATATAACATAGAACTAACAAATCAAAACAGCACTTCTCCTCTTCATATCCAATCTGCTAACCTATGTATATGAACGGATTGAATGTATGATTGTCTGGACAAGGGTCATACAATTGATCTTGAGTACCGTAGTCTATATGTTTATGTGCACCTGAATGCGCAAAGTATTTAACCAGCCGCAAGCGAATGCTGGTTAATGTTTTCAATGGTGCCTGCCTGTTCCTGGCTGAATATGTATGTATGTATGTATGTATGTATGTATGTATGTATGTATGTATGTATGTATGTATGTATGTATGTATGTATGTATGTATGTATGTATGTATGTATGTATGTATGAGAGTGGTCGTGCATATTACCACGATAGTGTTTGAACGTGAGGACCTAGGACCCCCAAATTGTGCAAACGGATAGATAGAATATCTCGAAAATACAGGTCATTCGTCAAAGGTCAAGGTCACTGAAGCCGAAAATTCTGCCATGCGGATGGTTTATCTAGCGTTTTCATGATCTAGTGTTTAAAGGATTTTCTCTGCGTTAGTATTGTGGTATGTTCTTTAGTCACAGACACATATCTCTGTGACATGAAGGAAGGACATTTTGGTTTTGTCAGTCTTCCTTGGCTGAGGTTTGCACTGGCGGTTCAAAATTCAGGATATGAATAGGTTTTGACATGCTGATCAAGAATATATATGGGTATGGGAGACCCTAGGTTTATTGTAGGTCATGGTATCCGCGAGAGGACAAAATGTTCTCAAAAGGACTTAACATACACACCTTACCCATGGTGGCCATATGGTCTGGGAACGCAGAAGAAGAAGAAGAAGTTTCTCTTTCTCTATGTCTGAAAAATTATGTTTGTGTGTCTGTCTGTTTATCTGTCCTCTCCCTCTCTCCCTACCACCACCCCCACCCCTATCCCTCTCTCTTGACCTTTAAGCCAGTTTTCGTTATTTGTCATTTGTCATTTGTCATCTCTCTCTCTCTGTTTCTCTCTGTCTGTCTCTCTCTCCAACACACACACACACACACACACACACCGACACACACACACACACACACGCACGCATGCGCACGCACACACACACACACACACACACACACACACACACACACACACATCCACCCCCACCCACACATCCCCCCCGTCTCATTTCACCTCGTTATTCAAGACAGACCCTAGGTCCATCAGTCGCACAGCCTGGCCCTTCAACCGCCGTCTCTCCGTCTCCCCCACCTCCCCCACCATCCTCTTCTGCACGTGACAGCTCGCGTGCTGGTTCGCACACAGCACGCACATCACCTCGCGGTGAACCTCGCAATACCACTCCAGTAACCTATCCGAATGAAGCTCACATTTCACTAGACGGTTCCGTGCCAACTCTTCGACACTCAGCTCGTCGAGTCGTTGAACCAGGTGGGTTTTCGATCCAGGGAATTTGGCATGAAGCTTGGCGCATCTCTGACATAACTTTAGGCTACAGGAGTAACAGAATGACGTAACACCGTCGTCACTGTGATCCTCCTCACAAACGTCACAAAGGTGCCGAGTTTGAAGAATTCTCTGACTGTTCTGAACTGCAATAGTTCCGTGGTCGTCCGGAAGTCGATCGACGAGGTCGTCATGGTCAGGGTTTTGAAGGTCGTCGTCAGGGGTTGCTAAGGTCAAGCGACAAATGGGGCAGGATTTGTGAGCGTCTTTCTGTAGCCACGCCGACAAGCAAGAGCGACAGATCACGTGGGCGCAAGGGAGGAGTTTGGGAGTAGTGTACCCTTTGATACACATGGGGCATTGTGTGTCACTGGGTGACGCCATTTTTTGTCCAAGGGTTTGAGTCTTACATTATTTGTTTTTATTAAATGCTGGCTTTATTCATTCATGGAACTTCGAAACCTGAAAACGATATATAATATTAATATTACACTTGATCTTCAGACTCACACGTACACGGTCACACACACACTCACACACGCACGCACGCACGCACGCACGCACGCACGCACACACACACACACGCGCGTGCGCGCGCGCACGCACGCACGCACGCACGCACGCACGCACGCACGCACACACACACACACACACACACACACACACACACACACACAACCTAAGCCTAGATAGGAACAGAGACTATTTTCCGATTAAAACGACACCAACCACAACAATCACTTTAATAGCTACCGCGTGAAAATCACTTTGACACAATACGAAAGCTTAAAATCAAACGAACAGCAAAGAGATTTCCTACCTCCAGTCTTGAGCCTCAATCCAAACTATACATAATGTAAGCCCCTATAATAACTGATGTGCCTGCCATCTCGTGAAGGGTTGAAGTTTTGTTTCTGACACAATACGAAAGCTTAAAATCAAACGAACAGCAAAGAGATTTCAAACTTCAGTCTTGAGCCTCAATCCAAACTATACATAATGTAAGCCCCTATAATAACTGATGTGCCTGCCATCTCGTGAAGGGTTGAAGTTTTGTTTCTGACACAATACGAAAGCTTAAAATCAAACGAACAACAAAGAGACCTTTACCGAGATTTCTTACCTCCAGTCTTGAGCCTCAATCCAAACTCTATATTATGTAGGCCCTTAATACCTGGTGTGCCTGCCATCTCGTGAAGGGTTGAAGTTTTGTTTCTAACCAGCCACGCGCAGTCACAGCGGGTGCTGATATAGGCCCACTTTTCGGTTATCGTCTTACGGGCCCGCCGAACTACACACGATTCGATCCCAACGCGACGCGATTGTGACGATATCTGTGACTCCTGATTCACGTGAAAGACTTCCGTCTAGAAATAATTCATTCGGTAAAGGTCAAGATGTGCCACCCCCCCCCTACATTTCTCGGTTAATTGTATTTTTCCGTTTTTGCCTTTTTTACCATACATAAAGCTGTATTTTAGGAACCTTTTTAGCTAATAACCTTTTTGGAATGCTAACCCTATCCCTAACCCTAACCCTAAGCCTAACCCTACCCATCACCCTATAAGACGGGAAAACGCAACGAACCACAACTGTGACAAATCGCGGTGTACTGCAGTACATAGTGGGGGGTAGGGTTAGGCTTAGGGCTAGGGTTAGGGTTAGTATTCCAAAAAGAGAATTAGCTGAAAATGTTCCTAAAATACAGCTGTATGTATGGTAAGAAAGGCAAAAACGGAAAAATACAATTAACCGAGAAATGCAGGGGGAGGGGGGGGGGGGGGGGGCACATCTTTAGTGAGCGATACATGAATCAAAATAAAATCATGTCTGATACAAAAATATATACTTAGATAATTATTTCATCAGATTCGTGTACGGTGGGAACTACAAGTATAGTGCACAAAACTAGTAGGATTTCATCAGATTCATTTAGACAGGTGAATGTCACGAGAATCATGCCTCACAAATGTCGAATTGCATCGCATTGGGATCGAATCGTATGTAGTGTAGCAGCCCATTCCTATACTGTGTACATATAGCAAGCTATCTAGCATATTTTGAGGTTTTTTAACCCTTTCACCGCCAAAGTCGCATTTTAGCACCACAGTGATTTAACACCTATGTCACTAAAAGGCATCAAATTGGGGTCTATTATCCAAAGACCCTATTGTCTTAGTTTTGGGAAGTAAGGATAGACCTTATGTTATATATGTCAATGAAGAATCCCCCAATACTGCAGATGGATTTTGTTCTCTACCCAGGTAAACTTAATGGACATTTTTGGCTGAAATATGGCTGGCGGTGAAAGGGTTAAAAACATAATACAAAACAAAAAAACACCTAGGCCTAAATTAGGAAGTAAGTTGCCAACGCACAGAAACGGAGACCCACTGAGTAAGAGACAGACACAAAGAGAGACAGACAGACAGACACAAAGATAGAAAGACAGACGCACAGACAGAGACCCATGTCTCATAATGATGTAGAAATATTCATGCTTGTGCACACACTCTTGCACATACACGTTTCGGCACATTTGCATAAAATTATATAACAGGTAAATGCTGTAGCAAGAAAGTTTACCTGTTGCTACCTGTCTGCCTGTCCGTCTGTGTAGGTAAGTATATATGTTACGCCCAATCTGTGAAATTGCCCATTTCATGAAATGGGAAAAAATGGTTTGCCCAGTTCGTAAAATAGCCAATTTAACACTTGCGATTTAGAAAAGCAGTGTGGAATAAAAACATTGTCCATTCATAAACACTCAGAGATCAAGAATGGGTTCAAACGAATGAGAAATCACGCTTATAGATGGACTAACATTCTTTTATTCAGACTTAATTTGATAAAACGTTTGATACAACAATCATGTGGCTCAGGCATGCCTCAGAATAGCATTTGGTAGTGTAGGATGGGGGTGAAAACACAATGTAGAAAAATGTGCTAATGTTGAATCAACCTTAATCCATGCCTGTGTTGCTGGGATATTTAAAATGTTGATATACATGGCCCAGTTCATGAATTGGGCAAAGAAATTGATCCATTTCATGAAATAGGCAATTTCACGAATTGGGCGTAGCATATATATAGCCTACATACTTACCTACACAGACGGACAGGCAGACAGGTAGACAAAAACCCAGACAGAGAAGCACAAATGGGTCATGTATTCATGCAAAACGTACTAACACACCTGCAGATACATTAATCTGAATACTGGCTTTTTGTTGTTTTTGGACTGTCTTTTGCTTGTTCACTAACAAAGAGACCCCAGAGTTCGGCAACGGCCGAAACCATAGCCAGTGTATATACACAGGCTCTGGCCGAAACGTTGTGAAAAGAAAACTTCCTGGTTACAGCATGTTAGCCAGTTCAACGAGTGTTGTCACAAATCTGAATATATAGACACACATACACAGACACGATGCTGCATGCATTCTATGTGTTTATGCTCGTTTGTGTATGTAGGCTGGGCCTCTCTCTCTCTCTCTCTCTCTCTCTCTCTCTCTCTCTCTCTCTCTCTCTCTCTCTCTCTCTCTCTCTCTCTCTCTCTCTCTCTCTCTCTCTCTCTCTCTCTCTCTCTCTCTCTCTCTCTCTCTCTCTCTCTCTCTCTCTCTCTCTCTCTCTCTCTCTCTCTCTCTCTCTCTCTCTCTCTCTCTCTCTCTCTCTCTCTCTCTCTCTCTCTCTCTCTCTCTCTCTCTCTCTCTCTCTCTCTCTCTCTCTCCCCCCACTCTGTCTCTTCCCCCCACTCTCTGTTTGTGTGCTTGAGCGCGCGTGCGTGTGCGTATGTGTGTGTGTGTGTGCG
>CM065699.1:14509320-14541820 GCA_017654935.2 Phymorhynchus buccinoides
AATGATGGTTGCGGTGGTTGGTTGATAGTTAGTCACCCACGTGCTGTTTCAAGCAACCCAACTCTGAATCTCTCAGTCAACGTATGTTATGCACTCGCGCCTTATTTCGGAAACTTGAGATTTTCACACTATGAAGCCTCAACTACTGAGAATAGGGGAAGACGGGGTAAAAAGCTAAACTCTTAACTTTAGTGTAATTTGTGTGAACGGGTAAGGAGTAGAGTATGGACAAATGTGTAAATTTTCGAGCGAATAGACTGGGCTTCTACCCGCCCATCAAGTCTTCCCCTACTAAACTCAAGTCAAGTCAACGGGTAAGGTCGAGCGAATAGACTGTACTAGTCAAGTCAAGTCAAGTCAAGTCAATCATTTATTGTATATCTCTTCTTCTTCTTCTTCTTCTTCTTCTTCTTCTTCTTCTTCTTCTTCTTCTTCTTCTTCTTCTTCTTCTTCTTCTTCTTCTTCTTTTTCTTCTTCTTCTTCTTCTTCTTTTTTTACCCCAGGCCATGGCTAATAATGGATGAAACGAGCTTAGTTATGCGTCCGGTTTTCAATTTTCACTGGTCTCCCCGCTGTATTCAGCCAACACATTCCGATTTCGGAGGATGTTGATTGTATACGAACACTAACTAACACTAATAACGGTTTAATTTTTAGAAAACAGTTTGTTATTAATGGGGCCACCATCTAGCAGGCTTAGTGTTTGTGATTTTCAATGACAGACAGGAAAAAAACCACCCACCTCCTCGCGTGCGAACTTACTTATGAAGTCAACGATTTGTTTTGAATGAAAAAAAATACTGTATTTTGCGGACTATAAGGCGATATTTTTCCCCCTAGACTGAGATCCTTGTGCCTTATAATGTGACTGATAATATTGTAAGAAACTATACTAACAAAATCTGAATGTTGTGTAAAACTTAGGGTGTGCGCCTTATAATGTGACTGATAATATAGTCATAAACTATACTAACAAAATCTGAATGTTGTGTAAAACTTAGGGGGTGCGCCTTATAATGTGACTGATAATATAGTCAGAAAATATACTAACAAAATCTGAATGTTGTGTAACTTAGGGGGTGCGCCTTATAATGTGACTGATAATATAGTCAGAAACTATACTAACAAAATCTGAATGTTGTGTAAAACTTAGGGGGTGCGCCTTATAATCAGGTGCGCCTTGTAGTCCGTACAATACTGCAACAACAGTGACAGCAATGAATTGTGTGAATGTTGATATTTCAAACATATTTCGTAAGTCGAAAGCCGGATAAGTCGAAAGAACGCAACATTTTCGGGCATGTCGACTTACCTGACTTTGACTGTGCGTTACGTATAAACCAAAGAACCGCCGAGAGAGAGGAGAGAGAGAGAAGAGAGAGAGAGAGAGAGAGAGAGAGAGAGAGAGAGAGAGAGAGAGAGAGAGAGAGAGAGAGAGAGAGAGAGAGAGAGAGAGAGAGAGAGAGAGAGAGAGAGAGAGAGAGAGAGAGAGAGAGAGAGAGAGAGAGAGAGAGAGAGAGAGAGAGAGAGAGAGAGAGAGAGAGAGAGAGAGAGAGAGAGAGAGAGAGAGAGAGAGAGAGAGAGAGAGAGAGAGAGAGAGAGAGAGAGAGAGAGAGAGAGAGAGAGAGAGAGAGAGAGAGAGAGAGAGAGAGAGAGAGAGAGAGAGAGAGAGAGAGAGAGAGAGAGAGAGAGAGAGAGAGAGAGGAGAGAGAGAGAGAGAGAGAGAGAGAGAGAGAGAGAGAGAGAGAGAGAGAGAGAGAGAACGAAAACGAAATTTTATTTAGGCAACTGCTCCGATTAGATTGTAAAGATTGCTACTTGTTTCAACGCTCAACAAATTGTTTCGTATTGATGAAAAAAAGACATGATATTAAGCACAAGGAATGCATTACAATTATTTCAGAAAGAGATTACTGACCCGCTGCGCAAGTAGAAACTGAAAGCACAATTATGAGATGCTAGGTTACTTGTTCAATTGGAAAGTATCTCTTTCATTTCAATTAAAAAGCATTATCATCTTTACTTGTCAATCAATTGGAAAGTCATCTTTACTTGATCAATTATCTCTTTTATTGTCTTTACTTGTTCAATTGGAAAGTCACCTCTCAATTTATCTCTTTTATTGTCACCTTTACTTTACTTGTTCAATTGGAAAGTATCTCTTTCATTATCATCTTTACTTGTTCAATTGGAAAGTATCTCTTTCATTATCATCTTTACTTGTTCAATTGGAAAGTATCTCTTTTATTGTCACCTTTACTCGTTCAATTGGAAAATATCTCTTTTATTGTCTCCTTTACTTGTTCAATTGGAAAGTATCTCTTTTATTGTCACCTTTACTTGCAAAGCATGTCTTTTATTATTATCTTTACTTATTCAATTGGAAAGTATCTCTTTTATTGTCACCTTTACTTGTTCAATTGCAAAGTATCTCTTTTATTGTCACCTTTACTCTTTTATTGTCACCTTTACTTGTTCAATTGGAAATTATCTCTTTCATTATATTTTACTTGAAAAAGTTTACTTGTTCAATTGGAAAGTATCTCTTTTATTGTCACCTTTACTTGATCAATTGCAAAGTATATCTCTTTTATTGTCACCTTTACTTTTTCAATTCGAAAATATCTCTTTTATTGTCATTGTTCAATTTACTTGTTCAATTGGAAAATATCTCTTTTATTGTCAACTTGTAATTGGAAAGTATCTCTTTTATTGTCACCTTTACTTGTTCAATTGGAAAGTATCTCTTTTATTGTCACCTTTACTTGTTCAATTGGAAAATATCTCTTTTATTGTCATTTACTCGTATCTCTTTATCTCTTTTATTGTCACCTTTATTGTTCAATTGGAAAGTATCTTTTTATTGTCTTTATTGGAAAGTATCTCAATTGGAAAGTATCTCTTTTATTGTCACCTTTACTTGTTCAATTGCAAAGTATCTCTTTTATTGTCACCTTTACTTGCAATTGGAAAGTATCTCTTTTATTATTCACCTTTACTTGTTCAATTGGAAAGTATCTCTTTTATTGTCACCTTTACTTGTTCAATTGGAAAGTATCTCTTTTATTGTCACCTTTACTTGTTCAATTGGAAAGTATCTCTTTTATTGTCACCTTTACTGGTTCAATTGGAAAGTATCTCTTTTATTATCACCTTTACTTGTTCAATTGGAAATCATTTATCAATTGGAAAGTATCTCTTTTATTGTCAATCTTTACTTTTACAATTGTTCAATTGGAAAGTATGGTTCAATTGGAAAGTATCTCTTTTATTGTCACCTTTACTTGTTCAATTGGAAAGTATAAAGTATATTATCACCTTTACTTATTCAATTGGAAAGTATCTCTTTATTCACCTTTAATTGTTCAATTGCAAAGTATCTCTTTTATTGTCACCTTTAATTGTTCAATTGCAAAGTATCTTTTTGTTGTCACCTTTACTTGCAAAGTATGTCTTTTATTATTATCTTTACTTATTCAATTGGAAAGTATCTCTTTTATTGTCACCTTTACTTGCAAAGTATGTCTTTTATTATTATCTTTACTTATTCAATTGGAAAGTATCTCTTTTATTATCACCTTTATTTGTTCAATTGGAAAGTATCTCTTTTATTGTCACCTTTACTTGCAAAGTATGTCTTTTATTATTATCTTTACTTATTCAATTGGAAAGTATCTCTTTTATTGTCACCTTTACTTATTCAATTGCAAAGTATCGTATCTCATTTACTGTCACCTTTACTGGAGAATGATGCTTTGTTTGTCTCACTTTAGTTCTGACTCAAGCACTGCTAGGTGATTGGTATCGTAATCAACTTTGGTGGAGGGGAGTTAATTAGAAACAGAGTATTCACCCTTTGCTCAATTTCGTTATCTGTTATTATTATCTTTACTTGTTCAATTGCAAAGTATCTCTTTTATTTTGTTAAAAAGAGAGGAAAATGGCGACAACTGGTCCCCAGCCCCAATGCCTGAGGTTGGAATGAACGTATGCGGAGAACAACAATCCTCCATGCGCAGTCAGCAAAGGAAGGACAACCATAGGCTCACTGCAACTTGGAGAATGCTGTTGTTTTGCATTAGTATAGGCTAAATTGTACAATTTCGAGGGCCAGAATGCATAAAGAGATATACGTTATATATGCGATTATAATATATACATAATGTAATATATATTACAATTTGTAATAGAGTCAAAGTTTCCAACTCGATATTTCAAGATGGCGGTCAGACTGATGACGGCTCAGTCATTCCATGCACTTTAATTGTTAAAGAGCAACACGTAAAAGTGTATATTTGGCTTCGAGAATAGGGTTAGGGGTGTGGAAAGACCCAGTACTTACTCATGATTATTTTTTAAACATTTCTTTGTTTTACTCTTGGTTATTTATCTAACCCAATTTGAAAGCAAAATGGCGGCATAAAAACTTTTAAAAAAACCCATATCTTATGCACCACATGTAGCTTAATAAGATTATAATGTTGGTGAAAAGAGTGGTTTCTGGGATGAGGGAATTTGTTTCTACGTATTTTAAAGCTATTAGACCAGTTTTAAATTCAAAATGGTGGCCAGGATTGCAATGTCGTAAGGCCATGCTTGTGTTCCTACAAATATTTGACTCTCTATGTTGTCCAAATTACAACATGATACTTTCGCAACATACTCTAATGTGTGTTCTTTTATGTCAAACGTTTTTCAACTTGCACATATTTAACACAAATTGATGCGTATCTTTTTTTTTGCTTCCTAGGTATTGTTAAAAATAGGATTGAACAACATTGGGCAGGCGCATGCATGACTAATAATTACTTTGGAGAGCCATTGTCTTCTAGCGGAGGGAAAGAACAAGTGTGTTAAGACAAGTTACTTTATCAGAGAGATGTCAAAGGCTTCACTTTTTGGTCTTTTTCTGTAAAAAAAAAAGAAGAAGAAGAATTTCCATGAAGTGCACTAGATGGCATCATGGCCTTATGGTCTAATTAAAAGCGACGCTCAGAGTCATCATGTCATAAAACATGCAAGGAAAATGTGGGGTGATGACAATGGCTTTATTGTTTCCCCACTTTATATGGCTTTGAGTGAGGTCATCGCCTCATTTATAGAGCTGGACAACCCACAACGTACACATACTTTCTCCTTTGGTCTCTTTTTCTATAGTGTTCTCTCTCTCTCTCTCTCTCTCTCTCTCTCTCTCTCTCTCTCTCTCTCTCTCTCTCTCTCTCTCTCTCTCTCTCTCTCTCTCTCTCTCTCTCTCTCTCTCTCTCTCTCTCTCTCTCTCTCTCTCTCTCTCTCTCTCTCTCTCTCTCTCTCTCTCTCCCTCTCTCTGTCTGTGTGTGTGTGTGTCTCTCTGTCTCTGTCTCTGTCTCTGTCTCTCTCTCTCTCTCTCTCTCTCTCTCTCTCTCTCTCTCTCTCTCTCTCTCTCTCTCTCTCTCTCTGCGTGCGTACGTGTGTGTGCGAGCGCGCGCGTGTGTTTGTGTATATATATATATGTGTGTGTGTGTGTGTGTGTGAGAGAGAGAGAGAGAGAGAGAGAGAGAGAGAGGTGTGTGTGTGTGTGTGTGTGTGTGTGTGTGTGTGTGTGTGTGTGTGTGTGTGTGTGTGTGTGTGTGTGTGAGTAGAAAGAAGAAAGAGGCAGAAGGAAACACAGACACTCAGTGATAGGGGAACAGCAACAGACAGGGATGAACACACTCACAGCGATACAGACAATAACACAAGCACACACACATATACACACACATACAAACACAAACTCTGATGCAACCGATTGGTTAAATTTAATGAAAAGTATGAGAATATAAATCACACGTAGACATACTTTGATTACATAAATTTGATTATATCAACCATCTAGATTTCGCCACACGCCAGCACTACTCTACGGCTGATACATCTAACCACCGTCCCAGCACTTTAGCAGACATTCTTCTCTCCGATGTTTGGAACAGAGAATCCACAATTGCCCAGCAATCGAAAGACCCTCTACCTGCAAACGTCCCCTTCAGTAACACCAATCATTGCGTCATTACTATCTACAACACCTCTTCTGCCAGCCATACAAACACCACCACAATCAACATCCGTTTCCCAGACAACGACACCAAGTGCTACCTTCAGCTGAAAGACGCGGCTGGAAAAGTGTTCAAGTTTAACTTTAACATCTCCAACTCGGTCAACATCACCATCTGGCAGTTTGAGAAGGAGCAGCGTCTGTATCCAGAGCTTCTGAAGACCTTTCATTTTAGAAAGAGGAGGGAAGGGGATTTCTTCAGTTGGACCAACCGTCTGGTGTTTCTGTTGGATTCTAAGGGGAGCGGTCCTCCAGACGTGATGACTCTGACCTTTGGCGTCATTGACGCTTCAGAGGCTGTTAGTTTGGAAGTGGTTTATCTGACCAGGACAAGAGGTAAGCTTACTTTTGTTGAGTTCTGAAAGTTTGAACCACTATTAGAGATCTAAAAGATACAATACATTTTTTATACTATAGCAAGGATGATTAAAAAAACCTTTCGAAGGTGTTTTTTTTTTCAATCACTGGCGTGCATGAACATTGCTAAAACAAACCCCCAAAAATGTTGAAACGAGTGTCTAATAATACAACCACCAAGCAGTAAAGTTATTACCGGGTACGTTTTCAAATCCAAGGTGGTTTGCCTTTAAAAAAAACCTTGTATGTAGCTAAGGAAAACAAAAATGTTGCAAAAGCTGATAATAAATTCATTGAGTGAAAACCAGAACGTACATGTACTATCATTATCAGCCTTCTTTATTCCATTTGTGATACGATCAAAAAGCCTGAATATGCAAAGAGTTCGCAGTCCGCAGCTGACAGAAGCCGGTTTTTTGTTACTCCCATCCTTTCACCTACACTACAGGTGGGGATCATTGCGAACTCACTCACTGCCTCTGTTGCCATAACACTTCCCACCTTCTAACTTTTCACCTTCCAGGCGGGAAGTGAGAAAGTTGGCTTCATTCGTTGCAAGGTTGGTAGGCTGCGAAGTAATCGCTCTTTGTAACATTTAGGCTTTTGGGTAGTGCCTTCTCGATTCTACCCGACGAATGATGTAACTCGGTTTCGGTAACCACGTACACAATGGCAACATACTTATAGAACTGAAGACTGACGAAAAAGGATTAAAACAAAAAAATAATCCGGCATAATTATGTAGAATTATTGCGTCATGTTGTGCGCACACGTAAAGTGTGGCATTACATTTCATCTTAGACGTGACCACAATTTGTTTTACGTGTAAAATTTTGCAGAGCCACACCCAAGAAAAAGGAAACTTTTAATGGGTTGTGTAGACTTATTGCATCATGTTGTGCGCACACGTAAAGTACACGGTATCACGTACATTTGTACCTTTGATGTGACCACAATGAGAGACTTAGTGCGATTTTTCTCACGTCAGAGGGCATGACGCTCGTGTGGGGCTAATCCTCTCTATATTATTAGTTGGGGATAAAGAAAGAGAGAGAGACAGTGAGTGGTCCTACCATCACTCTCTCTCTCTCTCACTACGCCCAAGTAAGAAAATCGCGTGATAAGCCCCTAGTGCATTGACTGCCCTCTGGCGTGAAAAATATCGCCATAGGTTGACCATTTGTTTCACTTGTAAAACTTTGCAGGGTACATAGCCACACCCAGCAACTTCCTCCCTTATTCCTATTTGTACAACGATTGCGCCACGCTGTCTATCCCACCGGCTCACGTGATGATGCTGAACTCGCGCACAACCGAGCAGTACGGTGTGGGCCAGAGATTGTTCTTCTTTCTGGGATCGTGCGGCAGTAGTCGACACACCCAGAACGGCAAAATGGCGGGGTCTTCCATCATACTCGCGCCAGACTTTCTTCGTCGTCGTCGTCCCCAGGAGCGGACTTCTCCAGACAATGACACCGCCAGAAGTGTACCTACTCGCCTGTCCTTACTGTACTCGTACTGTCTGTACAATGAGCGGAAGAGAATGCGCACGCTCAACGTCACGTTCTCCCTTCACCGGCGCAGACCTCACAAAGTGGGTGCACGCTGGAATTGTTCTCTGTCGCAATGGCCCGAACTTCACCTGCACTTCCCCTGCGATTTAAAGACCCAGTGTGTGGGTGGGGAGGACGAGAAGCGATGCGGCTACTACGATGAACGATGTGGATTTGGTCGGGTAATTTGCTTTTTTTCTTTCTTCAAATCTCAGAACTGTGTTTGCTGTTTTGAAAGTCCCTGTTGTGTATCAAAATAAACAAAAGTCTCCATTTGTAGAGGGCACACAACTTCCATCGAAAACACTAGCAGTGTGTAGATAAAAGACACAGAGGGACACACTTTCTTAAAACACTCTATGTGCCTTTTGTTGTATTCCCAGTTCTAACAGAACAGGAGTAACTTTGGTGAAGGGAGTTAATCACAGAGGGAGTTATCTTTCTTTACGTTACTATATTATCCTCTCTCCTTGCCTCACTATTTCTATCTTTGCTTACCCAACTTCTATCGAGGCATACCAGTTTGTTCTGTGTTCTGTGTTGTTTAAGTGTAACATAATTCAGCACTAGAAGGCTATGCCTAACTTGAATTAATGTTGATTTGTTTGTGCACTAATTCTCTTCACCACTGTTGCCGTGTACTCTATGAGTGATGGTCATATAGGCAGTCCTGGGTCATGCTATTTTTGAGGATGAACCTTGGTCTGTCTCAATATGGCTGTTGTTTATGCTTTGCTAGGCGAATTGCTGCCGTAAATAACTTTGGTGAAGGGAGTTAATTACAGAGGGAGTTACCTTTCTTTAATTTACTAGAACAGGAGTACATGTACATTGGGATGGGAACGAGAGCTGTGCGTTTCTCTGCTGTCCATATGCCAGTGCATCTCTGTGTGTGTGTGTGTGTGACAAAAACATGTTCCAGTTCATAGCACCTAAACCACTGAAGCGATTGTAATGAAACAAGGTACAATGGTACCTTAGACCTCGCAGTTGCAGCATGAATGAAAATCCGTTTAACGTCCTCCGGTCTGGAACAGACACATGTGGGACATTGGTGGATACTAAAGATGGTGGGAGCAATCCCGGGGGCAGTGCAACACCAGGACAGTCCCGAATTTATAACAATACAGATATTAATATGTAAGTTGCAGCATGGGATGTCAGATTCACAGAAAGGCAAGCCATATCAACATATTCCCTGTGACCAAATTTTGAATATTACAAAGACATGGATTATTTTAAAGATAACAGATGGATTTTAACCAATGTAGCTAGAGTGAAAAGGTGTTTTTTCTTTAATACAAGTTATTAATTCTCGCAGTATGTTCCATAATAAGCCAATATACCTTCTGAAGATGGTCCATTTTGACTCTGAGGCTTCAAAATAACGATGCTGTCTGTTGTAGGTCAAACTGGGAGACTCATGCTTTCTCCTGCTGCTACAAGTCTATTATGACTTCGAGAAATCCGAGGCCTACTGCAGGCGAAGGGACATGCTGGGTGCCAGTTTTGAATCCGTCGACCAGTGGGTCCGTGTGTTGAAAATGTACCATGATCTGAACTTGGTGACCTATCTGTCCGGGTCTTTGTGGATCGGCCTCAAGGCATTTCACGAAACGCTCAGCGTCAGTGACGACGTCTACATAAAGAACATGTGAGGTTTCTGGGTGAACACACTGACAAAGAGACAGACAGACAGACAGACAGACACAACACACACACACACGCACGCACACGCGCACGCACACACACACACACACACACACACACTGTATTTGATTATTTGTTTTTGCAATACAGTCTGAAAATTATATCTTTGCTGAACAGACTATGACATCATGGAAACTAACCATACGTTGCGAGCTGATATAGTATCATGTAACCTTAACTCTTGCTTGCTTTTGCCACCATATATTTTATTACATTTCTTTGAAACCATGGTCGTCACAATGACTTCTGAAGACAAATATTCTAAATAAGAAATAAAACAGCATTTTTGTTAAAGCATAAGGGTAAGTGGAGCTTTTTGGTTAAGGCATAAGGGTAAGGTCGTCATGGTGTAAGATCCCTTAAATGTAAACCCGCCCCCAGCGTTAGGCATTTAATCACTGTTAATGTATCCCTCCCACAGAGACAAAACATGTACTTACTTACGGATGCGCACAGGTACGCTTACACGTGGCTGTGGAACACCGGTAACGTGGCCTACAATTTCCACTTCTCCTTCATTCAGAAGTGCGCACGAGCTACAGTGGCTTATCTCATGAGAGCTTATCATGAAACTGGATACCGAGTGGTCACGGAATCGTGCACCGAGGCATGGCATATAGTAAGTTAAAGATAAAGCGGTTGCATGCTCTCTCTCTCTCTCTCTTGGCGATGTTGATTTGTTGTCAATGTTGTTTTTTGTGTGTATGTTCGCTTATAATGGAGTTCTTTGTGCTGATGATTTGTTATCAATGTTGCTTTTTGTGTGTATGTTCGCTTATAATGGAGTTCTTTGTGCTGATGATTTGTTGTCAATGTTGCTTTTTGTGTGTATGTTCGCTTATAATGGAGTTCTTTGTGCTGATGATTTGTTGTCAATGTTGCTTTTTGTGTGTATGTTATCTTATAATGGAGTTCTTTGTGCTGATGATTTGTTGTCATTGTTGCTGTTTGTGTGTATGTTATCTTATGATGGAGTTCTTTGTGCTGATGATTTGTTGTCAATGTTGCTTTTTGTGTGTATGTTCGCTTATAATGGAGTTCTTTGTGCTGATGATTTGTTGTCAATGTTGCTTTTTGTGTGTATGTTCGCTTATAATGGAGTTCTTTGTGCTGATGATTTGTTGTCATTGTTGCTTTTTGTGTGTATGTTCGCTTATAATGGAGTTCTTTGTGCTGATGATTTGTTGTCATTGTTGCTTTTCCTTTTGTAACCCCCTCCCATCCGACATGGGCAGAAGGCCTGGATCAGTAAACTTTGTGAATTGTGAATTCTCTCTCTCTTGCTGAAAGTATGAGTCATCCTCCCTGTCTCGCCTGGCGCTTGCAGGCAGGGATCTCCACCTGACTCTGTCTGCTGCTACGTTAGGGGCTGTTGACAGAGATAGTCCTTTGCTCATCAGCTCTTTTTCAATCGTCCTTCTTCAGTGTTTTTTTGGATCGCCCTCAGGTTTCTCCCCCCCCCCCCCCCCCGTGGTGTTCAGTGCAACTCCCTCTTGCTCTCCCCCTTTAATCTTCATGCAAAGAGACCACATCAACAGCAGCCGAGATGTAGTAATGTTAGAGTGAAGGAAGCCTTGGACAGATAGACAATGACTTCTAATGCGGATCGTTTCGAGGACGACGTTGGTGACAGTGATTACTTTGTCTATCCATCGTTCTTGGAATGATCTGACTTTCCTGTCTGCGTGTGAAAGTTATTAATGTCTGACTGCCGGGTTCACATTAGACGCGTAAATTTCCGTACGGAAAACCCTAACTAAGTGGAAGAAAGAAGGATAAACGTTTACGCATATAGGAGAAATTCGGACACGTGCGCAAATCTTTTCACTTTTTTGTTTCACTTATTTATGGATTGCGCATGGGTTTCCGCATGGAATATCCGCTTATGTGTGTACACGGCCATGACTTCCAGATAGGAGAGGACGCAGACAGCTGCTGTTCTTGAGGCATTTGGGATTTAGAATGTGTTTTGTAAAGAAGCCTTGCCCAAGAAACATCCACACTTTCTTGGCAAAGAGGACTTTCGGGCAGCTGGCATTAGAAAGGGTCCTCCAACAGCCTAGTAATTCTCAAAGGTGTTGCGTCACGATCAGGTGTAGGAGTCTCCCAGCGAGAGGGTCAAAACTATTCTCAAAAGACCAAGCTATAGAATGGTTTTCCATTAGGCTGTGTACACACAACTAAGTATTTCCGTACGGAAATGCCGTAAATATGTAAAAGAAAGAACAAAAAAATATACGGACACTTAGGAACTAAACAGCATTTGGAGACTCATCATATCTCCAGTCATACCTGAGGCTTAACCCTTTCACCGCCAAAGTCGCATTTTAGCACCACAGTGATTTAACACCTATGTCACTAAAAAGGCATCAAATTGGGGTGTATTATTCGAAGACCCTATTGTCTTAGTTTTGGGAAGTAAGGATAGACCTCATTTTAGATATGTCACAGAAGAATCCCCAATACTGCGGATGGATGTTATTCTCTACCCAGGTAAATTTGATGGGAAATTTTGGCTGAAATATGGCTGGCGGTGAAAGGGTTAATATAAATTGGTGTTTGTCTTTTGCTTCTTCACGTCATTGGAAGTATTCTGAAGTAATCATATAATCCAGGACAAGTTGTAGTAAATTTCATACTTATCTGCTGCTGATCTTGTTGAGTTACTTAATATTTTGGATGTGCTACGTTTTATATATAAAAAAGTCTCACATGGTTATGACTATGTTTTGATCATGTTAGCGAAGCTGAACATGTGTAATATGAAAAGAAGAACATGCTAACAGCACACTTTTGAATGTACAAACAATATATGGCAAACATTGAATGTGATTAACACTATTGTGACTGGCACCGCATCAGTGAAACCACTCTGCTGGCCTGAGGCTGCACTGGAAAAATTATTGTTGAATGACTGCTTGTGATCAAACATTGTTTAAGAGCCTAAATGAAGTCTAAAATGCACCAAACGTTCTGTATTTTATGAAACATGGATGCTTAATTCAATTTTATGCTTTGTGAAAATATTGCATGAACGATTTACAGCCGACATGCTGCTTGACTTCGAGATCGAACTCCGCGACGAGATCGAACGATTCTGTCGATAACAACACTTTTTGTTGTCACATTCTCACTCCAGAGTACTCATACTGGGCACTCACTGTTCAATCTAATCAGTACTTACATTATTTTCACTACTTTCATCCTTAAAACCTGACTGATTGCCAGCATTACTTTCATCTTCATCAAGTTCGAGCAACCAAACAATCTCCTCGCCACTCAGACCTTTAAATTTCGACAATTTTCGTGCACAAATCTCCTCAAATTTCGACTGCACACGGACGCGCAATTCTATTTCCGTTTCAGTATTCCGGGCAAGTAACTGTAAAATCAAACAAGAAAAGTCTGCTGGTATAGTAGAGAGTTTTGTACCTTAGACCGTTGTACCTACGATTGGAGGTTCCTAGCAGATAGAGATGTTCTGCGGAACCTACGATCGGAGGTTCCCGTCATGGAAGTGTTAAACGTTTTACCCTTGAATACTTTCTTGAACCTGACAGTATACTCCTCCCCCCAAAAAAAAAGTAGGAGAGAAATGGTTCAGTTCTGACCTGACCCTACCCACATTCAGGGTGCTATGAGCTCAATGTGAAAACTGAATTAAACCACATTGTAGAGCTTCACCCATTTAATAGATGCAATTTTGAGAGTATTGCACAAACCTCTGGGCCAACACTGCAGGTGTCTGTGTATTTCGGATCTGGTTGACACCAGGATATCATTATTAAAGGAAATGCAGAATACAGCTCTACTCCCTGCTCTACAGCTGTGAAATCGGGCACTTCAAATCTAGTCAGGAGAAGAAGCTGAACTCATTTGGCATCAATTGCCTCAGGAAAATCTTAGGCATCAAGTGGAGTGACTTTATCGCAAATGAAGTGGTGAAAGAGCGCACAAAGCAAGCCAGTATCATCTGCAGACGCTGTCTCAGTTGGCTGAGCCACGCCGCCAGACTGAAACCACCTAGACCTGCTAGCCAGGTTCTCAGGTGGATCCCAAAGGGGCAGAGGAAAAGAGGCCAAAAATGAACTGGCGTCAGACAGTGGAGCGAGATCTTCAGCTAGTGAACAGACGCTGGAGTGCATCTATCATGGAGACTGCTGATAGGACCATTGGAGCACCCTGGCTGCCTCATGCGTCGCATGACGCTGGGGTTTCTAAGTCTAAGTAAGCAAGAGTAAACACGAAATTCATTTTTTTTTTTATTGAGGGTAAACAGATATGATAAGCATAATGTGCTTTTTTACACAGTGCCCTCGTGAACAAAATCAAATAATTATATGAAAACAACAGAAATCAAGAAGCAAAGCAATAAATAAGGGAAAAAAGTAAATTATAAAAAATATCCCCACCTATTCACTTACAGGTACACGCAGAAACACACACAGACACACACATACACACAGGCACGCACGTGCGCACGCAAATGCACATACGCAAGCGCACTTGTGCTCGGGTGATGCAACATGCAACATGTAACCGAGTACAGCCCGGTTGCGTAGTCTCAGATCAAAATGGAACCCCATAGCGTCATCTTCTTCATAATCAGCTTTATCTCCATCAATCATATTACAAATGTCTTAAAATATGTGGCTTTTCATGCACTGATCTCATGGTGACCTTAATATGGTGCATTTGAATCAATGTCAACGGGATCAGTATACACATGGGAGCTGTCGTTAGATTGACGCGATGACGCCTTCAGAATAGCATTGTGACTAAGCTAATACTGTCGTCACAAGGGGGATTTGTAGATGGTGTTTGGCTCATGTCAGATCAGAACAAAATCCGCTCAACTCCACCAGAACTACTCAACAGCAGTGCAGCTGATAGTTGCCTCTTGATAGCCTGACATCAATTCCCCCCTTGGACTACTGGTTTGGGAGTCTGCTTCTTAACAAAACAGGCTGTGGCTGTAATTTGGGCTTGAAACGATTGGTATGGGAGCAATGCTTCTGTACGGACCAAGAGATGGGACAGAAAAAAGAAACGAAAACCAATGGTTTATCAATTACAAATAAGTACGATATAATTTTAAAAGAGTGCCTTTGCAGTCCGTAAAATATTACGAGTTGAAGCAAAGCCCCACACAGGCAAAAGAACGCCTTGCTTATAGGCCTATATCTAAATAAACGAATACAATACGATAGTTTAGTTTTTATGGTAAATTAGTTGACTTTACAGGCAAAGAGCATCCTTTTACTTTCCTGTTCTTTTACAGTATGAAAGGGGTAGAGGCATTATATGCAGTAAACGACTAACGGCAGATAAACCCGACCCAAAAGGAGTCATCATCAACGCTAGAGTCAACATCACAGCATCGCCAGTGCCGCTCGTCACGTGCCGATTAGGTCACGTGACTCATATGATGCTGGCCTGTGACCCCCACAGTCGATGCACGAAGAAACTCGAAGGTCAAGGACTAAAGCTGACCGCTACTTGCAGGGCTTCACAGGCACACAGTGCTCCTTACTTCCGATGTAAGAGGAGCGGTGACTATGTTCCTTACATGCTGCTGTGTGACTGGACCAACGACTGTGGAGATGAGAGTGATGAACTGTTCTGCCAGTTCCCCGGCTGTGAGGGAAACGAACACGCTTTTGATTGTGGAAATGGACAAGTGTGTATTCGCTTCTTATATTACGTATTGTAATTATTCTGATTGTATCTTTTGTATGTATCTTGACCTTATTTCAAAGAGCAAAGGCCTAAAAAAAAAAGTTTATGTTTTAATGTCTTTCTGTCTGTCTTTCATTGTATTCTGTTGCACGTCTCTGTCTCCCCCCTTCTTTCTGTCACTGTCTCTCTCTATTCGCTTTATAATACTTTTACAGTTTATGTTCTACTCCAAAATAACCGACTCAGTTCATTTTGCTCTCCACAAACCTTGTTAATGCTTTGTTTGTTTATGGTACCTTCTGTACAATTCAGTGGTAAGACTCGTGTGCAGTTAGACACAACTCATGCATGTACCGTGCTCACAATTCACAATTCGCTTGGAATTGGTAGTGTCAAGTCAGCTGGAAGCAACCTAAGAGAGGATACACTGCATTGTTGTTGAGCCGTTGCGTTAGAGTAGAGTGTAGACTCATCTAGCCAGAGTCAAACCCCCATCAGTTTGTTCTTTGAAGCAAGGTTCTCCCATGAATTTGCCAAACTTGCCAAAGAAAAGATTTTGGCATAAGCATCGAAAACATCCTCTAGCACATAGTCTTGAAGTGGGAACTGAAATCACAATGACAGCAATGTAAAGATGGATGTTGAGATTGTTCAGAAAAGAAAGTTGCTGAGATACACACAGTTTTAAATGATGAAGATTAAGATCATTGCTATGATGTTTGAAATGCTAGGCTGGGCATAGACTTATAAGCAGGGTTGTTATCAGCAATGCCTTTCACTGCTGGCCCATACATCAAATGAATATGCTTCAAATACTACAAGTGTGACGACTTCTTCTGAATGGCTTATTATCATTTTTTTACTAATTTGTTTTCGTATTCCGCAAAAGAAAAAAACATCAACAAGCAACTAATTACTGGTTAACTGCAATGTTTTATGAGGATACATATGACATGTTAATAAAAAGCTTTGGTCATTTAACCTAACTTTTAAATTACAGTGCATACGAGCAACTCAAGTTTGTGATGGCATAATCCAATGCAAGACACACTTTGATGAAACAGGGTGTAGTAATAAAGTCAAGCAAACGACAGAAATAATTTTTCCTGTAGCACTACCACCTGCCGCCGTATATTTCGACCGACCAGGGGCATACTCCATGAAAGACATCTTTTACAACATGTCTCAGTGTCCAGACACACATTACCCTTGTCCTGTTAACGGTTACTGTCTTCCCACCTACTCCAAGTGTAATGGTGTAAACGACTGTCCGGGGCACGAGGATGAAGCTGAATGTGATGCATACACTTGTAACGGACTCTACAGATGTCGTGGAAACAGAAGGATCTGTATGCACGTTGACAATCTCTGTGATGGCTGGCCCCAATGTCCAGAGCAGGATGATGAACTGCTGTGTGAGCTCACTGACTCTTGCCCTGATCACTGTGTGTGCTATGGACCAAACTTTTCTGACAACATTGTCTTTAAAGTTGTCACTTTCCCCAAGGTTCGTTTTCTTGAGGGCAGGGGGAGTGGACTGAGTTTGGATGACATAAAAAATGAAACGCTGCTGATTTACCTTGGTGCTGCAAATTGTGGGTGGACTAACTTGAGTCGGATTCATCTTCCTAACCTACATGTATTAGATATACGCGATAATGTGTTGCATACCATCAAAGTTGACCACTTTTCACTTTTGCGAAATCTGAATGAAATTGATCTCTCTGGCAACCCATTGTCCAATGGTTTCCTTGGATTGGAAAAAAGCCAACGTTTCAGTTCTCTTTTGTTGCTGAACCTGTCTAGAGTTTCAAATCACTTTTCACAGTTGTATGATTTGTCTCACTGGGTGCCCCAACTTGAAATTATTGACTTTTCTCAAAGTAAGTTGGTGTCTCTTCAAGGAATAGAATTGTTTTCAAGCCTGAAAATCCTAAAATTAGAAGGCTGTCGTGTATCTGAATATAAGACTGATTTCATGAAAGAAATGAGCGATCTTCAACACGTGTTTGCTGACGACTTTAAGATTTGTTGCCCTGCTATGTTACCTGACAATTTCCTTGGAAAATGCGAAGCACCAGCTGATGAGATCTCTTCATGTAATAATCTGTTGAAATCAGTTTCCTATCGAGTTGCTCTTGCTATTTTTTCCATGGCTGCTTTGTTGGGAAACTCGTGTAGCTTTTTGTACCGTTGGTTATCCTCATCAAAACGCAATGTTGGTTATGTAGTGTTTGTGCTACACCTAACAGTGTCTGACTTTTTCATGGGAGTTTATTTGATGATCATTGGAATAGCAGACCAAATGTTTGCTGGCAGCTACTTATGGAAGGAATCCTTTTGGAAGAAAAGTGCAGCCTGTAGCGTGTCAGGATTCCTTTCTCTTACGTCCTGTGAGGTGTCATCGTTTCTTATCTGCCTAATCAGCCTGGATCGTTTCCTGGTAATCCGCTTTCCCTTCAGCCGTCTTCGTTTTAGGATGGTCTCTGCTCACGTGGCCTGTACTGTCAGCTGGGCAGTGGGCATGATCCTGGCCTCAATTCCTTTACTCCCTGTGACATCCCACTGGGCCTTCTACAGCCAGACAGGGATCTGCATTCCTCTGCCAGTCACCAGAGCTGACTTTCCCGGTCGCCATTATTCTTTTAGTGTCATGATTGTGTTCAATCTGATCATATTTCTGATGATAGCCTTAAGCCAGGCTTCAATATACTGGACAATCAGAGCCAACACTATGACAGATGATGGATCCAAGTTGAAAGACAATGACAAAAGCAGATCGAAGGAAGCCACCATCGCTCGTCGTCTTCTGGTTATCGCCATGTCAGACTTTGTGTGCTGGTTCCCCATTGGGGTATGCGGGCTGTTGGCCAGACTGGACGTGCCTGTTCCAGGGGAGGTAAACATAGCCATGGCCGTGTTTGTGCTGCCCTTTAACTCTGCTTTAAACCCTTTCCTCTACACATACACCATCTTCCGAGAGAAACAGCACAAAGAGAAAGAAGCTAAGCTGCTGAAGATCATCACAGCACAATTGAAGACTTCTTTGGCTGTTTCAAAGCAATGAATGATGAACAGTATACATGGCATTTTGATCGTTTTGTGCTTTAAAAATAATTTATATGATGAATAACTTAAGATATGATTCAACTAAGCATGTCAGATTCGTCTCCTCCTTTTTCTACTTTGGTCTCTATGTTTTGCTCTCTGTTTCTCTAATTCTATAGTTCTGTGCCTCTGTCACCGCCTCTCTCTATAAGTCTTTATCCGTATCTCCCTTTCTCTAGATATTTCCACATACTTATCTGGGAGGATTCAATCTCCGCAGTTATTAAAAAACAAACAAACAAAAACTGAAACAGACTGCAACGTCACTGGAACATACAACAAACAAACAACTACACAAGTGTAATGTGACGTTATTTTATTCACAAGAGACAAAACAAAACTACTGGGTATTTCGGCGAATGCGCCTTTAGCAACATAGACACACAAGAAAACAACAAACATAGAAAAGGGAGCAAATAGCAGGCAACAAAAGGGGGGGGAAAAACCAAGAGCAAACAACAATACTTCCCCTCTACAGTCCAATCCGTGAATGATACAACCAACTTGAAACCAAAGAGCAAGGCATGCATATGTGAAAACAATATTTTGAGATGAGAGAGGTGTGGGAAGGTAGAGGTTGGGGACAGTGAGTACGCAATCATAAATGGCAGAAGTTGGAAACAAGGGTCAGTTGGGTGTGGAGTAGGGGATGGGGAGAAACCCCCCCCCCCAGTTCAGATTGTTAGGTAAAGAGAACAAATCAAGAGTACTTTCTCGTGCTAAAGTGGACAAATGTAGCAGAAGCTGACATTACAATACAAATAGAAATGAAAATGATTACTAAAAACTAAATAACTAGATGTTACACCAGAAGTAGGTTTGCAAATTATCAGGGAATACAGAGTTCAACACCGGGGAAGGGGAGAGGGCAAAGGGAGTGGAACATTCTTCGCTTAGCTGTGGCTATTGTACGGTACCCTGTCCCCCCCGACCAGGGTGAGAGAGAGAGAGAGAGAGAGAGAGAGAGAGAGAGAGAGAGAGAGAGAGAGAGAGAGAGAGAGAGAGAGAGAGAGAGAGAGAGAGAGAGAGAGAGAGAGAGAGAAAGAAAGAAAGAGAGAGAGAGAGAGAGAGAAAGAAAGAAAAAGAGAGAGAGAGAGAGAGAGAGAGAGAGAGAGAGAGAGAGAGAGAGAGAGAGAGAGAGAGAGAGAGAGAGAGAGAGAGAGAGAGAGAGAGAGACGGGTGGAGTTGGGTGGGGTGTTGGGATCTAGGGGTGGGTTCGCCACCTATCGCATCAAACCCAGATCTGACCCCAAAGTGGGTTGCCCCACCCTGGCACCGAGGGGTGAGGGGGAAAACGGAAGTTCTCCAAGAAAATAAGCCCTAGTCAGACGCACTTGTCTACGACATGAGAAGAACAGAAAAACATTTAAAGGAATAAAGGATTAGGGGGAAAAAAGTTGTTAAGTCAGAAATCGACTATCTTTGCAAAAGAGGCTACCTCTTTGCCTTTGTTTACAAACACCTTTATTGAAAAACTTTATAAAAAATTCTTATAATTGTTTTAAAGACTTGAATATTACTGATGAAACATTTAATTGACTTTCAGGATTAGCCAGGATTGTGCTAAATCTCTGTGACTTTTAAAACTCGATCTTATAATTTTGTTGCTTTTTAGCTTGCTCCAGAGCACATTGGGTCGTAGTATCGTTTGTTGAAATGGTGATACCCTTTGGGAATAACTGGATTGGTGTAATCTAGGTTTGATCAGAATTATAACTTGCATGCAATGAGCGGCTTAGCTGGCTCTTTTGAGGGACTCCTCTCCCTCTCTTTATCCCCAACTAAGAATATAGAGAGGATTAGCCCCACTCGAGCGTTATGCCACCTGGCGGTCAAATTGGCGAGCTAGGTTGACCATTATCACTTGTTATTCTTAGGCTGATAATTCTTCAAAGGAATGTAACTCTTGCATCATTTAGGGCAGTAACTTGATTATGACGCTTTGAAGATCTTGATCATGACAGTGCTTTATATCTTTTTTGCTATGACATTCCTGAATAGGTTATATTTCGCTACACGCTGTATTTCTTCCTGTTTGACCATACAAAACAAACCAAACAGTAGAAATGGCGTTTAATGAAAATTGGTTGAGGGGTTGGATATGAACCAAAGAATATCATATTAGAGTTTGTATCATAACTGGATGGTCACTCAGACATAAAATGTTTGGATCACTTGTGTAAATGAAACGAATCCATATACACTAACTTTCTGAGGGATCTGCTGTTGCGTTCTCCAGGACTGGTGGTTCTGGTGCCAGGTTTCTGGTGCTTTGGTGGAGGATGAGCAGAGGATCTCTCAGGAACTTGCTGATGTGGGCGGGGGAGGGGGGCTTCTATGCAATTTGATCCCGAAAGTTATCAACATAAGTAGTAGTAGTAGTAGTAGTAGTAGTAGTAGTAGTAGTAGTAGTAGTAGTAGTAAGTAGGGACAAAACAAGCCGTGAAGCTTTTTTAGGAGTCCCATCATTTTAAACATTGGCAGGTATTGTTTTGGTCAAGGTACGGTTACATTTTGTTTTCCTATGAAAATAAATTAATCAAAGCTTCTAAATATACTAACAAATTTTGGAAATTCATCAAGACGATTTTTGAAGATGTTAGTATTTGGTGCACATTTTAACTCAAAAGGAAATTCATTCCACATGTTAGCAACTCTGTTACTGAAAACATTTTTTCTAATATTAGTATTACACCTTTTGATAAATATGTTACCATCAGAATTTCTTGAGTATTAATTGCTTAAAAAAAAGCATATACCAGTGCATCATTTGTTAAAAGAATGCCCAATTTTAACATCACTTTATAGAAAAAAAGTCTATTGACTAAGTGAATTATGAGAATGACAGTCAAATATTGTCTATCCCTTTCATTTTTGATATTGCTACTGCTATTGCACAATCTGATATTGCACAATTGTTATGATTTGTTGACGCTTTGTTACTAGAAATGGTTGAATTTGTATGCATTAATTATCAACAAGTACGTTAGAGTTTTGGTGTGTCTAATATCACCATTGCTGAAAAGACGTTAAATTAAACTACTGAACAGAACTGAACTGAACTGAACTGCTTCCAAAAATGTGAGCCCTCAAAGAAACACATGTTTGCACTGTGAAAAACTTCTGACACAACTGTCAAAATATATATACTTGACAGAAACCAAGGCACATATACATATAGCCTTAACCTATTAGTTTGTTGTTAGGCTATATATTATGTTGTTTTGATGCTTTGATTATTTCTAGTTGTTAGCAACTTTCGTAATTTGCGAACAGTATCATCTATGTGCGTAAATGCCTAGTTATCATCATGAATGGTATCAACTGAGCGTGAACACGCCCCAGGGAGAAAAGCACAACAAAATTGCAAGCTAATGTAAATATACTCACGAAAGTTGTGTAAGCACCGAGGATGGCAAAGTAATAGGACAAACTGTCCTAAAAAGAAACCTCACCAAAACTATAAAATGTACTAGCTCTTGCAGAACGAACAAATCTGCCAGATTCAAATTTTCACTGGACAGTTGTTTTTTCCTCTTGCTCCATTCTCTTCCAGTCAAAACCACCTACAGCTACCCTCCATCTACTCTTTCCACTTCTTCTATTCCCTACACCCACTTTTATCTCAGCAGTCTCTCATTATCACCAATATCTGACAGCAATATTTACACAGTTTGAGAGAACACCACAATGAGAGACTTAGTGCGGTTTTTCTCACGCCAGAGGGCATGACGCTCGTGTGGGGCTAATCCTCTCTATATTATTAGTTGGGGATAAAGAAAGAGAGAGACAGTGAGTGGTCCTACCATCACTCTCTCTCTCACTACGCCCAAGTAAGAAAATCGCGTGATAAGCCCCTAGTGCATTGACTGCCCTCTGGCGTGAAAAATATCGCCATAGGTTGACCATTGTATTTCTTATAGAAAACTTATAAAGCAACTTCAGCATTCTGAACAATTTATATATAAATCAAATGCAACAACAATAAATAATGAACTAAAAACGCACGAATATAGGCGTCCAGGTGTGCTGACAAACTCTTCAAAATTAGAAGTATGAAACTCATGAACATAGGCCTACATGTGTGCTTACACGCGCAGAAGTATGAAACTCATGAACATAGGCCTACATGTGTGCTTACACGCGCAGAAGTATGAAACTCATGAACATAGGCCTACATGTGTGCTTACACGCGCAGAAGTATGAAACTCATGAACATAGGCCTACATGTGTGCT
Source organism: Phymorhynchus buccinoides (assembly GCA_017654935.2). Classification (NCBI taxonomy): domain Eukaryota; kingdom Metazoa; phylum Mollusca; class Gastropoda; order Neogastropoda; family Raphitomidae; genus Phymorhynchus; species Phymorhynchus buccinoides. Next base: position 14,532,034 of record CM065699.1, read on the forward strand.
TACACGCGCAGAAGTATGAAACTCATGAACATAGGCCTACATGTGTGCTTACACGCGCAGAAGTATGAAACTCACGAACATAGGCCTACATGTGTGCTTACACGCGCAGAAGTATGAAACTCATGAAGGAAGGCCTACATGTGTGCTTAAGCACTTAAACATAGAAGTATGAAATGCATGAAGGAAGGCCTACATGCTTGATTACAAACAAATAAGACGTAGAACTAGGCCTACACTGCACTCTACTGTATAAACACTCCCATTAAGCTATTTACTCTACACCCTTCCTACACACACACACACACACACACATCCACAGAGAGAGAGAGAGAGAGAGAGAGAGAGAGAGAGAGAGAGAGAGAGAGAGAGAGAGAGAGAGAGAGAGAGAGAGAGAGAGAGAGAGAGAGAGAGAGAGAGAGAGAGAGAGAGAGAGAGAGAGAGAGAGACGCGCATATACACACACATAGACGCGCATGTACACACAACACACACACACACACAGACGCGCATGTATACACACACACACACGCACGCACGCACACACACACACACACACAGAGACGCGCATACACACACCCACACACACACACACATACACGCATGCACACACACACACACATACATACACACACACACACGCACGCACGCACACGCACACACACTTGTGTTTGAAGCTGCACAAATGTCACACATGTTTCAGTTGCACACAATATGTCAAGTTCAGTTGTGGCCAGCGTTGTCAGGGTGGGCTCTCTTTCCCCGGCATTGCTGCAACCCCCCCCCCCCCCCCCCCCCCCCCTGAAGTCCACATAAATGTGGCAGGCGTTGCAACATGCAGGCAGACACAGTGCCACGTCACACTGCTCACAGTGGTAAGTGGATGCCTTCCTTTTGCTTCCTACACGTTGCTCTTTGGTTGGGTTACACGCAACACAGTCTCGAGGAGGTTGCTGGCGCCTGGTCGAGCAACATTGTGAACAGGCCTGTGGACTCCCACAAGTCGCTGAAGAGGGTGTGGCCCCTCTTCTCCCTCTAGGAGCAGGCTGTGATGCATCCCTTGCGTCCAGAAGGAGCTGCCAGACGATTTCTTTCCGGAACTTTTAGTGGCTATGATTGCGTCACCAAATTTTCGGCACAGTAGAAAAATATTGCAAAGAGCGACACAGTGGAGCCTCCCTTATAAGGCCTTCAAAAATAATCCAAAATGAGGTCTTATAAGGGAGGCTCTACTTACAAAGAAGGGCAATGTCTCAGAAAAGTAGGTCTTATGTGGGAGGGAGTCTTATAATGGGAGGTCTTATAAGGGAAGTTCCACTGTACTGAAGAGATAGAAGAAGAGCTGTCTTCACCAACTTGACAGTTTTCCTCAACGCGGAATAACTTTCCATTATCTGGTCAGCAATGTCCGCCCCTCCCATATTCTGAACGTAGTCCACACTACAGAGGGGCTCCCCATCTTCACCTCTTTTCTCCAGCCTGGTTTCCTGGGGCAGGTGGATGCTGGACAGCATGCACACATCACGCTTGTCGTGATGCTTCACGGCCAGCAGTCTGTCATTTTGGCGGAAGATGGTTTGCCCCTGTGTAAGGTGTATCCTGTCCGCGGCTCTTCTGTGCTTTTTCAGAGCCTGCAGTATCCCGTGGCAGGTGGTCCTGACAGTTCCACACAGGCGTATGTGTTGAGGTGGTGGAGCTCCTTAAAGAGCTCTTCTTCTTCTCTTTGGGGCCCACGATCATTAAATTGATCATTCTGGCACTCTCAGGACTGGTGTACAAGTTGCCCACGTACACTTTGTGGCCTTTGTCCAGCAGAACACAAAAGGCGAGCACACCAAGGACAGTGAGCTCACTGCGTATGTCCAATGCCTCAGAGTGGTCTGTGGACTCCTGTGCCCCCCTACATAAACGTTCAGTACAAGGACATATCCTGACTTGGCTTCACATGCTTGGCATACTTTGATGCCGAACTTGTTTGCATTTCTAGGAATTTATTCCCGGAATTGAAGCCTCCCCTTCCATGGACAGGTGCCCTCATCAACACTAATGGCCTGGTTGGGGACGTACAACTCGGGGAACTTGAGGCGAAGGTTCCCGAAGAGGGGCAGAACCTTCAGGAGGGGATCCGATCCTGTCGTCCAAGGTGTTATCAGCCACGGAAGCTGCTGCTGAGGTTTGATTGGAAACGGACGAGGGACATGGTCTTGTGGAAGAAGGGGGTTCTGATGGTGTCATCTGTGGTCCAGTGCTCCTCTATGGCGGGCTCGCTGACCAGCCTAGTGCTGATCAGTGATCATCACCGCCAGGAAGACCCGCATCTCAGAGTTGGTCACGTCTGTCCAACGATGTAGCCTGCACGTTGGAAAGAGGAAACCCCATTACAACCTGTGTAGGAAATAGGACCTACGTAATGAGCATTCAAAGGAATGATTTCATAAACAGGATAATTATGCAGCAATGTACACACACACACACACACACACACACACACACACACACACACACACACATGCGTGTTAGGGCACATGCTCGCACAAACGCACACATGCACGTGTGCGCGCGCAGACACACTTACATACAAACAACCACACACGCACACATACATACTTGCACACATGCATGCAGACACACTCAGAGAGAACGAACACGAACACGATTTTGAGGGGAAAATGGATAAGCTACAAAGCTTCTTTCCACTATGCCCTCACAAAAAAGGGGAAAAAAAAAAAAAAAATCAATCAAACAGAAAGAAAAGTGAGAAAAGATAAAGGAAAAAATGTAATTATAAAGAGCATTCAAACACATAATGCAAATACAAAGCAAATGTACAACATCTAGACCTATATCATCATGGAAATTATATCACACTAAACTAAAATGAGAGAGAGAGAGAGAGAGAGAGAGAGAGAGAGAGAGAGAGAGAGAGAGAGAGAGAGAGAGAGAGAGAGAGAGAGAGAGAGAGAGAGAGAGAGAGAGAGATCGATCTGCACACTTATTTCTATATCTATGCCAAGTGCAGTATCATTGACCTACAGTATTCATAACGCTGAAAAGTGTAATTCTTAATTTGTGCAACTCTGGAAGACACCACGCAACTTCGTGCGGCAGACTTTTTAATAGTTCTTGCTATTTCCTCATGACTGACAATCAGAACAATCATTGACTGACTATTAGTATTATCGGTAAAGAGTCCCCCCCCCCCCCCCCCCCCCCATCTTAGCCTTTGCAAATGTCGCGTGCTTTTCTTTAGTGTCTGTGTTGTAGGCCTGTCGGGTTCAAATTCCCAGCGTGGTCAAATTCCTAGCTCGCTATACTATAAGACTGACTATTTGCGGCATTTTGCGACATTGAGCATGAACGACAAATTTCACTTTTTTTCTAGGGTTAGGGATAGGGTTAGGGTTAGGGTTATGTACATGGTTCAAGTAACGAAAAAGTGAAATTTGTGGTTGTCGCAAATAGTCACTCTCATAGTAGCGAGCTAGGAATTTTACCACGCTAGGAATTTGAACCCGACAGGCCTACTCTATATCATACAGTGCATGAGATCGGGTTTCCGTATATATATATATATATATACCTAGTGAGAACTGTCAGGAGTTATTTCCCTTCATTATTCATGAATAGATCTACATTTTTACACGTAAAAAATGTGATCTGTACCAACCCCTCCCTGTAGTTTTCCCCTTCCCAGCCCAGAACTAGTTGTTTAATACAAATTATGTTTCCTCTGCTTGATTTTTCCTATTGATTCTAAGCCAATCTGATAGTTTGTATGTGTGTTCACTTTTTCTTCCTCTCTCTCTCTCTCTCTCTCTCTTCTGATTCTTTTTCTATGGTCACCCCCTAAAGTGTGTACAATTACTTCTATATAAAGAAGTTGGTCACCACCACAGAAGAAGAAGAAGAAATGCATAGTTCTACACAATTGATAGAATGTTTGAATTACAAGAACATGCACTGATACAGAAATGAAAAATAAACAAACCTGATCCCAGAAAACGGAAGTTGACTGCCAGGCGTGTCGCATGAAAATAGGTAGCTCGTAAAAATAAAAAGCTCGCTACCTATGACAGTGTAGATTTGCGACATTGAGCATGAACCACAAATTTCACTTTTTTCTAGGGTTAGGGATAGGGTTAGGGTTAGGGTTAGGGTTAGAGTTAGTTAAATGGTTAAAGTACAGAAAAAGTGACATTTGTGGTTGTCGCAAATACAGACTCTCATAGTAGCGAGCTTTTTATTTTTACGAGCAACCTTTTTTCATGCGACAAGGCGTTCTCCTGGCGTTCTAGCCCTCCTCATAACTACTGTATCCTGATGACGAATCAGAGGCTCCACCATTTCAAGTACCTCGTTGAAGTTATCATAGTATGATACGTCATTCTCAGTGTCTTTGGTAGGGCCTAAATTGATATGGCTTGCCACTTTTTTTTTCTAGGGCTCAAGAATAATTATAACTTAAGGTCTTTCTGTGTACACTCGGATGCCCATTTTTACCTCAATTCAAGAACCTAACTTGTGTCTCTGAGTCTGAGGTCAAAGATTTTAGATTCACGATGAGATTTGTATCGTGAGTAATTACCCTTGTTCTGTACAAAACAAGGGAAGCTACTCACGATACAAATCCGTTCACTCTGAGACCGTAGACCCTGTTTTGGCACAACAGTTGTTTTTCCAGAAAATCTGGAAACCAGTAGATGTAGATCTATATATTCTACTTCTAGTACTCTTCTTCTTGAGGTCATCTGATTCACATCATTTTCCTTGTAAAAGCATGAGCAATGCTGCAATGCGCGAAACATCCCAACTAACGATGATTGTATTTGTGTAATGCTTTGGGTGAGTTTTTAAAGTACAGCATGAGCACTGGAAAAGTAAAGGTACTAACAGGGCTCCTAATTATCCCGCAAAACAAGGGGTCCCAGGGACTCCTTCACTTACAGTATAGAGGGTCCTAGGGGCGGGGTAGAGGGTCCCAGTGGCATTGCGAATGCTAAAAAGAATTCTTCTAGTGCATCCCTGGGACCCCCTGCACATTCTTTTAGAGGGTCCTTTAGAATGTTAGTGCTTCATAGACCCCCAAATGGGGGTCCTTGGGAGCACTATAGAAGTAATAGGTCTAGATCTAGAGGGATGTATATTTTTGTTACCACATACCGCTGGTTCCACACGCAGTTGGTACCACACATCAGTGGATCCACATTTCCGCTGGTCCCACAATTATGGGAATAGCGGTGTGTGGGACTAATGATACAACTAGTCCCATATATATAGCGTACCGCTATTCCCACAATTCACGCGGCATGTGGGACTACTGTATGTGGAAATAGTGGTACAACTAGTCCCACATGCCATTATTCCCACAATTCTGATGTAAATTTGATTGGAAAAATACAATAGCTACCACATGTCTACAATTCAATTATTCCCACACACCGCTATAGTCCCATATGGGTAAGACGGGGTAAAAAGTCCATGGGCGGGTAAGAAGCCCATGCCAATTATCTCATGAAATAAAGAAAATTTCAGTCACATTTTGACGAGTGTTAATGTTTAGCATTCTTCTCATGGGCAAATTTGACTGAAATTGTCTTTATTTCATGAGCTAATTGGCATGGGCTTCTTACCCGCCCAAGGGCTTTTTACCCCGTCTTACCCTACAACTAGTCCCATATAGGCTTACCGCTATTCTCAGTATTCACGCGGTATGTGGGACTACTGTATGTTGAACTAGTGGTACAACTAGTCCCACATACCACTATTCCCACAATTCTGATGTAAATTTGAATGGAAAAATACAATAGCTACCACATGCCTACAATTTGTGGTCATAGCGGTATATGGGTCTAATGGTATGTGGTACCAATGATGTGTGGGAATATTGGTATGTGGGAACAAAAGTATGCTTCCAAAGGAGCTACGATTTTGTTGAATCATAGGCCCTATGTCTATTTTTCGTACTGGAAGCATTCTATTGTTCCCACATACCGCTAGTCCCATACTGTAATTCTACATCCGCAATACGGCTAGTCCCACAATTAACACGCGCAAAAACAACGGTGTGTGGAACTAGCGGTATGTGGGAACAATGGTATGCCACAGGGTTTCAAGCACACTGTTAGTACCACATACCGCTAGTCCCATGCACCTTTGTTTGTGCGTGTGTGCAACGCACATGTAGACTAGTTTATAATATTTTGCATGGGTTTGTGTGTGTGTGTGTGTGTGTGTGTGTACGTGTATATGTGTATGTCTATGCGCGCATGCGCGCGCATGCGTTTATGTGGGTTTGACAGACACAAGCAGAGAGAGAGAGAGAGAGAGAGAGAGAGAGAGAGAGAGAGAGAGAGAGAGAGAGAGAGAGAGAGAGAGAGAGAGAGATTTTGTGGGAACAGTGGTATGTGGGACTCGTTGCATCATGGGTGTAAAATTACAGTGTGGGACTAGCGGTATGTGGTAACAAAAGTATGCTTTCTTCGGTAAAGATGTAGATTAACACCATTACTCGATGAAGACATTGAAAAAACCGCGACATACCATTGTTCCCACATACTGCTAGTATAACACACCGTTGTTTTTCCGTCCGTGTGTGCTACGCACATTTAGTTATGTATAAGCCAAACTGCGTGCGCGCGCGCGCGCGCGCGTGTGTGTGTGTGTGTGTGTGTGTGTGTGTGTGTGTGTGTGTGTGTGTGTGTGTGTGTGTGTGTGTGTGTACGCACATGCGAGTTTGACAGACACAAACAGAGAGAGAGAGAGAGAGAGAGAGAGAGAGAGAGAGAGAGAGAGAGAGAGAGAGAGAGAGAGAGAGAGAGAGAGAGAGAGAGAGAGAGAGAGAGAGAGACATGTTGTGGGAATAGCGGTATGTAGGACCAGTATCATGGATGTAAGATTACAGTGTGGGACGAGCGGTATGTGGGAACAATGGTATGCTTCCGAAAAAACCCACCCCACTGAAATAACACGGTCATTGTGTAGTTTGTATACTATGCTAACCTTTCTACATAAGTCATAAGTTTCTTTATTGTCCATTGGCATTGTACAACACACATGGAAACTTGTCTTCCACCGAGAAAAATATAAATATAAAATAAAAGTATGAAACATAAATTTAGATTAACATATATGTAACTCACACCACACCTAATCATTCATCCTGTCTCCGTTATCTTGCTCACTCATCATGCAACCCACCACCACTTCCGCCTTCATTTTTAACCCTTTCTTTTCTTTCTTCCTTCCTTTCCTCCTTTTTTCCCTTGTTCCTTTTCTCTTTTTTTCCTTTTCCCCCCCTCCCCCCTCCCCCTTTTTGTTTTTTTAGGTAGACTTTTCCCGCTCTCCTTCATCCTATTGTCTGTGTGGCTGACTAAGATGGACATTATCGGATAAAACATATGTACAAAAACCATATGTAAAATTAAAAATAATAAACACGGTGGTTGTCGCACAGCTGTGGGCGCCAGGGGGGGGGGGGGGGGGGGGGGGGGGGGGGGGGGGGGGGGGGGGGGGGGTGGGGGGGGGGGGGGGGGGGGGGGTATCACTCGTCACAGCAACTGCAAGCATTTTTGCATTCTGTATTTCTTTGTTCTCTGCCAAGGGACCGAAGGCTTGAATGCCTTGAGTGGAGCCAGAGCCATGGGACTATTGATGCTGTGCGTCATGTGGACCCTGGTGACCACAGTGGTCGCTTCATCTTCTGTGAATGACCACCAGTTGGATTCCATCCCCACTGACCACCGTGAGTCTATTTGAGTTTTTTCTCAGAATGGTTTCCCTGTTGTCAATCAGCAGGGCTCCCAATCGTCCCGCAAAACAAGGGGTCCCAGGGACTCCTTCACTTACAGTATAGAGGGTCCTAGAGGCGGGATAGAGGGTCCCAGTGGCATAGCGAATGCTATAAAGAATTTTTCTAGTGCATCCCTGGGACCCCCTGCACATTCTTTTCGAGGGTCCTGTAGAATATTAATGCTTCATAGACCCCCAATTGGGGATCCCTGGGAGCTCTGGTCTAGATAATTTCTTCTGCTTTCCACTCTTAAATTTACATAGCCACCACCCACCCCCACTTCGCCTACTCCACCAACCTTCTTACAAATGTGTGATCTTAGCGAGGTCGCTTACACCTTTACTGGTAACGCAATAAGCCCTACCTCCAGGATCGTCCCACTATCTTTATAGTTATAAATGCCCCATATGTGCCATTTCCAGGCCGGAGTACGCTAAAAGAACTTTCATTGGTGTAGACCTATTCTGATACAGGTACATTTTAATTGCAAAAAAATCACAAAACTTTCATGAAGATACTTATTGACAACGTTCTTCTTACGTGTTAGCTAAAAATAATGATTGAACTTCTTTCCTTTATTATTAGTGTAACTGTAAGTCCACCTTGGCGTAAGGATATGCCAGACCAATTTACATAGTCTAGAACACCAAGGCTTCATCAAAATGTTATGCAATGCGTAGTTATGCGGGGATTGTCTTTAGCCATGACAAGCTCCTAGTAGAACATCATCAGTCTCCCAAATCCCCCGAAGACGGAGTGTGGATAACCCACAGGGTGACAAGGTAATCAAAAACGGTCACACACATAATGTTCTCATCCCTAGCTGATGCATTTGTACCATAGTGTTCAAGTGCTTCGGGTGTTGGGATCATCCCTGGAGTCTTTTAGCCAGGGTACGTCAACAATAACAGCAACAACATTGGCGTAAGTTTTGAGTGTTACATCCAAAGAATAAACGCAGTACTTGTCTGCCGTTCGGCGACACCTTCAAGGTGAATGTTGTCGTCATGGGATGTAGAGTGGCACAGTGATAGCGCGTTCGCTTCGTGTCAGCAAACCCGAGTTCGAACCTGGGTACAGGGGATTTATCCTCTCACTTTGCACTAGGCCTTACGGTCTTTCGGATGAGACGATAAACCGAGGTCCTGTGTGCCCATGCACTTAGCACTCGTTACACCCAGTGGCAACGAAAAAGTTGTCAATTGGTCAAAATTTACTATCCACCCCCCTTCCTTCCTCATCAATCACACAAAAAAATCACATGCAAAAATAAAATAAAATGGGTGGCTCCGGCTGCGACGCGCTCTCCAGGTGGGAGCAACCCGAATTTCACAGAGATGCCTCTGTGACTATGAAGTACCTAATACCTAATACTAATAATACCCTTAAAATAAAAGCAGAAGATGGACAAGATGGCCCCTTGGAGTCTCCCAATCCTGCCGGCTCCAGCAGGAGGGGACGTGAGCGGAGAGCGACCGGTGAATCCAAGAACAAAGACGTGAGCGACTTCAGCGAGGAGGAGAAACGGACCATCGTGCAGGAGCACAACAACTACAGGGGACAGCAGGGAGCCAGGGACATGATGTACATGGTGAGTACATAATATGTGTTTGGTATGGTCCACAAAGGAGAGCCAGGGACATGATGTATATGGTGAGTACATGTGTGTTTGGAATGGTCCACAAGGGCAAACCATTATGATGTACATGATGAGTACATATGTGTTTGGTATGGTCCACAAAGGAGAGCCAGGGACATGATGTATATGGTGAGTACATGTGTGTTTGGAATGGTCCACGAAGGCAAACCAGGGACTTGATGTACATGGTGAGTACATATGTGTTTGGTATGGTCCACAAAGGCAAACCAGGGACTTGATGTACATGGTGAGTACATATGTGTTTGGTATGGTCCACAAAGGCAAACCAGGGACTTGATGTACATGGTGAGTACATATGTGTTTGGTATGGTCCACGAAGGCAAACCAGGGACTTGATGTAC
>CM065699.1:14546820-14554320 GCA_017654935.2 Phymorhynchus buccinoides
TATGTCTGATGTGATGAGAGAGCAGCCTTGAACATGTGTATGAAACTTGACGTTTTACAAAGGGCACCCTAACATTGGCGTAGGCATTACCGACAACGTAATTTTTATGTAAGCAAAGTTAAATTATGCATGCAGGTTGATAAGTAAATAGGCTAAATTTGTATTGATTTTGAAAAGCTGTGCCTATCACCCAGATAAATATTTTGCCTTGTTTTGCAAAAGGTTGCTTAACGTTTTGGCTCTAGTTTATTATCACAATAATAGTCTATATATAGCTGATGAGATTTAAACCTCGAAGTCTCTGTTTTTAACTTGATCTTATACACATTTTAAAATAATAATGAGAGTGTAATAATGAATGACGATCTGTAGGGTCTTCAGGACTACATTAGGCTATGTACACTCACAAAAAGAAAAAGACAGTCACAATTATTTTGTCAATTCGTGCCCGCTTTCTGACAGATACAGAAATATGTTGGCTTTCATGCGCGTATACACACGCACGTACCACTCCCCTCTCCTCTCCTCCTATTCTAATAATTATGAATCTACACACACACAAGCACACACGCATGCACGCGCGCACGCACAAGCTTTTGCCTTTTCCAAATCGAAATCATTCCCATGTTCGATGTTTAGTTTGTTTACGATTTAAACTTAAAGGGGAGCACCCTGACGGATGAGTTTTTGTAAGAAACCGGTTCGGGTCACCAGGAAAACACCCTTTACAGAGATTGCAACACTCTGCTCTGGTTTCACAGAAATCAAGCCGTCAAAAAGTCGATTCCTCCTTGGCGGAGGTGCTGGAAGTCAAATTCCTTCACCCAAAGAGAAGGCGTTTGCCGTCTCTTTTCGAATGGCCGCCTGCGTTTAGACCAAATCGTTTGCACAAACTTTTCGCAATACAAGCCTTTAAAAAAAAAAGTTTATACAGTTTATCTAAAGGAGTTTCGCTCACAACAAAGGGACTAGCTCCTCTCTTTTTTTTTTTTTACTGCACTACAAAAAAAGAAAACGCTTCAACCACAATGAGTGACCTCCACCCACCCCATTCAAAATGGCTACTCTCTCCGGTATCTCCGCCAAGGAAGAATCGCCGTTTTGACGGTTTAATTTCTAGGAAACCAGAGCAAAGTGAGTGTTCCGATCCTTGAAAAGGTTGTCTTTCTGGTGATCTCGACGGGTTTCTTGCAAAAACTCATCCGTCAGAGTCCACCTTTAAGGGGTAGCGCTGATTGAAAACAAAATAATAGTTCCCTTCTACCGTGTGCGTCTTCTTGTGTGTTTCTTCATGCATTCCCATGTTCTATGTTTATTGTGTTTACGATTTAAACTTAAGGAGTAGCGCTGATTGAAAACAAAATAATAGTTCCCTTCTACCGTGTGCGTCTTCTTGTGTGTTTCTTCATGCATTCCCATGTTCTATGTTTATTGTGTTTACGATTTAAACTTAAGGAGTAGTGCTGATTGACAACACATAGTTCCCTTCTATCGTGTTCGTGTGTGTTTCTTCATGCATTCCCATGTTCTATGTTTATTGTGTTTACGATTTAAACTTAAGGAGTAGTGCTGATTGACAACACATAGTTCCCTTCTATCGTCTTCTTGTGTGTTTCTTCATGCATTCCCATGTTCTATGTTTATTGTGTTTACGATTTAAACTTAAGGAGTAGTGCTGATTGACAACACATAGTTCCCTTCTATCGTGTTCTTGTGTGTTTCTTCATGCATTCCCATGTTCTATGTTTATTTTGTTTACGATTTAAACTTAAGGAGTAGTGCTGATTGACAACAAAATAATAGTTTCCTTGTAGGGGAAGACGGGGTAAAAAGCGCATGGGCGGGTAAGAAGCCCACCCCAATTATCTCATGAAATAAAGAAAATTTCAGTTAAATTTGCCCATGAGACGAATGCTAGACATTAACGCTCGTCTCATGGGCAAAATGAGACTGAAATTTGCTTCATTTCATGAGATAATTGGGGTGGGCTTCTTACCCGCCCATGCGCTTTTTACCCCGTCTTCCCCTACCGTGCGCGTCTTCGTGTGTGTTTCTTCGTGCACAGGTGGTATGGGCCCAGTCTTATGCAGTGGGCTGCGCCGTGAAATACTGCCCCAAGCTGAAGAATGTCCATTTCAGCAAAGGCTTTATCGTGTCCTGCAACTACGGACCAGGGTTAGTTCCACCAGATTCCCCCATGGGGATACCGGGGGAGTCTTCAGGTCCAGGCTTGTCTCCCAGATCTAATCCAGCAAAGTTTACCATTTCCCCCTTCCCCTGCCTCCCTCCCTTCTCCCTACTCTCCTTTGCCGAGTGCTGTTCTGGCTTGGCGAATGTAGGCCTATTTAACCTCTAGCAGCCCCACTGAAGCTTGTGGGAAAAACCCCCCAACAGACTAAGGTAACTGTATACATTTGTTCGCATCCACGCTCCTCTTCCTATTTGAAATATATGTATGTGTTTGTTTGCTCTGTTATTTATTCCCTACTTTTGATGAGGCCCGGCTCTTTGCCTCCCCGCCCCCCACCCCCAATAAATCGTCAGAACCTTCAATCTGATGAAGGAGATTAATTGAAAGGAGGAAGAAGATAACAGAGATAAGAGTGCACTTTGGAAGCTAAACATAGTCCAGGGCCTGTATTCACGTTGAGATAGCATGAGACTTAGCATCATGCTAACTTAGAAGCTCTTCCAAACGTCCTATTAAATCCTATCTGGTTGTCAACATGCAAGCTTCAAGTGTGTTTTCTGGAAGAAGAAGAAAAAAACCCCCAACAGAACAGATTTTTACTTGTTGAATAAATTTTATCTTATATTTTGGAACAAAAAACAAAAAAGAAAACCACTGATTTTTCTGTTGTTGGTAAGGATTTTGGTTAGTCAGTAAGCCGACCTTTGAAAATATGACTGTAAACTATTTAGTTAATCATTGCTATAATCTAACCAGCAGTATTGTTCAGATCGTGGAAAATAAAGAGATGGCGGGCGCATGTGCATGTGTGTGTGCGTGTGTGTGTGTGCGTGTGCGTGTGTATGTGTGCGTGTGTGTGTGTGTGTGTGTGTGTGTGTGTGTGTGTGTGCGTGTGCGTGCGCGTGTGCGTGCGTGTGTGTGCATGTGTGTGTGTGTGTGCGTGTGCGTGTGTGTGTGCGTGTGTGTGTGCGTGTGCGCGTGTGCGTATGCGTGTGTGTGTGTGCATGTGTGTGTGTGTGTGCGCGCGCGCGCGTGCGAATGCATGCTTGCAGAGGTAACGTCAACAACTGGCGGCCGTTTCTCAAGGGCACGGCGTGCAGCCATTCCATCTGCAAAAATGACACGTGTGTGCAGAACCTCTGTGGTAAGCCTGAAGGAACCGACTCACACGCACAACTGCAGTCGTACTGCTTTGCAACTGTCTTCTTCTTCTTCGATCGCTCAGACAGTTTCCTGTCAATTATGAGCGCAAATGCGTCATGCTGCCGTTATGCGCCTAGCTAAGAAATAGTTATGCCCAGCAAGTCCGACTTCGGCTGAAGGAAATCTTTTTGAAAAGTGTTTCGTGAAAAACAAAGGCAGGAGAATGGACCGGTAAGGTAGAAAGATAGTAGATGACAGTAAGCAAAGGGAAAAGGCAGAGTCAAAGAGACTGACAGATTAGAGGATGTTACAAGCACATAACTTCCAGAAGGTGGGGGAACTATTTATGCAAAATACCCCCGGTATCCCCACGGGGGGGGGGGGGGGGGGGGGGGGGGGGGGGGGGGGGGGTTGGGGGGGTGGGGGGGAGCTCGGGGTGGGGGGGGGGGGGGGGGGGGGGGGGGGGGGGGGGGGGGGGGGGGCTGCAACTGTGACATTCGTGAGGTATGATGCTCATAAAACACTACTGTTTACATGAATCTGATGAAATCATACTAGTTTCGTTCACTATATTATACACGAATAATTGGAATACCCGTGTTTCTGTATGATATCAGACATTATATGTGACCCGGCAACACGAAAGGGACATTAAGTATCAAACTGACCATTCTCAGAAAATGGCACAGTCGGAAACGTCAGGCAATTCTTTTTCTAATGATATGAAAACCATTCTTGTATACTTTATTGTTGCAGAGTTATGAGGATTTAAAGTTGGTAAAGTGCCTGTCAGCCATTGTGAGAAACCACAGTCTAAAATCTAGCCTATCCTAAGAAAATGCATCAACCTACTAATTAATAAAGCATTTTTTTGGTGAATATTTAGAGATGATATGGATATGAAACATAAGATGTTAGGGAGACTGGAAATACCCATAATTAATTTTTTTTTTTAAATGAGATTTTTGACTTTGCAAGCCTGTTTTTTAAGAAACTAGCCCAGCGACTTAATGTCCCTTTCGTGGTGTTGGGTCACATGCTATATTTGTGTGTCAAGTTGGCGTCTACGTGAATATAGTGAACGAAAATGTCATCAGAATTATTGAGACAGTAGTATTTCACCAGAATCATGCCCCACAGACGTCGTTACAGTTGCAGAGTCGTTCGAAATCGGACGCGTGAGTCCACCCTTACGTCTGTCCTTTCCACCCACTATTGCTGGTACCCACGTGTCGTCATATCCGGCCACAAGGAGCGCCATATTATGGGAGACCGCCATCTTAGTCCTTACCTTTTTTTGAAAAATGCCAGATCGATGCTGCGTATTTGGCTGTTCCAATTCGAAACTTATCTAAACTGTATTTATAACATCTGGATGTTTTCTTTACACATTTAGATAACATTTTCACTTTGTTTACACACAAATAAGGACTAAGATGGCGACACTTCCGTTGGAATGGTCGAGATGCGCACGCAGGTGGGTTGGAGCCATAGGAGGAGTACGTCTGTGTTGCCACCCCCTAGCACACGTTAAACCCAGTCGGCAACGAAAAAGTTGTCATTTGGTCAAAATTTACCCTCTTCCCTTCCTTCCTCATCAGTCACACACAAATCACATGCAAAAAAAAAAATAATGGGTGGCGCGCCTCTGGCTGCGACGCGCTCTCCAGGTGGGAGCAACCCGAATTTCACAGAGACGCATCTGTGACTGTAATGTATCTAACCTAACTTAATCTAAGTCTGTCATAAAGGTCTCTGTACATGATAATAATATCCACACAATATCACTATTTCCTCATGGCAACACAGGGAGTTGTAAGGTCTCGCTACACGTTAACATTATTCACGAGATACGTGTATTTCTATTTTCCCCATGGCAACACAGTGTTAGGCCACTCATACATAATATGACTTACAACTCATGGGGAAATAGAAATATCCCGTGAATAGTGTTAACATGTACCGAGACCTAGGTCTGTGTACACGTTAACACTATTCACAAGATATTTCTATTTCCCCATGGCAACACAGTGAGCTGAAGTCATATTAAGAGTGGGGAAATAGAAATATCTCGTGAATAATGTTAACGTGTACACAGACCTTTATGAGTGGCCTAACACTGTGTTGCCACGGGGAAATAGAGGTATTTTGTGAATTATGTTAACGTGTACAGAGACCTTCATTAGTATATCCCCTCCATATGCAATGATAGGCTACTGTGATCGTCCATGTCTCTTTGTTTTTTTGGTATGGTATTATTTTCTAGTTATTACAGTGACTCGCTGTTGTGACATTCGGGCTGCTCCGAACTGGAGAGCGTGTCATTGCTAGTGCAACACCATCCTTTCTTTTTTGGAGGGAGGTAGCCTAGGGAAACCTTTCTACTAATTTGGCTCATACCAGGCAGCGGGACTGTCCCTGCTCTCTTCCAATTTTCACTGCTGTGGGTTGTTCTACATGCGCAAAGCTCACGGGTCAAACTTGCTTTAAGTCCCTATCCGAAAGAGTCGACAGTCAGTTCGATTTTTCGAAAAATGCACCTTCACAAATTAGTATGATTTAATCGTTTTGGTGACATCAAGAACCTAGTTTTGTATTAGCTAGCAGCAATGGCCAGAAGAACACTTTGTAATACATTATTAATACATATTAATTATGTAATATATTATTAATAACGTTGAAAATTCGCCGATACAAGCAATGGGCGTTTGACTTTCATTTTTTTCTAATTGTTGAAGACTGAAGAATGTTTAGACGGTATTTAATCTACTTGATTATAGGCTTAGGTCATGTACACACATAAGCGGATATTCCATACGGAAACCCGTACGCAATCCATAAATAAGTGAAACAAAGAAGGGAACAGATTTGCGCACGTGTCCGAATTTCCCCTATATGCGTAAACTTTTACCCTTCTTTCTTCCACTGATTTAGGGTTTTCCGTACGGAACTTACTCGTCTAATGTGAACCCGGCTTTAGGGTTCTGGCTATAATCTTCATGTCTTTGTTTATATCTCAGCACGTGCAGCTATCTATGGAGGAGATGGTCCTCCCATGATCTATAAGAATCCCCCGAAAAGCCAGGCACCCGTGTCACGTGCTTTACTGAGCCTCATTTTGATTGGGTGTTCCATTATGACGTCAGTGGGTGCGTCCCGGTGGCTGTTTTTGCTTTGAATTAACTTGATTGTATTCTGGAGACAAAAAAAAGGCTGTGAGCGTGCGTGCGTGCGTGCGTGTGCGCGTGCTGAGTATATGACATCTGAGCTCAAAACATATTTGCATTCAGGAAAACTACAATTCTGATTAAAGTGGCGGATGCATTGTGATCGAATAATAAACTTTTTTTTGCGTGTCAAGTTTGTGGTTTCTGATTTTTTTTTTCTGTCAAGGTTTGTGGTTTGTGACTTTTTTCTGTCAATAATTGTGGTTTGTGACTTTTTTCTGTCAATAATTGTGGTTTGTGACTTTTTTCTGTCAATAATTGTGGTTTGTGACTTTTTTCTGTCAATAATTGTGGTTTGTGACTTTTTTGGTGTCAGGTTTTTTTTTTTAATACTTTTTCTGGGTCAGGGGTTGTGGTTTTTGAGAATTTCAAGTTTGTTGTAAATGAAACTTTTGCACTCGCTATTAAAGGGAAGAAAAGCTCAACTCAAAACTATGTTTTGTGCTTATGTGTGTGTTGTTAGATGATGGCGCTTTGAATAAAAAAAATTCTGGCACGTAAGGGAAGTAACTTCCTATAAACAATTGTCTTGCATAAACTAGAGTTTTTTCCCCTTTATACACAGTTTGATAGAAATGTGCTTTTCGGTGCCTTTTTGTGCGCTTGCGTACGCGCCTGCGCGTTATTTCCGCCTTTATACCCTTTGTAAACTCAAATGGCTCTGTTCTCTTTCATTGGTTGACATCAGCCTGAAATTAGAGCCAATAGTAAGGTGAAAGCTGTTCAATCTTCTTCTTCGATCAATCAGTTTCCTGTCAATTAGGAGCACAGATGCGTCATGCTGCCGTTTTGCGCCTAACTAAAAAAAACCTTAGTTACGCCCAGCATGCCCGTGTTCGGCTGGATAGAAATCTCTGTAAGTGTAAGAGTTTCTTGGGAACAAAAGGCAGGAGAATGGACCAGTAAGGCAGAAAGACAGTAGATAACAGTAGGCAAAGG
>CM065699.1:14566820-14571820 GCA_017654935.2 Phymorhynchus buccinoides
AGAAAAAAGTAGACGCCAGAAAGCAAAAAGAAGAGAAAAGGCAGAGTCAAAGAGAGTGACAGAGTAGGGGAAGTTACTAGCATAGAACTTCCAGAAGAAGGGGGAACTATTTCTGCTGAAAGACCCCCCGGTATCCCCACGGGAGGGCCCTAACCACATAAGCCAGCCTAAGCCGTTGCCCGCCTCCTACGACGAGGACGTGTGGTTGGACTTTAGGAGGCTGCTGGGCTACTCTCCGTAAGCCCCCCCCCCCCCCCACCATGATAGGTGGAAGCCCGCCGGGGGGGGGGTACGTTATACATGTCACGGAGGAATTCCCAATATTGCAGTTGTTTGTTCTCTACCCAGTTAAGTTTAATGGTATTTTCTGGCTGAAAGGGTTAAAAGGAGAGAAATAACAGAAATAAAGAACAGAAGGTGTCAGCGAATACCACTACTGTTATAGGGGAAGACGGGGTAAAAAGCGCATGGGCGGGTAAGAAGCCCACCCCAATTATCTCATGAAATAAAGAAAATTTCAGTCAAATTTGCCCATGAGACGAATGCTAGACATTAACGCTCGTCTCATGGGCAAAATGAGACTGAAATTTGCTTCATTTCATGAGATAATTGGGGTGGGCTTCTTACCCGCCCATGCGCTTTTTACCCCGTCTTCCCCTATGTAGGCTTCAAGTGAGGATGGAAGTGCCACGTCTTGGCATGCAGCCCACTCTCTGATAATAATTGGGCCTAATTTGATTATGAAAATCTACCCGGTGTTAGGAGGTTAACAGAACGAAAGGGCTGCCAAATGCACCTGCGACTAATTTAAGCGGCTGCAGCGAATTGTCTCTCTCTCTCTCTCCACTATAGACTTAGTTTACTTCTCGCCAGATGAGCTCTAGTGCCAGATTCTAGCACCGCTTTTAATTTAATTATCTCCCATTAACACCACCACCCGCACTTTCTGCCCCCACCTCCGCCCCCGTATCCCCCGATCGTTCATGCCTTCTTTCTTTTTTTACGGATTCTTCCAATCACTTCTCTCTGTCTGTCTGTCTGTCTGTCTCTCTCTCTCTGTCTGTCTGTCTGTCTCTCTCTCTCTGTCTGTCTGTCTGTCTGTCTGTCTGTCTGTCTGTCTCTCTCTCTCTCTCTCTCTCTCTCTCTCTCTCTCTCTCTCTCTCTCTCTCTCTCTCTCTCTCTCTCTCTCTCTCTCTCTCTCTCTCTCGTGCTAACAAACCTCTGACTTTTACTAAAAACGAAGCGTTTGTTTTTGCTCCCCCATCACTCTTTTCCTCCCCCAATCAATTCCCCACTTCTCATGAAAAAAAGAGGTTTTTTTATGTGATATTTTAATCACTTTTTTTCTTCTCTCCCCCCTCCTTTCTCACCTTTTACTGTCTTCAAAATGTTGGAGGATTTTAGACTGATGATGCTATGCTACTAGGAGCTTGTCGTGGCTAAAGGCAATCCCCGCATAACTATGCAGAACATAGCAACATTTTGATGTAGCCTTGGTGTTCTAGCTTATGTTAACTGGTCTGACACAGCCAACGCGTGTACATGGCATAATAAGGTAATAACAACATTTTGATGTAGCCTTGGTGTTCTAGCTTATGTCAATTGGTCTGACACAGCCGCATGCCAAGGCATGGTATAATAAGGTAAAAACATTTTGATGTAGCCTTGGTGTTCTAGCTTATGTAAACTGGTCTGACACAGCCTCATGCCAAGGCATGGTATAATAAGGTAAAAACAACATTTTGCTGTAGCCTTGGTGTTCTAGCTTATGTCAACTGGTCTGACACAGCCTCATGCCAAGGCATGGTATAATAAGGTAAAACAACATTTTGATGTAGCCTTGGTGTTCTAGCTTACGTAAACTGGTCTGACACAGCCTCATGCCAAGGCATGGTATAATAAGGTAAAAACAACAAAAAAGTTGTGGTTTACACACCCAGCATAATATAAATCGCTTCGAAATTTTTGGGCTGAGAAGCAAAATTCTGGCATTCGCAGGAAATGGGTAGAGTTATCATCAGCCTAGGATTATTTTCGTGAAGCTGAAAGAAGCAGACTTTGAGATAGAGGATCGTAAACATGAGGGGATTGTCTAAAGTGTAACTTTGCCCACATTTTTGTTTTTATAGGCTACCGCTACTACGTGGTAGGTCTTTGGCTGTGTTTATTTCTCTTTGAACGGGGAGTTTTGTCCCCAGGTGTTATTCTGTGTGTTTTTCTCATTCTTTTGTTTTTCGTTTTGGCTTTGACCTGAAGACAGGTGAGCGTGGAAAGTTTAGTTCCAGTTCTTCTTCTTCTTCTTCTTCTTCTTCTTCTTCTTCTTCTTCTTCTTCTTCTTCGCCTTCTTCTCCTTCTCCTTCTTCTTATTCTTCTTCTTCTTCTTCTTCTTCTTCTTCTTCTTCTTCTTCTTCTTCTTCTTCTTCTTCTTCTTCTTCTTCTTCTTCTTACTTCTTTCTTCTTCTTCTTCTTCTTCTTCTTCTTTCTTCTTCTTCTTCTTCTTCTTCTTCTTCTTCTTCTTCTTCTTCTTCTTCTTCTTCCTCTTCTTCTTCTTCTTCTTCTTTCTTCTTCTTCTTCTTCTTCTTCTTCTTCTTCTTCTTCTTCTTCTTCTTCTTTCTTCTTCTTCTTCTTCTTCTTCTTTCTTCTTCTTCTTCTTCTTCTTCTTCTTCTTCTTCTTCTTCTTCTTCTTTTCTTCTTCTTCTTCTTCTTCTTCTTCTTCTTCTTTTGTGTACCCAGGCCATATGGCCATATTGGTTAAGGTACGTATGTGTCCGGTTTTCAGTTTTCACTGGTCTTCCCGCTGCGTACAGCCAACACATTCCGATTTCCGAGGAGCTCAAAGGAGAAAACATTTGGAAGATGGTTTTTTTTAAAGGCAGGAGAATGGGTCAAAGAGTCAGAAAGATAGTAGATGACAGAAAGTAAAGGGAAAAGACAGAGTCAAAGAGAGTGGCAGATTAGAGTAAGTTACAAGCATAGAACTTCCAGAAGGTGGGGGAACTATTTGTACGAAAGCCCCCCCCCCCCCGGTATCCCCACGGGGAGGTCCCAGTTCTATTATAGCTGTAAAAAGCATGCAGGTGTATTGTGTGTGCTTACCAAAGAGTGATGCTGGGTTTGATGATAGTGCTGGTGATCAGAATGAAAAATAATGACGACGACGACGACGACGACGACGATGATGAATGATGATGATGATGAGCATTGACTATGATTATAAAAATGATCATGACAACACAACAGGGCCTACATTTTGAGGAAAACGATAACGACAAGGACGATGATGATGTGAAGAAGGAGGAGGAGGAGTAGGAGATGTGAAGCCTTGGCTTTTAATTGGTTCGTGGTGGTGGTGGTGGTGGTGGGGGTGGTGGTGGGGGTGGGGGGTATGCTTTCAAGCTTTACATGGACCTCCATGCAATGATACATGCATATGTAATAGGTCAAAAGATGGACTTATTTGTTAAAACGACGGCTGCAGTGTAGGTTGTTTTCCCTTTGATAGTTAGTCATAGGCTAAAATGACCAACAAGAACAAACATGCAGTGATTGTAATGTGTGGAGATACTATTATTATGTGTATTGATTATTGACGACGAGATGTATTCCAAATTTTGTTATTCGATTGACTGCTATAAGTTAATAATGGTTATTGACCCCCCCCCCCTCTCTCTCTCTCTCTCTCTCTCTCTCTCTCTCTCTCTCTCTCTCTCTCTCTCTCTCTCTCTCTCTCTCTCTCTCTCTCTCTCTCTCTCTCTCTCTCTCTCTCTCTCTCTCTCTCTCTCTCTCTCTCTCTCCCTCTCCCTCGCTCTCTCTGTGTTTTAAATGTGCACATTTCTAAGTTGATGTCATGAATTTTTTTAATGGTAATTATTTGATTGGTATAATTTTGTTTCACACGTTTGATTAATGTTCTTTTAGTTATGTTGTATATCTGTCATGTTGTTGCACCTAACCTGAATTTCTCTTTTGGAGATATTAAAGTATGCTTGAACTTGAACTTGATCTCTGTCGCTGGTAAGAGCGTGGGATCATGATTAGTTGTTTCAAATTCGACAAGTGTTGTTCTAAGCCTCACACTTTGCGATTTTCGGTAATTATAGACGGACACAAGAAATATTCTATGTACATGCGCGCACTCTTATGTGCGTACATACACACGGATGCAAAGACGCGTCCGCGCATGCACGCGCGCACATACGCACATTTACACGAATCCACAGACAAACTCACTACACGTACGCACTGCAAACTCCCAGACAAACGTTACTCTCTCTCTCTCTCTCTCTCTCTCTCTCTCTCTCTCTCTCTCTCTCTCTCTCTCTCTCTCTCTCTCTCTCTCTCTCTCTCTCTCTCTCTCTCTCTCTCTCTCTTTCTCTCTAACACACACAGACAGTTACACACACACACACACACACACACACACACACACACACACACACACACACACACACACACACACACACACACACACACACACACACACAGAGAGACACACACACACACACACACAGAGTCACACACACACACACACACACACACACACACACACACACACACCACACACACACACACACACACACACACACACACACACACACACACACCACACACACACACACACACACACACACACACACACACACACATACACACACACACACACACACACAGAGTCACACACACACACACAGTACACACACACACACAGAGTCACACACACACACACACACACACTAACACATACACACACACACACTCTATCTCTCTCTCTCTCTCACACACACACACACAACACACACACACACACACACACACACACAAACACTTACGAGAATTTGTTACTATATTACCTCAGAATAATAGTGACATAGTTTGGTTGAAAATGAAGATAAAAGGTAGAACTATCTATATAGGCAGTGTATATATACCTCCAGAAAATTCGTCTTTCGGAAAAGATCACACAAATAAAATATGGGACAATATCGAAGCTGATCTTGTAA
>CM065699.1:14576820-14584320 GCA_017654935.2 Phymorhynchus buccinoides
CGCTTTGATTTGATTTCTATCAAGATTCAGCGCCGTATAAATACTGTATGTTGTTGTTGTTGTTGTTGTAACGCTGGAAAACTACCCCTTTACAATTCAATGTTACGTTCGACAGTCTCCTTTTGTTACATTGAAAAAAACACCACCCTCATATTTTACGCATATAAGGATTTACACACATTGTACACACATACAGATACACACAGAGATATACGCACGCAATTTGTTTCTTCTGATATGAGATAAAATGTGTTTACTTGACTTGACTTGACTTGATTTGCACACAGATGTTTGCATTGTAGTTGACCCTAATTATGTTCAATATTTGTTTTTGCGAAGCATGATTTGTTATTCAATTTTCCTTCGCTTTGTTTCCATTTTTAATGCACGCAAATGTGTTTCCTTGCTTGTATTGTGCTTGTACGAGACCACACGGTAATTTCACCTAACGTGATAATAATAAAGTATTTTTGACTTTTGACTTTGACTTTGACTTGTAGTCAGACAAAGAAGTGGACGGACGGGGAAAAATTCACATTCAATTGAAATGATTGCAAAGAATTTCCGTTTATCTAAAAATTGATTAAATAAACAACAACAAAATAACATAAACAAATACAATATACAATACTACGAAGGGGCTGATATAGAACAACATTAGGTTTAACAGACGTTCTCATTATTATATCAACTTCCACAGGACAACGAAGAGCATTTTTACACGATCTTGAACCACTTCTCGAGAGATAAGCATAATACACTTTGATTTACAAACAAATCACCCAGATAAACACCAGTGCGAAATGTCACGCACTCTGTATAAACACCAGTGCGAAATGTCACGCACTCTGTATAAACACCAGTGCGAAATGTCACGCACTCTGTATAAACACCAGTGCGAAATGTCACGCACTCTGTATAAACACCAGTGCGAAATGTCACGCACTCTGTATAAACACCAGTGCGAAATGTCACGCACTCTGTATAAACACCAGTGCGAAATGTCACGCACTCTGTATAAACACCAGTGCGAAATGTCACGCACTCTGTATAAACACCAGTGCGAAATGTCACGCACTCTGTATAAACACCAGTGCGAAATGTCACGCACTCTGTATAAACACCAGTGCGAAATGTCACGCACTCTGCATAAACACCAGTGCGAAATGTCACGCACTCTGTATAAACACCAGTGCGAAATGTCACGCACTCTGCATAAACACCAGTGCGAAATGTCACGCACTCTGAATAAACACCAGTGCGAAATGTCACGCACTCTGCATAAACACCAGTGCGAAATGTCACGCACTCTGTATAAACACCAGTGCGAAATGTCACGCACTCTGCATAAACACCAGTGCGAAATGTCACGCACTCTGTATAAACACCAGTGCGAAATGTCACGCACTCTGCATAAACACCAGTGCGAAATGTCACGCACTCTGCATAAACACCAGTGCGAAATGTCACGCACTCTGTATAAACACCAGTGCGAAATGTCACGCACTCTGTATAAACACCAGTGCGAATAAACACCAGTGCGAAATGTCACGCACTCTGTATAAACACCAGTGCGAAATGTCACGCACTCTGTATAAACACCAGTGCGAAATGTCACGCACTCTGCATAACTGTCATAATTACTCCATATTATGTACCCCACGTGTCATTTTGGTAAACAGAATGTTTTATAGCCTACGCAAGGGAGCGTATTTCTTGGGCGTAGGTTAAACTATATGTTTATATTTTTATACTCTTTTGATTCTCGCTCTGTCTCTGTCTCTATCTGTCGGTTTGTCTGTCTGCATACCTCTTTGTCGCTATATATTCCCTCTCTGTCTGTCTGTCTGTCTCTCTCTGTCTGTCTCGGTCTGTCTGTCTGCCTGTCTCCCCCCCCCCCTTCTCTCTCTCTCCCTCCCCCTCTCTCTGTGTCTCTCTCTGTCTCTCTCTCTCTATCTATCTCGTTCGCTGGCTTACTCTCTCTCTCTCTCTCTCTCTCTCTCTCTCTCTCTCTCTCTCTCTCTCTCTCTCTCTCTCTCTCTCTCTCTCTCTCTCTCTCTCTCTCTCTCTCTCTCTCTCCAGTTTAGACATTGCAGTTTTTCAAGGATAAATAATTTAAGCTATGCTTAGTCTTTCACTCAGTACGAGCCTGTACAGTAATATAAAGATACAAACAAGCAAACCCTTATTTTTATGAATATATACGAGAACGAACGAACGAAATTTTATTTTCGCAGGGTAATGAGATAAGCACTAAAAGTAGCTTTCTTACACACAGCCCTGAGTGAAAGAGAGAGGGAGAGAGAGAGAGAGAGAGAGAGAGAGAGAGAGAGAGAGAGAGAGAGAGAGAGAGAGAGAGAGAGAGAGAGAGAGAGAGAGAGAGAGAGAGAGAGAGAGAGAGAGAGAGAGAGAGAGAGAGAGAGAGAGAGAGAGAGAGAGAGAGAGAGAGAGAGAGATGCTATGCACTCTGCCCTTTCTCATTCAAGCCTTTGGTGGTCTCCCAAATATAATTTATACTGATAAAGCCTGTCTGCTTCCTTTAAGGACCTTTGACCTCTGCACTGTCGTAGAGACGGGCTGACCTCTGACATCTCGTACCTTTACTATACTATAGCCTGTGCTCATTATTAGCCTTATTGCACTTTATACCGGTTTTTGTTTTAAAACCCCCCCCCCCCCCCCCCCTAAAAAAAAAAAAAGCCCCCCCCCCCCCCACCCCCCCCCTCAATTTTGACCCTGTAGCAATACTGAAGAGCAGCTAGCTGGGGCCCTACTTCTGGATTGTTGTTGTTGGCTTACCCTGGCTAAAAGACTCCAGGGATCATCCCAACAGCGGAAGCACTTGAACACTATGGTACAAGCGTATCAGCTACGGATGAGAACATTACGTGTGTGACCGTTTTTGATTACCCCGCCACGCAGGCAGCCACACTCTGTTTTCGGATGGGTTTTTTTGGAGGCTGGTGATGTTATGCCAAGGCTGATGAGCTCCGTCTACCCTGACCGGTCTAGCCTGCGACCCCTCTCGAGTGAGTTGCCGAGAGCGTTTTGCTATCGCGCCGGTCTTCCACGGCGTTCACGTTCGTCATGACCAGGTCATGTTCACCCTGCTCCACGTTCCGGATGGAACATTAACGTGGCGAGGAGGTGCGACCAAAAAGCCTAAATGTTACAAAAGAGTGATAACTTCGCAGCCTACAAAACCTTGCAAAGAATGAAGCCAACTTTCTCACTTCCCACCTGGAAGGTGAAATAGTGGAAGGTGGGAAGTGTTCGGTGTTGATGAAAGCAGTGAGTGAGTTCACAATGATCCCTACCTGTAGTGTAGGTGATAGGGAGGGAGTAAATAATTAAAAAAAAACACCCGGCTTCAGTCAGCTGCGGAGTGCGAGCTCTTTGTATATTCAGGCTATTTGGTGCAACCACGGAGTTCACACTCACATTTGGGACTCACTGAGGCACCCTAGGAGAGATATCTTCACCCCCTAGGAGATATATATGAACAATTAAGATTAAGATTAAAATTATAGTCCCGTCGACAACTAAGGCCATGTCAGGGCTGTCACCACGTTAAATCTTACAATACAATACAACATAATACAATACAACGCAATACAATACAATACAATACAATACAATACAATACAATACAATACAATACAACGCAATAAAATATAATACAATACAATGCAATGCAATACAATGCAATACAATACGCAATACAATACAATACAATACAATACAATACAATACAATACAATACAATACAATACAATACCATACCATACAATACAATACAATACAATGCAATACAATGCAATACAATACAATACAATACAATACAATACAATACAATACAATACAATACAATACAATACAATACAATACAATACAATACAATATAAT
Organism: Phymorhynchus buccinoides; assembly: GCA_017654935.2. NCBI lineage: Eukaryota > Metazoa > Mollusca > Gastropoda > Neogastropoda > Raphitomidae > Phymorhynchus > Phymorhynchus buccinoides. The sequence goes on from CM065699.1 coordinate 14,580,727, forward strand.
ACAATACAATACAATACAATACAATACAATACAATACAATACAATACAATACAATATAATACAATACAATGCAATACAATACAATAAATAATACAATACAATACAATACAATACAATACAATACAATACAATACAATACAAAACAATACAATACAATACAATACAATACAATACAATACAATACAATGCAATACAATACAATACAATACAATACAATACAATACAATACAATACAATACAATACAATACAATACAATACAATACAATACAATACAATACAATACAATACAATACAATATTAATACAATACAATGCAATACAATACAATACAATACAATACAATACAATACAATACAATACAATACAATACAATTAATATTAAAATTATAGCCCCGTCTACAACTAAGGCTGTCACCACGTTAAATCTTACAATACAATACAATACAATACAATACAATACAATACAATACAATACAATACAATACAATACAATACAATACAATACAATACAATACAATACAATACAATACAATACAATACAATACAATTAAGATTAAAATTATAGCCCCGTCTACAACTAAGGCTGTCACCACGTTAAATCTTACAATACAATACAATACAATACAATACAATACAATACAATACAATACAATACAATACAATACAATACAATACAATACAATTAAGATTAAAATTATAGCCCCGTCTACAACTAAGGCTGTCACCACGTTAAATCTTACAATACAATACAATACAACATAATACAATACAATACAATACAATATAATATAATACAATACAATACAATACAATACAATACAATACAATACAATACAATTAAGATTAAGATTAAGATTAAAATTATAGCCCCGTCTACAACTAAGGCTGTCACCACGTTAAATCTTACAATACAATACAATACAATACAATACAATACAATACAATACAATACAATACAATACAATACAATACAATACAATACAATACAATACAATTAACATTAAAATTATAGCCCCGTCTACAACTAAGGCTGTCACCACGTACAATCTTACAATACAATACAATACAATATAATACAATACAATACAATACAATACAATACAATACAATACAATACAATACAATACAATACAATACAATAATACAATACAATACAATACAATACAATACAATACAATACAATACAATACAATACAATACAATACAATACAATACAATACAATACAATACAATACAATACAATACAATACAATACAATACAATACAATACAATACAATACAATACAATACAATACAATACAATACAATACAATACAATACAATACAATACAATACAATACAATACAATACAATACAATACAATACAATACAATGCAATACAATACAATACAATACAATACAATGCAATACAATACAATACAATACAATACAATACAATACAATACAATACAATACAATACAATACAATACAATACAATACAATACAATACAATACAATACAATACAATACAATACAATACAATACAATACAATACAATACAATACAATACAATACAATACAATACAATTAAGATTAAGATTAAAATTATAGCCCCGTCTACAACTAAGGCAATGTCACCACGTTAAATCTACAATACAATACAATACAATACAATACAATACAATACAATACAATACAATACAATACAATACAATACAATACAATACAATACAATACAATACAATACAATACAATACAATACAATAAATACAATACAATACAATACAATACAATACAATACAATACAATACAAATACAATACAATACAATACAATACAATACAATACAATACAATACAATACAATACAATACAATACAATACAATACAATACAATACAATACAATACAATACAATACAATACAATACAATACAATACAATACAATACAATACAATACAATACAATACAATACAATACAATACAATACAATACAATACAATACAATACAATACAATACAATACAATACAATACAATACAATACAATACAATACAATACAATACAATACAATACAATACAATACAATACAATACAATACAATACAATACAATACAATACAATACAATACAATACAATACAATACAATACAATACAATACAATACAATACAATACAATACAATACAATACAATACAATACAATACAATACAATACAATACAATACAATACAATACAATACAATACAATACAATACAATACAATTAAGATTAAAATTATAGCCCCGTCTACAACTAAGGCTGTCACCACGTTAAATCTTACAATACAATACAATACAATACAATACAATACAATACAATACAATACAATACAATACAATACAATACAATACAATACAATACAATACAATACAATACAATACAATACAATACAATACAATACAATACAATACAATACAATACAATACAATACAATACAATACAATCACCAATACAATACAATACAATACAATACAATACAATACAATACAATACAATACAATACAATACAATACAATACAATACAATACAATACAATACAATACAATACAATACAATACAATACAATACAATACAATACAATACAATACAATACAATACAATACAATACAATTAAATACAATACAATACAATACAATACAATACAATACAATACAATACAATACAATACAATACAATACAATACAATACAATACAATACAATACAATACAATACAATACAATACAATGCAATACAATACAATACAATACAATACAATACAATACATTACAATACAATACAATACAATGCAATACAATACAATACAATACGTTAAAATACAAATACAATACAATACAATACAATACAATACAATACAATACAATACAATACAATACAATACAATACAATACAATACAATACAATACAATACAATACAATACAATACAATACAATAAAAATTATAGCCCTACAATACAATACTAATACAATACAATACAATACAATACAATACAATACATAATACAATACAATACAATACAATACAATACAATACAATACAATACAATACAATACAATACAATACAATACAATACAATACAATAAAATACAATACAACACAATACAATACAATACAATACAATACAATTAAGATTAAAATTATAGCCCCGTCTACAACTAAGGCTGTCACCACGTTAAATCTTACAATACAATGCAATACAACATAATACAATACAATACAATACAATAATACATACAATACAATACAATACAATACAATACAATACAATGCAATGCAATGCAATACAATACAATACAATACAATGCAATACAAAGCAACACAACACAATACAATGCAATACAACACGACGTCTTCAGCTGCCACAATATCAAGACAATTCATAAGAAAAGTCGAGTTACATTGACCCCCCCCCCCCCCCCCCCCCCTTAAAAAGTTTCCTCTCGTGTTCTTTCTTTTTCATTTTATGTTAATTATGAGTCGATTTTGCCCCAGGGATGCAATTTGGTCGGATATCCGAATCTGCTCCCTGGTAGCACCGAAGAAATCATTATCATCATCAGTCTGAGTTACGTTCATCCT
>CM065699.1:14589320-14604320 GCA_017654935.2 Phymorhynchus buccinoides
AGCATCACCATTTTCGGAGAAAGCGCCGGATCCATCAGCATCGGGTTCCACCTGATGTCACCGCTATCCACGAACTACTTCACCCGCGCCATCATGCAGAGCGGGTCTCCGTTGTCCAACTTGACACTCATGACCCGAGAGAAGGCCGTCAGCCGAGCGAAAGCTTTATCGCAAAACTTCGACTGCCCCAAAGACGGGATGTCCGAGATGGTTCAGTGCCTTCGTCAGGTCAGTGCCGAGGATGTGACCAGCGCCCAGTGGGATTTAGTGACCCCTGGAATGTTCATGGATCTTCCGACGAGGCCGGTGGTGGACCGTTACTTCCTTGAAGACGACCCGTGGAAGCTGGTCAGCCGGGGTGCCGTGAAGGACTGTGAAGTGCTGCTCGGAGTCAACAAGGACGAGGGCATGTACTTTCTGATCTACTCGTTCCCTGATCTCTTCCCGCTGAATAACACCCGACAGCTCTCTGAAGAAGACTTCAAGGTAGGTCTTTGTTTGTACGTGCGTGTGTGTGTGTGTGTGTGTGTGTGTGTGTGTGTGTGTGTGTGTGTGTGTGTGTGTGTGTGTGTGTGTGTGTGTGTGTGTGTGTGTGTGTGTGTGTGTGTGTGTGTGTGTGTGTGTGTGTGTGTGTGTGTGTGTGTGTGTGTGTGTGTGTGTGTGTGTGTGTGTGTGTCTGTGGGGAGAGAGAGAGAGAGAGAGAGAGAGAGAGAGAGAGAGAGAGAGAGAGAGAGAGAGAGAGAGAGAGAGAGAGAGAGAGAGAGAGAGAGAGAGAGAGAGAGAGAGAGAGAGAGAGAGAGAGAGAGAGAGAGAGAGAGAGAGAGAGAGAGAGAGAGAGAGAGAGAGAGAGAGAGAGAGAGAGAGAGAGAGAGAGAGAGAGAGAGAGAGAGAGAGAGAGAGAGAGAGAGAGAGAGAGAGAGAGAGAGAGAGAGAGAGAGAGAGAGAGAGCGAGAGAGAGAGAGAGAGAGAGAGAGAGAGAGAGAGAGAGAGAGAGAGAGAGAGAGAGAGAGAGAGAGAGAGAGAGAGAGAGAGAGAGAGAGAGAGAGAGAGAGAGAGAGAGAGAGAGAGAGAGAGAGAGAGACACAGACAGACAGACATACTCAAGGAATGAGTGATAGGGGTTGTAGACAGCCACAAACTGCAACAGTAATGCACAACTGCTGCTGTTGCTACAGCTGCTACTTCTAGTACTATCTACAACTACAACTGCTTCTTTACTACTTCTGTAAACTTAAACCCCCCTCTTTCTTCAAGCATCAGTGTGCCTTTGCGTTCATACATTCCAAGCGAAGCAGGCATGGTTGTATGTTTTTTAAAAACAACAACAAGTGCAACGCCGAGCGGCTGCAAAGTCCCGTCGCAGCATCGCCGAGCTACTCCGAAATCGGAATGTGTCGGCTGTACACACAGCGGGGAGACCATTGAGAACTGAAAACAGGACGCACGCACGGACGGATGGACGGCCGGAAAGAAGTGGGACATAGCGGGCCTGTGACACAAAGGGCCTAGGGCACAGCGGGTAATGTAAGACTAAATACATCAGTGGATAGCTTGCATGTTGGCAAACTAGTATGCCAAATTTGATGATGATAGACTGAATAGTTTTTGAGAAAAACGGACGAATAGCCGGACGGAGGAACGCCGGACGCCGGACGGACGGACCAGACAGAAACAATACCCGAAAAAGTTGTCATTTGGTCAAAATTTACCCCCACCTTTCCTTCCTTATTAGTAACACAAAAAGCGCATGCAAAAAGGTGTGTGGCACGCATCTGGCTACAACGCGCTCTCCAGGTTGGAGCAACTCGAATTTATAGATACGCCTCTGTGACTATGAAGTTCCAAATACCAAATACTATACCTTACCATACCCTACCCTACCATTACCATTCCATACCATACCGCACCATGCCGCGCCATACCACACCATACTACACCATACCATGCCATACCACACCATACCATGCTATACCACACCATACCATACCATAACATACCATACCATGCCATACCATGCTATACTAGACCATACCATACCATGCCATAACATACCATGCCATACCATGCCATACTAGACCATACCATACCATGCCATAACATACCATGCCATACCATAACATACCACACCATACCATGCCATAACATACCATATCATGCCATACCATAACATACCATAACATACCATAATATGCCATACCATACCATACCATGCCATACCATACCACACCATACCATGCCATAACATACCATACCATGCCATACCATAACATACCATATTATACCATGCCATACTATGCCATAACATACCATAGGCCATACCATAACATACCACACCATACCATGCCATACCATAACATACCACACCATACCATGCCATACCATAGCATACCATACCACACCATACCATGCCATACCATGCCATAACATACTATACCATACCATGCCATAACATACCACACCATACCATGCCATAACATACCATACCATACCATACCATACCATACCATACCATACCATACCATACCATACCACACCATGCCATACCATACCATAACATACTATACCATGTCATGCCATACCATACCATGCCATACCATAACATACCATACCATACCATACCATACCATACCATACCATACCATACCATACCATACCATACCATACCATACCATACCATACCATACCATACCATACCATACCATACCATACTATACCATACCATACCATGCCATACCATAACATACCACACCATACCATGCCATACCATACCATACCATGCCATGCCATGCCATGCCATACTATACCACACTATACCATGCCATACTATACCACACCATGCCATGCCATACCATACTAGACCACACCATACCCTACCCTACCCTACCATACCCTACCCTACCCTACTTTGGGGGGGCAAAAATGTGCTTTAGTGACCCCGTCCTGTTTACGATCCTCAATTTCAAAGTCAGCTTCGTTCAGTTTTACGAAAATAATCATAGATTTGGTCCTAACCCTACCCCATTCCAAAAACTGGCAGAAACGTTGCTTCTCCGTGAAAATTTGCACCCGGAAATTTGAAGGGGGCAGAAACGTTGGTTCTCCGTGAAATTTTGCACCCGAAAATTTGAAGGGGGCAGAAACGTTCCTTCTCCGTGAAATTTTTCACACGAAAATTTGTTGAAGTGGGCAGAAACGTTGCTTCTCCGTGAAATTTTCCACGCGATAATTTGAAGTGGGCAGAAACGTTGCTTCTCCGTGAAATTTTCAACGCAGAAATTTGAAGGGGGCAGAAACATTACTTCTCCGTGACATCTTCCACGCGAAAATTTGAAAGGGGCGCGGGCGGGTGACTAAACTAAAGTACACAATAACCTTTTTCTTTATTATCAGAACCTGGTGCACGAGCTGAACATGAAGGGGCAGGAGAGCGCTGACCGGGCCATCCTTTACCAGTACGTGGACAGGGTCATCCCCGCCAACAGGCAGTCGTTCAAGGACCTTGCGGACGACATCAGCGGGGATCGTCAGTTCGTCTGCCCCACCGTGGACTTTGCCAAGGCCTTCCAGTCCCTGGGCGGGAGTCGCCAGGTGTGTGGGAGGGTGGGGGTGCGGTGGGGGGTGGTGGATGGGGGTGGTAGTTGGTGTGGTGGTGGCATAGCAGTGGATGCGACTGCTATTCCGAAGATCTGGATTCTTTTATAGTGGAGAAGCCTGATCGACCCAGGCTACATCCACACTCTATTACGATGGCTTGGAGTCAAAACGGACCATCTTTAGATAGTTCATTGACGTATTATTGGACTTATTACAAAAAAACTAACAACTTGTATTAAAAAAAGACCTCAGAAATCTAAAAAGCATAACACCCTTTTTATATTTCTGCAGTGATTGTTTGATACAAGTTATTAGTTTTCGTAATAAGTTCAATAATATGTCAATGGACTACCTAAAGATAGTCCGTTTTGATTCCAAGCCATCGAATTAATTTATTTTGCCAATATGATGATAGGGTAAATCCCTCAAAGGCCAAATAACCAATTTGACTGCAAACATGGGTCTGTATATACATTATGTATAGCTCCCACTTTACAATAACCCCCCAATTTAAAGGTAATGTTAACCAGTGGCAACAGCCAGGCCATAATTATAAGTACCGTATTGTATTACAATAATGTCATACTTTTTTTGTCTGTAGACCCCTGTGTCTTATATAATAACTAATACTAATAATCTAATAAGAAACTATTAAAACTAAATCAGATTTTGTAGGTGTAAAAAAAAGATTTTGTGTGTGTAAAAGAATGTTGGTAGCAAATAGAGACAGGAGCACATCGCTACGACGTCAAGAATAGACGATTTTCGGACATAAACGAGGGGAGAGCATTTCGTGAAAATTAGAGTTGTTTACCTTGACCAAGGCGGACAAACCATAGCAACCATGGTGTCGAAGCTTGAAACCGCACGACGCGAGTCAGCGACTTGCAAACATTTTTTTTTATATAGAAAATCAGGGGTGGCTAGTGGCCACAAACTGATAGAACTTGCAAAGTGTGACGTAAAAATATAAATGACATAAATTTTAGAATGGCGCAGGGTATTCTTAGTGCTGTATGTCTATTCAAACGCACGAGGCGAGAGCTGAGGATGTACCTGATGGTAGAGTAACTTCCCCTGTTTGACCGATTGAATTAGGCAAGATCACTCCCACCACCATGAAATTACTCCCCTTAATTATTTCCGAACAATTCCTATGAACGAAAGTTTTGTTTTGCGTCCTCTCGGCCGAAGCCATATGGGACATTACTTTATATTTAGCTGGGGATGCAAATTCCTATTTGGGGAGTGCGGCTTATAAATGGATGCGCCTTATCTTCCGTAAAAACCACAGTGTAAACGAAAAGGTTGACTGTGGCCAGGTGTACCTGTACTCGTTTGACCAGCGGCTCTCCAGCAACCCGTGGCCGGAGTGGACAGGCGTGATGCACGGCTATGAGATAGAGGCCGTGTTCGGCCTGCCCCTGCAGCACAGCTACACCCGGCGAGAGCTAGCGTTTGCTGACAAAATCATGGGGTACTGGAGTCGCTTTGCGGTTACCGGGTGAGTAGAGATGATGCTTGTGATAACATTAGGGTGTGTGTGTGTGTGTGTGCGTGTGTGTGTGTGCATGTGCGTGCGTGCGTGCGTGTGTGTGTGTGTGTGTGTGTGTGTGTGTGTGTGTGTGTGTGTGTGTGTGTGTGTGTGTGTGTGTGTGTGTGTGTGTGTGTGTGTCTGTATGTGTGTATGTGTGTGTGTGTGTGTGTGTGTGAGAGAGAGAGAGAGAGAGAGAGAGAGAGAGAGAGAGAGAGAGAGGGAGTGTGTGTGTGTGTGTGTGTGTGTGTGTGTGTGTGTGTGTGTGTGTGTGTGTGTGTGTGTGTGTGTGTGTGAGAGAGAGAGAGAGAGAGAGAGAGAGAGAGAGAGAGAGAGAGAGAGAGAGAGAGAGAGAGAGAGAGAGAGAGAGAGAGAGAGAGAGAGAGCGTGTGTGCGTACGCGCGTGCGCGCAAAAACATCTGTAGTCACCAAATCTCTCTCTCTGTGCGTGCGCGTGTGTATGTGTGCATGTATGTGTGTGTGTGTTTGTGTGCGTGTGTGTGTTCGTGTGTGTGCATGTGCGTGCATGCCTGAGTGTGTGTGTATGTGTGCGCTTGCTTGCGCGCCTCCCGTATGTGATTGAAAACATGTTCCATGTCATAACGCCTAAACAACTGAACCGACCTTGAACGAAACTTGGTAAAATGGCTCCTTGTGCCCTGTAGATGCTTAGATGTCAGATTCATTGAATGGCAAGACATAGGAAGGTAAACCCAGTAAATATGATTTGGACATTACAAAGACAGTATTGCATAATACACACACCAGTTTATTCAACGCTGAAGGTACCGCCTCTTCTGTTTTGTCTATATAGAAATCCCAACGAGGGTCGCGTGACCTGGCCCCAGATGACGTCAGAGCACGCGCGGTACGTGAGGTTAACGGCAGAACGAGACGTTGTGTCGGAAGGACTGCGCCGAGACCAGTGCAGCTTCCGCACCACTATGCTTCCCCTGTTGGAAGATAGTGAGTGCTATTCTTAGATGTTGCTATTATTCCATAGTCACATAGATACTAACTGAACGTGGAGACAAGTATTATATTGAGGCTGCTAGGAGGCGGGATCACTATTGGCATTGGCTTTGATTTCCGCCAGCGGGCTGTGTTTGATGTCACTTCTGCTCATGGAGCTTTGTATGCACATGTAGATTTATGGCCCTCCTTGGCTCTTTTTGTTTTCAGACTTGACTGCCCTTTTCATTGAGCGTGCGACGCACACGACCCTTGAGAGCCTCATGAATATGCATTAGCCTAACAGAGGACCAAAACATGTAGAAGAGTGCTGTGACTGTCTTTCTCTCTGGGCCACTAGTGCAGTGCCACCCATGATTATTTTTTGGTGGGGAGGAGTGTGAGGGGAAGGGGGCTCAGGAAACTTGTAGATACCAATTTGGTTCATACCAGACAGCGGGACTCTCCCTGCTCTTATCGACGTTTCACTGCCATGGGTTTTTAAGCGTACGTGTGTAAAGCGCGCGGGTCAGACTTGCTTCTAGAAGTCCCCATCCGATGGCATCGATGTTCTGTTCGATATTTTCCCGTCGAACTGGAAAGAAAGGGCGAGGCTAGGATTCGAACCCCAGTCAGTCATGCATTGAATTGGCAGGCGTACGTCTTAGCCATTCTGACACCTACTTTATTGCGACGCTTGTGTTTGTTTGTTCGTTTGTTTTTAATAGAAGAGTAATAATAGAGGCTTACAATATTTGGACAAATGGATGCCACTGTTGGTCCCCCTCCCCTATGGAGCACGGGTATGCTTCTTCCTGATTTGGTTGTCTGCGCCCCCTGTGAGGATACTGGGGGATCTTTCAGTACAGATAAGCTCCCCCACCTTTTGGAAATTCTGTGCTAGCAGCTTCCTCTAACCTGTCACTCTCTGTGACTGCCTTTTCCTTTTCTGACTGTCATCTACAATTTGTCCTGCCATATTGGCATAATCTCCTGCCTCCTCCCCCCTCCCACTCCCTAAAACAATCTCTAAATAATGTTCTCTTCTGAGCTGATTTGAAATCGGATTGTGTTGGCTGAATGCAACGTGGAGGAAATCAGTGAAAACTGAAAGCCGACCACACATTTATCTGAACCATTGTGGCCTTATGGCCTGGAAATGCTGCTGCTGATGATGATGACGACGACGACGGTTATCATGACGACGACGACAACGATGATGACGACGATGATGATGGTGACGATAACGACTACTACCACTAGACAATTTCGATGATGATGATGATGATGATGATAATAATAATAACGACAACGACCACTAGACAATTTCGATGATGATGATAAAAATGATGACGACGATGATGATGTTGATCATGACAATGATGATGAGGTGATGATAATGATGATGACGATGACGACGATGATAATGATTATGATGATGGTGGCCACTTCAATGATGACCATGATCCTGGCTATAAAAATGACTATGAAATTGTTGCTTTTTTCCTTTTGAATTCCAGGTTTCCGGAATGGGCAATCTGAGTGCACTTCTGGTGGCCAGAGGGTCAGGATCGCCGCTCATCTTCCCGTTGTCCTCTTGATCTTGACAGTGTCCTGCATTCTGTGTCTTCTCCCCTTCATTCGTTGACTCCCTGACACACATCTCATCATCGTCCTATAGACATTGTCCAGCATTCTACGTCTTGTTCCCTTCATTGACTGACTCTCTGACACACATCTCATCATCGTCCTATAGACATTGTCCAGCATTCTACGTCTTGTTCCCTTCATTGACTGACTCTCTGACACACATCTCATCATCGTCCTATGGACAGTGTCCAGCATTCTACGTCTTGTTCCCTTCATTGACTGACTCTCTGACACACATCTCATCATCGTCCTATGGACAGTGTCCAGCATTCTACGTCTTGTTCCCTTCATTGACTGACTCTCTGACACACATCTCATCATCGTCCTATGGACAGTGTCCAGCATTCTACGTCTTGTTCCCTTCATTGACTGACTCTCTGACACACATCTCATCATCGTCCTATGGACAGTGTCCAGCATTCTACGTCTTGTTCCCTTCATTGACTGACTCTCTGACACACATCTCATCATCGTCCTATGGACAGTGTCCAGCATTCTACGTCTTCTTCCATTCATTCACTGACTCTCTGACACACATCTCATCATCGTCCTATGGACAGTGTCCAGCATTCTACGTCTTCTTCCATTCATTCACTGACTCTCTGACACACATCTCTTCATATAATTAGCAAAAGGGCAATATGCAGTATTATCATATTTTTGGTTTTGTTTGATTTGTTTATTTTTTACTTCAAGCGGTTCTGAGAGAGACTGAATGATTGAATGACTGCCGGGGTACTCTCTCTCTCTCTCTCTCTCTCTCTCTCTCTCTCTCTCTCTCTCTCTCTCTCTCTCTCTCTCTCTCTCTCTCTCTCTCTCTCTCTCTCTCTCTCTGTGTTTTGATTGTTCATTATTTTGTCGTTAATGGAATGATTGTAACGTGTACACCACTTCTTCCTTGTTTTTCTTATATCGTTAAACATTCTGAAAGACTCTCAATGGTTGTACTTTTATATTTGTGTCTCTTTTTTCTGTAATTTTATAAACTTTCTGAACAAATCTCACTGCTGTAGTAAGATAAATAATGTTGTGTCATTTTAATTTAATACATTTTCTGATACAAATTTATTGGTTGTAGTAAACACTTGTGTCAATGTTTTGTTTAATAAAATGTCTAAAGTAAACTGAATGCTTGTAGTATGAATGTAATGTATTTGGATACTTTATAAACTTTCTAGCAATGCTTGTGGTATGGACGTTGTGAGTTTTTAACTCCATAAACGTTTTCACGTAAACTGGATAATAAACTTTATGACTTAAAAATAAAAATGTCCTTTTCTTCAGCACATCTCTGAACATAAACAGGATGATCAGATTTTGAACAGTATGAAATATGTTTCTTCTTTCCATTTCTTACTACAGTAAATGCCGAAGTTATGACAAGTTTCAAACACAAACTGGGTGATTGCAATATAGAAACATTTTGTTGCTATTTTATAATTATCGTAACTTGAATGAATAAGTGTTTGTAATGTGAAATTTGCGCTTGTTTACATTTCCCCCAGTACATTTCTAGATCTAGAATTTCGTAATGAAAGTAGGTATTATTATTTTTATTTATTTATTAGGTACTTTATAGTCACAGAGGCGTCTCTGTGAAATTCGGGTTGCTCCCACCTGGAGAGCGCGTCGCAGCCAGAGGCGCACCACCCAATGGATGTGGATTTGTTCGTGTATGTCTGTATGTGTGTAAGTATGAATGCATGTAGGTAGGTAGATATATAGGCAGCCTATGTGCGCGCGCGCGCGCGCGCGCGCGTGTGTGTGTGTGTGCGTGTGTGTGCGTGTGCGCGCGGTGTGTGTGTGTGTGTGTGTGTGTGTGTGTGTGTGTGTGTGTGTGTGAGCGTGTGTGTGTGTGTGTGCGTGTGTGTGCGTGTGCGCGCGGTGTGTGTGTGTGTGTGTGTGTGTGTGTGTGTGTGTGTGTGTGTGTGTGTGTGTGTGTGTGTGTGTGTGTGTGTGTGTGTGAGTTGTGTGTGTGTGACAGTGCCCCGCGCTTGTGTGTATGTATGTGTGCGCGTGCATGCGTATGTGCGCGCGCGTGCATTCGCATGTGTGGATGTTTGCCTGCATTGGTACATTCGTATGCTTTATTTTTGCTTACTTAATAAAGTAGGCCCTTTGAAAGCTTTTTACGTGGGGACTGAATGTACCATACATTTCTTGGTTCCTTTGTGTTTATCTTTCCAGCACACAGTTTAGCTGAATTATATTGTGGCGTTTTTTTGCCCTTTTCTTTTCAAAGACACACTGACCCACCACGATTAAGTCCCTTGTTTTTTTCTGGGTAGCTGTGACCCACATACAAATGTCCCCGACTTCAAATTGAGGTTGCTCTTTAAAACGATGTTTGGGGGCATTTGTACGGGAATCAAACCTGGTCGAAACAAGATTTCTTGCCAGCTATAAGAGGGAAAACACGTGAAATCCGTGATTTTGACACGTGATGTCGTGGGTCTTTAAAGATCCACCCGATCACGTGTCAAAATCACGGGATTCACGTGTTTTCCCTCATATAACTGGAAAGAAATCTTGTTTTGACCAAGTCTGACTCCCATATAAATTACCCCAAATTGAAAGCGACACATCAGTTTAAAGAGCAGCCTCAATTTGAATATGGGGAAATTCGAATGTGGGTCACAGCAACCCAGAAAAAAAACAAGGGACGTAACCGTGGCGCGTCACGGGGTCTTTAACAGTGATGTCATGAGGCTACTGCCACGTCGCATAAAGCTATTACAACTGAAAGTGTCATGTTCGCGTCCCCTCCCTCCCCCCCTCCCCTCTCAATCCTGTCAGGACAAATGTCATCATGAAATCGAACAGTGGGGGACTTGCTTTTATTGATTTCTGCAAGATCTAGGACATTTTGTCCCAATGATGTTCTTGTCTTAGGACAGTTTGTCCCATCACTTTTCCTCCCTCGGGGCATCACTTGCTTTTGTGTGCTACTTCTTTAGTGTTTTATTGTTTTAGAATAGGAATTGTTCGGAAATAATTAAGGGGAGTGATTTCACGGTGTGTGGGAGTGATCTTGCCTAATTCAATCGGTCAAACAGGGGAAGTTACTTTACCATCAGGTAGATCCCCAGCTCTCGCCTCTTGTGTTTGAGCAGACATTCAGCACTTAGAACACCGTGCGTCATTCTAAAATGTATGTTATTTATATTTTTACGCCACATTTTGCAAGTTTTATCAGTTTGTGGCAACTGGACACCCCTCATATTTCTAAAAAAAATGTTTGCAAGTCGCTGACTCGCATCCTGCGGTTTCAAGCTTCGACGCCATTGTTGCATTGTCGCTATGGTATTTGACCGAGTAATGGAGGTAAGCAACTCTAATTTTCATGAAGTGCTCTCTCCTAGTTTTCCCCCCCGAAAATCGTCTATTGAGTTGAGCATAGTTGTGTTGAGTTATAGTTGAGTTGAGTTTCTATATTCATCACTTTGTACTAAGTTTGCGACCATAATTTAAACGGATTGGAAGGTTTTATGCTGTATTGTTGTTGTTTTCTTGACCACATACACGTGTCCTTTAGCTTAGGCCCCATCTATAATAAATGAACACTGAAAAATCATGCCGAGTCGTCTCGGTGTTTGGCTTGACCGCGTGAATCAATGTGACAGACTTCTGCTTTGCTGACCAAAAAAAAAAAAATGTACTAACAGTGAAATAACCGCTGGGGGACTTGCGTGTGTGTGTGTGTGTGTGTGTGTGTGTGTGTGTGTGTGTGTGTGTGTGTGTGTGTGTGTGTGTGTGTGTGTGTGTGTGTGTGTGTGTGTGTGTGTCTGTGTGTGTGTGTGTGTGTGTGTGTGTGTGTGTGTGTGTGTGTGTGTGTGTGTGTGTGCATGTATATGTGTGTGTGTGTGTGTGTGTGTGTGTGTGTGTGTGTGTGTGTGTGTGTGTGTGTGTGTGTGTGTGTGTGTGTGTGTGTGTGTGTGTGTGTGTGTGTGTGTGTGTGTGTGTGTGTGTGTGTGTGTGTGTGTGTGTGTGTGTGTGTGTGTGTGTGTGTGTGTGTGTGTGTGTGTGTATATGTATGTGTGTGTGTGTGTGTGTGTGTGTGTGTGTGTGTGTGTGTGTGTGTGTGTGTGTGTAAATATTGTCCATTACATATAAGTGAAGTTCATCAGGAAAGATTAACCTTAAAAAAGGAAACCTAATCAATTATAAAATTCAAAAATCCAAAGATCAATCAACAATAAAAACAACAATGACAGCAAAGAGCCTTGCCCTCTCCCTTCCATGACAATTTTTAGCCCCCCCCCCCCCCCACACACCCTCCTCCCCACCCCCAGAAAAAGAAGTACAGGTATTTTCCAATGGGAGTGCGTTAGCCCTTTCGCCGACAGCCATTTTTGAGCCAAAATTTTCCATTAAACGTACAAGGGTAGAAATAAGATTGTGTCTGCAATGAGAGACTTAGTGCGATTTTTCTCACGTCAGAGGGCATGACACTCGTGTGGGGCTAATCCTCTCTATATTATTAGTTGGGGATAAAGAAAGAGAGAGAGACAGTGAGTGGTCCTACCATCACTCTCTCTCTCTCACTACGCCCAAGTAAGGAAATCGCGTGATAAGCCCCTAGTGCATTGACTGCCCTCTGGCGTGAAAAATATAGCCATAGGTTGACCATTCATCTGTGACATGTTTAAAACAAGGCCTATCCTTACCTCTTTAAATTAAGAACACAAGATCATTGGAAAACATTTCAAGGCTTTTTATGACATAGGTATTAAATCATTATGGTGCAAAAATGCGACATTGGCAGTGAAAGGGTTAAAGTTTGAAAACTATGTGGATTGTTGCTGGTGTACAGGAACTGTAGCCTACATTTTTTTATTTATAAGTTTTTGTTGTTGTTAAATATATTTGCTAGAAAACTAGCTTAAGTACGGATTCAAAGTAAATGTCTGCAATCTTGCACTTTAGTCACACACACACACACACCCTCATGTTTACGACCCTCAATCTCAAAGTCTGCTTCTTTCAGTTATATGAAAATAATCCTAGGCTGACCCTAAGCCTATCTCTTTCCAAAAAAAAAAAAGGCAGAATGCTGCCTCTCAGTGAACATTTTCAATGCGAAAATGTGAGGGGTGTGTGTGTGTGACTAAAGTTCAAGAAAAGGCAAAAAGTACAAGGAATGAATGAAAATCCATTTAACGTCCTCCGGTCTGAAACAGACACATATGGGACATTAGTAGATATAAAGATGGTGGGAACGATCCTGGAGGCAATGCCCGGAGGCAATGCAACTCCAGGAAAGTCCGGATTTTTTTTTTAGCAATACAGATAGGTGTAGCGGTAACCACGCCTCGGTTAAACCTCGTTGATAGAAGAAAAAAAAGCAAAAAAAAAAGCACAAGGTTACCATCAAGTGCACACACGTTAAAGCCCATTCCATTATTCGGTAGGAGTAGGCCCTGTCTTGCCAGTGGGATGGATGACACGAACTCACGTAGCATGCACAATTGGGTGGTACAATGGAACCTTCCTTTAAAAGACCTTCAAAACTCATCCAAAATGAGGTCTCATAAGGGAGGGGTCTTATAAGGGAGGTAATTTTAATACTTACAAAGAAGGGCAATGTCTCAGAGAAGTAGGTCTTATGTGGGAGGGAGTCTTATAATGGGAGGTCTCATAAGGGAGGTTCCACTGTACTGCGCTGGCGGCGACACGCTCTCTTTGTGGGAGCAAATTGAATTTCACGTCTCTTTGTACGTATTCGCAACAGTTCTTGCCGCAACCCTTCAATGTGACTGGATATTGATCTATATTTTCTGGTTTTTCGTTTGTTTGTTTTTGTATGTTGTTGTTGTCGTCAAAGGTTTGTTTGTCCGTTTATTGTTTGTTCTTTTTTACTTTTTCTTTTTTCATTGTTTATATATTTTTGTTTTTGTTTTTTGTTTTTCCCATGTACCCCAAAGGGGCTTTTTTGGAAATAAAAAACCTGACTAGAAAATATCCAAATTCCAAAAAAATAAAAGATAATTGACCAAAGGACAGTCAATGAAGGGTAACTCTTCGTATCCAAATGCAAACACGGGAACTATGTTGCCTCCCTTTAGTATTGCAAGTGCTCTACATTGTACTCGGCAAACTCCTAAAACGCAAACCAAACCAAAAAAACAAACAAACTATCTGTATTGTTAAAAATTCGGGACTTTACTGGTGTTGCACTGCCTCCGCATCGTTCTCACCATCTTTGTATCTACTAATGTCCTATATGTGTCTGTTCCAGAGCGGAGGACGTTAAAAAGATTTTCAAAATGAAAACAAGGCTGAACCGGAGCGGGTGAAAATATCAGGGTCAAGGTCGCGCACGAAACAAAATCAATAGTTCCCGTCACTTCGCTCGGGAACTACTGTAATAACAACGAAAAACAAATGATGCAGCCTTGTGTTTGTAACTGAAACGTTTTTGAGTGCGCTTATAAGCTTATAGCTTGTTGTGCTCATACAATAATTTGTGTACACTGCAATGTATTATGTTAATAAACTTTGTTTAAACCAACGAAAAAAAAGAGAAGAAAAAACGGTCAAAAGGAAGAAGAAGAAAAAAAAGGAGAAGAGAAAACTCCTGAAATGTCTTCGGACGTACAACGTTTTCTTTTTGTTTTTCAAAGTGTAAAGGTATACTGTTCAAAAAGAGAAAACGCGACAATGCTCAGAAAGGCAATGTAATACCATACCCCCTACTGATTGTGGACGAGGCACACTGGACAGGTAATGTACAGTTAACACACCTTTGAAAGGCAATGTAATATAATACCCCCTACTGATTGTGGACGTGGCACACTGGACAGGTAATGTACAGTTAACACACCTTTGAAAGGCAATGTAATACCATACCCCCTACTGATTGTGGACGAGGCACACTGGACAGGTAATGTACAGTTAACACACCTTTGAAAGGCAATGTAATATAATACCCCCTACTGATTGTGGACGTGGCACACTGGACAGGTACTGTACAGTTAACACACCTTTGACAGGCAATGTAATATCATGCCCCTACTGATTGTGGATGAGGCACACTGGACAGGTACTGTACAGTTAACACACCTTTGACAGGCAATGTAATATCATGGCCCATACTGATTGTGGACGAGGCACACTGGACAGGTACTGTACAGTTAACGCCCCTTTGACAGGCAATGTAATATAGTACCCCCTACTGATTGTGGACGAGGCACACTGGACAGGTAGTGTACAGTTAACCTTTGAAAGGCAATGTGATACCACACCCCCTACTGATTGTGGACGAGGCACAC